>JAWNKY010001621.1:0-600000 GCA_035041765.1 Drosophila algonquin
GAGGCGGCACCACAAGCGCATCGTCAGTGTTGCTACTTCGCGAACACCCGCTGGCTGTCCGGGACTGCTTATTTCGGTGCTTTCCCTAAGGATGACCGCTTATTCGCAGCTGACCTACCTCCAGAGGTAGGTCATTCGCTATCCGCAACCTGCGACCCGTCCGGTGGCCTCAGCTAGGCCCCCTCCGAGCCATCTCACATGCTCGTCAGACCAGAAGTAAGCTAGTAATATTAAACGGAATATCAAATTGGGAAAAATTTTAAATGTAGGGGTGTCTGGCAAAAAAATCGATGTTTGAAAAAACTATCGATGTCTGCAGTTAGGACTCTAACATCGACTATATCAATGTTAACATCGACGTTTCTCCAGCTCTAGAAGAAGGTGCAAATAGTTTAAATGTATTGGAGTTGATTTAAGGATAAATTGCTAATAAATATCAGAGAATAGAGACAAATATTCAATTACGGCCTGGCCTAAGCGTGGCCTGTAGCCAGCCAACCCCCTGCACCAAGCCCCTTTCCCCTCGCACGCTTGGTGTTTGTGTTGTGCGCGAAATCAATTACAGCGCCGCAGGGCCAACGTCGTAACGTGAAAATCGATTTCGGTTTTCTCTGGCGCTGTGCAAGCAGCTGCTGCGTCGCAGAAATGTCCAAGTGCAATGATGTTACAGAAATAGAAATGGTATCGCTACTACCTGCTGGGAGAGCAACTGACGGACGTGCTCATCATCATCCCATTCACCACACATCATCATCCCGGTCACCACAGGATTGCTGGAAGAATATGTTCCTGCTCGTTGCCGTGATAGCAACAATAGGCGCTCTGACCACAGGCTGCAGTGCAACGGACACGGACATTGCGCTGGACGCCAAGGCCACGTTGAACCATCGCATCCAAAGCCTCGATCTGCTGGTCTTTGTGTTTCTTCTGGCGCTAACAGTTCTCACCATTTGGCTGTTCAAACACCATCGCGTCTCCTGGCTGCACGAGACCGGCCTGGCCGTCATCTACGGTGAGTCAGTACGGGGGAGGGTTGGAAGGGGTTCCTTCCAGAACTATTTCGGATGTGTGTCGGTCACCTGTTTGTATCTGTCGCTCTGTCTGTATCCCCCACTCACACCCATATGCAATGACGGAGCTTTCATTGCCACCTCTTGGTCGTTTGTCAGTCGTTCGTAATTACGCTTTGTGTGCACCGTACTGTCGGGCCATTACGTGCATATGGCAGATGGCAGGCAGGCAGGCGGCATTAATTAATGGGCCCAAAGTAAAACCGCCAGTAAAACCCAACTTAGAGAAAACAGACAATACGTTTGATGGATAGAACGACAACGCAATGAAAACAAAATTCCTTATTTATTTATTTATACACGCGCACACGTGACCTTGTCGTGTTTAGTCATGCATTATCATTGGATTGGGGTTTTCCGCAGAATAAATTTCAGTTCTCAAACGATTTCCCCCACAACATTGCATCGATCGTGCCAAAGAGCAGGTAGAAAGACCCTCCACCGAGTACTTTCTCAAAGCTAAACATTTTTTGTATCGAAACAAGATTTCTTCGGGCTAATTGAAGCTAATGAAACAATTCAATAAAACGGGTTGTAGCGACAATAACAAAACCCAGGCACACACATCACGTACGAGAGTATGTGTTTATTAAAAAAATTATTATTAAAGTGCGCCCAGACCAGACCAGACCCGGGAGCGAAAGCCATTATTCGGTCTTCGGTCCTATCTAAATTGCTAGAGTTTTTCCCCACCCATATAAAAATAACAGAAGTATAAACCACAGATTCCCTGTGCAAATTATTTACAAACAGTCATCATTACGTTGATAAGCGGTTGCCGCGCCTAAGCACTTGTTGAGCGTGGGTTCGTTCTGCGCTGATAAGAAGTGACTGCTGTTTATACTATAGTGCTGGAACCCATAGGGTTCTTATCAGTCAGACTTTTGATTAGTCACACTCGCTTTTGTGATAGGTCAGGCTGTCCACGCATTTTTCATCTATGTATTTGAAACCATATTTGTATCGTTATTTTAGGCTTGATTGTGGGAGCCATTATACGGTATGCGGGCAACTCCACGCCTCTGGTCCACATACAGGTAGAGCCCCAGGGTACACCAGCGTACAGCGATAAACTGCCACCCGACACGCTCTGGTTTAAGGTAAGCCCTTCCATTGTCTCTTTCTCTACACTGATAAAATATTGTCGTGTTTCTATCCATTTCAGTATCCGGTTAATCAGACGAACGGAACAAAGCTGCCGGAGGGCATTAAGACGTATGCGTATGTGTTCCGTGGCCAGGTGTACGATGTGGATGAGAATGAAATCGATTTGAAGGCCACCTTCGATCCGGAGGTGTTCTTTAACATCATCCTACCGCCAATTATCTTCTATGCGGGCTACAGCTTAAAGAAGGTTATACTTTTTGCTACTTATTTAATGATATTATGAGACACTAAATGTTTTATGTCTTTGCAGAAATATTTCTTTCGTAATTTGGGTGCCATACTGACATTTGCCATTGTGGGTACCACATTGTCCGCATTTCTTATCGGAGGCTTCATGTACGGCTGTGTGAAACTGATGCCAAAGTACTTGAGTAGCAGTTTCACATTCCTGGACACACTCTATTTTGGAGCCCTCATATCGCCCACAGATCCGCTCACCATTCTAGCCATATTCAATGACCTTCGGGTCGATGTTAATCTCTATGCGCTGGTTCTGGGCGAATCTGTGCTGAACGATGCGGTGGCTATTGTCCTCAGCGGGTAAAACCACCCACAAAACCAAATATAGACAATTAATGAGGCTTTTATTCTCTTTGCAGAGCCATTCAGAACTATGGCGAGCATTACTCCAATACGGGGGAGTTTGAGACCACAGCCTTTCTGCGCGCAATGAGCGATTTCTTTTCCATATTCTTCCTGTCGCTACTGATTGGTGCTGCCATGGGCTGCTTTACGGCTTTGATATCCTTTTTAAACCATAGTTTAGAAAAGTAATTTATTCCTCTTTTCACAATTTACTAACTGATTCGATTGTTTCCTTAACTCCTGCCACACTTGACCAAGTTTACGCGCGTACGCGACTTCCCCCTGCTGGAGTCTGCGCTCTTTGTGCTGATGAGCTATAGCACCTTCCTGCTGGCCGAGGCCACCGAGCTGACGGGTGTGGTGGCTGTACTGTTCTGCGGCATATGTCAGGCGCACTACACGTACAACAATCTGTCGGAGGACTCCAGGCAACGCACCAAACAGATCTTTGAGTTGCTCAACTTTCTGGCCGAGAACTTTATCTTCTCCTACATTGGCGTGTCGATGTTCACGTTCCCCAAACATCATTTTGATGCTGGTTTCATCATCACCGCTTTCGTGAGTCTATTGAATTTTCCTCTGACATCTTTTTGTATTGGAAAATTCTTTTGATTTATGTAGATCTGTGCCGCCTTGGGACGGGCCGTCAATGTTTATCCCCTGTCCTGGCTGCTCAACATCAAGCGGAAGCCAAAAATCTCGTCGAATTTCCAGCATTTGCTCTTCTTTGCTGGCAAGTTTATCGAAAACTACACAAGATCGAAACCATGTACATGTATTAATGTTATCCCTTGTAATTTTAGGCTTACGTGGGGCCATGTCCTTTGCCTTGGCCATAAGGAATACGGTTTCGGATGCACGACAGACCATGTTGACAGCCACATCGTTGATTGTCATCTTTACGGTCATTATACAGGGCGGGGCAGCCAATTTTCTGCTCAATTGGTTGAAAATACCGTGAGTATTTCCCGAACAACAAATAATATTTCATCATTAATTTGTCTCTCTGGTGACTGCAGTGTTGGCGTTGATGATGAGACTGAACAATTAAACAATTACCAAGTGCACAGTGTGAGTATTAATGGAATGCATTTGTTTCATTTTGAAAACTTTAAGCTTATTGTAATTTAAACAAAAATCCATTTGGATATTGCCTAAAAGGGGAGGGGTGAACTTGCTTCTTTCAAGACAACAATTCCTAATGCAGAGAATACTCGTACTCTTCTAATCTTTTCTTAATCGAAAGAAACCCCATTTAAATACATTTATTCATTGGGAAATACGATTAGATCTCAAGAACCCATTTCTTAACTGGATAAGCTTCAACAGAATAGTGTTTAACTCTCATAATTTTTGTTGTTTGTACATTTATGCGCAATTATCACAACATTTAACCATCCGTTAAATAAAAGGTATACAATTCCATGGACAATTCACATCCGCAGACGGTACGTTTTGGAATAACATTCATTCAATACACTTTCGTTTACTTTAGTTTTTTCTGATTTATTTGCCATCGTAGCTGCCATTAATTATTTAAACCCCAAATTGTTGGCAGGTCCCCCGTGTATTTGTTGGCTTCATTTTGTTGTGGTATCGTCGTCAGTTTTGTTGTTATTTCTTTGTGCTTTATCGAACTGTTGCTAGTAGTGCTAATCTTATTTGATGGAATTCCTTCGTCAGTCTGATGGTTATTTGCAGGACGTGGAGAGCGGTGCGGGCGGCGGCAGTCGTGGCAAGATGCGTTTGTCTGGGGGCGGCACAGAGTCCAATGTGGACACCCCCGTTGACGGACCGAATGGAAGTCTGGGCAGCGCGGGCGGCAGCGTCAATGGCGGACGTCGTCGCAATAGTCACGAGAAGGCCATACTGGCCAGGATCTGGGGTAGCTTCGACACCAAGTGAGTGATTTTTGCGGAAAATTAAAATGATTTAAAATCTTAATAAATTACAATTTAGATACATGAAGCCCCTGCTAACGCATTCCCGGCCCACGCTGCTGGAGACGCTGCCCGTTTGCTGTAATCCCATTGCCAGACTGCTAACCACCACGCAGCAGCTAACACAGGTTAGTGCCTATTGCAAATACACATATGTATATATGCATATAGAAAATGTTATATTGAAAAACATTTATTTTGCAGGATGGCAGCGAGTTTAGGCGCGTGGACTCCGACTCGGATATCTGCATAGACAACGATACTGGGAATGGCCTCAGCCAGGATGGCCTGGCCGGAGCTGCAGTTGCAGCTGGTGCCCCATTGGGGCGGCGCAACTCATTAAGTCGCGTAAGTATCCATTACACGGGCGATACTCACAATCTACTGGCTAGCTACCGCAATATTGAATGATTGAATGAGTATGAGAAGCACCCCCCAACACCAAAGACTAACAATAGCCATAGCAAGCGAACCACTGAACCACTAACCAGAATACCAGCCAAATACCAAAAAAATCAAAATCAACCTCAACCTCAAACCAAATGAATCTGACAACAGAGTACTCTTACTACTTAACAAACCATTCAAATGTGATTTAAGTTTTGTGTTGAATAATTTTTATGTTGAAATGTATAATTTGTTGATTTTGTGGTGCAAAACCAGGGAAGGGATCGGATCAGATTGGATCGGATCGGATCTTCCTATACTATGTATTGTTGATACTTTTGATCTAGTCTTATATTGTACGTTGTATATATTGATTTTTGGACTGTTAACTACTGTTTAATGCATGCTAACCAAAAATATACTACTTAACTTGAAAAATGTAACAACTCTTCACAGCGATGAATATTAATTTACTTATTTCTCATTTCTGCGGTATCTTTCTTTCTTTCTGTCTTTCCTTCGAACCAAACCGAAACAAACCAAACCAAAACCATCATCTAACCAACTCATGTGGACTCTGCTCTCTCTCTCGTTTATCAATATATTTCTCTTTGGTTTGCTCTAACAATCTACCATCTACCAATCAATCATCTACAATAAACACTATCTATATATCTATCTGCTACCCAAAATAAAAATGAAAATTGCTTAAATTGAAAGTCAATCCAATTAAATGAATCCAATCGGATTGCAAACGAACTCAGTCTGGTCACAAATAATTTCATGTAAAATTGGAGAGCTCGAAACAAAAACTTTTTATTCCTATAATTTACTTAATATTCATTCGATTTCTCGTTTATCTGTTTTCCTTTTTTTTTGTCTACTTTTCTTACACAACAAACCGAATGTCCAGAATTAGTCCGTCTGTCTGTTTGCCTGTCTGTCTGTCATGATATAAAAATCTATTATAAAAAAAATTAACAGAGGCTTCTTATAGCGCACAGCAATTGAGAAAATGTTCGTTGGTATCTTACACTTTTAATTTCTGTATTTATTTCTCGTAATCTAATTTCTTAGATTCTAACACGCGACTAACCATGTAAGTACAAAGTTTTGCAATTTAAATTTAATTTCCTTTCCTCATTTAATTTCGTTTGAAAATATATCCTTCATCAATTCACTGCTTTGATATCCGCTTATTTACGATATAGGAATTCATTTCCACAAACAGAAACAAACAAAAATAATTATGATTTTTATAATCGTACAATTTTGTTTTTGATTATTATTTTCTACAGGCCACAGGCGATGATCATCGAAATATTTATATATAAGTTTTGTCGTTTCTTTGGTTGTTATTTATTGTAATCGGGTCTCATTGCAAACATGTACAAATTAGTTTATTACTTTTCAGTTTATGCTCTTTTACGAAATGTTGTGATTCGGAACCCTAGTTCTAAACAAGAATAAAACACACACACAAAGTTTGTTAATTTATCAAGAGAGATTTTTGTGTAAGATTTCATATCTGTGAGGGCCTTGCAGCTGAATCTCTATACCAGACCGTCTCTGATTTTCTATTATTTTAATATATATGACTTAGTTTTGCCATAAATTAATCTGTATACGAATAAAAAGTAAGCACTTGGATAGTGATTACTTATATACATAAATACTCATGGACATATTTCTTCTCTGTTTATTTACTTGAAATCGCTGCAACATTTTATAATAAAATGTGCAAACACTTAATAATACTCAACTTCGAATAAATATGTATCTAGATGGAGATTCTGGAGCACGTTCAAAGTCCGGTGTCAACGAGAGTCCGACTTTTAGGATTTTACGGGAAAAAATTATAAAAAAAAGCGATAAAAATGGGTCGTGTTTGATTTTTGAAATGCGAGTCTTTTACACAAAATAAAATTATAGGAAATGCTTTTTTGATTCCGCAAACAATAACGAACGAATGTATATATTTTTGACAACTGATATTTGTGTATTTAGTTTTATTTTCAAACTTAAATGCTGATCGAGTTGCTGATCTATTGTAATTGACATTTTGGTTCATAATTATTATCTACGAAAAAGATTCGTATTATTATATATACTGTATTTAAATTAAAGCGAAGCTCTCTGAATATATTAATTGTTGTGCTGTTAATTTTTAAGTCAAAAATCAATAAAAAAAAAAATAATATATATATATATAAAAACCATGCATTTTCCTACTTTTTTAAAACTTGCGCACAATCTAGCTGCAGCCCTGGAGTATATCGATACTGATTGTTCGACCACTAACCATACAATATACATATAGACACGACCCCCAGTACGTGAAAGTGCAGCTTTTAAGAATTGCATAGAACTCCCATGATGTTGCGCCTTACATATGATCCAAGACAAATATCCGACCCGACCCCACCTGAAACAATAATGTAACTATCATACCGGAATAAATCCACTGTTCAAAAACAAAAAAACCTTTAAATGAAAAAGGAGTGCAAGAAGGAGATAATATAATATATAAAAGATAATAAATATAATATAATAATATATAGAAGGATAAATAAATAAATAAAATAAGAAAATATGTGAAAGGCAATCGAAAGAAGAAGGCGGAGATAATATAATATATGTATGTGTCTGTATAAGCTAAAAAGATAATAACTAAATAAATAAATAAAATAAGAAATTATGTGAAAGGCAATCGAAAGAAGAAACAGTATAAGGAGTAAACAAAAACAGAGAGACTCACCTGATCCCATAAGTATAAAGTGAAGCGTTGAATATCACTTTCTCTTTCCTTTTGTTGCATTGCTGTAGTTTGATGTTTGTCGTTTGCACACATAAACACAAAAACCCACATAAAAAAAATCAAAAATTAATTATCACACACATATGTATGTACACCTTGCACTGCGTTTCGCTTTGCACTCCTTGCCGCCTTCTTCTTCTTGCCGCTCCTTATAAAATTGTGTTTTTTTTTTATTTGCACTCGCACTTTCACTCACAATGTGCACTTACAACCCCTCATAAAACTTTGGTTGGGTGGTTTCACATTTTTTATTTCAGTAAAGCTTTTTTTATTTATTTCAATTTATTTATAGTTATTTTATTATTTATTTAAATTTGTTTCACAGAGAAAAAATTTACACTTAGGCCTGCGCGCAAAGGCCTGAGCCTTCTACTTCTTGCCGCTCCGTATAGTCTTTCACTGTCACTTTCACTCACATTAGAACCCTTAGAACACCTCATAAAACTTGGATTTGGTGGTTTCACTTTTCATTTAAATTTGATTATTTTTGAATTTTATTATAACTTAACACACTGAAGACGTATTATAATTTATTTATTGTTATTTAGTTTTATAATAATTGATCACAGAATAAGAATGTCACATTTTGTCGTTTTTTGTTTTTGTTTTTTGTTTTAAGAAAAAATACCCAAAAAATGGCGAAAAAAAATAGCACCACTAGCACTTTTCTTAGTGAAGCTTCTATATTTCTCAAAATTGTCTTTGCAAAAGGCACGTATTCATTAGTTTTGAGTAGGATTTCATTGTTTCTGTCATAAAAGTTAGTAATAATCATTACAATGGGACGTGGAAAGCTCTGCACTGGGGAGATGAGAGATCTGACCAAAAAACTGATATTAAACGGAAAAACGTACAGAAAAGTTGGTCGATTGGTATGATATTCCAACAAAATAATTAAAACCGTCTTAAACTATGAAAAAAAGGCTGAAACACGCGGACGAAAACGATTTATGGCCCCTCTTCATGGCAATAGACGGATTCGTCAGAGAAAGAAGGTTCCCTTTAGGTCAGCTACCGAGCTTAAAGAAGAGCTTAAAATAAATGCCATGGATCAAAAAGTTAGTACATATCTTAGCCAACATAATATAAAAGTCTGCAGCCCAAGAAAGGTACCACTTTTAAGCGCGACACATATTACTAAGCACATGAAGTTTGCCAGTGTTCAAGCAAATCGGACATCCCAACAATGGACGAATTTTCTATGGTCAGATGAGTCCAAAGTGGATATGTTTGGTGGAAAAGGATCTCGATCATACGTTAGAGGTCCAAGGAAAGTAGAATACAAACTTTAGTACACCACAAAAACCGAAAAGTATGGAAGGTATAGTGTAATGGTATAGGCCTGCTTTTTCCACTATGAAGTAGGTACACTAGGTTGGATAAAAACCATCATGGAATAGCACGTGCAGGTGAATATCGTGGATACAGTAATGCTACCCTTTGCAGAATATGAAAATCCGCTCGTATGGGTCTTTTAACAGAACTGTGACTCCAAACACACCAACAAGAAAGCAAAGGAATGTGTTATGGCAAACTATGTAAACGTTTTGGAGTGGCCTGCTCAGTCACCTGACCTGATCCCATCAAAAATCTGTGGCCATACGTCAAGAAGCCGGTTGCTACTTCCAATCCAGCCACTATCGAATCACTTTGGGTATAAATTAAAGAGTCCTGGTCCTAAAACGATGCCAGGACTTGATTGATTCCATGCCAAGACGCTACGTAGCTGTTATTGCCAAAAAAGGACATTGTACTAAATGTTAAATGATAACTATAGATTTAGTAATAATCGTTCAAAATAGTTAACTAAGGAATTCGTTACTTTTTGGTCACTATTTGACACATGTGCACACATACACTCTCACGACTAGTGTAGCTGATGGCCGGGTAGCTGATGCCTGATTTTGGTGCGGACATTTTCAATGTATGAAGTGTCGTGTCTATATATTGTATGTTTAGTGGTTCAACTCTGTGCTTCTTCCATCCCTATTGTATGATTTTGACACCCCAAAACAACAACAACAAATTTAAACATATGCGATGGAATTGGTAAAGCGCGCATTTCTACGTGCCTGCAAGAACCACAGCACTCTTAGCTTTGAGTTGATTGATCAGGTATTATCACCGCTGTGCGAGCTCCATAAAGTTGACAAACCAGCCAACAAGGAGCAACTGAAGGCCTTTGTCAGCGAAATTGATGGCTCCATTCGAGATTTTGATCAGACACTAGTTTTCATAAAGCATGCATTGAAGAACGAGGAGTATTTGGTGTACGCCAAGACAGATGCCACGCCGGACACAATAGCGAACACTGGTCTCGTCGCAGAGGAATGCAAATACTTTGCAAAGCTGTTAGACAAAATAGCCGAAGAAGCTAACTGTTGCTTGCCTTGGAATGGAACCTACAGCGGCCTGGACATGGAAAAGCCGCCCAAAAAGCTCCGGATGCAGGAGCTGCTCAAGAAGTGGTGCCAAATGGGATACTTCCTGGAGGAGGATGACAACATATATCTGGGACCCCGAACACTTGTGGAGCTTAGTTTTTATTTGCGCTCGAATCACTCGGAAAACATAGAGAGTTGCAAACTGTGCTCTAACCTGGTGCTATGGGATATTCGCTGTGATTCCTGCAACACCCAGTACCACAATGACTGTGTGAAACTGTTTTTGAGGAAACGATCAAATTGCCCCTCCTGTAACAAACTATGGAACACCCCACTGCGTGCGTCCATGGATGGGCGGCGGTCGGTAACACCTCAGCCATAAATAATATTTACAAATAAAATTAATAATAATAAATACCAAACGAAAAGAGTGTTCAGCAAATCCGACTACAGTTATTCTTCCGCGAACTGCACAGTTGCACTGACAAGAACAGTTGCAATTCGGGTGAGAGGTGTACTCTGTGGGTTAACTGTAGTGGCTCTCTTGAGGGGGGAACACATTAAAATGGCGCGACAATAATGCAATATATTCAATATGCAAGGCAGAAAGATTTAAATGTTCGTCGAGATGAGTGTGTGTGATAGTCCAAATAAGTTTTCAAAAATGGACAAAAAGTCCGTAACACCATTCACAAAGGTTCGCCGCAAAACCTGGCAGCAGGAGGCCTATAAGGTACACAAAACTTCCAAGGCAGAAGTATAGTTCTCCAACTAATCTGCAATTTGGTCTTTGTTTTTTTTTAACAGAACGAGAAATGTTTAAGCAGCAAGAATGAGCTGGAACACGTCTCGTATTGCGGCGAACGCTTCATACCGAAACGATTTGAACGGGAGAATATTGATTTCAATCTGAAGTACGTGGGACGCAGGGAAGAGAGGGATATTCTGGAAACGGTGAGCATGCCATGCTTTTCTTCAATGGACAGTCAAATCCTTTATTCGATGCACTCGTAGGGCATCTCTTTGACATCTAGCTATTGGCGTCAGAGCAGCTTCATTTCAAATATTAACAGTGCCTTTCACATCCGGGAGCGCCGCCTGTTGCAGTTCAGTAATCTGCAGAGTTCCCGATCCCAGGTGAGCGGCTTGGTCAGCATTGATGCGGACTGGCCCTGTTTGCCACGCAGTCGACCGACCGCCTTTCAGAATGCCACACACGATATGCCTGGCATTTGCAGTCCCATCGATTACAATATGATGGACTGGGCGGCCAACGATCTGGTGGCCATTTCGTCCGGCCAGGACGTAATGATATGGCGTAATCTGGACGAAAGTACGATGATATTCAGTGTGGAGTCACCGACTTCGCTTAAATATTCGCCGGATGGCAAATACCTGGCCATTGGCTGCATGGACGGCCCCTATCCAGTGCTGGACCTATGGGCGGTCACACCTACCATGGAGTTTCTGGTCTCGTATCGCAAATACTTCCCCAAATCGATGGGTTTCATACGCTGCATTGAGTGGTCGCACGACGGTGTCGAGTTGCTGTGTGGCACCAACTGTGGCATCATTGTGGTCCTCACTCGTCCCAAAATGACGTCTCATCAGATCCGAGAGCACAGACATAAGATATGTATGATCAGGTTCTCGCCCAATATGCGATACTTTGCATCGGCCGACACAGATGGCGTGATCTTCATATTCGATGCCAGACTGAAGATTCGTCACCTCAAATTGCGCTGCAGATCGAAGGCCGTGGTTTTTGCTTGGCATCCTTGGACGGGCGTGGACTTGGCTGTGGGTAAGATCATAGTAGAAGGCCACCTGGCCTAGACCCTTAATATAGTACGTATATTCTTTTCAGTGGAAAGATGTCCCGCCTCCATTTTCATCTTCAACATAACGCGTAGGCAATTTGTTGCCACGTACAAGCGCAAGGATGACAGGATCAACATCAAGACGGTCACATTCAGCAAGATCACTGGAGAGTTGCTGGTCAACATCATCAGGGGTGGTAGGTTATAATCTCAGGCTTTACCCGGCATAATTCAAGCCTCTCACCATATCTGCAGATGAAATGGAATGTATAGTGTGTGAAATTCTAGTCCTTGCCTCACTGAATCGAGTGGTTGACCTGCTGTCCCACCAGGATCGTGGCACTCTGTTTTTGATGTGGAGTCCAGATGGAACAAACATTGCCACTGGTGGCCTTGATGACACCTTTTCGCTGTGGAACTTCTTTCCCACCCACAAGAGGGAGGCTGTACTTAAGAGGCAGGCCCAAGAGGCCAAAGAGAAGTGTAGTTCCCTGTGTCTGTTTAGAGGGATTCGGTGATTTTAGATCTTCAATTGAATGTTTAATCCGCCAAATGTTCTTGCTCAGTGTGAAAAAAATTAAACACAAGCCAGGTTGTATGTGATGTGTAATTTATTTCAACGTTTAAACTTATCTATTGGCTGGCTGGCTAGCTTCTTGGTTTTCATTATTTATTCAATTCATGTTATTGCTTCCATTAAAATTCCATTGAATAACCCATAATATGCATTTACTCTATTGAAATCAATGATTAATTTATGAAACTAAAACTTCACTGTTCCCTCGGGTTTACGTAAAAGGATATATCTTATAAATGATGGATGTGGTAAAATTACTGGGCACAGTGCTCGCTCGCTCTCTATCGGTGTTCGCTGCGGACAGGCTGGGCCTCCTGCTGAAACAGATAGTCCGCACAGGCTTCCGCTTCGAGGCGTCGTTGCTTGGATTGGTAGGGTTTCACAATAAACCGATGGCCGGTATAAATGAGGACGGTGGAGCCGATGCCGATAGCCATCAGTCCCACGGTCGTGGTAGCGAACTTCTTAAGTCCGTTAATGAAACTCATCTGTAAGAAAAGATTGCAATTAAATAAAGATCAAGCAAAGGATTAGTCAAGAGCCAATCAAACTTTGTGGGATTTGTAACCGCTGCCGCTGCTGTTGGAGCCTTTGGTTCACTCTCTGTTTTCTTTTCGTCTTTGAATTTTAATATCAATGGCTGCCAAATGTATATGCCGCCAAGTACCCCAAGTGCGGTTACCACCATTAATTGAGGAATTGTCACACCACGAGGACGACGAATTTGCATTTCACGAGAGTAGGTTTTTATATGAAATGCCGGTTCGGTTGTTACATCAACGGCACCAGGCACCATGAGCACGAAACAGCTGATCTGACACGCAAAGAAAACGTTTCTTAACACTGTTTTCACACACAGCATTGCCACATTTGTTCAATTAAAATGGCAAAGTTATTTAAAATTCAAATATTATTTAAATGCCATTAATTAACTTGTATTCGGTCATGTTTTTCCGGCAAATTTGGGTATTCTCCACGGATTTCGAATCAAATCAATCAAATCAAATCATGTATATGGGAAAACACTATGCTAACGGCTGAAATCGAATTCTTGGGGTAAAAACGGAAGAAATAAAGAGAAATGGGGAAAAAAGACCTGGCCCCTGCATGCTCAGGAGACTGTGACGTGCGTTGCTAGCGTTTTGCGTTTGGGACTCCCAACAAAAACAAACACGAGCGCAGCCACCGCGACGCCGACAGCAAAGCAGACAGCAAGCTCTGAAGCTGGTTTTAAGCTTGTCCGCTCCCGACTCTTGAGTCAATTCAATTGGAATCGCGGCGCACAACGGTTATCGTCGTCCGTCATTCCATTCCCTCTCTCTCTCTCTCTCTTCATCTGTGTTCTGTGTCTCTGTGTTTCGTCGTATTCTCGCTCCCGTAGCAGCAGCTCGCATCTATTTAACAGTTGGTTTGGTGGCCGACAAAAAAAGAAAATAATAGACGCAAGAAAATCGTATCGTATTGATCGAATCGATTGGAGAGCATAATAATAATGATAAGCAAAAATCTGGCTTTGAGCAGATTGCTGGCAGGTCTTCTGCTGCTATTTGGAGCATCAGCGTCGGCGAATGGCAACTCAATACCAACGACGATAACGACGCCCCAGGGCGTGTTTGAGACGCGAACAGACAAGGTACCGATCGGGCCGGTGGCGCTGCCAGCGATGCCCAGCGGCTATGATGACATTGACACCTTTGTGCCATTCAGAAGCGACTCCCACGACCAGTTCTCGTGGCAGCTGCTGAAGACAGTGCTGCAGAACGAGACGGAAGAAAAGAATGTGATCATATCGCCGTTCTCTATCAAGCTGGTCCTGGCCCTGCTCTCGGAGGCAGCCGGCGCCGATACCGAGACGCAGCGGGAGCTGGCCAACACTCAGACGGACATCAGGTCGCAGAACAATGTGCGCGAGTTCTACCGCAAGACACTCAACTCGTTCAAGAAGGAGAACCAGCTCCACGACACTCTGAGCGTGCGCACCAAGCTCTTCACCGACAGCTTCATCGAAACGCAACAGAAGTTCACTGCCACCCTGAAGCACTTCTATGACAGCGAGGTCGAGGCCTTGGACTTCAGCAACGCCCAGGCGGCGGCCGATGCCATCAACGGATGGGCCAGCAACATCACACAGGGTCGGCTCAGCCAGCTGGTTAGTCCGGACAATGTGCGGAGCAGCGTGATGCTGCTCACCAATCTCATCTACTTCAACGGCCTGTGGCGGCGGCAGTTTGCCAGCACCTATCAGGGCGCCTTCTTCCGTAGCCAGAAGGAGCAGTCGCGCGTGGAGTACATGGAGCAGACGGACTTCTTCTACTACCACAACTCTGAGAAGCTGAAGGCCCAAATCCTTCGACTGCCCTACAAGGGAAAGAACTCCATGTTCGTGCTGCTGCCCTACGCAGTCGATGGCATCCGCGAGCTGGTCCGTACGCTGGAAAACGACGAGCTGAAGGGCGCCCAATGGGCCATGGAGGAGTTCAAAGTGAAGGTGACGCTGCCCAAGTTCCACTTTGACTACCAGGAAAACTTTAAAGAAACACTGAAGAGCCTGGGCGTGCGAGAGATCTTCGAGGATAGCGCCTCACTGCCAGGACTGACGCGTGGCGCCGATGTGGCCGGCAAGGTAAAGGTCTCCAATATCCTGCAAAAGGCTGGGATCAATGTGGACGAAAAAGGAACCGAGGCCTATGCAGCGACCGTTGTGGAGATCGAGAACAAGTTCGGTGGCAGCACAACTAACGAGGAGTTCAATGTGAATCGTCCCTTTGTGTTCTTCATAGAGGAAGAGTCCACCGGGAATATACTGTTCGCCGGAAAGGTTCACAATCCCCTGGCCACAGCCTAGACCTAAGCCACACACACACACACACTCGCCGCGGTGTTTAATCTTTAAATATGCAATAAACAACTAAGAATCGAAGAACATAAGTTTGCTCTTGACATGGTTTCACACACAGCCGACAGTAATCGTGCGTTCCCCATTCCCAATCCCAATCCCCATAGTCATTCCATTCCATTCGGTTCGCTGATAAAGCCTAAAGGCACTCTCTGGCACACACGTTAATGTTTTTTTATGACTTATGACTACTTTGTCTACAGGCATTCAGGCTGGCAGGCCTGCCTTGAACAATTGAAAGCAATCATCTGAGAGATAGATGCAAAATACCTATAGCTATAGCGTTGGGAATGTCCCATGTACGTAACGTTTAACGATTCCGTCTCCTCTATTGGTAAATCAATACGATACGCTTATCTTATGCACAAACACGGCTCACGAGTCCATGACTCACGGGAATGAGAAGTTTTACCCATGCGCTTAGACGAATCGAGTAGTTTGCTCAGCAAATTAAGATCTGTGCACAAATAGGGAAGTGCTCCAGAGCTATTTCTAAATATTTGGAAAGGTTTAAATGTCGAGAATTGAAATTATTGCCTAAAATCAGAAAATAAAGTATAATCATAGAAACATCTTGACGCGAAGAAAACGCTTTCTTCGCCCTTCCTGTATGCAATTTTCGTGCAAAACTTTCACATTATTCGTTTCGACACTTTTTTGTAGCCAGAGTCTATATGCATAAGAGTGATATAAATTGTTTAAAACGATACTAAACTTCAAGATACTATATGTATCCCTGAAACGATGTGCTCAGGTTGAGAGATACTCTGCTGAATCAACAGAAGATCCGCGATCCACATGCATTTGTGCGATGTGTGTAAAACACTTTGGGTGGTGTGTAATCGCAAAAACCAGTTTACAAACAATACGACACCGTGAAAGTGCACTTTGTTGAATATTTACACTGCTTTCGAGGGAACACAAAGATTGCCCTGAACAAGGGGCAAGTAAATGGAGCCACAACATAATGTTGGACGCCACACTTCTTAGAATATTTATTTACTTAACACTTACCGACGCCATTGGGCAATGGCATGGCCATAGGCGGCTGTTGGATCTGCATCTGGGCTTTCTGGTTGTTCTGTTGGCGAATTTGTTGCGGCTGCTGTTGCTGCGGCTGCTGTTGCTGCTGCTGCTGCACATAATATGGATTATTGTTGTACTGCGTCGGAAAGTGGGGCTGCTGGTCAGCATTTTCGGAACTTCCATCAGCGACACGTCGAGGAAGCTGTCCTCCTCCACCCAAGATGGGGATCCCAGTTGGGGCCTGGGTAGTATTGCCATTGCCAGAGATAAGAGCATGGAGCAAGGCATTGGCCGAGGTATCCGGACGACTCTGACGCTGCTGCTGACCACGAGATTGCTGATGCTGTTGCTGTGCCGGATTCTTGGCTCCACCATTGATCAGCATGGAGGTCTGTTCCTCCATTTTACGCTTCATCACAGCATTTCTCATTATCAGATTGGCATGGGCCTGCAGATCCTCCTGCGACAGCTGCTGAGTCTGCTGTGGGAACTGCTGCTGCTGCTGTTGCTTCTGCTGTTGCTGTCTAGCGGCCAGACTCTGCTGGACAATGGTCAGATGATGGAGATTTTGCAGCTGGCTGGCAATCACCGTGCTCGAGAGCATGTCCAGCTGCTGCTGGTGCTGCTGTTGCTGCTGCTGTGTGTTAGTGAACTGCAGCACAGCCGTAATGGCCTCCCGATCTGTGTTGCAGAGACGCGGATTGGCCAACTGAACCAGCAAGCCATGCTTGGAAATTTCACCTATGAAAACGATTACAAATGGATTTCGATTTAGATATGCCTTGATTCTTGGCCATTGGTTAGTCCCTACCTTTGGTCAGACGTAGCAATAGCAATTGGGTATCGGCACGTCCGAGGATCGCCTTCAGCTGCAGGCCGGCCAGAAAGGCGGTTTGCTGCTGTTGCTGCTGAATGAGCATGTGCTGCTTCTGTTGCTGCTGCTGGTATGCCTGCTGCTGAATGATGAATGTGGAAATGGCATCAGTGGTGACCGGCTGCGGCGGTGGGGGGCTGGTTTCGAGGCACTCAGCGAGCCAATTAGCTTTTGGAAGTTATCAGTTGGATTATTCGGATGGACAGATTCGCCCCCACCACCAGCATTAGCTGCAGCAGCGGTGGTGAGAGAATTGCGACGCCACTTGGCCTCCAATTGTTCCACCGATGGCATGTGGCCTGGCAGGGATTTCGGCTGCTGCTCTTTATGTGGATTCGGATTATGGGTCATGCTGGCCTGCTTGAAGAATTCATTTAGCGACGACGATGAGCCATTTCTCTCACGGTCAAAGAATGACATAAATTTGGAATTGTTGCTGTCGCCAGAAGGCGGCTGCTGCTGCTGCTGCATTGGCATTCCCTGTTGTGGCTGTGGCTGCTGCTGCTGTGACTGTTGCTGTTGGTTTACATAATTATTGTTCTCGTAACTCTGATTGAACTTATCAAACTGGAATGATCGGCTGCCGCCGCTTCTCTCGCCGCGTTTCTCCTCCTTGGATATTTGTGGATGCTGATGCAGATGCTGATCAGCGTTCATCACCTTGTTCATGTTTTCCATGCTGTGATTGTTGTTGCTATCATGTTTGGGCATGAATTTGTTGCGTGAAATGGCGGCATCTGGATGCATCCACTTGTACTTGTTCTGATCCATCTATCAAATATTCAGGATATATGTATATATATTAAGAATATATGTATATATATTAAAGATATATGTATATAGAGACCAGAACTTGGTGCTGCACCTTGTACACCTACCTTATGCTTTTGCCCTGCTTCCCTGTCCATCTCGGCATGGTGATGGCCCTCCTTTAGCATCCTTTCCTCGTCCTCATCAAAGCCACACAACTCTATGGTGTCCAGTCTGGAGGTTGGGCCACAGCTGAACCATTCCGGCTCCTCGTTTTGGTTCCTGTAGCGACGATGGTGCCGCTCCTCTGAATCGCGGGACTTGGGCTTGGACACAACCAGGAAACCGGACATTACACGCTTAACATAGTTCTCATTGGCACGGCTTAGATCCTCACTGGATTCATTGGACATCATGGTCTCGTTATCCGAGCGATTGTTGGACATACCCATTACCGGGGTATTGGGTCGACCATTCGGCTGGCTCATCTTCGAGCTGCTTATTTCGCCATTGTCGAAGAACTGCAAAACCGTCATATTACTGCCATTCTGATACTTCAAGTTGCCTTCATCCAGATGGGTTTTAGTTTTATTGTACGGATGGTAGTCCGCACTGCTGTAGGGCCACTTTGTGGAATGGTTGAAACGGCCGCTGCCAATTCGTCTTTGATTGACAATAGCAGGATCCTTGCAGAAAAAAATAGCAAAAAAGTTTAATATAAAATATTTTAAAATTAAAATTTAAAATTCGATTGCAAATTTAATAAGCTTTGGTCAGACAGTTATCGCCTGGGGCTCATCCCTAAATGCGCGCAAAATTACTCACGCACACACCCACAAAATTACAACTATTCGTATCAGCATAGCCAGCTGTGGAGTGGAGTGGCGACGTGTGGGTAGAGAGATAAAGCAAATAAAAACAACAGTTCCACCAAAGTACGGACTGAGAGAGTGGGAGAGAGCAAAGAGGAGAGAGCAATAATAATGAAAAAGGGAAACGTGCGCTTCGCAAATCGAAAAAAACTCAACTTTGCCTGCTCCAAGCATGCACAAACCGCAATAGCCAGCGTAATCGTAACTCGGTCAGTTAGTTGACATCGCCCGGTCGCGTGGTCCACCCCGAATCCGGAGCAGAACAGAACGGAAAGAAACAGAACAGAATAGCCAAAGTAACTGTAAACAGTTTTCATAATCTGATTTGAGGCCGATACCGAGAGTGATACCGTTCGACAAAATGCAGTTTGTTGCCACTGGTACGGTACCACACGTGAGAAAGGGACACTGAGTTTTTTTGTCAAAGCTAAATCCCGTTACACCTTTTGCAGAACACCAGCATAGACGCCTGAATCCCCTCACCGGAACATGGGTACTTGTGTGCCCCCATCGCACGCAACGTCCCTGGTCTGGACAGCAGGAAAAGGCGCAGAAGAACGAACTGCCGGAATTCGATCCCACCAATCCCCTTTGTCCTGGCGTCACGCGACCCAATGGAATTGTAAATATTCTGTAAAATCCAAAAATGGTCTCTCTGACATGGCTGTGTGCCTTCTAGGAAACGCCCGCTTACAAGAGCACCTACGTCTTTGAGAACGACTTTCCGGCCTTGGTGGAGCAGGTACCAGCCCCACCCAACAGCGATGATCCCCTGTTCCAGATAGCTCCAGCGCGGGGCAATTGTCGCGTCATGTGCTTTCATCCAAAGTCAAATCTCACCTTGCCCACGATGACGGCCGCGGAAATTGTCGTTGTTATCAACGAGTGAGTTATATGGTCCCTGGATTTGCTGGAGATAACACAAATGCTAATTCCAACGGTCTCTATCCCATCTATCCCATCAGATGGATCAATCAATTCAACGAACTGAGCTCCAAGTATGCCTGGGTGCAGATATTCGAGAACAAGGGGGCTGCCATGGGCTGCTCGAATCCCCATCCGCATTGCCAGATCTGGTCGTGCTCGTTTCTGCCCACAGAACCGCAGTTGAAGCAGGATCGACTGCGCGCCTACTATGCCACAAACGACAGGCCACTGTTGAGCGACTATGTAGAACGGGAACTGCAACGGGGAGAGCGCATTGTGATTGAGAATCCCGACTGGCTGGTGGTGGTGCCCTTCTGGGCCACCTGGCCCTTCGAAACGATGCTCATCTCGCGGAACAACAACAAGCGCATCAATGACCTGACTCTTGATCAACGCTACAATCTGGCCGTGACCATCAAAGAGCTGACCACCAAATATGACAATCTTTTCCAATGCTCGTTCCCTTACTCCATGGGCTGGCATGGTGCACCGACGGGACCGGAGCATGCCCATGCCTCCAGCGCCCATTGGACGCTACATGCCATCTACTATCCCCCGCTGTTGCGCTCGGCGACGGTACGCAAGTTCATGGTCGGATTTGAGCTGCTGGCGATGGCTCAGCGGGATCTCACGCCGGAGCAGGCGGCCCAAAGGCTTCGAGAAGTTGACGGAACGTGTCATTACCTAGCGAAATGATTGGCCACAGCCGTTGTGCAAAAACGCCAGAAGGCAGTCGGTGGTTAGAACCATTAAATATACACATATGAATTGTGCAACAAGCGAGTGAAACTTATGAAACTCATGAAACTTAATGCCAAAAAAAGTTACGATTGAAAATAAAATGTTCTAGAATATAGTTTTGACTGAGAATGTTTTTCAATGACCCCTAAGGGTCAGCAGCAATAGTAATCATTATTTGATCAGATAAGGTGAGAATGATAATGCCAATGAGATTGAGGACTTTGTATATGTACATATATGTAGCTATATATTGAGCAAATGTTTATTTACTCATTCCTCCTAGATCGCTCTACAAAATGTATGAAAATCGGAAAGCACAAGCCTCCCCAAAAAACGATCGATGTGCTAGATAGCCTTACTATCACGTTTTCCACATGCTCTAATATATTATACTCTAAGCTTTAGCACTCACCTGGAATTCCGTTTGCGGTTGCGGGGGCTGGCTCTGGATGATGGACTCGTCACTGATTAGCTGCGGCTTGTTCTTGTTCTTATAGAAGGCTGGCATGCACTCATTATTGCTGTTGTGGTTGCTATTGGTATTGTGAATGGCTGTGGGATTCGTGCGCGACCTGAAGCGAGTGGAATCTGTGGCAGTACGCCACAGGTTCATGCGCCGCAAGCGTGCCTCCAGTTCGATGTCGTCGCAGGTGGCGATGCGGGGCATCACAAAGCTCTCCTTGGATCGGTGCATGAGAGCACTCAACATTTCGCTGCGTATGTCCAGCAGGCTGGAGCGCGTGTAGTGGGTTCGAAGGAGCACTGGCGAGCGACGAACTGTTGTTTTGTGTGCCTTCACGTTTCCTGGCTTACTGGCTGATAAGGCAGGAGCACGTTTTTGGTGCGCTGCAGGACGCTGCTCCAGCGGGGGGGCTGCCTCCTTCTGGTGTTTCTTCGGCGAATCATGGTCCAGGTCGCAGCTGACAGCCGTACACGACAGCATGCTCGTGGGCTGGGTATATGGTGTGGATGCTCTGGCCGAGAGCACCTGCAGTGTCAGTCCCTCGTCCTCGTGCTGTGGCTTGACGGCGGCATACAACGGTATGGCCTCTCGGGAAATGGCCATTTGGGTCTTGTTCTGCTTGGCCAACAGGCGATTCACCTTTATAATCCTTTCCAGCTGCACAAAAATGTCCGGCTTCTTGTTCTTCGGGTGCACCATCAATGCCATACATGGAGCCATGCATGACGAGGCTGCGGCTCTGGCATCAAGCATGTCCCAAGAGCATCTTGGCAACATTTCAATGGTCTCCCATTTAACATTATCTATCTTGTGAGATGGCGTCTACAAGGCAAAAAATGAGGGATAAACAAATGTTATATATAAGATGACAGAAGAATAGGAGCATCCCAATGGTGGGGTTGGAGGTGTGTGTGCCATGACAATGTTGTGAATCGACAGACATTCTACAAACAGTTTCGCGTTTCATATGCAGGGGATAGTATGTAGGAATGCATGGATGTGCGCAATTGTTTTAATGTAATGTAAAAATTACGGCACTCACTTTGATGGTTACCTTCTGATGGCGCTTGTTGGTCTCTATCTTGGTTATGGCCTCCTCCAAAGCATCCTTCAACTTGACGGCCGTGAGCTTCAGATAGCCCAGGCCGCTGGACAAAAAGGCATTCGAGGGCATTGGCGGTGGTGGCGGCGGGGCACAGGGATCTTCCCATTTCTCCGAATTAGCTTCATCCTCTTCGTGATCTAACGGCATCGGTAGGGGTAGGGGAGGTGCTGCTTTCGACGGCAGCGGCGCCTGCACTGGCGTGGGCGGAGGCGGTGGTGGTGGATAGACAAACATGGCCTGATCCTTCTCGCATGGTGTGGAGACCTCCTCTATGGACGGCGAGTCAGTCTTTTCCAGCATAGAGATTAGATGGCGGACAGTTTTTGGCTTCTCGGGTTCTTCAGTCGAAATTTTCAGGGCGCCAGCGCCATCTTGATTAGTCTCAGCCATTTGCATTGCACTTTAGCTAATTGGTTGCTTAATTTAGATCCTGTTATTAGTATTACCAAATATATACTTACAAAAACGATTAGTAATTGTATTTAAAATTATTTAAAAGATACACTTTTCGGATTATATCAATATCTCCTACTTAATATTGCGAAAAAGAACAAAATCACGTTTAACACAAGATCGGTCCTAAGTTCCGTTATTTGCTTCTACACCTTTATGAAGAAGGAGGTAAGGAATCTTAAATATATATCGACTCACAAGGTAGCCGAAAAACATATCGATGTTTGAACATGTCGTTTTATTTTGAAAAAAAACATCACAACTGTGATTGTGTGTATAATAATCCGCCATGATAATCCATCATAATCCGCATAAAATGATTTTCAATTTCAAATACCAACAGAATTGCGACTAGACTAGGTATTATGAGAGCAAATAGGGTGTACAAAACAGGTTACCAGCAAAACCTTCACGTATGTCGTAGCAATATGACGTAAGGTCAACGTAAGAATTTGATTTGCGTTCCGCTTATCGCACTAGAATACCGATATAGTGTGAATCAAAATCGGACCTTTGAAACATAAAATGCAAGCAGTATCAAAAGTATATATACGGATATATATTTCTGATCTAACGACTTGAAATAACATACAAGTAAACTCGATTTTCTCCGAATTCATAAAGTAGTTTCATAGCAGTCGTCCCACCAAAATTGCCAGCGCAAATAAATAAATATAAATATATCGATGTATTGGTACATCATGATTTATCATCCCTAAGCAGCTACACAAGCCAGACGAAAAAGTGAAGAAAATTGTAAAATAATTATTGGATATTTGATTAAGAAGTTTGTACTTAATTTAAGTACGCACAGCTGTACTCTGGCCAGGCGGATGGATGCTTAAAGTTGGTTCTTTGCACGATTTTCATGGTAAACAAAGCGTAACATAACCTAAATCTTTTTTTCTCACACAGTCTGAAAACGGCGAGACGCAGGGAAAGGTAATAAAAACTACTAAAAAATGACCCAATATCTACCGCCGAATTTATTGGCGTTATTCGCCGCACGGGATCCCATCCCGTTTATGCCGCCGGTGGATAAACTGCCACATGAAAAGAAATCGCGAGGCTACTTGGGAGTGGCCCACTTTATGAGTGATTTCGAGGATCCCGAGGACACACCGCTGCCCAAAACAGTTGAGACGCGCCAGGAGCGTCTAGAGCGGAGGCGTCGCGAAAAGGCTGAGCAGGTGGCCTACAAGCTGGAGCGAGAAATCGCCCTGTGGGATCCAACCGAGATAAAGAACGCCACAGAGGATCCCTTTCGCACTCTGTTTATCGCACGCATAAACTATGACACATCCGAGTCGAAGCTGCGACGTGAGTTTGAGTTCTATGGCCCCATCAAGAAAATAGTCCTGATCCACGACCAGGAATCAGGTAAACCCAAGGGCTATGCCTTCATTGAGTACGAGCACGAGCGCGACATGCACGCCGCCTACAAGCACGCCGATGGTAAGAAGATTGACAGCAAGCGTGTCCTGGTGGATGTGGAACGGGCCCGCACAGTCAAGGGCTGGTTGCCGCGTCGCCTAGGCGGTGGACTGGGTGGCACTCGGCGCGGTGGCAACGACGTGAACATCAAGCACTCTGGCCGCGAGGACAACGAGCGAGAACGCGAACGCTACCGCCTGGAACGTGAGCGCGAGGATCGCGAAGGAGCGGGCGGTCGTAGCAACAATGGCGTGGAGCCCAGAGGTGGCCCCGGAGGACGTCCTGCCTTTGGGGCAGACAGGCGTCGGTCGCGCTCCAGAGACCGCCGTGATCGGGAGCGTGATCGTGGACGCGTCGCCGTGGCTGGCAACCGATCCCGCAGCCGGTCCCGTGAGCGCAGAAAACGTCGCGCAGGCAGCCGGGAACGCTATGATGAGTTTGACCGCCGCGACAGGCGGGACAGGGACCGTGAGAGGGATCGCGATCGTGACCGTGATCGTGAGCGTGAGAAGAGGAAGAAGCGTTCCAAGTCGCGCGAGCGCGATTCCTCCAGGGAACGACGCGAACGCAAGCGTGACCGAAAGGACCGTGAGCGCGGAGGAGCTGCCGGCGATGTTAAGGAACGCAAGCCCGATTTCCGTGAAATGGACATCATCAAAATCAAGGAGGAGCCCGTCGACGATGGCTATCCATCGTTCGACTATCAGAACGCGGCCATCAAGCGCGAGGTTGACGATGAGCAGGAGGAGAAGTACCGCCCTCCGCCTGCGCATCACAACATGTTCAGTGTACCGCCACCGCCTATCATTGGACGCAATAATTCGAATGCAAACCCCAATGCGGCTCCCAATCCCGACAATGGCCAGCAAAATGCCAATGAGCAGAGCTGGTGGCGTCAGTAGAGACGAGACGGATTCATCCCATTCATGCCCAGACTCTTAAAAGTATGCCCTGCCCCCCACGCTGACTATTTTCAGGCCCATCGTGACCCAGAGCGGAGTAGAGCAGAGCAGGAGGTTAATAATTGTAAAAAAAAAAAACAACACCAGCTGTCTATT
Organism: Drosophila algonquin; assembly: GCA_035041765.1. Taxonomy (NCBI): domain Eukaryota; kingdom Metazoa; phylum Arthropoda; class Insecta; order Diptera; family Drosophilidae; genus Drosophila; species Drosophila algonquin. Next base: position 25,348 of record JAWNKY010001621.1, read on the forward strand.
GGTTGTAACTATTTATTCAACTTTATTTGCAAATTCATGGCAGAGACCGATACTGGTTGGATTAATATTACTATGTATTATTATCCATGGTTCCATTTCACACAACAATTTTACAGTACAGAGCGAAGAGACATTAGCAACAGAAAAGCAACACCCAATAACGAAACGATGCAAAATCCAATCCACTAATGTGCATAGCTTAAAACATTTCTAATTTATAAGTAACTCTTAACAACAAATTGATAATGAAAGAAAAAGTAAGTAAAAATAAAGCTAGCCCTACATGTGTTTGTTTCCCCACCTTTGGTAAGGGGGTTCAAAGGAAAGTCAAGTTTCAAGACGGAACTGGAATTCGGATTGAGTTCGGCTGCAGTATGCGGTGTCTTCGGTATATATCCTGGTTTGTCCTGGTATCTATTATCCCATGGTGGTTCCTGGGACACACACACTTTACTCTTATTACAAACAAACCAAAAAAAAAAAACCTCTTGTACCTTTTGCACTAACCCGTGCCTTTTATTTTCTCTTATCTTTTTGCAGTTTTCAATATTGAAAATCTGAACAATGCATAAGTATAATTATAAACGCAAAGAACACGCGGAAATTAGTTCCATTTTTGGTCCGATTGCCCCCAAAATAGAAAACAGTCTTATATCAGGTAATTTAGTTTATGCACAAAACCCACTAATCAATGCGTTTACCTGTTCTAGGACGACACTAGAATCGATAGCCTCTCCTGTCCTCCAGTCGGGTTGAGTTCTCTGTGGTGTTTCGTAAGTTACTAATCAAATCGGGCCTATTTTTCAACTGTAAGTTTTTTCCCGGGTAAGAATCCGACGAGACCGAGTGTGTGAGTGGAGTGGAGTTGTTTTCCTTTGTTTGGTACACATTTGGAAATGCTTTTTTAATAGTGGAATGATGCAATCTACATATAAACTATGTTTGTAATCAATTTACAATTTCGATCGTTTCATGTACGTTTTGCTGGTTCTGAATCGTACTGAAGAGAAAAGGAGAGGAGAGGGAGCTAGCAGCGGAAATCACGCATAGAAAAGAAAACAGCTAACAGCACAAAAGGTTTGATGTTGGTAACTGGTAAAAGCAATGCTATAAGAGGTCCTCCAGGGGTCCAGGTTGGTTCCGACGATCATAAGTGATGCGTTTTCTTTTGGGGAAAAGGTGATTCTTCTTTTCTATTTGCTTCAACAGAGCAGCCTCTGCCAAATTTCGGTTAGATCTACACTACTATACATGGGCAAATTTGAATTGAACAAATTTAAGCATAAGTACGAGTAGGCCCTGTCGAACAGCCACAATCAAATGGTATGTGTTGACAAGAGTTTGGTCAGTTAATAAAATTAATTTAACTAAAGCGAATCGAAAACGGTCTTTCTATCGTCGAAAAAATAAAAAATAAAATAAAAATTATTTTTTGGAAGAAATAGAACAATACTTGATTCAAATTTGAATTCACGCGGGTTTTTCAAAAATTTCTTCAATTCACGGCAGTACAGTACAGCTGTTCGATTCATCGATAAGCAGTCCAAGCGCGTGGCGCGATCGTTCAAGTGCGAATATCTTCCTACTTCAAAAAAGCGTGAACCGAAGAAAGCAATTTCAGTAACTGCATTGATGAAAACATATAAAACACACAAATCAAAGGCAAATTTTAAAGCGGTAAATATGTAAAATTACACAGATGCATTTTTGACTTATTGTTTAATTTGTGTGCCAAAATATACCAAATCAAGAATATAACTTAAAAACTAAATAATTAGGTAAATGTTAAATACATGGACTACCTCTCAGAATTTAACGAAATTTTTTCCTGGATAGACCCCGATTTATCATGAATTTTGGTAAAAAAATTATGTGGCGGTCGCTTCTAGTTTTTTTTTTAAATATTTAAAGTTTAGAGTTTTTCAGGCCAAAAATGGCATGTTGTTGTTGGTTTTTTCTGTTTATTTGTGCTGCGAAGTTAGCTATAAAATAGCTAGTTTGAAATTAAAGCTATATTTCATTTTACACATAATAAAATAGCTACAAAGTAGCTGTAAACTAGCTATAAAGTAGGATAACTGGCCACAATGAATGCGAGTCGTCTCAACACTATGGCGAGATATTGTAACGGTCAATGGGATTGGCGCTTGGTAATTTATACGATCCAAGCAAGGTGTCCGTCATGAATAATGATGTTCATTTCGAAGAGGTAAGATCGCGCGATTTTTTTTTTTAATTTTTCGCCTGCGGCGCTACTTTTCCATTTATATAATACAGCACAACTACTTTTGTAGTTGCAAGTGATATAGCTCATTATTTACCAAAATTCATGATAAATCGGGGTCTATCCAGGAAAAAATTTCGTTAAATTCTGAGAGGTAGTCCATGTATTTAACATTTACCAAAATCAACAACAACAACACAGGAAGTGACCCGGGCAAGCCATTTTTGGCGTGAAAAACTCTAAACTATTTTTAAAAAATAAACTAGAAGCGACCGCCACAAAATTTTTTTTACCAAAATTCATGATAAATCGGGGTCTATTCAGGAAAAAAATTTCGTTTAATTCTGAGAGGTAGTCCATGTATTTAACATTTACCAATAATTAAAAAGGATTGGTTAGAAAACATTAAACAAAAATATTCAGGCAGCGGTTTTAGTTACAAGAAATTAAAAAATACTTATTCTAGCAATCGATAAAATAAATCAACCCTGCCATTGCAACCCTGCCAGCTAGCGTCGCGTCTCTGGTCATTTTTAGGCATTTCCAGCGTGCAAATCTGGGGACACACTGAATACAACCATTTTTTGGCGTGTGGAAAGAAGCCGCGGCGAAAAAAATCGCATTAAACTGAAAACGAGCAGGAAAACGGTAAGAAGGAAGAATAAATGTGATTGCAAAACTCATTTTGAGGTTGCAGGCAAGCCGCGTATAAAGTGTGTGATTTCAAATAACTAATTTGTGTGTTATTTGCAACCTTTTTTCTTGTACAGCACGCCGGCATCATTTCATATATTTTGTGACTCTCACGCACTCAGAAAAATCAACGAAAAAAAACATGTCTGACGAAAAGAAAGGTGGAGAAACCGAACACATCAACTTGAAGGTTTTGGGACAGGACAATGCCGTGGTTCAATTTAAAATTAAAAAACACACTCCGCTGCGAAAGTTGATGAACGCCTACTGTGACAGGGCCGGGCTGTCCATGCAGGTGGTGCGCTTCCGCTTTGATGGCCAGCCTATAAACGAGAATGATACCCCGACTTCGCTAGAGATGGAGGAAGGCGACACCATCGAGGTGTACCAGCAGCAGACCGGCGGTTTCTATTAAACCCATTAGTTAAGTTAGTTTTCATTTGTACTACAAAACAAACAACAACAACAACAAACCACAAGCAGATGCAGTAAAAAGTAAGCATAAAATAAAAGAAAAACACGAGCAGATGTATTCTGCACACAGAACATAACAAAACAGAAGAAAAAGTATGGCATACAAGAAAGGAAAAATAAACATTTTATAAACTATGTAATCTCCTATTGACTGCTACATGATCTTATTTTATTGGGTAGAACTATTTGCATTTGTTTAAACGGCTTGGGTAGCCTAGCCCTACCGTCCCGTCCACATGAGGAATCGCCGGTGGCGCGAATTTCCCGGTTTACGCGCGTATAAAGACGCACGCATACACACACGCACACACTCATGCCCTGTGTCTGAGATGTTATTCAGGGGGGAAAGTGTGTAGTGTGCGTGAGGGCAGGGCTGTAGGTGTGTGCAAGCGTATGCCTGTATTGCCTATCCGTGTAAATAGGTATACATACAAAATCGGGCTGAACTGAACTAAACGTTCCATTTGATGGAGAAATATGCACGTTGCAGAGGCATTGCTGGTATAACCTTAAAAATAGTTGTATGACGTCATTTTACGGAATTTTCTAGATAGACGGACATAACCCTTAAAAATCCACCATCTTGAAATGAAATTGCAGATGTTTGTGTGTGTGTGTGGGTCTGGAGAAGTGCAACAGTGTTGGTGAAATCTACATTATATGTACGTCGATGTGTATGTATACCAAGAATGGATATTTTTTTAATTTACAAAATTATGTACAGTCGCAACAAAACATTTTTATGCGAGACATACATACAAATGAATGTGTGTATGTATGTTCATTACGATATACATATGTATGTACTTTGAATCTTCCAGAACACTTACATACATATGTATGGATCCTAGATCAGATAAAAAATTCTAAAGATTTGTGCATCTAAGTCTATACCGTTAATCAAATCCTTGTTACTTCACACTTCATTATGTAAAACGTAAAAATTTTGGGTTATATTTATTTGAAACAGCTTATGTAATTGTAATTGTATATATGTATGTACATATGTAATTGTGTATGTATATATTTCTTTCTTTTTATATGTATTGCTTCTTGAAAGGCACCATTTCCCCACTTAAAAAATATGTAACTCATGTCATGGTTTAGACCCAATCTTTTGGGTTCTTCAGAACCTTCATTAGCTCACCCTCCTTAGACTTGGACTTGGGTTCGTGCATGTACTCCCAGCGGGCATGGAGGGGCAGTGACATCAGGATACTCTCATAACGCGCACCGGGCGTATATAGACCGAACTTGGTGCCGCGATCGTAGATGAGGTTAAACTCGACATATCGGCCGCGGCGAAGCAATTGCCACTGCCGCTCATTGTTGCCATATTCTCGGTTCTTGTGCTTCTGGACGAGGGGCATGTAAGACGGGATGACAGCCTTGGCACAGCCAGTCACAAAACTGAAGGCAGCCTCTTGGTTGGGGGAGTCGATGTCGTCAAAGAAGATGCCGCCAATGCCACGGCTCTCGCTCCTATGCTTGATGCGGAAGTAGTCATCGCACCACTTCTTGAATTTGGGATAGTAGGATGCGTCGTGTTCGTCGCAGGCAGACTTTAAAGTCTGGTGGAAGTGACGGGCGTCCGTCTCGTCCAGATAGTACGGTGTGAGATCTGTGCCGCCACCGAACCACCATTGCTTTTTGCCATCTGGCGTTTCGACCTCAAAGTAGCGATAATTGAAATGGATAGTCGGGATATGTGGGTTGCGTGGATGGATCACAGCACTCACACCGCTGGCAAAGAAGGGTAGTTTAGCGCCCTCCGTCAGGTTCTTGCCACGGGAGCGCATCTGTTGAACGGCAGCCGGTGGCAGCCAGCCTGTGACCACGGATATGTTGACCCCCGCCTTCTCGAAGACATCGCCATCCTGGATAACGCATGTAATGCCGCCACCACCCTCCTCGCGCTGCCAACGGTCCACCTGAAACTTCTTGCCACACATCTCCTCCGATTCCAAGGCGCGACAGAATTCCGCCTGAATCTCCATAATCATCAGCTCCATTCTGTGCCGCATGTTGGCCTTGTCCCCCAGCAGGACTGCGGCATCCGTTATCGGCTCGGCCATGAACCTGGACGTATCTAACTTTCTTTTGACATTTGCATTTGCGGTCTCCGCCTGTGCGTACGTGACCGCTGAAAAAGCCGACAGCCCTAGTCCAGTGCCGAGCAGAAAGCCTCGGAAATGCTGGCTCCTGGTCCGTCGGCCGAGTTGAAACACTCCCAACGACACCAAGGACAGCGTGTGTCGTATTACGTTCATCTTGCTCAAGAGCAGAACCTACTTCAAAATTTTAGTGATTTTTGTCACTCTGAAACTGCAAATTGTTTATCTTTTTTTCACCGGCATTTGAAGGTTGCTTGGTGTCGATATATCGATACCCAGAATAAAAACTCCAGCCCTGGTCTCCTTTTAAAAAATTGTCACAAATATTCTCGCATTCTTTGTTAAAAATATGTTTTGTTTCGCAGTGTAATATGAGATTAAAACATAGAAGCCCTAGACTTACATGAATATTCAATCCGTTTGAATTTCATTCATATTCAGCAAAGCAAGGCATCGATTTTCAAAAATACCGACCGCCACAGAGCGTCGTTCGATACCTACTTGCGAGTACCTTTCTGGTCAGCAGCGCGTCAGAAGATTTAAACAATCGCGTTCGTTAGCCTCGCTGCTTGGGGCATTATAAATTAAAGGTGAGTTAATTGTTAAGAATAAACGCCAAATACGTTGAACTATAGGCGCATTGCGTTTATTTGTAATATTTACACTGGATATGCTCCTCGAATTGTGCACTAAGGACTGCCACACGCAAACACACTAACACACAAGCTGCAAAACAGACCAACAAAAATGTATGGTCTTAACAAATTTCAAGACAACGAGGCTTGGCGTCAGAAACTGCGTAATCACCTTCTGGCCGATCGGTAAATACCAGACACCCCTTTCCCATTGGATAGTATTAGCGTTAATCTTATGATTTCGTAAAACAGAAATTAAAATTATGATTTTTTCGAATATATGCATGTAAAAAACAAAAACACAAACGTGCATGGATATGTACATATATCCCTTGACGTATCATTATTAGCATTATTAGAGTAGCAGTTCTAGTTCGTAACAAGTTTCAACTTTTCAGAGCACCTCAAAAGCCTAAAAAAATGGACTCCGAGGAACAGCGCTACAGCCTGGACTTTGATGAGCATCTGAAGAAATTGTTGGAGGCTAGGAAGTTAAAGAAGGAGCAGATTCAGATGCAGAAGCAGATGCAGAAGCAGAAGCAAGTGGAAACTGCAACCACAATCAATATAGGTGAAGACACGATGTACGAATCCATGGCCACTAGTGATGCTTCGGAAAATGGGGATGACAGTTTCGATGTCTTTGAGCGAATGTGCAACAAGACTGCATCCGATCCAGATAGCACCTTGTTTCAGTACTTGCACAGTGACGATAAAAAGAAAGTCCTAGCCATGGCCAAGGAGAATAGCGGCATTCGTGATCTTAGCGGTGAAGACAGTAAGTAAAATAATGGAATATACCCTTGCCATTCGAGATTCTATAGAATTTGCTAATTTTTGCAGATGCCCAAAAGGTGGATGACCAAAATGCCCAAATTGAGTTCTTGCGTCGCATGTTGGAGCAGATCGGCTCTGAGGATCACCTGGACAACGAGAGTCCGGTCAAGGGTGTGGAATGCACACAGCTTGAGGACGTTGAGGCACCCTCACGTTTTTGGGATAGCGACCAGACACTGGCCGCCTGCAGTGAGGACTCCAATCCAGAGCCGAGGGCCAAAAAGAATATCTCGCCGGTAAAGATGGTGGGTCTGCTGCGCCCCTCGACCATTATCGAGGCCAATGAGCTGGAATCGGATGTGTCGTCACACATCAGTTTCCAGAGTGCCCAAACCCAGAAGACAAATGCTTCCAGTTCATATGAAACGGCCACAGAGTCTAGTTCCATTGGTGGAACTCTTTTGAACGTCGATGACCTGTTCTATGAGGCAATTAGGAAATCCAATCCGAAAAACATGTCCAAGGAAGAAGAGCTAGAGCTGCGGCAAGATTTTCATGCCAGCATAATGGAGCTGGCATCTGCCTCCGAAAATTATAATGAGAATACAATAATTGAATTATCATCGTCCGACGAGGAGCAGGAGAGCGTTTCAAACAATAAGGCAGAAGAAAACAAAGAGAACTCTATGCAGTTCAATGATACCATCGAGGAAATGCAGTATATGATGCAGAAGGGATTGGAGTACATTGCTGCCACTGCTCCAGTTCTAGTCAAACCCCAGTGCCCAACCCAGGTGCTTCAGAAACAGAATACATTTGATATGTCGCCCAAGTCTACTGCCGCCGAATTTTTGCAGCCCTCTTTGCCTCTGCGCGGTAGCAACAAGCCGCAAAATGTGAAGCAGTCGCCAAGTAAAAGCAAAATACCATCTCGCTATGCCATCAATATGGATATGCCAAAGACAGCCACAAGCTTCTTTGGCACACCTTCGAGCATTCCCCAGCGTCGTCAGCGGCAATTGAAGCAGCCCTATGACAACATTATTAGTCCCATTCGTACTTACACGCACATGTCCGGTACGACTCCGTTGATGAGTACTTTCCGTCAGACCAGCACCGATTTCTTTAGCGCTTTGGCCATCAGTGAACTGGAGCAGGAGTCCCGTTTGTGCCACCGGGCTCCGGGCGCCCCCTCCACTTCGGCGGGAAGCAGCTACAAGCTGCCCATCGACCACAACGCACCCCTGCTGCCCAAAAAGGCCTACATATCTTCAGAGCTACAGCACGTAAGTTGATAAATTGAGTTGTAATCGTTGATAATCGTTCTGTAACCGAAAATATGTACATTCTTGTTGGCAGGTGATCGATGAACGGACTTCCAATCCGATGCCCAATGTTCAGAGAATTCAAAAGTATTTGAACACGGCCGTGGAGCCCAAAGTATTCCGTCACGATGGTAAAATGAAGATGCCTAGTGATTCTGCCATAGGCGTATCGCATATTCCACGTTCTGCCAATCAAAGTTTGGCCGATCTATCGCTCGCGCCCGGCGACATCTCTATGTATACCCTTCGAGATGCTCAGAAATTTTCGAGCAAATAATCAATTTCTGAATGTTGCATCAAAAATAAATGTATTCTGTAACTATTTCTAGTAAATGCCATCGTTTGCCGTTACTGGAGATCCCAGATCTTTCTACTGCTTCACTGCAGGACTCTTCCAGGCGCGATTCACCTTGGACTCGGAGGGACGGCCCAACTCTGTGCAGATGTAGCGACCAACTTCAATGAGTTTGTCGAGATTAACGTCTGTATTGAGTCCCATGCCGTGCAACATGTAGACCACATCCTCGGTGGCTGCATTTCCAGATGCGCCCCGGGCATAGGGGCAACCACCAAGGCCAGAAACAGAAGAGTCCACCACGCGTATGCCGTATTCCAGTGAGACCAAGATATTGGACAGAGCCTGGCCATAGGTGTCGTGGCAATGCACAGCCAGATTCTTAGGGGGCACACACCTCGTTATCTCGTCCAGCATTCGACGCATGCTGCCGGGTGTACCCACGCCAACGGTGTCGCCCAGAGAGATCTCATAGCAGCCCATCTCATGCAGAGCTTCCACTACTCTAACCACAGCACTCGGGGCAACGGCTCCCTCATATGGGCAGCCAACTACTGTCGATACATAGCCACGAACACGCACTCCATGCTTTTGGGCTGCTTTCAGAACTGGCTTAAAGCGCTCGATTGCCTCGGCGGCTGTGCAATTAACATTTTTCAAGGAAAATGCATCGGAAGCAGCTCCAAAGACGGCCACCTCCTCCGCACCGGCCGCCAGCGCACTCTGAAACCCTTTGAGATTGGGTGTGAGCACAGGGTAGCTGATTCCTGGCACCTTGCGAATGCCACGGAATACCTCAGCATTGTCGCCCATTTGTGGCACCCACTTGGCGCTCACGAAACTTGTTGCTTCAATGGTGGTCAGGCCGGTTTCGGATAACCGATCGATCAGCTCGATTTTCGTTGTGGCTGGCAGTAGCTTTGCTTCATTTTGGAGTCCATCCCGAGGACCCACCTCCACAATCCGCACCTGGTTCGATTGATTTGTAACCGCTGTGCGCTGTGAGTTATTGTAGGGTTAATATTCATATGTGACGACATATTTGGCTATGCTAATACCTTGGCAGTGAAGGAAGCCAGAGAGCGGTATGTTGGAAGGAATATTCGTCGAATTTGCATTTTGCTAAAATTAATGTTACGTATTTTTTCCTCTTGCCCAACAGCTGTTTTTTATATGATCAAAAGAATCGAAAATAAAAATAATATATCGATGTATTGATATCATCCCTAATGCACATGCATCTCTATATTTATTTGTTTTTTTTTTGTGAAAATTTGTTTTAAAACTTGGCGGTTTAAAACTGTATTCAAATGGAACAGGTGAATGATTCTGCCCCGGAGGATGAGGACGTGTTTCACTTTGAGTCTGAGCACCTGGCTCTCCGAGGCAACGAGTGCTATTCCAGCCTATTGCGCACAATTGCGGTTCTGCAAGCGCAACGCATTCGTGTCCACCAGCAGATTGACGAGCTAGAAACGACTAAAAAAATTTACCTGAACAATCCGCAGCTTTTGTTAGACAAACTGCGCAGCAACGAATCGCTGATATCGGACAACTATATAGCCATAGCCCCTTTGCCAGAGCTACCCACATTGATGGCCAAGGATAGCGGCGGAGTGTCCACAAGTCAGACGGCCTCGTACACTCCCAAATTGCTGCAGTCCCCTGAAACGGTGAACGATAGCAGTAGTGGACGGTCGTCTAAACATCACAATCGCCTGTGGACCAACGAGGAGCAGCGTCATTTGGAACGGCTGCTAATTCAGTATCCGCCGGAGGAGGTGGAAAGCCGACGCTTTGCGAAGATAGCCAAAGCCTTGGGCAATCGGACGACACAGCAGGTGTTCAGCCGCATTCAGAAGTACTTCCAGAAGCTACACGAAGCTGGCATGCCGGTACCAGGTCGCCTGCCCAAATATCGCCGACCCGCCTTGGCCAAACCCAAGTTCAATATACGCCGATCTACATTCTTTCCTGCCCAGAATATATCGCTGCAAATGCCCGAGGACGATGTAACATTGGACGAACTGCGAGGGGCGTCTCCAGCGGGTGCTTTGTCGCTAGCATTTCCACAAGTCAAGATGGAACCCAAGACCGAGAGCGATGGCCTGGACGGCGATCTTGATAAAGAGGCCAAGCGTAAGGAGCAGTTGCGTCTGAAACTTCTAACGGCCGTACTAGAGGAGAAACTGCAAATCGAAGATGGCTACAATCCCGACCCGCTGGCGCCCAAGTGCGCCGAATGTGAGGAGACGTCTGTTACCAGGACAAACTGGCGTTGTGATAGCTGCTATTGCCATTTAAATTTATGCGGCGACTGCCTGGCCGGCCAGTTGATCGAGGAACGCTTCGAGCATCTGGGCCACGAAGTTGTTGTGGATCAGGACTCGTAGCTTTATTTCAATTAATACTTATTTGTAAACATTATAATAAGACAATAAAAAATGAGTAAATTCTATGTAGAAACATAATTAATTACGCAGCTGGGCGGCTGACTTGGGCAATGCCTGTAGCCGCTGTCGCCGCTTGGCCTCGAACTCGGTCGCCAGCTGCCACGTTTCCTTGTCCAGTGCATCCTTCCCACGGGCAATGCCCAGGAGGCGTGAGAGCACCAACAAGCCGTGCAAATCATCCGCATTGCTCTTTGCATTCGCCTTGCGCATATCCACAAAATCCTGTTGAATCATCTCGGTATGTTCCTCGCTGACGTTGAACGGACTGATGCGTGCCAGGGTCAAATACTTTCGGAACTGCTGGAGGCGCGATGGCTGCAGGTAGTGATGGGCTGCCTTTAGAGACTCATCCAGCAGTTCTACGGCCTTGGCATCGGCGTTAATGGGCAGCACAAAGTCACTCTGTAAGAGAGAGATTTGATTTGAAATACAATCGAATCGAACATTTAATGCTGTATGCCGTATGTATTACCGGTAACATGCTGCGTCCTTCGCTCAGGACAAGCACAGGAATGTTGACATGGTAGTCGATCTGATAGTACTGGAAATCGCACTTTAGCTCCTGGCTGTTGATCAGGTGCGCCAAGTGCTGGACGGCATGGACGCCATTCGTCTCCAGTTTACCCTGCTGCATGCACGTCTCGTCTAGCACCAGGTGAGTGTGCGGTGCTAGCTGCAGCATGCCAGAGACCAGTTTGTTGGTCTCGTAATCCTTTCTTTAGGGCCAAGGATTGTTAATCAGACAGGTTCATATGCACACTCAAGGGCTATACTCACTTGGGGGCAAAGGCGGCCGTGTTCATTGTCTCCAAAGTCATGGGCAGGTAATGGCTGACTGGCAAAAGTAGCTCCAGCACTTGGTACAGCTTTGTTGTATACTCTACCAGAGATTCCTTGGGCAAGTTGCATATGTTTAAGGCAAACTTTCCAATGCTCTGCATCTCGGAGCGACTGTACACCGAAGAAATCAAATGGGAAAGCAAATACTCGGCAGCCAAGTCATCATCAAAAAGGCAGAGCTTCAGAAGCATCCGTAAATCTTTGTGCACGCTGGTCTGTGATGGATCTTCACTGACACTAGCATCCGTTGGTTGTTGCAGACTCTTGTCCAGCAGGGGATTGGCGTGCGGCAATTGCTGGACTCCAAAGGCGTGCACACGTGGAATGAGGAAGGGCGATGGATGTGTGGCCTGCAGCTCGCTTAGGCTATCAAAGCCCTCCGTTTCTATGGTGGCGGCATCCAGCGAAGGATCGACTGATAGGAAGCCAACAAAGTCGACCAGAGAATTGAGTTTGTAGCTATCAAAGTCTTCGTACACTTTCACCATGCAGGCCATGCTGGGTCGACTGGGCAAGGGCGAATTTATCAGATACTCAGAGCCGAGCACGGTAGGAGCTGCGGCCGATGAGTTGCCCGTTGACGCCTTGGTCTCCTCCACACATTTTCGTTTGAGTAAAGTATCATTATCATCTTCTACTTCCATGGCTTCTTCCTGGTCATCCAAAGTACGTTTTTTGGCATTGTTTGGCGATTGCGTTTGGCAGACCAACTTTGGCTGGGGACTGCACTTGCCCTCGTGTTCCTTGGTCCAATCATTTAGGCCTGGCACTGACACCACAAACAATGTACGCCGCTCGCCATGCACGTTGCTCTCAGCATTGTAGTCGATCGCCTCGCCGGTAGCCAGCTTTAGGCAATCGCGGTATTTTCCGTGCTGCAGACGCTTGCTTCCGTCGGAGGATTTCACCTCATAGTGCTCCAAGTAGATTTCCGGATCCATCATGTCCTGAATCATGCCACGAAAACGCACCAAAGTCTGGTCCTTCAGTTTATGCAGCGGCGTGTAGTTTAGTAAAGGAACAGCATGCCATGCAGTTGAATCCTTAAAGAGCTCCTTCAACTCGGATGGGTCCTTTTGGCTGTAGGGGTCCAATCCGTCGGAAGTGCTTGGAATATCCATTGAACAGGGCATTTGAATTTATTTTATTTTGAAAAAATTCGCAAATAACAAACAAAAGTTCAGCAGCTGCTCTGATTCTTGTGTCGATGGCGCGCCAAAATGGCCAATATCGATGAACTTATAGCGATGCAGTCGATAGCTCAGCAAACAGGGCTGCAGAAGCCACACTAAAACGGATGTAGAGGCGGATGTGAACATCAGCAAAAAATTGTAGAATTGAATTTGATACAAAAATTATGAGCATGAAAAGCAATGTCTGGAAGTTTTTCTACAAGGCCAACGACACGGTGGCCACATGCTGTCTCTGCAACAGAAATTACTCCAGAAAGGGCAGAGGCACCACCTGTCTGAGGAACCATTTGAAGAGCAAGCACCCTGCCGGAGTTATCCTGCCACATTATTTGCGCGCTGTGACGAACATTTGGCGCAAATGTTTCTGAATCACTCCTTCCAAGGCATACTAAACAAGGTAGCCGCATAGAGAGGAATAAGAAGGTATTCTTAAGTGTCAAAATGACAGAAGAGAGAGAGAGAGCGATTTTCTTTCGATAAATCTACTGCCTTGCCATTGGTCACAATAATGACAAATTTTTGTAAAATGGTGGACAGCTGTGCTTGCAGCCATTGGGCAGTGCAGCAGCCCATAAGTTTAAAAATCGCATCGTTTTCGCTATCCTCCAGTGTGCCCTTGGTGTCTTCTTCTACGGTCACCTGATTGAGATTATATTTTATTACAATATTTATTTGTAATTTTTATTATTAGGTTATTTTTAAAAGAAATTGAAACTCTGCTAATTTAATTAATTGACATATAGCATTACTCGCAAAAGGTTGACCGAGGCCAAGAAATAAAACATCGATAAAAACGCATTTCAATATTGTTATCTCTGCATTCTATTTTTTAAAGACATTAAAACTCCGCTCCGCCAATTAAATGGAACGAATAAATATCACTGTCTAGTATATCGATATGAAACACATTATATTGTAATTGGAATTATAGTTGCAGCGCTGGCGGCGTATACAAAACATGCATGCACACAAGTGTTTTATACATGTATGCATGTATGCATAAGCATATATCTATTTGTTTGTATGTAAACAGTTTTTGACGTCAACACAAACATATTTCAACATTTTTTTCATCTTTATACTCGGTTTTATGAATATGAGTCCGCATAATTCGTTACATTTTTTAAAAAATGCGCCAAGTTTTAGTGCTGTATAAAGTGAAAAGTCAACTCGGTATATTTTAAAAATGAGACCAAATATTTACGTATATTTTGAAGGGACAGAGCTAATTTTCTTTCGATAAATCTTCTGCCTTGCCATTGGTCACAATAATGACAAATTTTTTTAAAATGGTGGACAGCTGTGCTTGCAGCCATTGGGCAGTGCAGCAGCCCATAAGTTTAAAAATCGCATCGTTTTCGCTATCCTCCAGTGTGCCCTTGGTGTCTTCTTCTACGGTCACCTGATTGAGATTATATTTTATTACAATATTTATTTGTAATTTTTATTATTAGGTTATTTTTAAAAGAAATTGAAACTCTGCTAATTTAATTAATTGACATATAGCATTACTCGCAAAAGGTTGACCGAGGCCAAGAAATAAAACATCGATAAAAACGCATTTCAATATTGTTTTCTCTGCATTCTATTTTTTAAAGACATTAAAACTCCGCTCCGCCAATTAAATGGAACGAATAAATATCACTGTCTAGTATATCGATATGAAACACATTATATTGTAATTGGAATTATAGTTGCAGCGCTGGCGGCGTATACAAAACATGCATGCACACAAGTGTTTTATACATGTATGCATGTATGCATAAGCATATATCTATTTGTTTGTATGTAAACAGTTTTTGACGTCAACACAAACATATTTCAACATTTTTTTCATCTTTATACTCGGTTTTATGAATATGAGTCCGCATAATTCGTTACATTTTTTAAAAAATGCGCCAAGTTTTAGTGCTGTATAAAGTGAAAAGTCAACTCGGTATATTTTAAAAATGAGACCAAATATTTACGTATATTTTGAAGGGACAGAGCTAATTTTCTTTCGATAAATCTTCTGCCTTGCCATTGGTCACAATAATGACACATTTTTTTAAAATGGTGGACAGCTGTGCTTGCAGCCATTGGGCAGTGCAGCAGCCCATAAGTTTAAAAATCGCATCGTTTTCGCTATCCTCCAGTGTGCCCTTGGTGTCTTCTTCTACGTTCACCTGATTGAGATTATATTTTATTACAATATTTATTTGTAATTTGTAGTATTATATATGTATTATGCCACGATATCTATAAGAGACTCCATACGCAAGTAATGCAGCAGGTGAATCTGCTGGGCGCGATCTCGCTGAGCACCAGTCTGTGTTGGGCCAATAACGATGGCTTACTTAGCCTCTCCTCTCCTCCTTTCAAGGCACAGAGATTCACTTGCAGCTTTGCTCGTAAACTATTAGAAGAACTGGAAACGAAGTTCTCTCATATTAGCACAGATATCAAATATCTGGTGGCCACCTATTTGGATCCGCGCTATAAGAAAGCCTTCTTCAACTAGCGGGAAGAGCAGCTGGTGACCAACGAAGTGCTGCAGCAGTTAACTGGAATCCAAGGAAACGAAGAGAGTCAGCCTTTGTTGCAAAAAGTAAACATATCCTCTTCGCAGATTAAAAATGAATCAAAGATAGACACCATTTTGGACAATATACTGGCGTCTGTCTCTGCCCAAAATCAGACAGCCGCCATATCCTTTGGCGCTCAGTCGCAGTTAAAGAATCTCCTATATCTATACAACTCCGAGCCAAGAATTGATAGGAGCATGGATCCGTTGATTTGGTGGAAAACAAACATCAAATACAGCCCCATGTATAGCATTGTCCGGCAGTTTCTTTCAACTCCTGCAGCCAGTGCGTCCAACGAGGCATTGTTTGGCCAATCTGCACATTTGTATAGTGATATGCAGGGGGTTCTGAGTCCTGAAAGTGTATCCAAAATATTGTTCATCAAGTCCAACTCTAAGAACTCCAACAACACGGAGTAAAAGCTGAGATTTTCTGTACTTTAATCTTAAAATTACATGAATTTTTAATGTATATTATTATCCCCTGTAGTCAGGATCATTATGCTCCTCCTCATCTTCTTCCTCTTCGTCGTCTTCATCTGAATAAAAATGGAATTGTTTTAGCTTTTGTTGATATTAAATATGAGATAATTGCCTTTCTTACCATGATCACGCCGCTTGCGTACGTAGGCCCGTCGTGTGGCAACTGGCGCCGTTTGATCCGTTTCCCCATGTAGCAAAGAATTCCGATATAAAGCCAAAGGCTGCCATTCCTCTGCACGGCTCGATGGCATGCCCGGTGGAATGATCTTGTCCAGAAAACTCATAATCACCTTCTTGTCCTGTTTTAACAGTTTGTAGTTGAACTCGTTGAGCACCTCCAGGAACAAGAGGCGTGTGGGGGCCCGCACTGGATCATCGGGCTGCTTGTTAGCCGCAAAATAGATGCCACCGCGATGGATGGCCGCCACAGGATCGCGATTCTTAAGCGCATCAAAGCCGAAAGTCAGAGCAAATCGCTTGGCCAACTCCTTGAGGTCGAGAAACTCTTGTGAACTCTTTGATACTGTCCCATCTTCGCTCTGCTCCTGAAGCGTCTTAAATACTGTGATTAAACTCAGAAGCAGGGTCATGGCAAAGTTGACTTTGTTGATCTCACGCGCCTTGCCTAGCGTGGCCTTAATTATATCGCCATAATCATTGTAGCACTGAAGTAGGAGATATTCTGGTAAGCAATCAAATGAAGTATGAAGGGGTTTGGGTGATGCCTCACCTTGACATAATATTTAAATATTGTGGCTGCCCGCATTGTGGGTATGATGTTGTAAACCACCAGCTTGCAGTAGCAGGCAAGAAAGTTTCGCTTCTTATGTAATTCCTCGATGCGCGTCTCATCCTGGACGGCATCTTGCTTCAACGAGAACACATAATGCTGCACAAAGTTGTCCAATATGAGATGCTCATCCATCCGCGACTTGTACTCCAAACTGCGTATGTGCTCGATCTCGCTGCGACCCAATTGATCCGAGAAGATGATCAGCAGATCACAGATGGATTGGTAAGCCTGAAAGCAATTGGAATTTCTAATATGATTCCAGCATGATAATAGAGGCTTGTTCTGTACGCACCGCCTCTTGTATTTGCACTGTAGGTCCATCGCGAGTTAGCTCAAAGCAGGCCGAGATGAAGCTATCCAAATTGCTGCGCAGCTCGGCCACCACATCGGCCACATTGAGCGCTTCACAGTCGTTCTCCACGTAGTAGAGGCCCCAGCTAATAGAGAAGTAGCAAGCCTCAATGCAATAGGCCAGAGCTTCGTTGGGCAGGCAACGTTCGACATTTTCCTTGGACTGGGCCTCCTCAACGTCCTGGAACAGGGACTTGAACAAATCCCATGGATTGAGATTGTGCGAGGAGTACAGAATGGAGAGAACCTTCAAGGCGATGGTTATATTGTAGATATCATCCTCGTTGGGGGTCTCCTCACCTACAAATTCCATAAATTCTTATTGAAACACGAAAATATCCACAGAAATCACTTTGCATCCTCACCCTGAATCAAATTGCGCCACTCTTCGATGACATCCTTGTATTTATTGACGGCGCCCTCGATAATGTTGGAGCGGGCGATGTTGCAACGCGTGTAGGTGGCACTACCCTCGGCACAGAGGCATTCCAGGGTCTTGGCGCATGTTTCCAGCACATCCCTGCCAGTGTGCATGCTCATTACCTGATTGATTTTATCGAGCAGTGCCTGCAGATTACTCTCCTGTCGATTTGTCGTATACAGATTGAGATCAAAATACTGGGGAACGGCCAAGAGATTGGCCAACTTTTCGCTGTCCGCCTGATATTTCTCTAGCAAGGCCGGTAGCGTGACAATGAAATGCTCCGTCAGCTTGGCCTTCTCGTCCTGTATGGCTTTGAGCTCTTTGGCTGTGAATGTAAATTTACGATTGCTTGCACGTCCCACTGGAACCTCACCAGAGGCCGATTGCTTGACGCTGCTAACCATGATCTCAATGAGCGTCGACTCTTGTTTGTTGTCAAGGAGTTCCTCGTTGGGACCCGGCTCTTCCAGCAGCAGATCCGTCATACATTCCCAATCCCTGACCATCTCGTTGCTGTCGATGAAGGAGTCCACCAGGTAGGCGCCATGTTCGTGCAGCTCGGATTCAATAAAAAACTGAACCAAATCTCGCACTAAAGGAGTGTTTGGCAGGCGTACCTTGCCACGTTTGGTCTTTGTCTCCTCCATATCGTTAGTCAGGTGAAATAAACGAACATTTAGGAACTCGGCGGCCGCCTGGGCCACGCCACGATGGGACGAATAGACCAGCTCGTACACAATCTCACAATCCTTGTCGGCCAAAATCTCTGGATGGATTCTTTAACCAATTCAAATGAAAATTATAGAATATTAGCATTAATGTATGCTTCAATACTTACTTTAATATACTGATGACCAGCTTGACGGCATGGACAGACACTTCGAACTCCTTGTCCAGCGTCATGGCCACAATTCGATCCTTAAATTTCGAGGTGAAGAGCTCCAGTTTGCCCTTGAGTTCTTCTTTTTCGTATAGTGGCAGCAGCGATTGCAAACAGCGCAGGCGGACTTCACCAATCTTATCGTGCAGCGTCCAGCCTATATATTTCAAGTATGAGTCGTCCAAAAAGTTTTGTGGATAGTTCTCCATCCAGATGCCTATCTCAGCCATACAAATGGCTCGTATGTCTGGCAGACTGTCCCTGTAGCGGTGTACAAACACAGACTTGAACATGTAGGTAAGCATACTCTTGATTTCGTCCATGTTCTCCTCCAACTCGGACCGTTTTGTCATCAGGGAATCCAAGCGATCTGAGGCGCGACGGTCGCGTGACTAAAAGGGCAGATTTATTGAAGGAATTGCATTTGATAAGTGTGCATGACCCCACCTTTACACGCTCAGCCTCGAACTGTTTGGCTGCATTATCGAAATTGTTCGATACAAGCAGAGCCACATCCACCAAGGCCGTCATCAGCTTCATGGCTGCCAAGGTGGCCGTGTGCCGAAAGGCCCGCACTTGCGAATCAGACAATCCCGTGAGCAGAGAAATCACATTGTCCATCAGGAACTGATCGTAGATGATGGAGTACTGGCACTGCTTGACAAGAGTTTGCACAAAATCGCAAAAATGATTTTTGAACTTTTTCCACTGCGTTCCGGTCATAATTAAGGGATATTCTCCGCTTTCCTGAAAATATGACAATTAATTATTAGATGGGGGCTATTGTGTTGCACCACCCTGTCAAATGGATTACCTCGTCAAACTCCTCAGTCATTCGTCGAATGATTGCTGTATGATCCACTGGATATTGTATATCCTCCGATATCTTGCCCTTGCAGCCGCTGGCATTTATAAAGAATTGCATCAAAGCGACCAGCGCTGTCTCTCGATTTGTCTTGTATTGCTCGATCCATTGGTCAACAATGTTCTGCAATAGAGAGCGATAATATTTAAACATCTAATGAAAAAGGCATTATTTCCTACCGCGATTGGACTCTTGGAGTGTCGCACTATATAGTACAAACTGTTCTCGTCTGTGGTTATCTCCCGTTCGTTGTCAATCCGTTCGTGGTGTGCTCTCTCCGCGGGCTCTTTACGTGGCCTTTCGACGCGTTCCTTTCGCTCTGCGGGCGGCTTTCGGACAGCTGGTGTCTTTCGCTTACGGGCTATTGGCGCGAAAAACTCATCCTCGTCGTCGTCAATAATTGGAGGCTTGTCCCGTACACCGCCACGAGCCCGCAATCTGGTCATACGCTTGGTGGGACTGTCCGCATCGGAAGTGCTTTCATTTAAAGCATCGCTATATTAATAAAATAAATTTGTTTTTAGTCAAGCACTAGGCCAGGTAAGTGAGTCATTTGTCGGACCTGTGGAGTTCCTCGTACTCTGGGGGCGGATCATCCATTCGAATGCGCTTTCCACCGCGGCGCGCCATCATTATTTGTTTAACTATTTATTTTACCGCAAGGAGGTTTAAATTGCTTATAAAATCACAATATTTTTAATATTTTCAGCCGAGGCGTCTATAACAAAAGATGGGACGAATGCGGGGCTGCATTGCAAAATTTATCGATTTGTGGAAGCGTCTGTATCGATATAAGCGGCAAGGATAAGAAGAAGAATGACAACACAACTGAAAATTCCTAAAATTGTAAAAAAGATAAATTGAATTAAAACTATGGCTGATTTCGGTGGAGACTCGGGTGGTCGGCTCAAGGGCGTCACCATTGTGAAGCCCATTGTGTATGGGAACATCGCGCGCTCCTTTGGCAAGAAGCGTGAGGAGGACGGACACACGCACCAGTGGAAGGTCTATCTGAAGCCCTATTTCAATGAGGACATGTCCATTTACGTGAAGAAAGTACATTTTAAGCTGCACGAGAGTTATGCGAATCCCAATCGCATAGTGGTCAAGCCCCCATACGAAGTCACGGAAACCGGCTGGGGTGAGTTCGAGGTTGTTATTAAAATCTACTTCAATGATCAGTCGGAGCGACCGGTTACCTGCTACCACATCCTGAAGCTCTTTCAATCGCCTGTCGTGGATGGCGAGCTGACCTCCACCACGACCATGGACACTAAGAAGGGTCTTGTATCGGAATCGTATGAGGAAATCGTCTTCCAAGAGCCCACGCAGGTCATGCAGCATTATCTAGTGCTCTCTGAACAAAGCTCCAATGGACTGCTTAGCCATGACACCGACTGTAAGTTCTTTTTACTTGCCATTTTGCCATTTACACATAATTGTTTATTTTAGTTGAGGAAAAGAAAACCAAAACCCTGGACAACATTGTCAATGTAAAGCAGAAGGTTAAGGGAGAGATTCTCACACTCAAGGACAAACTAAAGCTTGCTCGGGAAACCATCTCCAAATTTAAGGCGGAATTGGCCAAGGTGCAAAAGGCACCTGCATAATACCTGCATTTTTGGGCGAACAATCATATCTCAAAGGACTTAGTTGAGGATAAATTATGATGAAAAAGGAGCACGGGTGGGAGCATCTGCATCTGTAAGCTACAAACTAGAGCCCTCTTCTTTTCTCATACTTTTTATAAGTAATTAGTTATTATGGATATGTAATTTGTAATTAATAAACTAATATTACGAGAATATATTTTTGGTATATTCGGTGGTATATGCACTAACCATACAATATATATATATATATATATATATATATAGTATACCTTGGGCACACGCATAGCGTAAAAACTTCGTGTAGCGTCGGCCCTGCGATCATTCGGCGAAAATTATCGTGTGGCTTCGGCCCTATGTACACGCAGCTTCTGCTCGGCTGGCGCAGTGGTAGCGAAAATGATCGTGTGGCACCACTAGAGAATGCATTAGCACACATACACTCTCACGACGCTGTCCGGAGCTGATCCACACATGCAAAGCCCACAAAGTACGTGAGAATGCATGAGCACGCATACACTCTCACGACTGACTCGGGCGCTGATTGAGCCTGGTGGCATGAGTGATTTCGGTTCATACATTTGACTATCGTCAACATTCGAACTATCGTTTGCAGCATCCAAGCAGACAGAATAATAAAATGCTATTGTTTATTTGACTTGTTGAGTGCATGTCGGTGGCTTCGAAAATCGAATGCTGTATTAAAAGACAATGTCTTTATGGTTCGAATGTCTGGTCGTTAACATATAATGTGAATAAACAGCGTACACAAGGATATGGATACATACAGATACACAAAAACGAAAGGTGATGCGTGATTCTCAAGAGTGAAAATTATTAACTGCGCAAACGCAAACGCGTTCCTCAAGCCACCAAAAGATACGAAATACAGTGAGTGCCACAGATTTGAATTAGTCTTTGGTTATATATTTTCGGTACCTATTTCTTACCATTTTGCAGACCCTCTCAATGTCGCCGCTGACGTCGTCGCTTCTGCTTTTTTCGCTGCTGACGTCGAGCCTGGAAGCAATTCCGGTTTTAAAGCCATCGTCCCCTCCCTCGTCGCCATCGCCCGCGCCCTCGCCAGGCGTGCGAATTCTTCGCGCACCCGAATCAATTGTGGCGCCCCTTGGAGATGAGGTGGTGTTTCAGTGCGAGACGAGTTTGCAACCAGAGGGTTTCGAGTGGGGCTATCGCCGTTGGCCGAATGCCGCAAATGCCAATGGATCCGTGGGAGCCAGTCGATTTAAATACCTGAAATCGGGTAATGGCAAGCTGAATGTAACCCAAGAGAACGCTATTTCCCGTCTGCGTGTCCTCGTGCGGCAAGACACGGTCGGTGAGTATCGATGTATTGGCTGGTTTGGTCCACTCGTGGTTACCTCTACTACGGCCAGGCTGGAATTGGCCAGCACCAGCCTTAAGGGCCGGCAGGAGACCCACCTTCAATGGCGTGTGGCCCCGGGAAACTCTGTCCTTTGGTCATGTGGTCAGCAGGTGCACTCCAATCCCTCAGCTAGCTGGTCCTATTATCGAAATGGAGTCGAGATTAAGACAGAATTGGCTGCCACCAATGGACATTTATTTCTGACAAACGTTTCCACCGCCTCCGCGGGAAAGTACACCTGTCTGGCCACCAATCCGGCCTCTGGAGCCCGTATCGAAATTCCCAGCTTCATGGAACTCGAGGTCCTGTCTGGGCGAGGATCGCAGAATAAGGCACCACATCTGCTAAGCGGTCAACCATCATCCCAAGCCGTAACCACACGGGAAGGAAGTAACCTGCTGCTACTATGTCCCGGTGTGGGGTCACCGACGCCCACTGCCGTGTGGAGTAGTCCAGATGTGGTTGAGGCGATACACAACAAACGCACCCGGGTGCTCAACCATGGCCTGGAGATATCCAATGTCCAAGCGCACGACACTGGCACCTACATTTGCTACCTGGACAATGGCGTACGCCCAACGCTCGAGCATTTTATCAATGTCACAGTGGAAGTGCCGCCTCGGATAACGCGTCCCCCGTGGGCTGATCTTACCAACGAGGGTGAACGCATGCAGCTGGAATGCGAGGCAACTGGAGTTCCAGCTCCAGAGATCTACTGGCTGCTGAATGGCGAGAGCAGCATATACGACACCGAGGCTGAACAGCTACCCAATGGATACCTGGTGCTGCACAGCGTCCAGAAGCGTCATGCTGGCTATGTCCAGTGCTTTGCCCGTAACAGACTGGGCGAGCAGAGCGCCGGTACGTTGCTTCAGGTGAATCCCAAGCAGATACAGAGTGAGCCCCGAGACACTGGTGGTGGTGGGGGCTCGGGCTCCCATCGGTCAATGAAGCCCATCAACCATGGCCAAAAGCCGACCAAGATGATCCCACCCTCGCCGCCTAATGTAACCCGACTGTCCGATGAATCAGTGATGCTCCGCTGGCATGTGCCGCGCAACGATGGGCTGCTAATACTCTTCTTCAAGGTGCAGTACCGCATTATCAGCGAGGGCAAGCGCAAGAACTGGCAGACGACCAACGATAATATACCCTATGGCAAGCCCAAATGGAACTCAGAGCTGGGCAAGAGCTTCACCGCTTCGGTGACCGATTTGAAGCCACAGCGCACCTATCGCTTCCGCATCCTGGCCGTCTACTCAAACAATGACAACAAGGAGAGTAACACTTCGGCCAAGTTTTATCTGCAGCCAGGGGCCGCCCTCGAACCGATGCCGGTGCCAGAGCTGCTGGAGATCGAGGAGTACTCGGAGACGGCTGTGGTGCTGCACTGGCGTCTCGACAGCGATGCCGATGAGCATCTAATCACGGGCTACTATGCCTACTATCGTCCCTCCGCCTCGGCGGGGGAATATTACAAGGCCACTATCGAGGGTGCGCATGCGAGGAGCTTCCAAATCGCCACCTTGGACGCCGCTACCATCTACGAGTTCAAGCTGCAGTCATTCAGTGCCGTCTCCGCCTCAGAGTTCAGCGCCCTCAAGCAGGGACGCACCCTGAGACCCAAGGCCAGCACTACGGAGGAGCCAACACTTCAGGGAATCGGCGATCGAGACACAACTACGCCCAGCCACAACGAAACATTCAGCATGAGTCCCATGCTCACGGGCACAATTGGTGGCGGTGCCTTGCTTCTCATCCTGCTGGTTAGCGCCTTCCTGTGCCTGTGTCGACGTCGAAGTCCTCGGGGACGAGGGCAAAACCAGAACAAACCGCGCATGGCCGAGCTGCGAGAGGATTTCGTTCCGCTGGGCAGTTGCTCACCGAACAAACAACGCCAGCGTACGAGGCACATTCATATCACGCTGAATCCATTGGCACAGCAGCAGCAACAGCAGCTGGACGAGAAGAACTCACCTGGCCTCGACACTGAGAACGATATGGCGTACTTTCAGCGACAACCCACCTACGATTATGACCCGGGACTCAGGCGAATGTCCTCCTCCTCACTACGTCGCTCGGTCAACAATAATCTCAACCAGTCGTCCGAGGCTGGGACGGCGGATGGTCCATGCATGCAGAGCTCCAGCAAGCCTGGACGAGTCATCATGAAGCGACCGCGTCTTTCCAGTCGCTCGGAAAACCTCTCCTCCGGCAGCCTGAACAGCGTGGGCGTATAATCTCGTGATCTTTTTAGTCTGTACATCCCTGTAGCCGATGTATCTAGCTATTCCTCTACCTCTGTTTTATCTCTGACTTCAAATGACAAAAACCTTTACAGTTTGTACTTATACGAATACGACATAGCCTTAAGGTACTTAATTAGATTTTTTAGATTCGATTTATGCATGCATGATCGTTTAAGAACTTAGCATATAGTATGTCCACTTCTTCGTAAGTCTTCCAAATTTTGATATACATAAGATCAAATTCTGTACTGATAGCTTCTTAATGATAATAAACGAAAGCTTCTTTTATATAAAATTCATTATACATATTGAAATCGTTGTACCAGGAAGAAAGATCAAGAAATTAAAGAAAAAAAAACTACAACTCAATGATCTGAGGCACCGCACCTCAAAATTTGAATATCAAAACGAGGGGGAACGTTGTGAGCCGCGGCAAAGGCCGCGATCCATATTCGGCAATCTGGTAGATATGGTAATTTTCCATAATTCATCGCCATAATATTGATTCGACTTGATCCATATTCGGCAATCTGGTAGATATGGTAATTTTCCATAATTCTTCGTTTTTGGTTTTCATTTATCTTAAAAATTGTGGACTCCACAGATTTTCGTCCTTTGTGGGGGCGGAAAGGGGCGTGGCAAAATTTTGAAATACACTCGTGCTGGTTTGATATCACAGGAGCTTGGATAAAAAGTTTGGTTGCTCTAGCTCTTATAGTCTCTGAGATCTAGGCGCTCATTTAAACGAATAAGCAAAGCAGACAGGGTCGCGTGTGAGAGAGAGCGAAAAGGAACGATGACTTTCGAAATGGTTTTCTTCATTGTAGCTATAATAATGATCCGATCTGATCCAGATTCAACACTCTGATAGAAATGATTATTCGCTATAATTCTGCGTTTTTAGTTTTCTCGTATCTTCAACATTGTATACGCCACAGACTTTCGTCCTTTGTGGGGGCGAAAGGGGGCGGCGCGAAATTTTGAAATACATTTGGAGTAGTGTGATCACAAAGGAGACTGGATACAAAACTTGGTTGCTCTAGCTTTAATAGTCTCTGAGATATAGGCGCAAATGATCAAGAATATATATACTTTATGGGACGCTTCCTTCTGGGCGTTACACACAACCGTTATCCCCACAAATCTAATATACCCCTATACTCTTCGTGTACCGGGTATAATAACAAAATAGTTTTAAAATAGCAAGGAGTGACCATACTCAAATTCAATAGACATCGATATGGAAGTAACTCAACTATCGATAGGAATACACCAGAGATGACAAAAGCACGATAGAGTAAATGACAGCTGGGTCAGCTAATAATTAGGTCGTCGTCGTCAAAATTTCTATTAGTAGCATTTATTGTATATATTTTGGCTAAAAAAAAGAAAAGAAATAATTGGTTGAAGCCAATACGAAGGTGTGCTGATTGAAAGCTAACGTAGGGAACAGTGTACTGTCCAATTTGCGAAATGCCCAAAGGCTAATGTTCTTATTGTTCTCTTGCAGAGCCTGGCCTGGCCCAAAACAATAGAAATCATAAAATTGCAGTTAAATTTGAATTAAGCTGCACCATGTCAAATCTATCAGTAGGACAGATGATAATGGACGCACAGCGTATGGCCAGCCGTGTCAAAGACTTGGATGCTCTGGGGACGGCTCTGCTGGAGGAGGCGGAGACGAACCATCGCCTGGTAGTAAGCCTAAGGGAATACCAGGACGATATTGAGACCCTCAATCGCATCTCAAACAACAAGACCAACGCGGATATGGTGAATCGCATACAGCAGCAAAACATCAACAGCTCGGAGATACTCAAAGAGAACCGCGAGCTGAAAATTTGCATCGAAGACTACGAACGGGCCATGGAGCTGATGATGCAAAAGTACCGCGAACACACAGTGACCAAGGTGCTGGATAGTAAAATCAACTTCAAGGAGCTCTACAACGAGCGCCTGTGGCAGGTGATCCGAGATCAACGCGAGAAAATCAACGAAATGGCCGCCGTCATGCAGCGGGCGGCCACCGTCGACGATGAGATCGTGCAGCGGGAACTGCAGACCATATCGCAGTTACGTATGGAGAACGAATCATTGCGGGAATTGCTCCAGATCTCCAAAACGTATGGTTCGGCACAGCGACCCATTCGCGAAAACGACCACCTGCTCGAGGAGAAGTCGGTGCAAACGGACTGCCTAGCAGATGATTCGGCCGATGATCTGTCCTTATCGGGTGCTTCAGTGGAGAATGTGAATAACAATTCGGTCATACAACTGTATAGCAGTCCGGAGCCGGTGAAGAACACATCCAACAATAGCAACAGTTCATTCAACAATGCCGCCCCAGCTCAGAGTCAGCCACAGCAACAGCCTCAGGCACAGGCACAGCCTTCGCCAATAGTGGTGCTGGAAGCACCAGAACAATCGGAAAGCAATGAGAATAACAACGGACCTGCAGCTAATCCAAACAGTGTGCCAGCCGTAACGACGCCAAATGATGTTGGCGAGGAGCAGGCAACTGCAACGGCTGCTGTCGTTGCCACCAGTGCAACATGATAGGTGCTATATGGTACGGTCCACCACCAGCCTGGTCGTCATCCTGGTCGCTCGTCAATCTCCATTGTTACTTCATACGCTCTTCATTTCGATCGCTGCGCTGCTGCTGCATCTATGTACCCCAAACTCACGCCCCTACACATCCCTGCCCCCATTCACACTAGCTCACACATGCAGTATATATACAAATATGTATGGGATAACACCTGCATTAGCTCTTAGCGATTAAGTATTTATACAAACATATTACAACATAATGTCTATACACCAATGTAAACAAAGCAAACATGAAGTTCATCATTAAAATAACAAGAACACACCATACATACTCGTACTCACAAAAAACGAATGTAGTCTGTCGATTTTATGATTTCGAAAATAAATTCCATTACAACTGAAGGATATGCCCAAGAAGTGGCTTGGATCAATATAATATTGAATAAAAGGAGTTGTCTACACCACCCTAAAAAATGTTACCTTACCTCTTACTAAAGAATCCATTGAATATACAGCCTGAAAGGTATAAAATAGAATCCAATAAGCTTGTAAATCTTCCATTAAAATTCATATAAACTCCAAGATCAAGGAGTTTTCCCCATTACTCTTTTAGATGATAATCCAAAAAATGATATGAAAATTAAACCAATAAGGGAGCATCTGTAAGAAAAACTTTCAACTGGGTTTTCCATCCCTTTGCATCCATTAAGCTCTCATTTTCCATTGTAACCCTACAAATTGCTCTCATCAGTTCGCTCCGTCCGTCTGCCTATATTCCTACCGTCGC
Organism: Drosophila algonquin; assembly: GCA_035041765.1. Classification (NCBI taxonomy): domain Eukaryota; kingdom Metazoa; phylum Arthropoda; class Insecta; order Diptera; family Drosophilidae; genus Drosophila; species Drosophila algonquin. Next base: position 53,316 of record JAWNKY010001621.1, read on the forward strand.
TCTCTTGAGAAGAAGAGTGTGTTTTGTGTTCTCCGACGGACGGGTAGTTGAAGCGTTCAGAAATGATTTAAATTTAGTTTCTCGTCGATTTTCAAAACGTTCGCATCGAAAAAAGTGCGAAGGAGCCTCACGCCTCTCGATTCCACTGGGCCAACGCGATTTGTGGCTGTGTGAAAGGGATGCAGCTATCTATATAAGTATTTCGAGTGCTCGGGCGATCGGCGGTTATATTAAAGATATCCCACACACAGCATACATGTGGATAAATTTGTGTATACGTGTGGAGTGCGCGCGTGTGTGAGCGATTCAAGTGAACAAAACCCAATTGGAGAATCAGCATAGCGTGAATTCAATTGAAATTATTGTAAACAAATATTCTGTAATCTGTGAAAAGCGAAAAAAATAAACGCAATCTATCTATTTATCAATATATCTTGGAGAATCCACGGAGATTTATGGGAAGTGCGCTGCCATTTAAGAAAAAGAACGTGTTCTATTTTTAAAACACAGCTAATTTTTGTGGTCGTAAATGTTTGTATTAAGTGAATATTCCAAAATTAAATCAAACAAAACGTGAGCGAAAACCCAGGACCAAGTGTCCGTGGAAAAAAGTCAGATCTGGGCGATGAGATCGATCTCTCCCATATATGCATGTTCCATATCCATCGTGTAATATTTATCAGCTGGTAAATGCAGTAGCATTCAGTAAAATAGTCGGATACAAAACGCACATCGTCTTGGGCGATTACGCAACGTATCTAGAATCGTTTTGGGTGAATGAAAAATTCCGCACACCTTGCGGACGGACACCATCATCTATTGCAGGCGAAGGAGGAGTAGGAGCAGGAGCAGTTGCAGCAGATGCTGCCTCCTTCCCCAACGTCCAGCCTCAAACCATTCTAAATGCGGAAATATTTTGTGTAAGTGTAAAAACGTTTTAAATTGTGTTCACAAATTTAGCAAGTCCCGTGTCGTCGAACGCAGAAATGTCGCACAGAACGACACAGATGAAAATAGGTTAAAACGGTGATAATTATTTATAAACGCGCTAGGGATTTGCAACAGGGCCAATTCTCCTAACGACAAGTACTAGGAAAAGAGAGGACTCTCACCGCTCTCTCTACCTCTCTCTCGAGAGGGAGAGAGTAAAATCTCGCTTATATTTTGTTTGGATCGTTTTTTTTTGTCAGAAAACATGCGCAGCCGGTAGAATTTCTCCTGCGCCATTTCCACCTGTGATCGTTTATTTCCTCAGCTCTTTCGTCAGCTATCTCCCTGCCGCTCTGAGAGAATACTTGGATGGGCTCTAAAAATGTATAAAAATATACATATACTTATATGTTATTGTTTATATTTACAATCTCTCTTCGTAAAATTCACTTTTGAAGGAAACTAATGAGCCGTGAAACTACTCTGGCATGCTTGCGAAATTATTGGATTTCCAGATTAATCATTTTTCGATAGATACCGTTATAGCAAGACATCTTTTCAGTGGCGCTATCTGGTAGATCCCCGATACATTCGATAAAAAGTATTTTTTTCCGTTAAATGAGTGGTAGAAAAGAAAATATTTCAATCAAAAACGATTCGATTTTGTTCGTTTTCAATAGTTAATAAATTATTATTATAGAAAGGAACCTCCCAACGAGAGGAATTTCTTCACAATAGGAAATTATTCAAGAACCACATAAAACTAACCAGAAAACATAAAATCATGCCTTCAGATGGCTGTAAATATCTTGAACTATTAAATCTACGAAAAAACAAGAGACCAGACCCATTAGTTCTGAATCTAATAGATTTCTTGTTTTATAGATTTAATTTATGCTCTGGTAGCAATAGTTAGGTTGGCCCCTGAAAATGTTCTACTTTTTGATGTACTACAACATTCTTTTGTTGACTTGGATAGATGCCAGACATTCCACCATTGTGTTCAGAATCGGTCAATAGAAGAATACTGATGGTGCGATTAATAGATATGTATATGTAGACATATGTACGTATACCCAAATACTTGGGGCTGTGCAGTAACAAGATATAATCTCATCAGTTTCGTTGAAATTTACAGAAAAAGAAAATCTGATAAGTTGTACAAGAACAGATGCATCATCTGTATCCATCGCTGAAAGGCGATCAGCTGTGCCCACTCGGCTTCCATCCCCAGACACGTTATCCCACACGATGTAAGCGTTGCTTTCGGGATTACAAGGAGCATGGAGCCCGTAGACCCGGCGAGGAGGTGGCTGCCTCTTCGCCAAATCTCTCCGATGCCCAAAGTTCGCGGTGAGTCTATCTTTTAAAATTATAATTTTTTTTGGAAATTATGAATGGCTCTTAACGTTTTTTTTAGCCCCAATTCCCGTACATGGACTTCGACGCAGAATCTGAGCCTCAATTCAAACAATAGCAATGATATAGGTACGATTGGAACGGGTCTATAGATCTTTTATTTAACATTTTGTTTTAAAGTAGAATTGTGTTCATAACTAGTGCATCACATAGAACGGTTTTCTTTGTATTAATGGAATTAGGCTGATTAATACTCACCTCTTAGACTTGAGTGTGTTCTTTCGGCTAACTATCAACTGAAGTTTTCGAGAAAATTAACAGAGTATTGACTTCTAGAATATTGGATATGTTTATGTTAAATGTATGAGAATAAGGTGTACTTGTGACTCAAATTAATTTTGTGTAAACCTCTCGCATATATCAATAGATCCAACAAGACATTTATTGGTAGTATCTCAAAAAAATGGTTTTTTTTAATCTGATTTCTCAAACGTCCAAGTAATGTCCCAAATATAAAGTTTACGTGATCCTTTTCTGTAATGAAAAAGATCTTCGACAATGGGTTTGTGTATACGTACATATGTATAGTATACCCGCATTTGATGTCAATGTAATGACAATAAAGATGTAAGATACTGATGGCAAGGACTTGAGAAATCGGTGTGTTTGAACTAATCCAAGAAGGTATCCTTTTTTTAGAATCGCTTTTATATTTAAATAAATAAAACCTCCAATGTATTAAGGCTTTTAAATTCAAATGTTATTACACCGTTAATCAATGTGTTTGTCTACGTATCTCTTTCACACTCTCACGTTCTGCGCTTGCACCAAACAAAAATCACAAAAACAACTGCACCTGCAACTGTGCCGTCTCTATCGCTCTCTTTCTGTCTCTCTATCGACACTAATCTCTGCATCAACCGTTAATATGTTAACTACTACCATCATCAAAACGTGCTCTCTCCCGCTGGTTGTTCTCCGGTGCACTTTTGTCATCGATCACACACACTGTGTGCACTATGTTCGTCCTGCCACACTATGTGGACCAAATATGTATGTTCGTATGTTCGTCCTGCTCATATGCTGAACGTGCTGAAAACTGCAACTCGCACTTGCATGCACTTTGACCACGATGCTTTTACTGAACCCAGTTGTTCACTTCAATGTAGAGCTGAAGAAGCGTCCACAGTCCTGGGCCTCCACACCGGACATTGATGAGGCGCAGGAGTCGGCCCGCCGGCCATCGACAACGGCGAGCAGCCTTCGAGCAGCCGATGATCACAATGTGGCTGTCACAGTCAAGCTGCCGGTGGCGCCGCGTCGTCACACAACCGCCTTGGACATCAAGGAGGTGAGTGAAGAAGGGGTAAGATGATTTATAATCTAGTGCAATATATCATTTACAGGTGGAACAAGCGCTAACACCCTCATCAACCCGTGTCACATCCTCACCCAGTAAAACTTCAAGTATTCCAGATGAGTTAGTCATCCTATCGACAGACAGTCTAGCCGAGCGTGTCCGCAAAATGAATCTTCTCAAGAAGCAGCGCAGCCTGAACTCGCGGGAAAACAGTCGCGAGCGATCCGTACCCAGGAGAGAAGAGTGAGTGGATCTTAGCCCCGAGATACAATCATCTTTGACTGCTGCTAAATCTCTTTCAGGGACAGTGATTCAGCGGCGGCAGCAGCTCCGGCAGTACCAGATCGTCCAGAGCGCAGCAAGTCGGGTACTTCCTTGAACCAGAATCCTCCACAGGCGGAACTGAAACGCGCCTCGCTGCCGCCCAAGAAAGTGGCGGCCACACCGACAATCACAGCCACAAACAGCAGCAACAGTGGTAGTGGCTCAACCATATCGAAATCCACTTCTGCAGTCTCCAGCGAGGTTAAGGCTTCTTCATCTAGTTCCTCCACGAGCTCCAGTTCCACTCGTCGCAAGGAGGTGGATGCAGTGCAGATCAGCAAAGAGATCAAAAGACAAACCGTACCCAGTGCATCCGCATCCCACTCCACGAGCAGCAGCAACAGCAGCAGCAGCAGCAGCACTGCCACCAAGGATGCAGTGGCACTGCAGGAGCAAATGAAAACACTCCGAACCGAGCTGGATACCATGAAGGCCCGCGCCGAACGAGCAGAGAGGGATAAGAGCGACATACTACTGAGGCGTCTGGCCTCTATGGACACGTCTTCGAACCGAACTGCAGCCTCGGAAGCCCTCAATCTGCAGCAGAAGTTGAATGACATGAAAGAGCAGCTGGACCGTGTCACCGAGGACAAGCGAAAGCTTAATCTTCGCATGAAGGAGCTGGAGAACCGTGGAAGCGAGTCGGAGCTGAAACGGAAGCTGCAGGCGGCCGAGCAGATCTGCGAGGAGTTGATGGAGGAGAACCAGACGGCCAAAAAGGAGATTCTTAACCTGCAGGCGGAGATGGACGAGGTACAAGACACGTTCCGCGATGACGAGGTCAAAGCCAAGACAAACTTGCAGAAGGAGCTCGAAAAGGCCACCAAGAACTGTCGCATCCTGAGCTTCAAGTTGAAAAAGAGCGACCGTAAGATCGAAACCCTAGAACAGGAACGTCAAAGCTCCTTTAACGCCGAGCTATCCACCAAGGTGAAGAAGCTGGAAGAGGAGCTGCGATTCTCCAACGAACTTACAAGGAAGTTGCAGGTAAGTTCAAGCCCTCTCATGCCCCGAAAAGGATCTTCTAATGAATGATATTTCCCACACAGACGGAGGCCGAGGAGCTGCGCAATCCGGGCAAAAAGAAGGCGCCCATGCTGGGAGTGCTGGGCAAATCCACATCGGCGGATGCCAAGATCACTCGTGAGTCGCTTACACGCGGCGGCTCCCAGGAGGATCCGCAGCATCTGCAGCGTGAGCTGCAGGACTCTATTGAGCGGGAGACCGATCTGAAGGACCAGCTAAAGTTCGCCGAAGAAGAGGTAATCCAATCCCCAAATGCCCCACCAGAGCCACTCGATTAATCATTCGACCATTTTACGCGAAGCTTCAACGACTCAGGGCCAAACGGGTTCAATTTAGTTGCGGCACACAGACCTCACCCGAGCTGCCCCTCGAAGCGGTTGCCTTTCCGCGGGCCACTCAGACGGTGGCCGTAGAGCAGCGTGATGCCGTCACCAGTATGGAGATGTCCGGTGACGGACCCGGACCCTCGGTTGAAGCTCACAGCCAAACCGATGTTGAATCGTTTGCCGGAAATGCTTCGTGCGAACGGGAGACGACTCCGTCGCCATTTTTGTCGCTCTTTGCACCCTCAACATCCTCCAGGGTGGGGCATTCGCGATCTCTGCTCTTCCCAAGTGCTATTTCGCATGTTCTTCTGAATGGAACAGGTAGAAGATCTCCAGAAGATCAGTCCAGACAACCCATTGCCGATTCGTTCTTTATGTACTCGTATTCCTAGCAAAAAAAAAACGTTTTGTAGTTCAGTCAATGTTCCATTCGAGCTTTCGTTTATGTAGAAAAACTATTTTGATCCTCGAAAACGATCTCTATATTCGTATTCTAACCTTATTCCTTACCATTCAGATGCAATAAATGATCCGAGATTTTTGTGTTTCAGGCTGAACATCTGAGGAAAAAGGTGACTCGTTTCGAGGATGAAAATGAGTCTTTGATGATGCAGTTGAAAAAAATGGCAACGCGCTCAAGAAGTACGAACCAAAAAATACACACAATAGTAACTCTCTCTTACTAAGTACTTAACCTTAGTTTATAGAAAAGTTAATCAACAAAACAAATAATTCATTTCAATAAATACCTCTTTCGTTCATTTCATTTCAATACGCTCTGAAATTGGAGTGACCACGGCTGCATTGTATTGGGATGCACATATTGCAATAATTTCTAACTTGAACAAATAAAAAACGGAAAAACGTTTGCCTAACAAAACTAATGTGATTTCTCATGCGCTTTTTTAATAAATCATTGGCGCTGATGCAGTAATATTTTGCCATTTTTTGCGGCTGCTCATTAATTAGTGTTTTTACTAAATAAAGCATCCAACTAACTGAAGTCACTAACTAAACGGAACTGCTATTAATCTATGTTATGTGTTCCTCTGCAGCTCGCAAGCTGAGCCCCACACCACATCCCCATCGCCTGGCGCCCGAAGTGCACGCGGATCGGGATGAAGGCATCTCCGACGAGGATGATCCCGCCGAGCTGCGAATCCTGTTGGAGCTCAATGAGCAGGAGGCCTCGATACTGCGTCTCAAAGTGGAGGATCTGGAGAAGGAGAATGCCGAGTCCAAGAAATATGTGCGCGAACTTCAGGCCAAACTGCGACCGGAGGCTGCTGCCGCCAATGGCAGTAAATCCTCGCTACTCAGCTTTGGCACCTCGTCCTCCAGTGCGGCCGAAAAGAAGCTGAAAACTCTCAACGAAGAGCTGACGCAGCTGCGGAAGAGCCTCCAGGAAAAGGAGCAGGCCGTGGACACTCTGAAGGAGCAGCTCAGCAAACAAAACAGTCTGGAAACAGAGAACGACAAGCTGTTAAAGGAGAACAAGCGTTTGCAGACTCTACGCAAGGCCAACGAGAAGACGGGCGAGGCGGATCTGTCCAAGATGAAGGAGACTCTGACGGTGGCCCAGCGAGAGCGGGATGAGCTGACGGCCAGGGTGAAGCGGATGCAGCTGGAGGCCGATGCCAAGCTGCCGGCTCGCACAGCTAAGCGGGTCAACGACCTGACCCCGAAGAGTCATCTCAAAAAGTGGGTGGAAGAGCTGGAGGATGAGATCAGCGAGATGCGGGTGATGCTCAGCTCGGGTGGATCCGATCAGGTCAAGGCTCTGGAAACAGCCAAGGTATCGCTCGAAGAAGAGCTACAAAAGTGTAAGAAAAAGTTGACACTGGCCGAGGGCGATGTCCAGCGACTGAAGCTACTGAATGGCTCAAGCAGCAAGGTCACCGACCTGGAGCAGAAGCTGAAGCGCAGCGATGACGAAGGCAAGAAGCTCAGTACCAAGCTCAAAGAGCTGGAAGAGAAGCTCAAGAAGCAGGACATCCAGCTGAAGACGAGCGAGACGAATAAATCCACCCTGGAGACCCAAAGCAAGCGAGAGAAGGAGAAACTGTCCGGTCTGGAGAAGGACCTGGAAAAGCAGTGCAAGGAAAAAGAGAAGCTAGAGTCCAAGATCCTCCAACTGGATACGGATCTTCTCTCGGTCAAAAAGGCCGCAGAGAAGACTAAGTCCAGTCTGGAAAAGGAGATCAAGGATCTGAAGACCAAGGCTAGTAAATCGGACAGCAAACAGGTGCAAGAGCTCAAAAAGCAAGTGGACGATATCCAGACTTCGCTCAGCGCCGAGCAGAAGCGCAACGAGGACCTCAACACCCACTGGGAGAAGCTTTCCGAGGAGACCATTCTAATGCGGGCACAGCTGACCACCGAGAAGCAGAACCTCCAGGCTGAACTCAATGCCAGCAAGCAGAAATTGTCCGAAATGGATACCATACGCATCGAGCGCACCGATATGGCGCGTAAGTTGAACGAGGCCCAAAAAAAGATCGCCGACCTGCAGGCCAAAACCCTGAAGACCGGCAACAACAGCGACCACGAGCGTACCATGCTGAAGAACAAGTTGGCTGAAAAGGAGCACGAGTACGAGCGTCTGCGCAGGGAGAACGAGATGAACATCGATCTGGTGTTCCAGCTGCGGAAGGACAACGACGATCTCAATGGCAAACTCAGCGACTTCAATCGGATCGAGCAGGCCCAGGTCTCGTTGAATGGGCATGGGGCCAGAAGGGATGCAGAGATCAGGGAGCTAAAGGAAAAGTAAGTTGTTAATCATAAACTATAAAAACTAAACCATGGGGTAGCACATTTTATACTGCATTGTCTCCTCTATTTGGTTGTCCATTATTCCTGTCAGATCGTAGTGGCGAGAGCTCTAAGCCCAAACTAATCCATTCATTTCCATCGAACAGATTACAGAGCACCGAACTGCAGATGAAATCCGAGGTGGCCACCACTCGTCTGAGATACGAGCAGCAAGTGAAAAACCTCAGCGGAGAACTCAATTCAATGCAGGTAAAATTTTAAAAATAGATCCTAAGGAAAGAAATTGATTCTTGTCCAATAAATAGCGCCAATGTGAACGCTTCAAGAAGGATCGCGATGCATTCAAGCAGATGCTAGAGGTTGCACAGAAGAAGATCGGTGATCTGAAGGCCAACAATACGGGTAGACAGAGCCGCGGATCCATGCACAGCAGCGATGATGATGACAAGAGCAAGATTGCCTATCTAGAGCAGCAGGTGAATCGAATAGCCAATCTCAGTTCCATTTCATATAGATTCTAATGGAGTTTTTGGATACTTTGTAGATTGGCCATTTGGAGGATCAGTTGGTGGAGTCCCGCTTGGAGGGTAGCAAGGTTAAGACGGAGCTAGTGTCCGAGCGCAGCGCCAACGAGATCAAGATATCGGAGATGCAGTCGAAGCTGAACGAGTTCGAGGAAGAACGTGTCATTGGCTCTGGGAGCACAAAACTGCCTGGCATGAAGACCAAGCTGGAGTTGTCTTGGCAGAAGGAGCGCGAGGATCAACAACGTCTGTTGCAAGAGACCTCCACCCTAGCCCGGGATTTGCGCCAGACTCTGTTCGAGGTGGAACGCGAGCGGGACAAGGAGCGGCTGGAGTCTAAGCGTAAGCTGGATCAGATCAAGCGAGCTACCGAAGAGGAAATGGAGGAGGGACGCAAGAAGATTGCCGAGCTGCAGTGCGATCTTCTCGAGCTGCGTGATGTTCATGCCAAGCTGCGCACCTCCAATGAGAAGCTAAGACGAGAAGTAAGAATTCCATCGGGTGATTTTTATGCTTTCCACTTCAAATTCAATCCAATTTCAGCGCGAACGGTATGAGAAGGAACTGATCAAGCGTCGCATGGAGGCGGATGGGGGTGATCGTAAAGTGGGTGCCCTCCTGCAGACCGTCGACGAGCTGGTCAAGATCGCTCCAGACCTGAAAATGGCCCGAGGCAACTACGACAACACTCTGCGTCCGGAACAGCCGAATGTGAGACGTAGTCGCAGTCCCTCGCCCACGCTGAGCAGCACACAGATCAGCACAGTCCTGGCCCGGTTAGCCGAGGCCTCCGAGGAGTTGCGCAAGTTCCAGCGCCTGAACGAGGACGAGCAGGAGCGCAGTCGCATACGACGGGGCAATCTGCGACGTGCTGCCTCGCAGGAGAACGATCACCATGGCAGCACCAGTTCCGTGGCCAGTGCGGCGGGTTCCCAGCGCGGCGGTGGTCGCGTGTCCCGGAATTCGGGTAACAATGGCAGCCTCATACGCAAGAGCCTTTCACTGGACCACTCCATACAAAGGGATCAGGTGAGCAGATTATCTACATTTTTTTGAATGGGAATCCTCATCCGCTCTGATACATGTCATAGAATATTTGGCGCCAGGACGATGGCAGTGTGTCCTCGATGCAGTCCATCGACTCGGAGCTGGGCGGTTTGGTGCGTGACTCCAGCCTGGATTCACGCCTCGACTCGCGTCTGTCTGGGGGCTCTACACAGAGCGACATACCACGAGGTCCACGAAAAAAGAAGAAGGGAATCATGGGCAAGCTACGCAGCCTGACCAAAAGCAGTCGCAATTCCGAGAGTGAAATATCGGTAGGACCTTAACCAGAAGAAGAGATACCAGATATCACACAATCTTCTTTCTTTGGCAGATTCAAGGATCCGACTCTGACATCAGCGTTGCCAGCGACATGAGATCCAGCAAGAAGGACCTGCGTGGGCGTCTCTCTGGGATGTTTAAGCGCTCGGGATCGAACTCCCGCAGCGAGAGCATGGAACGGCCCGGCATCGAGCAAAGGCCAGTGGCCGTCACCGTCGTGGGACACCCCGATGGTCCCCAGCCCCGCGAGCCACCGCCAGCCAATTCCCTTACTCCCAGGCCCATACGTTCGGTAAGAATTCTGAACCTTTTAAGCGAATTCCAATGGAATTTAAATTCTTCTCCGTTTAGATCCCGAAACCGCCCAGTGGCACCAGTCCCGCCACGCCCAGACGCCGCGTAGCCAAGTAGTCATCATCGATTCGTAGAATTCATTCTAATCATAGCAATAAATGTTCGTTCAAATCACTCTCCAATTGCAGTGTACCGACCCTTCCCTATCATACCATTTCATTATATTTATTCGTTGTTTTTTAATGATTTTACTTCATTTTTATTTTTTATGAATTCCGCAGCAAATAAATAAAGTCATCTTTTTCAGAAAATCTTAGACTTTTACCGCTGCAATTGGGGGATCAGTTATGAATCAATTGATAAATATAAAAGGTATCTTTTTAAAGAAACACCAACATTGTTGTACACCAATCCAGCGGCGGCTATACCCATTACAATGGGACATGTGGCGTGCTTGTAGCCGGAAAAGGAGTTGGGTTTCTCCAGATGGGCCACGAAAAATGAAACGGAACTAAGAAGAAATAATACCACAAGTTCCAACATTGGGGAGCATTGACTTATTCAATTTTGAATATAATGGAACTGAAAGTTGAATCAAAGGTTCCTATCTCCGAAAAAGGAAGAAAACTCAACTTTAAGACCTATAGAACCCCCTTTAAACAATCAATGAAATTGTTAAATAAAAAGAGTGAGTGACATTTATTCTATTTACTTGCAATTTATGTATATATTCAAAGTATTTTGTTTTGCTTAAAACTTGTTTTTTTTTTCTCCCATTTTTCATGTTTTTTTTACACACTACATTAATTTTCTTTTGTTAAACATAATTTTTTGTTGTTGAATTTATAGTTAATTTCTTGTAATTTACTTATTGTTTTTATTTGTTTCCATTAAATTAATCAAAAAATCGTTACGTTGAACTTTCTTAGGGGGCAAAAACAATGCTCATAAACTCGTATTTCGTATATGTATGTACGAGAGTGTATAGCTCATTCGTTTTGATCGTTTGTTCAAAACGAAAACCAATCCAATATGCAAACCAAAAGTTATGTTTTGAAGTTGCAATTTGATGTCATTTTGAGTACGTGGCATGCTCATCAGATAAACTAAATCGATTGATTGGATAGGTCGGTCTTGAGGGACGACTGGGACTGGATGAATTCTGCTTAGATATCGCTTGAGTTGGTTGGGTTGGGTTGGGTTTGGGTTCTTTGCGAATTTTGAGGTTCAAATCTAGTACGAGAGACGTATGTAGGGGGTACGTTGTATTAATTTTGTTTTGGTATTTCTTTGTTATTTTCCTAGCATTCTTAGCATCCGTCGTTCTATGTTCCATCGAGTTACATTTATACATTTATGCAAATTTTGGTTTGGGGATTTCTTTTCTCTTACTTTCTTCTCTGGCTTTCGTTTCGTTTGACTTCCGTTTGCTCATTCTTAATCTTTTGTGTGACGTGTATTTCTTTGTATAAATCGTTTTATTATGGTAGGTTTTTGTTATGTAGTTCCAAATGGCGTCTTTTGTTCTTTTGCATTTAAAAGTTGTTCAATTATTATATTGTTCAAGTGTTTTCTTTCGCTTCGTCTTTAGTTACAATGTCCTTACATCGCTTATATTCGTTTTTGTATGGTTTTCTCTTATGTTTCCTTATTTCCATTTTGTTTTTGTTTTGGTTTATCTTCCCATTTTGTTTTGATATTACTTAGGCACTGTGTTCGTATTACATTAAAGAATTAATTTAAAATTTAAATTTAGGTATGTATAAATACATTGTAAAAAATTTCTTTAAGTTTACCGTAAACTAAAATCTTGCAACACTATATGTAGTATGTACTTCGTATTTACTCTCCTCACTTTTTTTAGTTAATTATTCCCTTATTATTTCTTTAGCTGCTTCTGCTGCATGTATGTCCTCTCCTTGTATCTATGTTTTGTAAGAGTTAAGTTAAGTTAAATCCTGTCCTCAATGCTAATCCTTAATCCATGTTCACGGCTGCGTTAATCGAATGTTAATGTTAAACTCCTACTATATAAGTATCTCCCTGTCGGTCAACCGGCTGGCTCTCTCTATCTCTGTTGCTCTTTCTTTATCCTGATTTAAAAGTACACGTAGAAAAGTCTAAGAAAACCCAAAGCCCCCGCGTTTGATATCGTTTCAAATGGAAAAACCTGGAACCGTAGTTTTACGAGTATCTGTTCTGTATATTCCTTTCAGCTCTCTCTTTCTCAAGTCGCAACAACACTTACTATATATGCCTAAAAATCGTTACAATCTGGTTTTACAAGTAGCTCCTATATATGTTTATGTATGTATGTATGTATGTATGTATATGCAGGTGTAGGAGGCTGTGGGGGTGGCTAGGGCTAGTCATACATACAACATGTAGTATGCATATGTATGCTAAGTACAACTAACTGTTCAGTTTAATTTTCAATATCAGTAATCAGTAGTTAAAGATTCCAGTTTTCTAAGTTATTGGTTTGTTAAAAAAATTCAAATTCATCGAAAGTTCTATTCCTTTGGCTTCATCTAAGTTCGGATTCCCATTACTCCATTCCATTCTGATAGCCTGCTTAGCCGTTTGATTTTGGTTTCCAGTTTAATGCTAAATGATTTGTTGGTTGTCTGCTCATCAAAAACAATTCAAACGAAACGAAAAACGAAAAATTTTAGTACAATCCTTTGTGTGGTGTGGGGTGTGTGTGAAACATAATCCTTATACGAACTTATGCTGGTAGCCTATTTATTCATCTGAGTCTCAATCGAGTTAGTTTTATAGTTAGGTTTTAAACTGTTGTATGATTTTACTTTCAACTCCCGTCCCGGTCTCTGGGCCTGGCCTTAAACTGCTTGCTTCATTTTTGTTGCATATTTTGTTAACAGTCTCAATTTTGGTTTTTATTTTATGTTTTTTTTTGCGTTTTGCGTTTTGTTTCGTTTCGGTTATTTTGCATAGTTTTTCTCTTTTTTTCTGCTTTTTTTCCGTATTTTTGTCTATTTTGTAGTTATCATTATTATTATCATCTACATACAAATTAGTTTTGGTTCACTATTCTCTGCATTTGCTACATTTAAAATTACCATATACCAATATACATACATACCTCGTTTAGAATTTATGCTTAAGAACGAAAGAACCAAAGTGTGGGGCTTAGAAATGGATGTGTGGCTGTGTGTGTGTGTTGATTTTGGTTTAACTAATTAATAAACAATTTGATGCACTATAACAATCATCATTCAGCATCGACCTGATCTGTGATTCCTTATCCAAATAGATTTGTCCCCCTATCGCCACTATCCATCAACATGAAAGTGCTGTCACTACGACACGAGTATTTATGCGAAAGGAATCTTAAAATCAATCATACGAGTCAAAATTACAGATACAAAACATGCCACCCACATACTCGTCTATATACATATATAGATGGTATATATGCTAGTTGATCTTTTATCTTATTGAGTTTCTTTATCATTTATTTAATCTCATTTTGTTGTTGTTGGTTGTTCTTGTTCTTGTGTTTTTTTTTCTTATGTTCTTCCTTCGTGTTCGCGCGTCTTGCCCTATATAAATTTAGTCATTACAAGTCATTACAAAAAGGTGTCTTAGGTGGAATCGTTTTGTCTTAGGAATTTAGCTTAGATATCTGTTAAATCTCATCTTATTTCAAATCATTCTAGTTTTAATGGCTAAGAGTACTTCATCATTACATAAAAACAATTTGCAGGAAGGCCTGGGGCTGGTAGGGCAGGGCAGATTGGGAGCTTGGTTTTTGTATCAGACAAAACACATTTAAAATTCTAGCATATTTAGAAAAAGATCTATTTGTTGCTAGCTCCGTCGTTCGATCAATCGATCGATCGATCGATCTTTCAGTTTGTTCATCGCTTAGCTTAACTATGGGGTACCAGTCGAAATATCCGATTCGGAAACAAATTCGAGAGAACTTAATCGTTAGAACTATAGACCGAAAGCACTGATAAGTATCTTGTTCGTCTCGTCTCGTCTCTCCTCTCCTCACCCTAGAGCCTATGTAGTATATAGTAGTAGGTATGTATGTTCGTACGTAGAGCTATACAATGTACACAACGCATTTGCTTCATTGGTTTTTTTGGGTTTGCATTTTGGCGCATCATTTCATTCGTATATTAGCTTATCAGTAAGTACTCGTATGTAAATTATATAACCCTTACATTATTGTTTCATTCATGGTTCTTGTGATCTGATTCTGATCTGCATTGGAAACGTCGAAAAGCGCAAAACTAAAACAAAGAAAACTCCCATCGAAATGTAAAGGCAACAACGAAAAATCCATCGAGCAAATCAAATCAATAGTAGAGCCGCATCTTTGGCCATCATGTTCTGTTCCGATAAAGAAACCAACCAATGAAAGAACCAAAAACCATATACACCAAATGACATCAAAACGGAACTAAAAACGAACAAAACGAATCCTATTATTTGCTTCTGCTTCTGCTGTGGTGGTCCGGATGTATGGACATAACTATTCGATTCGATCTGTTGCACTTGGACTTTTTCTACAACAGTGTGTGTGTGTGTGTATCATGTGTGGGTGTGTGTGTGAGTGCTGACAAACATTTACACTTAATTATAGCATTTTCTTAATTTTGTTTCATCTGAATTTAGCTTGTAAGTGCAACACTTCATTTAATACAATATTTAGATTTATTTTACCTTTAAATTGTTATATTTTTATATATAATTATATGTATATGGTATATATATATATAGTTGTATATAGTAGGTATTCATATATATATATATATAATTTTGTTTTGTTCTTTACCTTTACGATGCACATATATTGTATGTAGTTTTCATTTTTCAATAGGTCGTTACTTTAAGATTAATAGAAAAACAATAAAAAAAAAAGATTTGTTGTATTAAAATGGTAAAGAAAATGTTAAATAAATGAAATTGTTTTACAATTAGCAGTCACTGTGTGTTTTGTCATCTAAATAATCGTTTCCCTTGATGGCCTACACCATCGTGTATCTGGGGTCTAAGATTTAATTTTACTCTAATGTTGGACAACTGCCTTTTTATTCTTCTTGATAATGAGAACGGAAATCGTGTAAAAGTGTGTTATCCTCTGTATATAATGAACAATAATCATAATGTTTCAGCTTATAAAATTACATCAGGTTTCTTTGCTTGAAAATTTCGATCTCTCATTCTTCTCCTTTTTACTTTCAAATGAGTCTTTATTGTTTTTTGCTGCGAAACAGAAATGACAAAACGCCAAACATAGTTTTCCTCTCATTCACCACCACATTCTTCCTTCCTTCCGCACATACGCATCCTCTTCTTTCACGACGCCTCAACCTCGCCCGATCACAAGAAGCCGCCCACGCCAAGCCAGGATCGACCACACGATAACCCTTATCTTTCCTCTTGATCATTATCGTATCGGTTCAACGATACTCAATCCTTCACAGACAAGCACACACGCACGCACGCACACAAAGCTGCTGCGGCCAATAAAAGAAAAAGATTCCAATTTGATAAATTTGGTTGTTTTTTTCAAATATTTTGGTTTTTTTTTTCAAAAATCGAAACGTATTTTACACGTTCTACTTTACTTGTTTACTTGCTTATTGTTTTTGCATTGTTTGCTTTTGTTTTGTTTTTTAAAAAAAATTTAAAATTATTTATAAAATGTAAGCATATGTATTTGTAATTTAAAAGAAATTAAATTAGGAATTTATATCTGTAGGATTTGTTTGTGGGTTTTTGTTTGTTTGTAAGATGTAAAAATTATACGAAGAACACTAAGCAATAAATCACCGAAAAATAAAGTAAAGTATTTGTTATTGTATATTGTAATTAAATGTATGTATTGTAAGTTGTTTTTCTTGTAAATAAACAAATTAAAAATTAGTGTATGATATTTTAATAGAAAAAATTACTTCATATTTATATAAGAATATATATAATATATGTGTATGGTAAATGTATTAGCATATAATATGTGTTTCTCCTTTTGCTTTTTTGTTGGTTTTTCTTTCCATCTTTCTTTTGTTTTGTTTGTAATAATAAATCGTAAAATCGCAATCATATAATCATTAAAATAGTTTTTGCTTTCATCTTGTTTTACACACACATCGCACGCTCCCCTACTAAGGGAGCGTGCAAAGTAGTTAAGAGTAAATATGTATAAGTAATTAAAGATATATATATATGTTATGTATATAATCAATCAAAGTTTTTCTGCTTGCTGTTGTATGCAATTTTCTTCCTTTTTTACTTTCTTTTTTCCTTAATTTTTCATCTTTCACTTTCCCTTCCTTTCTTCTTTCATTCTTGCTTTCTTTCTTTCCATTCTCTCTGCCTCGCTAGTGTGGTTTTCTTTTGTTGTTGTTTAAGTGAATGGTGTTTGGGATGTGCGCGCATGTTGTTCCTCTTCAGTGGTGTTGTTTTGTAGAGTTGACGCACACCTTCGCACCTTCTGGTTGTCGTTAGATGATGTTCGTCTCTTCCGGCGGCTGTTGTTGGTGTTATTCTTGTCTGCTGGGCAAACGATGAAAATTTGAAAAAAATGTGCAACGCAACTCTTAAGCATCGTTTTTCCCTCTCTCTTGTAACTTTTGTCCTCCTCAATCCTTATTCTTCTCTGCCTCCCTGCTTCCCTTTTTATTATCATTAACTGTAGGTTTAAATTTACGTTTCCTTTTGCTCTTTTTTTTACTCTTTTTCTCGTTTCTTTTGTATATATACTCGTTATATATATATATATGGTATATAAGTATGTATGTATATAGTTTTTATGTATATTTGTTAAGAGTGTGTTTCGTATTTTTTGTGGTTTACGCTTCTTCTCATATCTCATATCATATCCATTAAGCATTTTACTTCTGCTAACTTTCCGCCTGCCTTCTCAGTATCGGTAGCATTTCACTTTCTCTTTAACTAAATAATAAATCCAACGCACTATATAATTCTAGTTTCAAGTTCAACTTTCGCTTAGATGTAAACGACGACATACGCTTATCAATTAGGTTTCTTTATATATGTAGTTTAACTTTTAGCTAGTTTTTGTTTTGTTTACTTTAAATGGTAAATTTTTAATTTTGTAACGTATCTTTCTCGTATCGTACCAACCTCCGACCCTATCCGCCTATCCATCCATCCATCTATCCACCCACCCACCAAGCGACCAATGAAGCAATTAAACGATTTTAAAAAGAAATGGCCCAAGGCTAAGGCAAGCCACCAAAAAGGGAGTACTCGGAATGTCTAGGAATTGTGTCTTTGTGTGGATTCGATTCCTTCTCAAACTCCACTCCTCCATTGGTACTACACCTTGTCGCCTTAACGCCTTGCCTTATCGATTGGTGTTGGAGATTTTGTGTATTGTGGTCTGTGTCTCCTACAGAGGATGGGGCTGTGGGGCAGACGAGGCCGTTGACTGGCCGACTGGCTTTTGCATTAAAATGTACAATTTCGAATTTGTATTTACTAATTTTAGTAATAAAGGGATCTTTACTTGTTTACGTTTTAAATAAAATTATAAGTTCTTATTTCCTTTTGTTGGTATTTCGCACACTTCTCATCCATGATCTTGTGTCTAATTAGCTAAACTTTATACTTGTAAATCATTACGTTTAAATCTTCACAATTCTATATTTTGTTAATGCCATGTTTATCGGTACCTACAGGCTCTGGTTGTTAGTTCTTCTATGTTTCTGTATTGGATTGTGGATGGTGGTTGGTATAGGTAAATGTTGGCTTAGGATACGGTAGGATATACAGTACGTGAGTTTTGGGGGAGGCGCATGAGAAATGTTGTGTGTGTTGTGTTTTGTGGTATGGTTTGGTGTGTTTCGTTGAGTGTTGATGTTGTTTTTGTTGTGGTTGTTGTTGCCTATGAATTATTACATACTCATTGCTATAGAACATACATGTATATATATATATATCTATGAATCTGACTTGTCGCTAGTTATTCTCTGGTGTTAAATTTGTGTTTGCTTTAAATTAGGGTTGTACACGAGTTAAATATTAATTTCAACAACTGATCTGATCTGAAATAAAAACGAACAGACGACGCTTTAGCTTACAATTACCACCATCTTTTTTGTCTTCTTCATCATTCGCCGACGACGAGGACGACGACGACGGCGACACGACAACATGTTCCTCCATCGCCTTAAACAGCCTGAGAGGCTGCGTACGGCGGCTGTGTGGAGCTGTCGTTGCCATACGCTGACCTAGGGCCGGCACCATAGTTGGATGCCCCCTCCTGCTTAACATAATTGCTATAGTCGTAGTCATAGCCTGAGCCATAGCCGCCATAGTCGTACTCCGAGCCCGACTTTGAGGCAGAGTTGCCAGGTCCAGTGCGCGGCATACCGCCCACAGGTCCAGTGGTCGAAGGACCTCCCGCAGCCCAGGTCTGGGCACGCGAGTACATGTCCGTGGCGGTGCCCGCCCCAGCTCCTGGTGCTCCAGTGGGTCCAGCCGAATTGGGCGGCATGTTCCACGAATTCCAGCTGCCACCGCCAGACGGTCCGGATGGAGCGCCCGTCGATGTCGAGTTGTACATATCGTAGCCGCCGTATCCTTGAGTCTGCTGGGGTCCAGCATAGTTCGACCACTGAGGTGGTGGTCCCTGAGGGCCAGGTGGGGCACCCCAGCCCTGGTACGATCCTGGGCCGCTGTTGCCATAGCCATAGCCCTGCTGCTGCGGCGAGGTGCCCCAGCCTTGGTAGCCGGGCATCATGTTCGGGGCACCGATCGGCATATTCAATGGCGGACCACCCATCTGACCGTTCTGACCCTGAATCATGTTCATTGGAGCATGATGGGGTCCCCAGTGGCTACACTCGCTGTTCATCTTGCCATAGGCACCACCGACCGTGCTGTTGTTCGAGTTCTGTCCGCCAGATCCGTCACGAGGCTCGGCCTTCTTGATCTCCACCTGTGGAACGAGGCAACGAGAATGGGGGCAACAATGAGGATAAAGGACAAAGTAGGTGCGAATTGAGGACCAGTAAGGCAACATACCTGCTTGCCGTTCAGGTTGATGTACCGCTCATTGGTCACATGCTCAACCGACGACTCTTCTTCGAAGGACAGGAATCCGAAACCACGGGATTTCTTCTTCTCCTGATCATACATGATAACCACTTCGGTCACTTTGCCGTACCGACCAAAAAAGGTACGCAGATCGGTTTCCGTTACGTTCGATGGGAGACCGCCGAGGAACACCTTGTAGCCGCCGCCTTTCTTCGGCTTTTGAAGCGTGCGTGGGTTGCATGGCTTCGGATCGATGGTACGGCCATCGAGCGTGTGCGGACCGTTCTGCAGCACATGGTTTACATTGGTGGGATCGGCAAAGGTGACGAAACCGAAGCCACGCGACCTGCCGCTCTCGTTGTTCTTCATCACGACACAATCGATGATGTCGCCGAAGCGGCAGAAGTAACGCGACAGATTCTCCTGCGTTGTCTCCCACGATAGTCCGCCTACAAACAGTTTGCCCCTCTCGTCCTCTTCCATGATGTTGTTTTGGTGATTGTGAGCTATTGCGCCGGGTAGGTTTTCAATAATTGACGTAATTTTGCTGCTGTTTTATTCACACGGGTGTATAAGAAATAAAATGTCTTCTTGTTTGGGTCTCGCACAGTTCTCTTTACTTTTTACACTGTTATAGCTGCGTTGCTGGTTGCGTTGCAGTTATTGTTGCTGTTATGGTTTCTGTTATGTTAAATTTTGGATTGATTTCAAAAGTTTCCAAAGTTCTTCTCTCCTTCAAAATAACTAAACAAAAGCCACGACGTTTACACGTAACTTTCTACAAGATGGAATCGTTGTCGTGTGGTTGGGTTGTGGTGACATACACATGGAAAGATACAGAATGAGTTTAAGAAATTGTTAATCAAAATCACTTTTTTCTCTTGGCTAAATGCTAAAGTTTGGTGCGAAAGGAGGGAAGGAAAGAGCGAAGCGAAAATGACTAAATACGCAGACACACCAACACGCGGACATAGGGAGCAACCGAAATAGGCATAGATAATTATGAAAGGCGCAGGTAGGCAGCAGATTCAACAGCAACAGCGGCGGCAGCAGCAACCGGCCGGTACGCATACATTCTCATGCAAAGGTATTTGTGAGCGAGTGTGCGTCTACATATGTGTTTTTGCCGTCTAACTGCTTTTTTTGTACACGTTCACAAGTTGTTCGGTTGTTTGCAACGCTCCGCTTGCTCTGCTCTTCGTGCGGTTCACAAACAGTTTTCTGCTGCTTCTGCTTCCTCTTTTTTACACTGCTGCGTGAAAGTATTGTTTTCTTTTCGCTGTGTCACGAGCGTTGTTGTTAGTGTAACAATGTCGTCCCAAGCCTCAGCCTCTGGCCCACACTCACACACACCCACACATATACCGCCTATCAATGAGAACAACGAACTTATTCCCAAGGTGAAAACAGAATACTGCCGGTCCGGTCCCACCACATTTGCGCGCCATTTGCCAGATGGGTCATGTAAACACCCAACCCTACCAATATCTCGAAATGTGAAAGTTCATGTAATCCTTGTATCTGAAGCACTGAAATATATTCTTTATTGGGTTGTCTCGTGTCTCGCGGAAATTTTCCCACTCACAGTCCAAACGTGTGGCAACGCTCGGTGGCGACGTGAAAGCGAATGTACAGCGAAAAGAAACGTACCAAGAAGCAATGCCCTCAAAACGCAAGCCACAAAAAATGTTAATTCTAAAATATAAAAAAAAGAATCACTCCTTTGTGGGCTTTAATTAATCGGAACCTATCTCTAGCCACGCACTTCTCGCAGAACTGAATGAATCTCACGAAAAATGTGGGAAATTCACCACGGTAGAAGACAACAGCAGCGACGGCGACGGCAACGAAAAAAAACAAAATGGAAGACGTGCCTGATGAAAAAATGCTTCAACAAAGAAATGTATTAAGAAATGCTTTCTGGGCCTAAATGCTCTTGATACAGGCGCATTTCACATGGCCTTTAATAATTTTAATTTTTTTTTAGCAAGTCTAGTCTTTTGAATTTACTGATGCCGGCAATACTGAATATTCACCAAAACACAACACTTGTACTGCTTGTAGATTTACGTTTTTTGGCAGCAGAAATTGTAGTTGAATTAACTAAGATTTCTACTACGCAATTTTAAAAATTTCGCATGATTTTTGTATTTTGCACCGCAATCTTTATGCACATGCATGTGTGTGGGTTCATGAGTTGGCCGGACGTATGTATGTGTGTACGTGTGTGTCGCGAATGGCCGCCGACAGACCGAACCGACCGATTTGTACTCGTGTGTGTATGTGTTGGTGT
Source organism: Drosophila algonquin (assembly GCA_035041765.1). Taxonomy (NCBI): domain Eukaryota; kingdom Metazoa; phylum Arthropoda; class Insecta; order Diptera; family Drosophilidae; genus Drosophila; species Drosophila algonquin. The sequence goes on from JAWNKY010001621.1 coordinate 74,895, forward strand.
GGTGTTATACATAGCATTTTTTGTATGTATGTATAAAAATATGAAATTTTCCACTTTATTGGACGAAAAAAGAATGTTGTAAGTGGCACGGAAAAACTGCAGCCACTGGGCCAACATAAGCACAAATTAAAATTCACAAACATTGCTTTAAAAACAAAGAGCTGCTGGTCTCATTGCTGGCGGTGAACAGACGAGTCAAATAAAATTTACACACCACCACACCAAGCAACGGCAGCTGCGTCAAGTATTCAACCTTTTTGGAAAGGCAAGGCAGAGGCAGGCATTTTGTTAAAGCACCGTAATTGTTATGTAAAATGTAGATTTGAGTTGTTTTCCATGCTTACCGTTTGTGCCAAGTGTTCGTCTGTGGTTTTTTAAAGATTTCGCACTGCAAATTCACTAAATTTAAGTGTTTTTTCCTTAAAAAACTAGCTTATAAATAATTGTATGATTTTGATGCATACGATATAACCTAACTTATGATAGAATCGCCACCGCCACGTTTAATGTAATCGATAGCAGTATTCGTGCGCGCACTGGTCACACTGTACAGTCGCAATAGCTTATCGAGATATAGCGTCTCTGGGACTCTATTTTGCATCCCATCTCTAAGCTGTCATTTGTTTTGCAAGCATTTAATATATCGATAACCATTATTTTCTACTGTGCTACGCTACCCGGTAAATGCTGAAATGGTGCAGAAATAAATATAATTCTGTGACTAAAAAATTGGGAAAAACAGTCGCGTAAAGTAATGAAAAGCAACCGAAAGTTTTTCTAGCCGACAGTGTTTCCGTGAGAGCAGTGTAAAGTACATTTTCGTACCGCATCGATTTTTTCTGCGCCGCTGCTGCTGCCGCTGCCACATTAACAGCCCCAAGCTAAATCAAAAACTACATTCACAATGTCGCGGCATCCGAGTGACCGCAAGGTTTATGTGGGAGATTTGGGTAATAACGCCCGCAAGAATGATTTGGAGTATGTGTTTGGAGCTTACGGCAGTCTGCGCAGCGTATGGATTGCCCGCAACCCCCCAGGATTCGCCTTCGTGGAGTTCGAGAGCGCTAGAGATGCAGCGGATGCGGTACGCGGTCTAGATGGTCGCACTGTTTGCGGACGCCGAGCTCGGGTGGAACTGTCGACTGGTAAATACGCAAGATCTGGAGGCGGCGCAGGAGGTGGTGGCGGCGGAGGAGGAGGTGGCGGAGGCCCTGGAGGACGCGACCGTGGCGGCGGTGGCGGTGGCCGTGGGGACGATAAGTGCTATGAATGTGGAGGCCGTGGACATTTTGCCCGCCATTGCCGTGAACGTAAAGCAAGACAGCGACGCAGGTTAGTGCAAAATTTCATTCATTGTTTCATTTTTTTTCATGAAACATGGCGATTATTTCGCATACATACAGGGATATTTATGTGTGTATGTATGCGTGAGGATGTTCTACGGAACGTTTTTAAATTGTTTTGAGTGTGGGGAGAAAATTAGCACTGCTAGTGCTGTTACGCGCTCTCTGTTAAATAACATCAAAATTAAATCTCAATATGTGCTGTTAAACGCGATATGAAGTTGAACAAAATGTTGCTTTTATGCGCAAGCCGCGGCTTGGTAACAGCGCACACGTGCTCGTCACAAAGTACTGGGTACTCGCGAATGAAAAGGGTGTATTAAATAGATGACAATTTAATTAAAAGTGATATATCCAAATTCGTATAAGTGCTGTTCGGCGAGATACGGCCAAAGATGTGAAATTTTGCATGTTAGTATTTATAGTCATAATAATATAATGTAATCGTAACACATATAAACTAAGTACCGGGTATCATATGATCGGGACGCTTGTCTACATCGGTCTTATTTCAAGTGCGTTTCTTCGTGGTGAATTAGTCTGCAGCGTGGTGAAGTGGCCAGAAAGGTGCTGTTATGCGCAAACTGTACGGCAACCCTGGCCGCCGCTGGCACACGTGCTTACGCTTCATTTTGGATTTTTCTTTTACACGCGGCATACAGAAAAGAAGGTTAAGTTTCGTGCCGACGTCTGAGTGTTTTATTAATTTTTCATAAATAAAAATTAAAACTAAATGAGCACAAGGTGACACAATGTTTGTGCTCTACGAAACGCCGGCGGGCTACGCCATTTTCAAGCTGATGAACGAAAAGAAGCTCGAACAGGTCGATAATCTGTACTTAGAATTCGAGACTCCGGAGAAGGCGAACAAATTGCTGAAATTAAAGCATTTTGAAAAATTCAACGACACCACAGAGGCGCTGGCCGCCGCCACGGCAGCTGTCGAAGGCAAGGTGGCCAAGCCCCTCAAGAAAACGCTGAAAAAGTTGCTAATCGACGAGGTGCAGGCGCCCTTGCTCGTGGCCGATGCCAAACTGGGCACAGCCATCAAGGACAAGCTGTCGGTGCAGTGTGTGTACAACACTGGCGTCCAGGAGCTGATGCGTTGCATCCGCCAGCAGGCGGACAGTCTACTGGGCGGTCTGCCCAAGAAGGAGATGACGGCCATGGCCCTGGGCCTGGCCCATTCTCTGTCACGCTACAAGCTGAAGTTTTCGCCCGACAAAATCGATACCATGATTGTGCAGGCCCAGTGCCTGCTCGATGATCTGGACAAGGAGCTGAACAACTATATGATGAGGGCCAGGGAATGGTACGGCTGGCACTTTCCCGAGCTGGGCAAGATCATCACCGACAACATTGCCTTTGTGAAGACCATCAAGCTGGTGGGCACCAGGGACAATATGGCGGCCGCCGACTTGTCTGATATCCTACCCGAAGACGTTGAGGAGAAGGTGAAGGAGGCAGCCGAAATCTCGATGGGCACTGAGATCTCCGAGGAGGATGTCCTGAACATTCAGTGCTTGTGCGATGAGATTATCTCCATCAATGACTATCGCACGCATCTGTACGACTACCTCAAGGCGCGCATGATGGCCATGGCACCCAATCTTACGGTGCTGGTTGGCGACACAGTCGGTGCCCGTCTCATTGCCCATGCCGGTTCGTTGATCAACCTGGCCAAGCATCCCTCATCAACAGTACAAATTCTGGGCGCCGAGAAGGCTCTCTTCCGTGCCCTCAAGACCAAAAAGGACACCCCCAAATATGGTCTTATCTATCACGCCCAGCTGGTGGGACAGGCGAGCCAAAAGAACAAGGGCAAAATGTCACGTTCGCTGGCGGCCAAAGCATCGCTGGCCACCCGCGTGGATGCCTTCGGTGAGGAGGCGACCTTTGAGCTCGGCGCGGCGCACAAGGTGAAGCTGGAGGCCCGTCTCCGCCTGCTGGAGGAGGGCAATCTGCGCAAGTTGTCTGGCACAGGCAAGGCAAAGGCCAAGTTTGAGAAATATCAAGCCAAGAGGTATGTATTGCAAGAGGCGGAGAGAACACGAGGGAGCGGCTGCAACTCATTTCCAATGATGATACCAAAAAGGTTTCGCATTTATCTGACTACTATGACGATAAACCTTGGCTGTCTGAGTGAAATTTGGGTTCCAGTCTATCTCCGGACTCGAGATGCTGGTTTCTCTGTATATATTAATGTGTTTTTATTTAATACAACTTTGCAGTGAGGTGTTCACGTATCAACCCGAGGCTGATAACACATTAAATGTGAAGAAACGGAAACACTCGGAGGCCGAAGAAGAGGAGAGCACGCCAGTGAAGAAGGAGGTCAAGGAAGAGCCAGCAGAAGAGGAAGCGGAACTAAAGTCCGAGAAGAAGAAAAAGAAGAAGAAGAAGCAAAAGGATGAAGAGGCACCCGAGGAGGAGGAGGAGCCTAAGCCCGAGCCCGAAGAGACACCAACTCCAGCCAAGAAAAAGAAAAAGTCCAAGAAGGAGCAGCAGGAATAGAAGGAATAAAGGGGAGGCTCTTTGAGGGGAATAGTTTTTAGGCTCTTAACTTGTAGCATTTCATTATACATTAGGAGAACCGTAGGATTCTATATAATTATCAGCCAGAGTAAAGTTTATCCGTTGTACATTAGCAATAAAATGTAATATTCACAAAACCTTATATATTCTGTTTGTCTTTAAGGAGTATATATCCATTTGTTGTACATCTTCTTCGTTTTATATCCATCTGAACAAACTCTTGTTTTGGAAAGAAGTCTAATCCTACGTAGGAGATGTTTCCATCGCTTTGTCTTGCTCTTTCGACACGATGGCAGCAACGTCTTGATCCTTTGAGAGCATACCTTGGTTTTGTTGGAGATTCTTCCACCTGAAACCTGATATCAAACCACCTAAGGCAATGGTTTGTTTTCATTCCTTATGATTCTTTTGATGTCGCAATATTTGCAGCAGACTAAATTCATCAGACGAATCCAATTTTGGAGGCCATTCTTTCTCCCTCCGAGAGTTGCAAGAAGTCTGCTGCTGCTGCTGCCACTGCCGCAATTGGTTGCGGTGTAGCGCTGGCAGCCAATGAAGCAGAAAGTTTTTACGTCAGCAGGTAGGCATCAGCAGGGCGCTTGCATCATTGGTCTCCATTCATCTGCGGGCATTCTGCGGTTCCCAATTGCCAGAGTATAAAAGCGAATGCTTCGAATGGGAAGTGAGTTCAGTGTAGTCGAAACCATACCATGCGAAATGCGGGGCCATCTGAAGCTCCTGTTGGTCCTGGGCCTGCTGCTGACGTACGCGGCGGCGAAGAAGAAGGAGGCCTCCTCCGAGGAGGAGGAAGAGGGGGGCGAAAAGTACGAGAAGAAGAAATACGGCGATGAGGAGCACAAGGGTGGCCATGGCCACAAGGAGCACAAGGAGTGGGAGGAGGACGAGAAGAAGCATCACGAGGAGGAGGATCACGAGCACTATCATGGGGACAAGGGTGAAAAGAAGAAAAAGCACTACGACGAGAAGGACGAACACGGGGAGAAGCACGAGCATGGGGCCCACAAGAAGGGCGGCAAGCACCATCACAAAAAGAAGCACAAGAAGGGCCACAAGGAGATGGAATACCACAAGAAGTTCAACAAGGACGAGTACTACAAGGAGAAGAAGTTCTATGACGACGAGCACAAGGGCGGCCATCACAAGAAGTTTGGCAAAGAGCACAAACACCATGCCGAGGAGCACGGGGAGCATAAGAAGGGCGAAAAGCACGAGGCTGGCAAGAAGAAGGGCCACAAGAAGCACAACGGCCACTACAAGAAGGGCCACCACGATGAGGATCACAAAAAGTATAAAAAGGAGCACAAATACGGCGACAGCCACGAGGAGAAGGAGGAGCATGGTAAAAAGGGCTCGAAAAAGCACGGCCACAAGCACTACAAGAAGAAGGGAGGCAAACACTGAGTGGTCTACGATTTTCTATGGGATCTGGTAGTCTCTCTAAATACCTTTAAGAATTGTGATCTGTTGTAGTTTATTTGAATAAAACTCTGAGCAAAGTAGTATTGTTTTTATTATTTGAAAAATCATGAATAATTGAGATCCTGGTCTTGGTTTCATTCTAGAAGCAACTCGTTCAGCAGATCTCGCAGCACATCCCGTCGCCGTCGTACTCGCTCCAAGTCTGGTGGCACTCGTTCACGCAGTCGCTCCGCTGGCTCTATAGGCGGTGGCGCTCGCCGTTCTGGCCGCTCAAATGGACGCGACGAGAATGGTTCGGTGTCACGCTACAGCGATCACGAGCGCAATGGCAGTGGGGCAGTGGACTCATCGCCGCCGCCACCGAAGCGCCGCTACGAGGATGATGATGATGAGAGGGACAGAGGATCACGCTCGGCATCGCCACCAGTGCGTCGCGGGGGATCACCGCCACGCCGTCGCGGCGATTCGTCGGCCTCGCGCTCTGTGTCCAGGGACTAGCGACGACAGACGAATGCAGACGATGGCCGCAAATTTAAGAAAAGGAAATAGTACGTGGGGCCTGAGAGCTGCAGCCAAGAAACAAGAATCAGCGCGAAAGGGGCAACTGAGCAACAAACTCCCCCTCATTCCCTCACACACACCCTCAATACATACATATATAACAAACATACAAAAACAAAACGAAACGAAACAACAAACAAACAACAATTTCCAACAACAAAACAACACTTTCTTCACGCAGTACACCTACACCGTTTAGTTGTCCCACAAAACCATCTTAGCTTAGGGTTTTAATTTATTGTCTAAGGGAAGTACGCATTTGTAAGTACTTTTTGAGAAAACACACGAGAGCAGAAAACAGAACAGAGGGCGCTTGAAATATCAAAAACAAAAAACAACAAACAAAAACATCAAAATTATATATACATTAAAAGGAGATCGGAGGCAGCCGGCGTAATAGGGACACCCGAACCGAACCGAACCGAACATCGATCTAGTCACACCGTTTGCTATGTAAATTGATTTGTGCTTTTGATTTGACAACCAGACGATACAGACGATGCCTGGAACGATACTCGAATGTGTAGAAGGCGGAACGACGTATGGATTTCACTGGGGAATAAAGCGCCTGCATATATATACAACACCCCTAATACCATACCATACTATACCATAACATCATTATGTCAATTCTCTTCAATTCATATGTTACCGATCGATCCCTAACAAATACATACACTCTTGATATTTCAACTTTCAAACTTTTGTATGGTATTTTTGTTTTTTGAATATTCATATGATAACAAGACCTGCTACAATGCGAAATTAAGAAAAGAAACCATGTTCATACATTAATGTCATAGTTAAGAATTTAAGAAATAAAAATATGTATGAATTCTTGATGTGTGTTTGAACTAATTATATAGCAAATGCGCTGAAAACTAAGATACAAAATTATTCAAATCAATAAATTAAATGCCAAAAAAACACAAAACACATGCCATTTGTTGTCTTGTCACATTTTTAACCCATCCCATAGAAAATGGTCTAATATTAATATCAGCCATACGATTACTATTATTATAGCTATTCAGATTGGAGTGGTATATGTCTATAGATCTTCAAGATATCAAGCAGTTGAAGACAAGGGTCCATTCAAAACGATGTCAGTTGAAGGTTTTAGGAGCTCGGCCATCTCCTCACTCCACCAGAACACCGGTTTGTGCCGCGACCGGAACGCTCTCTCTGCTGCATACTCTGGTCGCAGGCCTCCTCTACTCCGACGGCCAGGTTGTTGGCCCACTCGTTGGCTCCAGCTGCCTCGCTTGAGGTAGAGCCCCGCAGTGCTTTAGCGAAGGACTGGGGCCTCAGAGTACGTTGGCGCTATGCCTTCCCCTGTCGGGGTCGGGGTGGGACTCCTCTCCCTCGGGTAGACCTCCCCAGAGAACACTGGATGTCCTCGTGGTCGCTGGCGGTGAATATCTCGCAGATCCTCCATCGGGCGTGGCGAGCCAGCGCACTGCTAGCGTATGTTAGGTCAATTACCGACCCTGCTCCTGCCCTGTTGAAGGTCGCCTGGGATCCTTCGATCAGTAGGACGAGGTCCAGCGTCGCAAAAGCCTCCAGCACTATGCGTCCCTACATATATACGATCGTCCCACTATACGATCCCTCGGGAACATGTACATATGTACATATATGTATTAAGATGAACACACAGATATAGATAGACTGATACCAGTCCAAACGTTGCGGACACCTACATAAACTGTCCCATCTATATACTATATCTTTATCTATATATCTATCTATCTATGTATATACAAAGACAGAACCTGCAAGAACGTGTGTGTATGCAAGTATGTGTGTGTTCTTGTGCAGAGCATGTCATTATTGTGACCAATGGCAAGGCAGTGGACTTATGAAAAGAACATTTTCTCTGTCCCTTAGAAATATACATACATATGTACATACATACGAAAATATTTGGTCTCATATTTAAAATATACCGTGTTGAATATAAGAATGAATTTAATTGTCGGAGTTTCAATATCCTTAAAAAATAACATATATTTAATAAATAATAATAGAAACAATAAATAAATAATATAGTAAACTATAATCACAATCAGCTGCTTGTAGAAGAAGACAGCGAGGGCACAATGGAGAATAGCGAAAACGATGCGATTCTTATCCCTGTGGCCTTCCGCATAGCCCATTGGCGCAAGCATACCGGTTCGCCATTTTACAAAAACGTGTCATTATTGTGACCAATGGCAAGGCAGTAGGCAACACGCAAAGTACGTGAGAATGCATGTGCACACATACGCTCTCACTACTCGCCGGGTAGCTGATGCCTCAACACCAACGTGCGGCGGCCATTTTCAATGTATGAAGTTACAAAACATGCATGCACACAAGTGTTTTATACATGTATGCATAAGCATATATCTATTTGTTTGTATGTAAACAGTTTTTGACGTCAACACAAACATACTTCAACATTTTTCATCTTTATACTCGGTTTTATGAATATGAGTCCGCATAATTCGTTACATTTTTTAAAAAATGCGCCAAGTTTTAGTGCTGTATAAAGTGAAAAGTCAACTCGGTATATTTTAAAAATGAGACCAAATATTTACGTATATTTTTAAGGGACACTTTCTCACAACGCATTTGTGAGTCTCTCTCTCTTCTGTCATTTTGAATAGCTTCTTATTCCTCTCTATAAGCCTACCTTGTTTAGTATGCCTTGGAAGAAGTGATTCAGAAACATTTCTGAAAAATTTACGTGAGAATGCATGAGCACGCATACACTCACTCACTCACACTCACGACTGGCTCGGGCGCTGATGCCTGATTTTGGTGCGGACATTTTCAATGTAGGAAGTGTCGTGTCTATATATTGTATGGTTAGTGATTCCATACTCGCTTACATTGCTTACGTGACATTCCATGCTGACTTACGTTTTCTTACGTCGAATGGGCTCACTCAAGTTTTATAAACGTAAACAATCAACCAAACAAAAAAGCCGGCCTTGTAGAACATTGTAACATGTTTCCCCAAAGATTTTCTGAGGTGTATCGTAAGCCTGATAGCTACCAACCACCACCAAATATAGCTGGCAACCTCGAATATCCCAATCTCAACGCAGCAGATCTGAGTGCACGCTTGGAGGATCTTTCGCTGCGGCTCGGCGAATGCTGGGACAGCATCAGCATAAACGAACATAACCACTTTGTTCTCGCCACCAATCGTCGGGAAGGCTGTGAGTGGTGGGGAGTGTTTTTAGGCTACTCGAAGGAGAATGCGAAGCACATGACCGTGGAGAATGCAGACTTCAAACTGCAGTCAACCCACACGGTGAACATTGTTCGCTATGCAGATAACAACATGCTGCTGGCGGCACTGGGAGACACAAAACTGCAGGCGTTTTCCACCTACTCAAAAGTGCGGAATCCCAAAGCCCCGTATTGCCTTTTTAAGATTGGCGAATCTGCAGCCCATCCATCACCTATTAGTCATTTGAGTGTGTTCAAGGCAGACCAAAAAAAGGCTGTAACTGCATCGCCAGATGGTACATTAAATGTAAGTTCTACGGAGGCTCTGGCTTCTTTATTCACTTGGAACGCTTTCTTTTAGATGTGGAACTTTGCAGGGGCAGATCTGGAGGTCTTCTACCGCACAAACTATGCCCATACATATGATAGACTCACGGGCATGGCCACACCTGTGAGCACTTCCGATCAGTTTGTTACCTGTGATCGCGGGGGTTGTGCCCGAATCTGGGATGCTCGTGCCGCGGCACCATCTTCCATGACCCTCTTCAACGACACCACTCATATGATAAGCTTCACCTGCGCCGCCTGGGCAGAGCCCACGGAACTCCAGGGCGATAACTACATTTACTTTGGTGATTTCGATGGCAGTGTCCATACCATAGACATTCGTGTACCCAAGAAGTTCCAAGAGACGATGGAGTACTTCAATGACAGCTTCGTCTCACAGCTTTCGATCAATGGACCCCATTTGGCTGTCATGGCCAATCAGCGTGCTGGCGTAAAGATTGCCAAAGTCAATGGAAACCATGAGATTATATATACAAATATGGACACGCATGTCCGTCTGACGGACGCCGTTTGGACCGATGCACAGACACTACTTACCATTGGACATGGCCGTAAAATGGTCAAACATTCTATACCCTAAGGTTTTTTTTGTAATACAAAAAGCGGACTACTTCAAGGGATTTGTATTATATTAATACAAATTCATGGAGAATTTTTTTTTTATAGATTATATACTTTTATTGTTATTGAAAGGAATAATAATCCAGACGAAAAACTTAAATATTGTTTTGAAATTTTCTGTTTTCTGTTAACATAGCTCAAGGACAGCATTGGCTTTGGGATTTTGTTGTAAACCATTTGGGAAAACCATAGGCCAAGTAATTTTATGCAGTTTTAAATAGTGCGGATGTTTCGTTAACTTTCTCGACCATTCAATATGGGGAATATATTCGAGTCTATAAGTCATTTTTACGGCTAATAGAATTTTCTTAAAATGTTCATATAATTTCACCTTAAAAACACACTTAAACAAACTCCTCTTTAATTTATTTTCTTATAAATTCAAAATCTTTATTTCACGATATCTCGGTTAATTTGCAACCAAAAAGTCAAAAGGGAATTATAAATAATCGTTTGGGTGTTTAGTTACTAAACAATTGATGCTAATCATCATTTGGAATGGTCCTATATGATCTGATTCGAACAATACTTAAGTTTTAGTGTCTTTGATGTCCTGTCAGTGTGCAGCGATTTCTGTTTTATCACTGGGGATCCTTTGTCGCCGCACACATACGCAATGATCATCAGGAGGAACACATGCCATTCCTTAAGGATACAATATAATGGTTTTCTTATTTACAAATAAATGCCAATCAACAGTTAGAGTTGTGGCCATCTTACAACAAGCAACACGAAAAAATAAACAACCGCAAAAAAATACTTTGTTTGGAAAGACATTTCTGGCAAAGAAGAGAGCGGACCATCTTGGGTGCGGCAGAGGGGGATGTGGTGGGGTGTGGTGTGGGAAAAATGTTTCTTAATTTTTCCAGAAAATTAAAACCTTTTCCCACTAAGCTATCGCCGCGAACGCTTGGTGGGTGGCTCTAGGAAATTATTCTCCACCTCATCGATCTCCATGCTATCGAGTTTCATTAGCCGCTTGGACTTTTGTAGCATTTTAGTGTCTCGCAGCCAATTGGCTTGCAGTACCTCATCGATGGAGGGTCGCTTCTTGGGATCCGTAATGAGCATTTGGTTTATCAAGAGCTTGGCACGCTGCGATATACCCTTCCAGGCTGGGTGTCGGTAGGCAAATTTACCCTTTTTTATTTGATCAGCTGCTGGCGAGCCGTACTCATCGGAGAAGGGCAATGTGCCACTCAGACTGCAATGAGGGAAAGCCATTAGAAGCTGTTGTCGGTGGGTATGAAAAGAAATATTATCCCACCAGGTAAACAGAACCACTCCCAAGCTCCAAATGTCCACCTTTTTGGTGTAGGCCGCTCGTCCGCCTGTGATCAAAACCTCAGGGGCCACATAAAGCGGCGTGCCACAGAGTGTCTGCATCACAGAGTCCTTTTGTACAAACTTGCTTAACCCAAAGTCCGAGACTTTGAGAAGTGTGTCCTCATCCCCCGACTCTAGCAGGACATTATCTGGCTTCAAGTCGCGATGTGTTATTCCTGAAAAGAGAATCAATTAGAATCCTTGGAAATGTTCCGAAATGTTTGGAGAACAGACCTCGGTCGTGTAGATATTTAACAGCATGGCACATTTGATAGAAATATAGTTTTGAGGTCTCCTCCGATAGCAGTTTCTTGTTGATGATGCGATTAAGGAGGTCTCCCCGCGCATAAACTCCAGGACCATATAAACCGAGTCCGGCTTATCCACAATATCATGCATTCGCACCACACACGGATGGGAAAGATTTTTCATAATCTTCGCCTCATTGAGGACCCTCTCGGGATCGCAGAGATTCGTGCTGGGTCGTGCACTGCCCGTCAGCATATTTTTCTTGACAATTTTCATGGCAAACTGCTGGCAGGTGCGGGTCTCATACACCAAACGCACCAGTCCGTAGGCCCCTGAGCCCAGCTTACGATTTACATAATAGGTTTGGGTTATCTCTTTGGGCAGGCCGATGGCCTCATTCGGGCTGAGATCCTTGAACACAAAGGCTGCAAAGAGCGGAAGCAGGTGCAAGAATTAGTTGCAAATTTTCTCTTCTTCCCTCTGCCTCAGAGAGTCTGCCTTACCTTTGTATGTGGGATGGGCAATGGATATGATATCGTCGTTTTTCAAAATGCGCATATTATTGGTGCCAATTCTTTCAGCATTCACAAAAGTCCCATTGCGTGAGGTATCCTTGGGTGAACGGAGAACAAAAAGATGGCAATTTTAGGGATGAAACTTTAGGGTACACCCCAGACGATACCTACCTGTATATAGACCGGATTTGTCAGGTCACAATTTGCCCGCTTTATGATAAAATGCACTTTGGATATGCGCGTCAGGATTTTTTCAGACAAATCCTTAGGGCTTAGAATCAAATCATTCGCCTCTCCACGTCCTGCTTTAAATTCGTCATTATTCAGATCTATTAGGGAATAAAACACAAACATAGATTAAAGCATAGGAAAGGACTATTAAGGATCACACAGAACAAGGACATTGCACGGTTACCAACAGAAAAGGCGGAAGGCGTATATACTATGCGGTAGTTGGAACATGTACCCAGCGATTTGATTTTGATATTCTTCCCGTACAATCTGCCCCAGACGATCTTCTCCATCGGTTGGCTCTCCACCTGGGTCCAAATGTTGGATGCCTGGCTCTGGGTGGCCCCTTGGGTGCCTTGGCCTTGTGTGCCGCCTTGCCTGCCGTCGGCTGCCATTATTGAAAGCTCAATTCTCTTCTTTGGTCGCAAGTTTCTTGGAATAAACTGCGCAAATGGGAAATGTTCTGTTATTTCACACACACAGAAGCACACACGCAGAATATTTGACAAAAAAGAATCAGCCCATTAAACGAAACGGCTTTGATTTGAAAGACACTGCTTTACACGATTTTTGAACATTGAAATTGGGTTTTAGTTAATGAATTAACTAATATTTAAACTTTTTATACAAAAAATACGATAAGTAACAACAACATTGGAAGTGCGGCCGACGACGATCGGTGTGTGTGTGTGTTTTGCCGCCATTCAGGGCTGCACCCTGCATAGGTAATAAATATAAGTATCGATAGTATGCTTCGATATAAAATTATTTCGTTGTTCTATTTTTAAGCAAACCTGGGAACAACAATCAATTTTTTTACGGTATAAAATAAGTCATATTCATAATTTTATCTGGGAAAAATTGTTTGTGGTTAAATTCAATTTCGCAGCTCTACGCGCAATATTGTGGTTTTCCAGCCCTCAAATAGTAGTCACTCTCCATCCCTTGATTGCGGCGTCGTTTGAAAGAAACTGTAAACCAATACAAGCGCACCGCAATCAAACAAAACGCACAAAACGAAATTGGTAAAAATAAGAAACAAAAACCAAGTAAAATAGTTTTTAGAAAATCTCTACTCGCGCCTTACACGGCACACAGCAGAGCAGCATTTGGCGTCACCCCCGTGATTACGCACACCCAGGCAGAACCCAAACGATCATGACGTTGCCGCGCTCGGAGACGCCACTGCGTCGGTCTGCGGTGGGCAGCTACCGGGAGAGCATGGCACGGGACACAACCGTCATCAATGACGACGAGGCTGAGCGCCGGGAGGCTCGCCGGCGAACGCTGCTGGTGCAGCAGGATACTCGCATGAATTCGGCGCCGGAGTCCATTGAGGAGAACGAGACGATACGCTCCTGCGTGGATCTGTACAACTGCAACAAGCTGAGCAAGGACAATGCTTGGCATATGTCTTTGATTGATTCGCTGGCCAATCTAATGGATCGCCATCACAAAAAGCTGAGCAACTTCAAGGTGCGTTTTACCCTTTACCGCTTCCGCCCCTTCCGCAGAGCTCTTAACCTACTTTTCTGTCTTCACAGATGGCTGGCTCTTCGCTGGAGGCGTCGTCCAAGGTCTACGGCCTGCGCGTGGACTCCATCTACATCGATGCCATGCGTATATCGGCGGGTTTGAGTGCCCGCACCTTGACCGACAAACAGATCAACGATGCCGACGCGGATGATGAGGGCTTGCCTAATGGACCTCCTGGCGATGGCGAAGGGGGCGATGCGGCGCCCAGTCAACAGCAGCAGGTGCCACCAAAGCCCAAGCGCCAGAAGAAGAATGCATCAACGTTGACAAAGAACAAGGACACGTTGAATGCCCGTTTGGACATGGTGCCAATGCAGGATGCGGTATTTGGGAAGCTCAATTCGACGGTGGGCTCCATCAATGCCTCCAATCGGCTGATGCACAACATTCTGCCCAGCGTGGACGCTGAGATGAGGCTACGCACCACCCACAAAGTGTGGGATCCGACGGAGGAGACGGATGAGGTCATCGATAGCGAAACGCTGACCGCCAGCGCCCAGGAGTGGCCCAATGAAGCGTTGTGCAATGCGGAATGGCTGCCCAAGCTGTTCAACCATATAGATAATCTAAATCTGCGGCCACTGCACACGGGCTATGTGATAACCAGTGCTCCGAATCCCAAGCCCCAGACGGGAGCCATGGCAGAGCCAGCATCCACAAACGATGAGGATAACGATGATGAGGGGCTGGATAATGCGGACGATTTCGGTGTGAATCCCACAGAGATATCCGTAGCCTTTGACATGAATGCCGAGTGCGAGCCCATGCCAGATATGGAAGCAGGTCCTCCCATTATCCTAGAAGTACAATCGAATGATTTGCAAGAGCTCACCGCCGAGGAGCAAACGGTCATCAATAATTGCCGCCGTTTAAGGAAAACTGCCGAATTCATCGACGATCTGAGGCCAGTGGATGGTGTTACTAGGCTGGACTACTCCTACAGACCCATGGAGCAGATTTCACAGTTTTGGGCCGGTCCAGCCCATTGGAAATTCAGGCGCACGCGGCCTCGCACCACTCTGGCCCAGACGAATGGTCCAGTGGATGCTGTGACTGCTGCCAGACCAAAGAAAACGGCGACTGCGGCCGCCAAGCGACGCATGAAGGAGGTGAACTATGGAAAATTCAAGGAGGAGTTTTTCCAGCCGATCGATGCCAACATAAAGCAGCGGAAGGTCAACTATCAAAAGAAATGGGATGCCCGAAAGCTGATGCTGCCCACGAAATTCAACTTTGAAGTGGACTACTTTTTCAAATACGATTCGGCACCGAGCATAAAAGTTACCCAGAGATTTGGCGAAGCCGATCTGGATGAGGGTCTGGGCAACGATCTGGACATGGATGGGGGCTCACATCATGGCGATGCCGATATAGAGCTCTTTGACAATGAACATTTCACCACAGACGATCCTGGCATGAATCGAACATCCGGAGCGTTGGGAGGCATTGAACATCCCATGGATATGATGAATGCGGATCTAGGGGAGGGTTCGCCCAGCCAGAGCCAAAGCATGCATGTGGGTCACGATACAATCGTGGAGATAGCCACCGAATATGAGGGTGCACCAATGCAGGTGGGTAAATCAGAGATTATCCCAAAGGGTGTCTAAAGTATCATTGGATTTCCTTTATTTTCAGGTCACCAAAGTGATTGTGCCCTTTGCCAAGCGTGCCAAGGTGATCGACATGAAGAATCTCAAGAAAAGCAGCAATTCTTTGATCCAGAAACAGCTCCTCAATCCTGTCGATGAGGCATCCATACCCTCCCATCCAGTGCCCAAGGATGAAAAGTACGCCAAGGGCGTTGCCAGTTTCCAGGAGCTCTACCGTACGTTGCCAGATGTGTTGAGTGCCAAAATGGCAGATTCCCTATCCCCGTCGGTGGCCCTCTATGCGGTACTCCATCTGGCCAACGATATGAAACTGCGACTCATTCCGCAAGAGGATCTAGAGGATTTTCAGATCCGGCAAGTTCTGGACTAATGACCAAGTTTTTAATTGTGACCCCCCGCCCCCCCCAATACTTGTGTTTCCTTACACTGACGAATCGTATAGAAAATGTTGTACCCTCTAGCACTGTATCAGTATTTCCCATTTTCCCTTCCCCTCCCGAAACGCAACGAAGCAGGGGCTCATCTCAAATGTGTTCTCTGATGATTTTTTAGTTCTATCTCTCAAGCGGTACCCCCGTTCTATGTCCTAAGATTCATAACCATAGAAATGTGCGTGTGTTACCATATAAATAATAAAAATAATAAAATAATAAATAATACATTAATATTTTTGATAGTACATACATTTTGAATCTTTTTCGGTTCCACCCACTGCAGGGCTGAGAGAAATCACGCCACATTAAGATCAGTGGGGAGAAGGGGAATGCAAGTAAGCTTGAAAAAAAGAGCTTTAGCTTTAAGCTTCATTACACATTCTCCATCTTCTAAAATTGCACGCGTTCAAAGTCGGCTCCGCGTTCTTTTGCCGGTTTCGGGTCGTGAAAAGCGGGAAAATTGTGAAAATCATTCGGAAAATATTGACGCGTGTGTTTGTTAGTGTAGTTCAGTGGAAATTATCTGAAATCCTGGCTTTAAAGTGTTTAATTCAAGAAAATGTGTATGTGAGGGCGAAGCAGTGGCAGAAAAAATGGCAGATCGTGTTTAAAATATGCGATAATATCTGCAAGTGCAGTGCAATGAGTGTTTTTATAAATTAAATAGACATTTAAACATTATTTCATGCATTTATTAACTTTTTCCAGTGTGGAAAGCAGAAAAATGCACAAAGAGTGCACGCTCGGTACCGTTATGTCCGTGGTGTCTCACAATTTTTTCGTACGATCACGTCTGTGTGTGGTGTGCCTGTGTGCAAAATGCAAGTGCAAAAGGCGACAAATTTATTGCCATCTCTTTCTACACCTTCCGTGTAGGAGGAGAGAAGATGAAGAAGATCCAGCCAAAAGGCTCTCGTTCCAAGATGTCTCCAAATACATAGGTGAGCGATTGGAGAGATGTCGCTCTCTCTGTCGCTCGGTGGGGTGGGTGCGCAGGCTGATTAAAATATGCGAATTCCGGTGCTGCAAAATAAGGCAAAAATGGCGCTGGAAAAGGAGATTACAAAAGGAAATGTGATAAGTGTGTGAAAGTGCTGGGTATCAGTGTTTTTTTTTTAATGCGATTGCTAGAAAAGTGTCTATGCGAATTCGCTGCCGGAAAATGAGGCAAAAATGGCGATGGAAAAGGAGATTACAAAAGGAAATGTGAAAAGTGCGTTACAAAAGGAAATGAGATAAGTGTGTGAAAGTGCAGTGTATCAGTGCTTTTTTTTTAATGCGGTTGCTGGAAAAGTGTCTTGGTGCCGTTACGTTTGCGTCGTTTCATAAATCGTCGTTCGCCTTTAAAATCTCACGTTCTCGTCTCTTCGTTTCGTTTCGTCTCGTCTCGTAATCTCGTCTCGAAATCGTCTCACCTGTGCGACAAGAACAACGAAAGAACTTTACAAGATCAGAAAGAGACGGCAACATAGCTAAGAGAGCGGCGTTTGTCTCTTGTTTTGCCATAGGAACAATCAAGTGTTCACAAAAGACAATAAAGAAAAGGAGGCAAACTGAATGTAATAACGGTAAGTGAGACCCTCTCTTAACTAATAACTTAACTCTCTCTTTCTTGGAGACTTTGTCTTTTGAAAGTAAGTTTGTCTCTTAAAGCATTTTTTTTTCCTAGACAAGCTTTCGTCTTGCCCTTTTCTTCAACGTCATGTGTCGTCTTATCCTCGGGAAAACCGAAAAACTTTTGCATTAGTTTCTTTGGGGGAAGGTGGCACGGGGTGCGCGTCTCAGACAGAAGCGGAAGCAGTTGTTAACATTGTTTGCTGTTGTTGTTGCTCCTTCATTTGCATATCCACATGAGGACAGGGGGGTTGGCGGGGCAGGCGGTAGGCAAAGCCGTTTGCAAGCGTTTTTAATCGCAAGTTGTTTCTGTCGCGGCCTGAAGTTTGTTTTTTGTCTTTGGATGCCCTTCAAGGGGAAGGGAGGGAAGGAAGGGTACAGCAGGGGCTTGGACCGATGTGCGCATTTCCTCCCATCCGTTCCTGATCAAAATCAGATGACTGTAGGCAGTTGATCTTTGAGGGTATTTCCACATTCGGCTCTCAAAGTTTCCCTCTCTTCTGCCTCAGCGTGTGTGGCTGTGTGCGTGTGACACATTTCTTGCTTGGGCGTATGTGTATGCGTGTGTCCTGGAAAACTTTGGTGTGTTTGCAGAGCGCTCTTGGGCCTCGTCTGTGTATGTGTTTATGTGTGTAATTGCATATTATTTGCATAAATATTTACCGAGTACTAAGTAATGTAATGCTGTATCTCACATACATACATACGTACGTATATACCGTTATGTGTACCGTATGTGCAACAACATTTAGACAGAACATTTGAAAACAGGTTGCCGTAAAACTTTTGACATTAGCGGCAAAAGGATGCGAGGGAAAAGTCAAAGTTTCAAGAGTTAAATGTGCGGATATTGTGCCACATCTTGTTGCAGCTCCCCCCATGTACTGTTAGCTCTGTAATCTGTTGGCTCTTTGGGGTTTCTGTGATTAGAGGTTTAAATACCTACAAATTAGGAGGAAATATTACTTGATGGCAGGAGTTTTTCTATATTATTTTTTGTACAATTCTCTAAATCCAAATTTCTTTAAATTTGTAATCCTTTGCTTTTCGCCAATTTATAGTTGAAACTTTGACGAGGGTAATTTTCATTTGGCGAGCATTTTCCACTAATTTCCACTAAAACAACTGAAACTACGAGTATAACAGCTTTCGAAGCTTACCAATTTCATGTGAAAAGTTACGCCGGGTTGCACTGCATTTCCCAACTTTTCCTGCTGCACATTTGAACATCAAGCGCCACCGAATTACCCAATAAAAGTGCCAACAATTATCAACTTGGATTCCCACAGCCACAGACGACAGACAGCAGGAGCAGGAGCACGAGTACGAGTACGAGTATGTGTCCTCTGCAATGCGATTAAGGCCACAAATGCTGAGAGAGAGAATTAAGCCAGTGAAAACGGCAGATGGAAACAAGGGACAAACAAGAGGAACAACCACATTCCGGGAATTACAATGGCCAAAGACAAACAGAGACATTTACAGGTGCTTGCCACATCTAACCGGCACAAACCCCGACACAAACCCAACCCAAACAACCTGCAACCTCCAACCTCCTGTTACGTTTTGATGTTTGTTTTTCGTAATTAACTTTTCAACTCCAAGTGCGGTTCTAAAATTTAACACTCTCTTTCCCTCTCCCTCTCTCTCTCTCGCTCTATCTCTCTCCTGTCTCTGCCTCTGTAAATGGAGCGCGTTTTATATTTTTGTTAATTGCATTTGACATTGGAAATTTGACACGGAAATGCACTCAATTACAGGTATTGTATTAGGTTATGGCTGTGCCACATTTCCTGTATTTTGGGAAACATATTTTCAATGGTGGCGTTCTACAGCACTGGAAATTGTATGTTATTTTCGTTACTTAGGGGAAAGGTAAAGATATATGTAGGGATTTAGAGGCATCATTGCTCCTGCATATCCGAAAGACAAGGATCTCCCCATAGTTTCCTGGAAAATACACCAATTGCCCATTAAACCCATGAAATGAAAACACTTTCACTTTTTTGACTCCTTCAGAGTTTCACCGTAGGTATTTTAGGTATTTATTATATATGTATGTATATTTAGGTATATATAGCATATAGATCGAGTAAAATACATGTGTACGCGTTCATTTGTGTGTGTGTGTGTGTGTGTGTGTGTGTGTGTCTGTGTGTGTGTTACTCTTATTTACATTTACATTCACATTCATATTCATATGATATTTAAAGGGTATATATATATATATATATATATATATACTGATATACTCCGATCTCCGGGCTCTCTGTCTGTGGGGGGTTGGGGGTTGTCTGGGGGGGGGGGATAGTTGCTATATGTTTGTGTTGTTGTTTTTGTTAAACAATAATTTCAATGATGGTGTAAATTAAATATACAAAAGTGTGTAGCAGAAACAACATTCAATTGTATTCTTTTTTTTTCTTTTGTTTTTTTCTTTAAGTAAAATACATTGATAAAATTTCATCCGATATATATGCATGTGTATATCTATATAGTCGTATAATATAATAGTTGATATACACACATACACAAGTACACACATATATGCATGTATGTATGTTGTGTATATGTATAGTATATAGAATTCTTTTTTAGCACACAGAATATAACAATTGTTGCAGTAATACATCTTTTTTTCCTTCCTTTCTTTCCTTCCTTTCTTCCTTTCTTCCTCGGGGGCCTTTCTTCCATGTTTTTCAAACATTTTATACCTTTTCATATATGTATGTATGTAGTTTGTATTAAATCGAAAATTTGTTTTTATTTCCACAAATTAAAGGTTTATATATTTTTTTTTGGATTTTTCTTTAGTTTTTCTTTAACAAATTTGCGCTAAGTTTCAAAGGGGTTTTTGTGTTTTAATAATTTGTATATACATTTGAGACTAGAAATTGTTTGGGGCTCTTTTTTTTTTTTTAGTTTTTTCTGTTGTTGAGCATAATAGGAATTTTGGGAGATTTTGAGGCAAGAAAAACAACAAATTTCATTAGAAAAACAAAACACTGGAAACGCTTTATATTCCTTCACTTTCTTTTGTCAAATAAACCCACCCGAAATTCACATTTATATTTTTAACTTTCTTTTTTTTAGTTTTTATAATCTTTTAGATACTTTTTTTCTGTTTTACCTGCGCGGCGCCTGTGTTAAAGTTTAATGGACAAATATATATATATATATACATATTTGTATGTATGTATATATTTATGTACGTTTTCCTTTTGCTGCTCAAAAACGAAATGTTAGACATTAATGGATTAACAATATAATGTTGTATATATGTATGTATATATAGAATTTATATATGTTTCGCTATATCTGCTCCTTCCGACTCTCTCTCTTCGACTCTCCCTTTCGACTTTCTCTCCATTTAAAAATTCTCTCAAAAACCTTTTTTTTGTTTTCCTTTCTTTTCCCATCAATCGATGTCCTTGCCATTGTCCTTTGGAGTTCCTTACGCCTTGGCCATAAATTGTGTGGGTTAAGTACTTAGTTTTTGGGAGCAATTGAAGAGGTTTCAATCTGGAAAGGAAAGGGGGTTTCAATTGTGGAAAAGCCTGTCTTTTGGGGAGGGTTTTCCCACCTTCTTCTCGGCTGCGGGGGCCTTGCCAGTGCTGCGACCCCAGCGCAAACGCATGGGCTTGCGTGCCTCGCGCTGGAACTCCGAGGTGTCCTCCTCCAGCTGCGCCTCGGCGTCGTCTCCGTCGTTGGCATAGCCTGCCACGTGTCCAGGGGCTGCTTCGTACTGCTGCAGGGCCATGAGCATGCGGCGCATCTTCTCCGAGTTCCACAGGGAGTTGTAGAGCTGCAAGAGAAGGCATTGAAATTCCTGAGATTCGCTCACTTTTTCTGTGAGCTGTACCTGATCATTGTCGCCATTGGCTGCCTCAAACTGGGGCACACTGCGGCCCCAACGGAGACGCTGCGGCTTGCGCACCACCCGCTCGTAGAGGCCATCGTAGTCGGCGCTGAGGTCGTCGGCCGTGTCTCCCAGTTGCTGCTGCTGCTGCAGCTGTTGCTGCTGGTTGTTCAACGTCAGTTCGCGCTCCAGGAGATCGTCGTAGGCGGTGCGTCGCATCTGCGGCAAGGTGGGGTCGCGGCGCCCGAAGCGCAGCCGCAGGGAAGGCGACCGAATGGGCTTCTGGTTGACGTCGCCGAACCAGCGCTTCTCCACGATGTTGTTCAGCATGTCCGGGTCGCTGCGACCGAAGCGGAGACGCAGCGAGGGGGAGCGCTGGGCCTTGCGCTCCACCTGGTGATTGGGAAAGACCACGGGTCCGGCGTACTCCCGCTGCAGGAGATTATCGTAGAGATTGCTGATGGGCCCGCCCCCTGAATATAACAAGAAGGAATAGTATTTGGGGGATGGTCAGAATAGGGGACGGAGGAGCTCACCTTGAACGACGGGCGAGAGCTCCGCATTGGTGGGCTGGTGCATCACCAGCAGATTCACCAGGCAGCAGACGAGGGCCAGGGCGCAGCCGTGACTCAGTTGGGGATTGAAGTGGAACATCACGCAACTGTTGATCGAACGGAACTGGAACTGGAAATGAAAATGAAAAGGGAAATAGTTTAGGATGCTATTGCCACATATTTATCTCTTTTTGTGGTTTATTTTGATGAAATTTCATGCAAATAAAATCCATGTAAAATCCGATCGAATTCAATTTAATTTCTCTTTAAAGTCCACTTTAAATTTCCACTAAATTGCATCTAAATTACTCAAAAATTTCCCGCCAAAATCCATTTGAATATCCTTTAAAAATGCATAAAACATAAAAGCCAAAAAATAAAAAATAAAAAATAAAAACATAAAAAATCGTCTGCCAAACTTTAATGACATTCGACTTGCTGGCTGGCGGTGTCGCCTCTTTTTGGTCACAAATTATGCATGACTGCACCTGAATGGTGCATGCCACCACCACCTGCCCCCCCCGCCCCGATCGAACTGTTTTTCTATCATAGTTGTGGCAAATAGAAAGCGAAGGGTTAGACAGCGGCTGCTGCCATTATTTTTATATTGGAATTTTATATATTTTATGCGATGTGAAGGGAAGGGAGGGCAGGCGAGGGGAGGGGAAGGCCGTGTAAATGATGTCATGGACTAATGGTTTCTTGCCATTATTATAAATTGAAAGGGATGTGTGTGTGTGTGTGTGTGTGTGTGTGTGTGAAATATAATCCATGCATTATACAAAGGAAGGGCTAGACAGAAGGTGCCAGGGGGGGGGGATCGTGTGGTGGAGTCATGAATACAAAGTGAAGGGCAATTCAAATGCAACAAGAGAGGGGCGAATACAGTCGAGTGTCTAGACAACGAGGTACCCCTTGAGGCTATCGAAGGAGAGAAAGAGAGAAAGAGAAGGGGGAGAAGGGAGAGAATAAAGGGTTCAATGAGCAAGAGGCCAACGTCTTGGTTTCAATGGTTCTGGCGGTGGCCAATCAGCACTTTCCAATGAGCGGAATAGTCTATATTTTGCTCGTACCCAAAAGCGAGACCAAGGAACGAAGCGGATGTAAATGTGGGATGATTATCCGGGATATATAGAAGCTGCTTAAGGTATGCACACTTTTTCAAGAGTTTTCAGGTTCCCTGATTGCACGAATACCCTTTTTGTACCCTGTAACTCCCTTAGTCTCTGTCTAGCTTGTGGCGTAAATAAGGCTTCATTGGAATTCATTTGAAAATCATCATATGTTTCATTCTGCAAGGAGGTGCAAAACGAGGGCAAAGAAAATGGCAATTGCATTATTTATAAGAAAAAGCAACAATACAGGGAAAGAGGGAGAGAGAGCAAGAGACAGAGAGGGGAATAGACTGAGTGTATGAAGTCAAGAAGCCTGATGGATGGCTTACCTTAGGGCGACACCCGCCAGGCATAGGGAAACAATGTTTAAGACAGAGAGAAACCAGAGAGGGGGTGGCACAGAGAGGGGAGACAGAGGGTGAGGGGAGAGAGGGGAGAGAGAATGCTTAAAAGAGAGCGAAAAAGAGCCGGAGGGGCGTGCTGTTCTCGGAATGAAGTTCTTGTGATGAAAAGCGTGTCTGAAAGTCTCGAAATGATGCAACATCATGCAGCAGACACTTCCCCCCGCCCCGAGGCGAGGGTTCCATATTTTCTTTGTTTCACTTTGCTGTTGTTGTTGCAGGCGGAAGTCGCAGGAGTAAGCCTTGCCACTTGTCACTGCAGCAGCAGCGGCAGCATCAGCATCTGAGATGCTTGAGGCATTAAGTGCCCGTCGAAGATGTTTTCGTTGGGAGATGCATCGCCTCGTATACGTGATAGCCGGCGTTCGGCTCGTATACGTGATGTCAGAGTGAGGCTGGCGACGGGAGACACGAAATCGAGCCGGAAATTAAATTGTAGTTTAAGCAGCGACACGAAGCATGAAAACTGTGCCGCCTGTCGATATTTGGGCTAATATTTCAAAGAGAGGCAGGCACTCAGGAGGGACCGCAGGGGGGGCATGGAGGGGCAGGAAGTCATTTATTGGAGGGATCTTTGAATGGCTAATTTTGAAGGATGTTTTTCCTAGAGATTTTTCGAGTATTCTTAGAGGAAAGGAGGAGTAAACGAAAAGGAAAAGGATAAGGAATAAGGATAAAGGAGAAAGGATATATATTTTTATTTTTGGGGATTTAATGCAAAAAAGCTTTCTCTTATATAACATTTTTAAAAGTTATTTTCTGAAATATTTCGTACATTTTTCCAGAAATTTTGGTTTGCGTTAGATGAGATTTCAGTTGATTTTTGATTGGGTAATAGATCGAATCGTTTGAAGCATGTAGAGATTTCACATATGTCTCCATCTTCAAATAATAAAATCCTCAAAAAATCACTTCTTCTTTCATGGTTTCCATTTTTAAATATATAAAATATGTAAATATTTCTCTCACTAAAACTCAAATCAAATTTCACTCGGGGGCCGATTTGCCAGAATCGTTTCCAGTAATCCTGGTGATCCCCCGTTTCTATTTATGATTTCCCTACCCCCCTTTCCTCAAAACTTAATCGAATTGTGACTTTCCCTTTTCCCCCCCACCTCCCCTTTTCGTCTGTCTGTCTGTCTGTCTGTTGCTCTTCGCCCAATGATGTCTCTCGGATGTGTCCGCCGCTGGGGAATGATTTGTTGGCGGAAGCAAAGAGCAATTGCCTCGACCAGAAACCAGAGACCAGAGTCCTGGCTCCTCGCTCCTGGGTCCACTCGTTATGGAAATTCGCTGCCGAATATCTGTGTGTTTGTGTGTTTGTATGTTGGGGTGTATCTTTGTGTGGGCGGGTCTGTCGGGGCATCTGTCGGGGTGATGAAATGTGCCGCTGGTCTAGGCGACATTTGGGCGACGTTTGTCAAAATTGAAAGTGATTTATCATCGTTTTCCCTCTCGCTCTCGTGCTCCTTTCCTCTTGTCTGACTCTTGACGAAATGACGAATGAGTTGCGAGATATTTCATGCAGATAATGATGCTATTTATGTGGGTGGGATGCACTGAGAGAAAATGCTACAGAAATCCATCAATACGAAAATCTTGAATAGGAGAATGTTGAGTAGGAATAATCCATGTTATTTGAAAACCCAATGAATTCTTGAGATATTTATGATTTATTCCTTTTCAAGTTCTTCCTTTTCTTCTGTGAATTTCGCTGCAGAATTCTTTATATTTTTCTTAATAGTCTTTTCGTATAATTTTCTTCAGTGTAATGTTATCCCCACTTTGGACCCCACTTGAAGTCTGCTTAAAAAACAATATGTTCCCCCCTCCCCTCCCCAACCACTAAATAGTGACAGGGAGAACCCTATTTTTTGGTATTTTTTTGGGTCTGTGAATGGCATAGAAAAAGAATGGGGGTGGGGTGGAGGGGTGGGGATAGGGGAGGGAGGAACAAAATGCCTGATTGACACATAATAAGAAATCCCATTAACACATTTTGTTGTTGGGCATCGAGTGGCCTTCTGATCAAATGATGCCTCATTGGGCGGACAGGGGGTCCGGCCTGCTGTCCCACAGCTGCCAATGGGAGTCCTAATATGCACACTGTCTAGCAGGGCAGGGGATTACGGGAGGTCCTTAGACACAGCTGAGGTGAGAGGGGAGGAGGAGATGTAGTAAGATCTCGAATTTGCACACATTTTCCTTCTTAGTGTACTCCCACATCCTGAACATGGAGAGTTCGAATATTTCATACTTTTTCCCACCTAAATGGGGGCCAACTTTTGTTGGCTAGTGTAGCCACAGAGCGCTTTCCCATTGAAGCGTGAAAAACACATTGACGAGGTTTAAATAGCCTTTGGGGTCCAGGACACCCCTAACCCCTAACCTAATTCACATTTAACACCCACAAAACAGGACACGCAGACATATCCTGACACACACACACGCACGCACACACACACACTCTGGCATACATTCTCACACTCTCACAGACACCCTCTCGCATGCCCACAACAGGTTGTTGATATCCCAGGAAGGAGAGAGGGTATTCCGGTGCAGAGAGAGCTTTTGGCATCTCTAACAGAAATATATAACCAACACATACAACTCTAGAGCTGAAGACTCTGCTAAGCTAGCCTATAATTTCACTATTAATAAGTTAGCTGTTAAATAAATAAATATAACCAATAAATATATTTATCAGAATATTTATCATATTTTACTTTATTTCTTTCTCCATTTCTTTGCATTTTTATGGAATATTCTTTACTATTTTCCTAATTTTCTTTATTAAGTTTATACAGAATATTCTGGTTAAACCCTAATGATCTGAAAGATCATCTCCTTTGGATGATCGCTTAATGTCCAAAGACATAGAGGAAATTATGGATTATTTATAGAGAAAATCCATGGAAAAAGAAGACTCCTTGAGGATATTTTTACCGCCTTAGAATATTTAATTTAATTTAATTAATTTCTTAATTTCTTCATTTGCATCATAGAAACAATTGTTATTCCAGGGTATCTAAATATTCGGTCTTCAGTGAGACTTTGAGATGGGTTAAGGCGGCTTTCTCTCTTGCTCTCTTTCTCTCTTTCACTTTCACTTTTATTTGTGTGACACACAAATTTTATTTGCCTTTTATTCAACAATTTTTATTCTGTGGCTGCCAAAAAGGTCATCTGTGGGCCCCCGTCAGCCACGTGCACCACTCCCCTTCCCCCTTTCCCCCTTCCCCCTTTCTCCTTTCTCCACTAGCCTATCCGAAATAAAAATGGGAGAAAAGGTTACTGCTAGGGCGATAGACCATCGCATCGCATCGCATTTGCAGCTTTATGGGACTGGGGACTGGGACGCCCCAGTCCATGGATCTCCGGGCATTAAAACGTTTTGACAAACACATTAGAGATGCCTTTGGTGCCAGGACCTTGGGAAATGCCTGCTGCTCCTGCTCCTCCTTGCTGCTCCTGCCCCTGGCTCTACTTCTCCTCCTCCTCCTGCTGCTCCTGCTAACCCTGGGACCCTTTATTTTTTTCTCTCTCCCTCTGGTTCCATGTAATCTTTTGTGTTTTATCAACATATTTGATGAGACTTTGGTGCTGCCGCTGCCGCCGCTTCTACTGCCATTTGGTGGGCTTTGTGCTGCCTACTTTGTGGCTTTCGGAGGCGTTAATCATACGCCCTGTCGTCCTTACGTCTATTCCCTTTCGACCCCTACTTTTGGGCATGTGTTTCGTTTAGTTTGGGCCTAAACCAGCCCCAGAGATGTGGCCCCAAATTTGTATAAATAATGCAGGGAAATTGGACAGTTTTAGTATGAATTTGTCAGAATTTGTCCGAGTTTGTTTGGGCGCTACCAAAAGTCATTGAATTAAGGAAGATTTCAAGGAGTTTTTATATAGTTTTTTTCGGTTTTCTAAGCTTCATTTAGTTTAAAGAATTGCTCTAGAAATGCATTCAAATTGTATCACAATTGCACTCCATTAAATCTTTATATTTTCTAGTATTTCCCTGACTCCAAAGTGAAGCCGAAAAACGTATTGCCCCACAGATCGAGAACGGTTTTGTTTGAACTGTGCAACAAGCAATTAAAACTGTGCCCCACGCAGCTGCTGCCGCTGCTCCCCGTACCTTTGGCATAGTTGTTTCCCTTTGCCCCCCTCCAAAGCAATAAATAGCCCTTGCCCCTTTCCCCTGCCCCCTTTCTCCACTTCCCTCTCCGTGTGGGCGACAAAGTCATGTTGATTAAATTTTTGTGCCATTTTTTGCCGCCTCTTTCCAGGGAGTCCTCCCACGCTTTTTCTGTTTTTGCCTGGCACTTTTTCTATATTTCAACTGTTTCCAGGTTGTTTTTTGTGTTGTTTTTCCTGCCAGTGCGATGATAAAATATATAGTTTTGCGATGGCCAAAGGTACTGCCTGTGCCTGTGCCTGTGGGTTGGGCTGTAGATTTATGCTTTCTGACGCCCGAAAGGGATGAGGGACGAGGTGTGAGGGATCGCTGTCTGGGACCCAAAACTTGCCTGCATAATGAGGTGGCAAAAGTTTTGTGGCCCCTGCAGGAAAGTTCTTGGTGCGTTCTCGAGGGGCAAGCAATTTGTACGGCTTTTATCGCATTTTGTCATGAGAATTAACTTATTTGTCCCTCTGTCTGTCCCTCCCTCTGTCCCTCTGTCTGAATGTCTGTCTGTTGTGGGCAATTTATGCATTTGTTTGGGTGGAAATTATAGTTTTGGCAGAGAGTTTCTGGCCATTCGAGAAAATGAGAAAGTTTTCTTATATAAATTGATAAAAAACAAAGTTAAGGTGCAACAATGTGGCATGTTTTATTTTGGTGGCAAGCTCATTAGAACTCGAATTTGATTTGGAACTACGAGCAGCTTTTTACGAGAATTTGATGTAATTTTCCTGGAATTTTCCAATGTCTACAACGCACCCAAAAATGTCCATCAATTGACACGGTTTTGGTGAAAATCTATGCTTCTTATAGAGAAAATCTATGCACAAAATCGTTTAACGCCAGGGAACAAAGGGAATTTGTACACGCCCCCACGAAACTACCCAAGAGGCGGCTCTAATGCCCCGCCAAACCCATTGCCAATGTCCTAGGCGCAGGATGTGGGTAATTTGACCAAAACTTAAACAAAAACAGAAACAAAACAACAAAAGGCCAGACAGAGGCGTCCATGAGGCTGGGACTCCGTGGCGGCTACGTGATGCCCGGAAGCAGGAAATGAATGTGATTTTCGGAAAATGCTCTGCGGAAAAGCTGTGGCAATTGGCGTGTCGCTTATGCTATGTCGCGCTCTGCCGAAAATCGTTTTGTAGCCTCAGGCGAGGATTGTTTTTAGGAGAGGGGAGGGGGAGGGCGGAGGGCGGAAGGCCTCCTGCTGTGATACCAATATTTTCCTGTTTTCCTGTTTTCCTGTCACCTGAAATTCGTGCTTTTGGCATCGTTTTTAAAGTAGATCAAAATTAAATTAACTTTTCAATTTTATTACTCGAAAAATGGCTTCTGTATGGCTTCTGCATTGATTGATTGGCTGCCTGTCTGTCTGTCGCCAAGGGACACCCCCCACCCCCCTGAATCCAAGTGAATCCTGGGAATCCTTGAGTGTTACAAAGGAATTCGAGTAAGGACCCTCCGCTGGGTGACAAGAAAAAAACAACAAAGCGGCGTCTGGTGTGGGATGCTCAAGAACGGAGGAGGAGGAGGAGCTGCAGGAGGAGGAGGCAATCCTTGTGGGTCCTGTGGATTATTCCCACGATTTGTTTGTCCATTTTTTTCGGTTGCTTATTTTTCTGTGGGTCACGGCAGCAGACGGAGAGAAAACATCTTTTGGGGCAAAGGAAATCGAACAGAGTTGCAAGAAGAAGACACGACACCTATTTTGTGGCATGCAAATCGAAGAGAGCCAAAGAGACAGATCGACGGGGAGTTGGACCTGGTTTAAAGGTGGTAATTTATAGGGAAATTATCGAGTAAGAAATTGTCTAGTATTAATTGCCAAAAATGGAAATAAAAAGGATGGAAAAATATACATTAAACCGTAACTTCATGTAGTATTCCGATTCCACTCAAACCCAAACCATTTTTCCCTTAGATCTTCCATCAAGAGCTTCAATCAAGGCCTTCAACCATCGACTTTACAGGTTCTTTGGGAATATATTAGCTATTTCCTACCTCTATTTTAAAGAAAAAGGTTTGAAGTTTCAATTGTTTACAGAAGAAATAAATATAGAGATTAATTACTTGATTTTTCGGCATTAATTGCTAAAGGTTCTCCCGAGAATGAGGGTTATATGTATCTTTTATAGACAGCAAACCCTTTGGGAGTCCCATCACTCCTTTCTGCTGCTCAATGAAGCCTTTCTTTGAGGGGAGTCACCCATTCCATCCCCATCCTCGTCCCATCCCGAAACTTTTCAGGCCAATCTCTTGCCAAATTTACAATGGAAATCTGTCTCAAAGGTCCGACCATTTGCATAAGCAGCTTTCTTAGCTTTTAGCCTTTTGGAAACCTGAATTTTTTGCAGTTGATTTTCGTTTTTTTTTTTCATTTAATGATGCGTTATTTGGGGTCAAATCTTGTGATTTATTTCTGATTTACAGAATATTCTGCATAATCTGTTTTTCAGAGAATGAGCGGCTGGCTGCCACGTGTCGAAGTCAAAGTTGCTGCTGCGGTTTTAAGCTGCAAGAGAGGCAGAGGGAAGCAGCGGAAGAAGAGGGGAGGAGGGGGAAACAGATGAAGGACTACATTTTCATGGAAAGTAAGGGAAAAGGGGAGAGGAGGGTGGAGAGTATGTGAGTTGGGTCTGTCTTTTGACCAAAATTAATAGCCCTGACCGTAAGTTAAAGTCGACAGACCACATGGGTCATCAATTTCTCTCTCTGCACCCACACACACACCCACACACACACCCACACACACACCCACACACACACAACAAAAACTCAAATTACGAAATAAACAACAAATAAGCACTTGAGAGCTTAAGCCCTCTCGAATATTACTCCTCTCGGCCTTTTCGGTGGCCAAAATCCAATATAAATTGATCAATGCCTTCGGCTCTCGCACTTGGAAATTTAAGGCCCAACCGAAGGACGCAGGCCTATGAAAATTCCAAAAGAATTCTGTAATATTCTTGTAATATATACGAGAGAACATACATAGCTGTAACGGCTGCTGTCTAAAATTACAACAGCAATTGATGTCTGTCTTACATGGGGGAGGGGAAAAAGAGGCGGCCGCTGTCTAATCAACTTTTCAGGCGGAAAATGTGTTTTTAAAGGCCTTCATCCTGCCATAAGGATGCGAGTATGAGTGTCTGTGGATTAAACTCATCGTAACTAAAGTTTGAGTGCACATTTCGTGTTTTCCTCCGTGTTTTTCTTTGCTATTTTCAAAGCATAAAATTTGTCAAGTTGTTGCCCTTTTTGAACCTCTTAATCTGTGGGCCCGATAATACTTTCTGGCAGTAAGCGAACTTTTGCGACAGTAAGCATAAGTTCTAAAAACTTTTGGTTTCCTGTAAGAAAACACCAGGGAATGGGGATATCCTTTCAAACTAAATTCCAGAGAGAGAAGCAGCTTTAAACGACGACTTTAGGCGGCTTAAATGTTGCCCGGTTTCCTGGTTGAAGTTTATTCCCAGAACTTGGGGCCAAAGTTTATTTTGAAAGTGTTTCGAAAGAGATTTACAATTTTATTGATTGGCAATTGATTGAATGGTTGAATGTTCTTTGATTTGCGTTTGAGGGATGGCCAGAGGAATGATAGTGATTGAATGGCTAACAGATGACTGATTGATCGACTGGGCAGGCAGGAAAATAGGTAATTTTCAAGATAAATCTTCATGTATAAGATCTTCCTAATTCCTAAAACTTTCTTTTGATTTATATAAATAAATTCTATAAAGAAAAGTTGTTCTATGCAAAAATCTGATTTCCCATAGAAAACTTTGCAGGACAGGTTCATAGCTCATAGCCATCCATCCATCCAGCTATCCATCCATCCATCCATCCATCATAATCACAGACAAGTTGCAATAAACATCGCACACACACTTACACACTGCCTGAATCATGGCCTGAACGATGTCCAAGTGGCCATCAAAAAGTGCAGCCAATGAATGGCAATGAATGCCAGGCCCCTGGGATGTGGCCAAAAGGAGCCAGGAGAGGCCAAGTGTGGAATGGAAGACAAAGGCAACGATTGCCAGGAGGAAGGCCAATCCCCCTCTGCGTTGTCCCCCTCTGCGTTGCCTCTGTGCTTCTGTGGCCAAATGTCAGGCGCATGTCGATGGCCATAACTGGCTGGCTGGCATTTATTTATAAATAAAAGATGCACCGCAAAACGAGTGACCAGATTAACAGATAAATAAGAAAGTCGTCGGAAAAAGGAAAGTTGGCCCGAAAGAGGCACCAGCAGGAGGCCATTTTCCTGAGCTGCAAACGAAATGAAATTTCAATGGAAACACAAATTGTAGCTTTGATTCTGTTGCATCTTTTGAAGCAGATTTAAATGAAATCTGTGGCAGGCGAGTTAAAGGTAAATCTCATGCTCTTTCGCAGATAAGTCCCCCGACAAAAATGTTTCTGTTTGCGCTTTATAATTTGTTGCACCTCCGTCTGCACTTATCGGCCATCAACACAGTGTTTGTGCCATAAAATATGCCTTCTGGCCATGGCCATAAATCGACGTTGATAACTCATTGAAAAGCATAGATAAAGCAGCATCTCTCCTGCCACAGACTCTGCCGCGACTCTTCTCGCGACTCTTGTTTGTTCATTAACATAATGTTCTCTTCGGTTTGGAGAGACTTGGAGGCAGGAGGAGGCACCCGGAGGCAGCCGAAGGTAGAGTCTGTTGTGGCAAGCGTGAAATTGAAATTTATGCTCTAATTACAAACGAATGCCCACCGATGCCGCCCCCTGCCCCGCTCAGGGGAAAGTAGGCTCTTGCTTCCATTATTCGTGTAAGCGGATTGGGACAATCGCACTGCCCCCTGCTGATGCGGGGTAGCAGATTCGAGTCGTTGTTTTTCCTGGGTTTCCCTCTCCGGCTTTCTGTTTGCGGGAGCAGCTTAGTGGCTTGCATTTTCCAGCGCGTCTAAAATTAGAGTTGAGATTAGAGAGATTGTTTCCAGTTGGAGGATGCGAGGAGGCAGTCAGGGAATTTACTTAAGTATATGGCAGTCGAAATTTACAAATTAAATTAAATTCAGAATTCAAATGAATTAATCCCATAATTATTCATAAATAAAAGATATTCAAAAGAAATTAAAATCAAAATAAGCCACGCAGTAATTCTTTATCCTGAATGTCCTTTCGCTCTCGCTTTCCTTTGATTGGGTTCTTCCATTGTAAATATTATTTCAAAATGCCATGCAATGCCCTGCCCTGCCCTTGCCCCTCCACTGCGAGACTGTTGCTTTTAATATCCTTGAAAATCTCTCCACCGAAACTGTGTGTGTCCTTGGCTCCTGTCTTTTTGAATTCTCTGTGTCCTGTGTCCTGTCAATGTCCGAGTGGAAGTCCTGTGCGCTGCGTGTTTCGATTCCAATTCCAATTTCGAAGGAGCCGAAACACCAAATCACATTGTCGCAGGAGCTTAATGTCCTGCGTCCTGTCTACTTTCTTATGGCCTCCCTGTGTCCTCCTGTCTGTCTCCCATCTCCTGTGCCCCCACCCCCTACCATCCTGTGTATTGCCTTTGACCTTCTTTCGTTGTTAACAAAAAATCGACTTGAAATTGAACTTTCAAAAACGGGAGTTTGAGCTGTCGAAGGTCCTGTAATTACACACGCAATCAAATGGACAAAAATCCTTGTGACAGTTTTTTATTCTTTTTTTTGTTGTGCAAAAGTTGTGTTTTTTTTTATGCTTGAATGACGAATGGACCGACCGAACAGGACATCTTCCTGCTGTGTTGTGTCCTCTCCCAAAGGAAGTCTACCAACATTTTATACAATTTTTTGTTTTGCATACTTAAGGGCGCAAGAGGGGAATGTGGGGCGGGGGGAGACATAATTGAAAGCCCAT
This sequence comes from Drosophila algonquin, assembly GCA_035041765.1. Classification (NCBI taxonomy): domain Eukaryota; kingdom Metazoa; phylum Arthropoda; class Insecta; order Diptera; family Drosophilidae; genus Drosophila; species Drosophila algonquin. The sequence goes on from JAWNKY010001621.1 coordinate 108,463, forward strand.
TAACATCGCTCTGGCGTCGCGGCTCCACCAACGCTGCCGGAGCGTGAAAACAAGCGACAGTTTGTGTTAATTAATTAAATAACTCTCTGGGTTGCATGCCCCTCGGAGGGAGAGAGAAAGAGCGAGAGAGAGAAAGAGAAAGGAAGAGGTGGAATTAGTGGTGTTTTTAGGGGGAAAGGATACGCAGAAATTATGGGCAGAAATATGGCTGGATTGTGGTTAAATTAAAGAGGAATTTAGGCATTGATTTAGGGATCAGAATTTAGTAAAATATTCTACTACATGCTGCATACATACATATGTAGCATTTTAGGTAGAATGCCAAAAAATGTATGTAGAACTCAGCAATTCTCCTGTAGAATAGTACACTTATGTAGAATAGTGGAATACTCATGTAGAATAGTGGAATACTCATGTAGAATAGTGGAATACTCATGTAGAGTTGTAGAATAACTATGTAGAAAACTTGTAGTAATCATGTAGGAGTGTAGATAACCCATGTAAAATCTCCGGGTTCCTATTTTCTCGAGTTTTTGTTTGATTTTCGAAAGAATTTCTATCGGAATTCAAAGAAAATGGTACTAGAAATGTTTTACACTTTTTTTTACAATATTTTGATTCATTTAATACTGCTTCTGCTTCTTCCTACTGACTTTTTGTGAGTGTAAAATGAAAATAAAATTTGTATTCAATTCACTCGTCAAACCATTAATTTATTCATTCATTCATTCATTCATTGGCAGTTTAATTAGCATGAAACGCTTTTCATTTCGTTCTATTTCATATCCGGACCGCCATAAATCACTTTTGTGATGCAAAGACAATGACGATTGCTGCATGTCGAAGTTGCAGATACCCTTGATACTTCGATAGATAGATACTTGATAGATGGCTGATAAAGTGAAGAAAGTGGGATCTAGTTGTCATAGAAGGAGGTGGAAAAACATTTACTTGAATGACCCTCGAAAGTGTTTCCTTGGCTGCCTCTTAGGCCATTTGAAAGGGTATCAGGAGGCGCCACAACTGCCAGAAGATCTCCCGAACGACTGGGAGACCATCTGTTGCCATCTGTAGATTTGATTTCCGCTTCCGCTTCGACTGTTCAAACTTTAATTTCGAGTTGGCATTCGACTGAATTATAAATGAAAATCTGTATGAATTTTCATGGCCAGCAACGTGGGAGAGTCGTCATGCTGTCTATGGAAAATACATTTCCCCAAGGACCTCTAAGGGGTGGGGCTGGGGTACTGGATGTTGTGTCGCAGAGAAACGTGCCACAGCCTGGCAGTAGGCCCTACATGCAACACGCAACAAACGAAGCAAACACACATTCCGTGGCAGACACACAAATGTGTTTTTTATGTTGGTCCGTCAGCAGCCACGAGGGAGCCGCCACGAGCTACTATCTGTGGCACATTCACACTCATGATTTCACTTTCACTTTCACTCGTTTCCCTCGTAATGAGTCTCGAATGGGCAGGGGCAGGGGCAGGGGCAGGGGCCACAATCCTCGTGGCTAATCAATTTATGGCCCTCGTTATGAGAAATCTCGTCGAATCTCGTCTCCAACTTTAAGTTTTCTTCGTCTTTCGGGGGGCCAAAGCACACAAACGGCCTTGACGATCCGACCCTTGGGGGGGTCACATGTTGCCGCCGTAAAAAGCAGCCAAAAACCCACACGAGGTCCCCCAAATGTTCATTGTTTTGTGGCTCTCCATTGCAGCCGCCACTTTCTTCATATTAGCATTTTGTCGTAAAATATTTTTGATAGCCAAAAGGCAGCAGCGGCAGCGGTTGCGGCTGTGGTGTGTGAAATATGAAATGGATTTCACAGATACAAATGGAGAGTGGATTTTACAGATAAAAATAGAGGCTGGATTTCGGGATTGCAATTTGTACTTAGGAATGTAAATATTTTGCAGGGGCTAAAGGTGGTTTAAATGAATGCCTGAAGAGATTTAGGGAATGGTTTTGAATTATTGTAAAGGATAAAAATATTATTATACATTTAACAAAGCTCATTAAAGTAAGCTTAACAATTCTCAAGAAATATTTTCACTGAAAGTAGTCGCTTGGAATTAAAATTGATAAATTTATGTTAATTTTCAATGGTAAAAGAGTGATTTATTTCCCTTAGCCATTCCTAAAGGTATTACTTCTCCACCATCAATGGGGTATTCCCTCCATCGTCAATGAGTAGCCTTGTCCTCCCAGTTTCACCATCAGGTATCTCCACCATCAGGCATCTCCACCATCAGGTATCTTTACCATCAGGCATCTCCACCATCAGGCATCTCCACCATCAAGCATCTGCACCATCAGGCATCTCCACCATCAGGCATCTCATCTCCACCAAAAAGTATGGTAATTCCACCTCCACCATCAAGTATTGCCATATGATGACGATTTTTAAATGCTGTCTACTTCTAAAAGTTTCTGGCAGCTCTTGAACTTTTCTCTCGAGACGGGACTTTTTCGTCCTCTCTCTTTCACTCTTTCGCTCTTTGTCTCTCCCCCTCTCGTTGCTGTCATTGTTTTTCCATGTAAATTGCGGGGCGACACTTAATTTTGTTTGCCAAACAGCAAATACTTTTGCATATTTCCAGCAGTCGAAGCGAGAAACGAGTTAACAAAACAGCAGCAAAAACTTTTCAACTATACGAAAATGGTTGAAACTTTTCAGCAGGTCAAAAAGGCTAAAGGCGGGGAGGTTTCTGCAGAGGAAAACGGGGAAGAAAGGGAAAACAGGGCATGGAATAGTCGTTGGGCAGTCAATTGTGAGTGAATCTCTGGATCTGGATGTCATTCATCATTCTTTTTGCTGGTGCTCAAACAATTAAAAGTTGAATTCGTTCAAGCAAAAACTAAACTTTCCAATGTGCTGTAAAAATGTTAAAAAATGTTTAAAAATCCCATGATTTTCTGTTTTTATATCTTTTAGTGTCTATGACTCTTCCCTACATTGTTTAAGCCCTAAAAAAACCCTTCCGGTCATTAATTAACTTTTAAACACAAAATGAGAAAAACAATTGTCAAAAGGCAGAAATTGCAAACAAAAGAAAAACTAGACGACGACTGTGGAAGCGGCTGCCTCGTGGAGGGAAATGCCACCGGAACAGGGACATTTTCAACAGGATGTTAACTGCAATTACAAATAGAATATCCAAAAAGAAAGAAAAACTAATGTTAAAGCCACGCTTGCAACAATCTGTCGCCTTTTGTTCCACTCCGCCACTGCCACTCGTTGTGGCATGTGGCGTTATTTAATAGAAGTCGCTTTCACTCTCTGGTGGCGTAAAGCCTCTGGTAGCCAGCTGCAAAAAAACCCCCAAAAGATGCCCCTAAGGGGGTGGCGAGGGGAGGGGGGAGGGGAAAGCATTATGTGGTGGAAATCCCTTTAGTTTTTCCTCCTATTTGCACATCGTTTTGCTGTGTGTGTGTGTGTAATGCTGTAATGCGAGTTGTTGCGACAAATTGCTGGGGATTTGGAGCCACTTTCCCCCTGTGCCACTCCTCGGATGTCGTCTGGGGGTAGAGTGGAGTGGGGTGTGCCCCTACGTTGCTCGTTGCCAATTTACAGAACTGTAAAACTGTTTGGTTGCTTATTTTGTGGCATGCAGCCAGTCGACGTCGTCGACGGTCGAGGCTTAAGAGGTGAATGGCTTCGTTCTGGCAACTATTTGCCTTTGGTCTACGGTTTCCAACGTCACTCTGTCATTGCTGCCACTGCTGCCACGCTGCCACTCTGCCACTCGCTTGTCGCCTTCTCATTTACGCAAATTTCGCACTCTTAAACACTTAACACGGGTCTTGGCCGTGTTGTGTCCATTTCTGTTCTGTGTTTGGTTTTCGGACTCCATTCCCTGTCTTCGTTTTCTGAGCCGTGAACCGAAACTGTTTGTGCCACACCAACACAGACACAGCTCTGGTCTCTGACTCCTCCTCTAGGCCCTCCTCCTGCTCCGAGAAGGTTCTCTCTGGCTCTAATTTGCTCTCTCCCTTTCAGTCCCCTGCCACTTGGCACTCTGCCACTTGCCATTCGTGGATGCAGCTGGATGCAACTCGAACACAAATGTATCTTGAGAGCGAAATTCAAACACACTTTGTAGCTGCAGAGAGAGAGAGAAAGAGAGGGAGAGAGAGAGGGAGAAATTGGAGAGCTTGAAAGGGTTACAGAGTGTGGCCCTGCATAATGTGCCCCCTACTTATGTGCCACATGTGGCATTAAATATCAAGCGAAAATTGTTTAGCTTCTTCCAGCCTTAAAGTGTTGTAAGTGGGCCAGGAAAATGATTAGCGAAAGAATTTCCGATACTTTTCGCTGGTTTTAGATACTTTTTCAAGGCAGTTGTCGGGGAAGTTCACGGATTCCTTAAGAATTTCTGAATTTGCACCATTAAACGATGATTCAACATATTCTATTCAATGGAAAATGTATCTTCTGCATAGCTATGGAAAATGTATCTTTTAGGCCTCACTTGCATCCCCTTCTGGCTTCCCCACCTGCCCCTTGGATTGAGCATATCAAGAGCGGGTTCCCCCGTGGCCATCTTCTTCACTTAAGTATCTATTACGAGGGGCCACCACTTCTCTCTCTCTCCAACTGAGCGCCAAAAAGCTATTGACACAGCGACTTGGCAAAGGCGGAGGCGGCGTCAGAGGCGAAGGCCAAAGGCGAAGGCGTTGGGAATTCATTAAATTAATTTCTGCAGCGAGTTTGATGGATGGCAGCACTTTGGCAGCAGGCGCGAGCGAGCGGGCGACTCGGAGAGTGCAGAGAGAACTGCGATGCGAGGTTTGTGTATCTGCAATTAATAATCCCACCCACACGCCGCCTCAAAGGTGGCAAAGATACGCTTAAAGCCCAGAGCCAGAGGTGGAATGAAACTCCGTACCAAACGCCAAAGAGCCCCACGGATACTCTGAGAAGTCAAGACGACCCCCCCTCCGCCCCACCCCTTTGGGGAGACATTTCATTAACAAATTGCCCCGCGGTGCAGGAGGGTTTGAGTGTTGAATACTGAATGGAATTGAATTGTCTTTGAATGTTGCAAGTGAATGTTGCTTTCCATAAACTTCCATCGCCGTCGTCTTCGTTGCAGGCAGAGCTGCACATGGAGTGGAAATGGAAATGGAAAAGGATTGCGCCACAAACTGCTGTTTATATAAGCATACATTTTCCACTTTTTCATGCGATGACATGCCCCCATTTTCTATTTTTCTATTGGCATTTCTATTCCGCTTTGGCCATGACCCTTTTCCTATTGCCATTCTGTTTTGCATCTGGGAATCTAAACTGGGAATCATTCAGAGATACATTTGGTAACGCCAATGGACGGACAATGACGACCATTCCAGGAGTACGTTCTGTTCACTTGTCGGACAGGTGAGAGGGAGGGTAACACACTCTGAACTGATGCCACATGCCACAGAACAGTCCATTGTTGATTCACAAGTGGCTCCGCTGGATAAGGATATTCGCATGCAGTCTTTCGTGTGTTTATTCAATAATTGAACGGACAAATGGGGGCTTGGACATAGCTCTACTGTCCAGGTGCCTCTGACAAAGTGTCTAGACAAGAGTCGTCCTGGGTGCCAGGCCCCTCTCGACATTGCATTTCGGTTGAATAACCGCCGCATGCAATGATTGAATGAATATTCATAGAACTATTTCGGGGAAACGTATTGGAGGACAGACTGAATGGAGGATTGCGTTTGGATTGCATGCGGCCTCAATTAGGTAAAGCTATTGACCTTTTCCTTTTCTCTTTAAAGGCATTTTCAATGGATTTATATAAGAACTTGGATAGTCAAAGAGTATCGTTCAGAATATTATTCATTCATTCAATTAATTCATTAATTTAAGTCGTGAGCTTTTCTTTGATCTTTTCCGGCTGTCAAAAACAGTTTTCTGGCCTACGATAAATGCGGTTTTAGTTTTTCCTGGGTTTTTCTTCCTCCGCTGTTCATTTCCTGCTTTTCTGATTATTTTACTTGCTGTCAAATTATCTCCCCACAAACTTTAAATCATTTTCCTTTCTTCCACTGAACTTTTTCCAATTTTTCTTTTGATTTTTCTTGTTGGTTTTTCGCCGTAATATTTCTTTGATTTTGTTGCTGTCGCACCACAAATCGATGGCTTAATTAAGCGTGAGAGTTTCTCAGGTTTTATTAATAGGTTGCCTTGGGGCAGCCTCCCAGCGGTCGTTCGCATCGCTCGCATTCGAACTACTCTGCTCCTCGTGTGTGCCACAGCCACTGCCACTGCCACAGCCTGCTGCTGGCCATCCATCCATTCGGCAGGGGTGTGCCCCGTAGGTCAATTAGTCAAAATTGTGGGCCACAAGAGCAGATCGTTCTCACACTTCCATCACCTGCACTCCCTGCCCCCCTCCTGTTGCTTTTTTCTGGTCAATATTTGCTCATTTAAACGTGCCTTAAAGCTGTGTATCTCATGCCCCACATGCCCCCCAATCGAATATCTGTGCCTCCGTGTGGAGCATCTCTGGAGCATCCGACAGTCCCTGTCCCAGTTCCAGCTCCAGTTTCAGGGCGGGAAAATGTGTAAGGTTAAAGCTAAAAATATGCTTTAAATCTGCCGAAAAGGCAGCCTCCGAAGCCTGTCCAATCCTTGCCTCAAATCCTTGCCACCTGCGCAGCAGAGCTACCGTTTTGATTAGAGTTTCAATTCGATTTTCGGTTGTGCAACAAGTTTTTGATCCCATTTTCAGTCTACACTTTGCCTGTGTTTGCCGCAAGCCTATAAATTAGTGTCATCTGTGATTAGGTGTTTCGCCCTCTCAGCTTGTGACGGAGGAGGATTTTCCTGCTAGAAAGTGGAAAAGTGGAAAATGGAAGCCAAAAGGCAAGGTCAAAGTTTCGGTTTAATGTTTAGCTCAAAACAAATTGCGCATACGACATGGTGGCAGGACAGGACAGGAGAAGCGACAGGCGACAGGAGAAGGTGCACGAGAATGCAGCTAAAATTACAAGCAGAGACGCGTGCATGTTGCACAGACTGATGACACACAGTGGCCCCGAGATGTGTGAGAAGCCCCAGGCAGCAGCAGAAGGTGGAGACGGGGAGGCAGCAGCAGCAGCAGCAGCAGGGGGAGCACCATCTCATCTGTTGGTGTGTGTGTTGCCAAATGAATCACCTTTAAGCCAAGGCAAGTGGGTGTCCATACCCGCGTATCCATAGCCAAAAGATACTCTGCCCTGGTACATATGTTGCATGTTTGTGTGCGCTGACATGCTTGCCACTCATCATAATACTACTCGTGATGCTCGTAATACTCGTAATAATAAAATGTCGCCCTCCAACTCTGTTTATCTCGCTGGCAAAACGCTAACAATGGCAATTGTCTTCATAGCCCCCGACATTGTGGCACGCAGGGAGGGAGGAAGGCAGGCAGCTGCTGGCAAGGAGATGGATGGGTGGATGAGTGAATGGGAGAGTGAAGGACGCAGGGTGGCTATGTGGCTGGGGCAGGAGGATGCTCTGGGGGAAGGCATTGCATGCTTTGTCGCAGCTTTACAGATTAGCTGCTCGCGTGCTCTCTGGTTCCGCTATGACACCTTGAATGAGTGGAGCAGTCAGTCGTCTAGTCTCTGGGAAAGTAATGGCAATTATCTATTTGGAAAGTGAAGTCCTTTAGGGAAAACTAAAAGAGAACTATAGATTTTCAGGTAACATAAAGGAAGGAACCAACCGGGAAGCATATTTATCTCCAGGAACTCTGAAGAATGGAAGAGGAGGGAAACTCTCTACCAGGAACTGATATTTGAATGAAATACTCTTTTGGGAACTGGGAATAACAGATATTCCCCACTTGTGGGGAGTGATAGCCAGGGAAATGTTCTTCAGGGACTGCAAAATAATGAACAAACTATCGGGAACGGACAGTGACAGAGCGGGACTGCCAGAGAGCAGCAAATGAAGGGGCATGCGGCAGGATGATGGAACTTGACTCCGAGGATATCCCAGTGATGGAACGTGGACTATAAATGATTCAAATAATCACCGATGAGAGAGAAACTTGAGGCAAGGAGTTTTAAAAGAGCTCAAAGGGATTTTCCGTAGCAAGTAGCTCTTGAAAGGGAAAACCGTAGAGAAATAATCTCTCAGTGGCAACAACAGATGCAAATAATCTCTCAAGAACACTAAGTTCTAGCTGGAAATTATCCAACAGATTTATTATATTTTCCACAAAAACTAAGAAAAAAATTGTAAGGGAAAAACTCTAAGAAAACAAAGGAAAACCACAGAAAATTCAGAGTCCAAGAAGCTTCAGCTAAATAATTCTTACACCCACGGATAATCCCAGCAGTTCCTTGTTTTGGAATCCTTTTTTGTTTCTGTTGAGACATTTCCTTGTTTTTTAGTTACTTTTTCTATGGAAAAAGAGGGAGAGAGGGAGTTACCCTACTTTTACGAGGGATATCCCGCCGCTGAGGAGTCAGTGGGGGAAATCCGTTTCGAGTAACTTCTTGAGCTTCCGATGCTGGCGAGTGGCAAGTGCTAATATACCCATTAAGTACCCTCCCCAGCAAACACCCCACGAAATGAGCATCCCAGCGAGATAGCGAGAGGGAGGGGGAGACAGAGAGAGACAATTGCCAGAGCGAGAAAGGTAGAGAGGAGGTGACCCAAAAAAACATTTCATTCAAGCTTTTGTCAACGCTTTTCTGAATGCATTGCCACGGGAGATGAGTGCCAGAGCCAGAGCCAGCGAAGGAGAAGAAGCACGCGGGGAAAACGGAAGGAAAACCTCTTGAAATACCAAGCGGGTAATTTCCCATGACACGAAAAAACAACAGGAAAAACAACCGAAGGAAGAACTATGATACTTTCGGTTTCTCATCTGTTGGTATTTACAGGGCCACTTGAGTCGCACACAAAATGAGAGGAAAGCCGTGTGGAAAAGTGCGGAAAAGTGTGGCAAATGCTGCGAAATGTTGGCCAAAGATGTTGGCGGTATTTTACTTATGGAAAAGTGAGGAAAGAGCAGTCGGTTTTTAACTTTAAAAACCTTTTACAGAGATCCACGATGGCTTTAAGAGGGAAAAAGATTATAGAAGTTCATGAAAATGTGGAAACCCCCTCTCAGAGTACGCTTCGACTTCAAGAACTGACATTTTGCAGACTTTTTAGACCTCTCTGGTCATTGATTCCTTCCCTGAATGGAATGAATATTATTCACCACAAATTCGATTCGATTTCTTATAGAAATGGCAGGAGAAGTGTCTTACATTTCCCTCAAAGGAAAACTCGCAATCATTGCTCCAATCAATAGACAATTAAAAGCCAATTTTCCAGCAGCAAGAACCATTTAATTAGCTTCATATTTGAATAAATAATGTACCCCTAAACAGTCATAATTGAACCCCAACCCCGAAGAGACCGAACAGACCCGAATAGACCGCCCCTTTAATTACATTTAACTGCGGCAACTCTCCGCCGCTGCACTGCACAGCAGATTCCCAATTACGCAACAAGCAATCGATCAACGGAGTTGATGAAATTTTAATTAGTTCGGTTTCAAGACAATGGCCCAAGCCAGGAAAGGACAGGACAGGGGAGGGCAGGACAGGGCGCCCTCCAGGCACTCCAGGCTCAACTTTCCACTGGTTTTCCCTCACTGCTTATCACTAACAAAACACACAAATTGGCGTCTCATTATAAGCAGATTAGACATCGATTTGGCAGGGAACAGCAAGGAGGTAGCAGGGGTATGGCAAGGAGAAGGATGTCGCTGGACATTCATGGGTTGCATATGCATTTAAGCAGCTTGCAGTTGCTGTAGTTGCTCCAGTTCCTCCCTTCCCCTCTCTCGCCCCCCATGGGAGCCAATTAGCGGCGGTGCTCTCTGGATTGGCCTTTTGCCAGGGCAACCAATTCATTCATTCATCCGCCGCTGCTGCTGCTGCCGCCTCTGCACTGCGAGGGCCTCAAAGGCGTCTCAAAGCCAACGCCAACGGCCAACGGCTAACGGGCAATTTTTGGCCCACGTTTTTTTCCCAGGCTTCAAGTTTTTTCTTTTTTGGGAACCCCCGACTAATGGCTTAAAGCGTCGCAGAGCGACAGCTGTTGAATGCAACTCTCGGAGGAGCCACCAGCTGTTGCATGTTGCAAATTGAAAAATTGACTTGGAAGGCCTTAAAAGTTTTGCCTCCAACATTTTGCAGGATTTTAATAAAATTCTGAAGAGGGAATGAGTTTTCTCTCATAAAATTCACCATTTGAAGTATATCTCAAGGATTATGCGGGATAAGTTTAAACAAAATCTGCAATAAATTAAACTAGAATAAAATGATACGTTTTTTTTTATCGTTTTTCCACCTTTAGAGAGTGGAAATAACAGCTATTTTTCCTTTGATTTCTGTTTTTCCCTCAAGCGACTGCGAATTAAATCTATAATCAGTTCTTTTCCCTGGAAGGGAAAAAGAAACAATTAAATGGCACTTTGATTGCAGTAACCTTTCGCTGGCATTGGCATGTAATTGCTTACAACTCACCTTTGACCTACAGAGAGAACAGTCATAACTGTCTCTGGGGAGGCGCCACAGCTAGGGAGTCTCCATAAAGTATTCATTGATAAACAAAAGACTCGAAGAGGGGTCGGCGGGTCGGCGGGTCGACGGGTCAATCAATTGCACGATTTGTGACGTCCTTGGCATTAAAAATTAATTTCTAAGCAAAAAACGGGAACGGAATCGAAGAACCAATCGATTTTTAAATGGAAATTCAGTTTGAAGAACCAATCGATGTGGTTTTTAGTTTTCAGTTTTCAGTTTCCAGTTTTCTGGCTTGTGGTTTTCCTTGGAAGCAGACCTTCCGGTCTGGAAGGACCTTCTGCTGCTGCTGCCGCTGCTGCTGCACTTCGAGGAACGCATTCCATTGAGGTTTTGCGGCGGGCAGCGTTTATGGGTGCCGCTCCTTGGGTCGTGCCATCTATTTTGGTCCTTGGCTCGTTTTGTGGTTTTTCGATAATGTATTTACAATGCAATATGCAGCAGGCGTGGGAGTAGGCGTAGGCGCAGTCGTAGATTCAGTCATTTGTGGGTGTGCCGCAAGGACTGTCGTTGCTGTCGTTGCTGTGGCTACGTGGGCCATTTCCTTGACAGAATTGGCCTGTGGGATTGGATCACTGGATGGCAGCGACTGTTTCTCTTTGTGGACTTTGGACTGTCTGTTCTGTTTCGCGGAAAACGCGGAGCACCACGTGTGCGTTTAATTAGTTGCATCGAATGTCACTTTGTGGCCTAAACGAGCGGAACAGCAGTCGCGCGGCCTTCAATTATCTATCTTCAATTCCATGTAATTTGAGGCGATAGTTGTGGCATGCAACGGCATGCCCCCAAAAGACGGATTTCAAATGAAGAGACATTTGAAACTTAATATTCGATACATAAGATAGACTTTCTTTGAGTAATATTATGTTATTTAATATTATTTTCTGCCTTTCATTGAAAGCATACCTTTATGATACGAACTGTATCCGGATACCCGCATAATTCCGTTTATAATTACCAAATATTTGATAAGAAATCAACAATTGCAGTTCTCGGTAATTAAACAATTTGCATTTATTTTTACGAAATTAAAAATGAAATTGTTGCTCGAATATCGAATGTCAATGGCAAGAACTAGCATCCAGGGGAGATCATTGTCTGCCAAACACACACACACACACACACGCACATACATTTACAGTTTTATTTGTAATTGAAACTGAACTACCGTTGGGAAAGGTAAGTACCACTCAATACCGCAGCACCATTAACACAAAGTCCCATCTATTGAGCTCCACTAAAATGAATGCATTGAAACGGTACCCGAGGGGTTCGAGTTATGCCACAAAAAAACATAAATAAATACCAAAATGACATTTAATGTTCCGTAAAACATTATAAATATTGTGCATCCCCTGGGGGGGGGTGGGGGGATTGCAGAGTGCAACAAAAAATGTGTTCGGGTATCGAGTTTCAGTTTTAATAGCAGCAGAGAGGGGAGAGGGCGGACTCCTGGGGCTCCTCTGTCAATGTTTTTTGATGGCCACTTTACGCCTTCGTTTTATGGGGACCATGCAGAGGGGACCATCCATTCATTCATGAATGAATAGTCATGTCAAGCATCCATTTGTTTATGGCATTTATTTCACTTTATTCGACATTTGTTTTCTTTTTATTTTTTATTTTTGTGGTTTCTGCAAAGTGCCTGTTGAGCTGTTAAATGTCGCCCAAAGAGCGGCTGTTAAGTGGCTGTTACGCGGCTTTTAGAGAGTGATTGAATGTCAGAGTGTGATGCCTGTTAAGTGGCTGTTAAGCGGTGAAGACTGTCTAAGAGTAGAGTTTCTAGAGAACAGATATAAACTGATTTTACTGGTTTTTTATTTCAATATTCGAAATTGCACCTGACTTTCACCTCATTTACTTATTTCTCTTTATTTAACAGTTGTTTTCTTTTCCTCTTTTTGGGGGTTTCTGCAAAGTGCCTGTTGGGCTGTTAAGCTGTAAGGCGACTTTAAGAGAGGGATTCAATGTGACAGCTAACAGTGCCTGTTGAGTGGCTGTTAAACGACTTTTAGAGAGGGATTCAACGTCACAGCTAACAGTGCCTGTTAAGTGGCTGTTAAACGCATTAAGTCAATTAAATTTCATAGAAATGCATTGAAAAATGAATTTTGCAGCGAGAAAAAAGGCAAAAGTCAAATGAATGTCAGCGAAAGAATGAAGCCAATTAAAATATCAGAAAACTTTGTTCAGAAATCTCAAAACAATTGATTTGTGTTATGCAAAAAGGAATTTATCATTTCCTGCAGGAGTATGCTCTTAATTAAAGCTATTTATTAGGATATTTTGAATGGAGAATGAAGGTATGAGGGACAGAGATGAAAGGAGAGAGAGACACCTTGGTTGTTAACTAAACTGATTAAATAGTTGAGTGAAAGAGAAGCTGTTATGGCATAAAGTGTTTGTCATTGCAGTACAGGGATAACTAATCCGATTTACTGGGAAATGCGATGGACAATGATGAACCATAATTAATTACAAATATTCAAGGGAGACGTTGGGCAAACTATTGATGGAATGGAAATTAATTGGAAATAAAAGAGAGTCAATAATCAGCATTGAATGCATAGTTTTTCCCCATTTCCATGGACAGATGGGACATCTCGTCGTATGCGCATTGTCTTGAAACCAATCGAAATGAAAGCTAGTACATTCAATGCTCTGTGCAGAGCTTTAAAGCCACGCAAAAACATTCCAAGGTTCCTTTTAGTTTGCATCCCAAAGCATCCCACAGTTGCTCTTAAAACATACACCTTACCGCGGGATAATCATAAAGAAACAATGAATTTAAGATGAATATTCAGAGCAGAGCAGAGCGGAGCAGAGCAGAGCAGAGCCTAAGCCGCGTAATGTGTTGGCAAATGTAAACGGAATTTCAGCCCAAGGGCTGCAGCCCCAAAATGCCGTTGCTTACACGCTGTTTACCGTATTCAAATGAACAGCTTGTTCGCAGGAGGAGGCAGGGGCAGGGGCACCGCAACAAGTGCGCAACAAGCAGAAAGGCAGGAAAAAGGAGAAAGAAAAGGGGAGGACGCTGGGATGCCAATCATGAATGAGTAAATAAATGTGTAGGCTGATTGTTTGCTTTCAATCATGCAGCAAACAGGGGCAGCAGCAACATGTGTGTAGGGGAGAGGAGGGAGAAGCCGCCTTCCTTCAGATATAACTACAAATATCAGGCATACGAGAGGGAGGCCTACCATCTAATCATTGTACCAAACCACACCATCAATTATTGCAATTATTATAGCCCCGAAATAATTATACAACTGCCCCCTCCCCCTGGCTGCCGCCCCACAAAATCCTCGCTAAGTGCCCCATAAAAAGTCCGGCTCAAAGTCCTTCTCTTTTCTGGTAGATTGGGGCGTTATTTGATTTATGTTTCGGGTTTTATTTTGTCGGGCATTTTGTGTGAATTAAGACGAGGACGAGGACGAAGGCGAAGACTGGAGTTTGGTTTCGTCTCGGACGAGATTCCCTCTTGATTTATGTGTTTTTTCTCTCTTTTTGGGTTTGTGTGAAAATGAATTTAAATAAAAATTCGCGGCAGACGCCTGCGAATTAGAAAAACGAAAAAAAAAGAGGAGCCGAGGGGAACCGTCAAATTAAATAGCTGAAAATCGTTTGAGCATTAAGCATATTTCATGTTGCGAAGGGAAATTGAAAGAATTTCTAATTGAAAATCATAATTGGAAAATTAATTGTGATTGGCAGTAAAGTGAAGGAGAAGCTAAAGGAAAATCCTGGCTGGAATTATGATAGAATTCAAATTTATAAGTGAAAAAAAAAAATATCATGAAAATGTTCAGTAAATGGAATTCCATGGAGTTCCTTGGTAAATTTCTATAGTTTTGTTTTTATTATAAATTTAAATGTGCTTCCATTTTCCCTGCTTTAGGTTTTCCATTGCCTGGGGCGGGGCCGCAACCCTTTAATACTTCATTAAACAGTTTACAGCCTAATGGGCTTTCCATTTTCCATTTTCAATCAGCAAACTGAGAGCGCGAGCCTCCAAAGCAAATATTTGCTGTCCGCTAATCCCAATAGAAAGTGCCTGGGGAAATCCAGGGAAATTGCAAGTCAAAGTAAACGCAGACAGAGACAAGGAAAAGCTTTGATTAATTCGGGAAATTTAATGAAGCAATAAATTCGTTCGGAAACCCACAACAAAACAAAGCAAAACAAAGTTGTTCTCGTATTTTGAAATAATTATAGAGATAATTGCCTATCGCATGTGTAGATTGTGCGTACACTTATGTACGTCACTGTTGCGATAAGCCAATCGATGTGTGTATCCCGGAGGGCAGGGGGAGCAGGAGGAGGCGGGGGAGGCTCCTACTATCTCCTACTACAAGCTCTCGTTACATTTTTAATATGCGAAAATGTACGAGTATCTAAATATAGGAACGGGGAGGGGCGGGGGGAGTGTGCGAAAGCAGTGCATAAAACACGTAATAATCGCTGCTTTATCTGGCCATTCACTCGACTCCCATTCGAGGATTAGATATCAGGCAGGGCTCTCCCTCCCTCTTCGTGCTGCTGCCTCCTCCCTACCACCCTCCCTCCCTCTTGGTGCTGCCACTGCAATCGACGGTTGTGCAATAAACCCCTCTACCACCCTCTCTCTGGATGGGGGGTGGTCTCTGGCACGTGATTTTCATCATTTGATAGAATTAATTCGTCGTTAAGTCCATCGTCTGATGAAGGAACAATGAACTCTTGCCATCAATTTACTTAATTTATGATTGGAATCAATGATTGGTGCTAGACTTTTGGTTGGACTGTGTTTCAGATGAGTAATACTACGGTGAGGCGTTTGACGTAGCTTTTGATGTTGAGAACCTATGGAAACAATGGGATTTGGGGTCTCTGTTTATTTGTGTCTAGAACTAAATGCAGGAAGTGTTTTCCGAGTACTTTGAACTCTTGTTCCTTGAATAGGAATAAAGGAATGATTCATCGAAAGCCCAACGGTTCTGCCTAGCAGAATTATGTATTTTTTTAAACTTATTCGAGAGAACTCTTCAGTAAGCTCTTCACTAATAATTCCCTCGATTCCCTTGTTTCATAATTCCCATATTTTTGCATCCATCCATTGGCTCCATGGCTTCTATTTGCATTTGACAAACCAATTCCCACATTTCCCAGTGCCATTCGAATGGGGAGAGGAGGGTCCTTGGGAAGCGCCATGGAGTGGAGTCATGTCATGCGGCACAGATTGTTGCCGCATCAATCAGCGGATGCAAATCCTAATCGAATTCGTGTGGTGGTCTGTCCCTCTGTTTGTTTTGCAGGTTTCCATGACAATTACATGCATGTAATGGAATTTACAGAAAGAAAAGCCATAGAGAAAATTGGAGAAATGTATGGAAAATTTCAAAAAGAGAAAACTCGAAAAATATACAAAAAATTGAATAGAATATGGGATAGAAAAGCGTATAGAAAATGCAATAAAAAATGTGTAGAAATGAATGAATTTCATTTGGATTGTTTAGATTGAATTGATTGAATCAATTGCCACTGCCACAGGATGTGGCACTCGAAACACAATGTTGACAATGCGATTTGGTATTTCATTTATGCATTTTTCATTCGCTTTTGCCACTCCCGAATAAATGATGGATGTTCGGTGGGGAGTCTCTGGAAGGGGGTGCTCTCCTGCTGTGAATATGCAACTTGCAACTGCAACCACAGGCTGCAAACAGCACTCGAAAGTAATGCATATGGATACGGTTTTTAATCCCCCTTGACCACCTTTTGGCCCTCTGTTGGAGATGGATTTCAATCAGCGCCCTCCTGGGCCCTTTTTGGGGGTACATTTCACCCCCTCTTGACCCCTTTGGCCCTCTTTTTGAGCTGCATATTTGCCCCGCTTTCTGCCACACTTTCTGTGGCGTGGAAACTTCTGTGGAGGGCAGGACCTGGCATTCATATTAAAAAATGCCCGTGCGCTTGATTGATTTACGAGTTGGTGTCCGCCTGGCTGGGCCAACAAACCGAATGAACCCTGAAGGTGTTGCATGCAACACAGGCACAGACATACACACGGGAGAGTGTGGCAGTGGCACCTTACTGCCGCCAGCTTATGCATATACAGGAAAACTCCTACGTATCTTCATGTGGGAGAATAAATGGACTTTTGATTCTGTTACTGTGTTTTTTCCATAGAAATAGAGAGAGAAATAGAGAGAGAGAGAGAGGGAGAGAGAGATTTGTGGCATGGCTCGTGTGGGCGATCTTTGCTGGCTTTTCCTCGTCACATAATCAAGTTTCAATCGTCGCAAATGTGTGAGAATCGTGTTTGGTTTTGGGTCAGAAATGTCACGGGGGAAAATGCCAAGAAAACTTTGCGAAAATCTCCTGTAAATGTCTCCTAATTGCTGCCTACACTTCTGGTTGGGAAATCCCCAATGCAATTGTGTGGAAAACTAATGTGGTTCTCCACTCTTTATCGAATTTCCATTGGCCTTTGAATGGGAAATGGAAATGAGTGGAGTTTTCTCAGTGGAAAATGTAGCTTTGAACACAGCTGCGATTGGCTAACTGTGGCACTCGTATTTTCTAATACAAAACTAACTTTTGAAGCGTATTCGAACACCCAAAGGACTCCATTGAATACCCTGTCCATTTCTGCCTATTAATTTACTAAATTTATAATTTATTCAAAAGAGAATTTGTGCTCGCAGCAGCAGCGAATGTTTTCCCTGGGAAAATCTGCCTTAAAATCACACAAAATTATAATTAATAAAACGGATGATTGGATGATTAGTTTTTCCCAGTTGTATGTTAGTTTTTCCACTTTTTCCACTAGATTTCCCTGCTGCTTAATTAGTTTCAGTTTCCAGCGTTTAGCCACAGTCTCGAGGTTTTCTTTGAGCCTTAAATGTCTGCCACTTTTCCTTCATTTTCAAATGACATTTTCCAGATTTTTTTTCGGTTCCATTTTCCATTTATTGAAACAAATAAAAAGCCAAGCAAATGAAGATTAATTTGTCAATCCGTTTGTGGCGGCCCTAATGCGCTTAGGCCTTTGCCCCTCTGCCACAAAAGGTCGTCTAATTGTTTCAAATATTTCGAAATTTACGAGGGGTTTTCTCGAGCAGTTTATAAATAATTCTGTGCCCTTTGGCCCAAGGATCTCCCCCTCTTTTCCCTTCTTGCCACCCCTGAAAAGCATAACGAACCAGCGGGCAATTAATTAGCTAATGAAATTACACTTTGAGTCGCTGGAAAACCGACTGGACATTCAACTTGTTGACACTTTTCCAGGAAGCCTCGTGTACCCTTACTTTTCCACGTTTTTCACCTTTTTTTTGAGCAACTGCCGGCAATTACTTTATGGCCTCTCGGGGCAGCAGGCACATTTTGTGGGGCTACTAATTACCCAACAATTAGGGCTACAAAACGCTTCAAAATCTCCTGAAAATGTTGGCATTGTGTTGCAGTTGTATGTGTGTGGAGAAGTCTTGTAATTGCAGTTTCATTAAATAATTATGTGCTTGGAAGGTAACTTTCATTAGAGGAAAGCTGGGAAAGTCCTATGAAGAGTAGGGAGCAGGGAGCAAGGGGAATGCCCCGTTGCAATCCCAATGAATTTCCCCATAAACTTCTCCATATTTTGTGGGTTTTCCACATAAAAACCCTGAAAGCCTGGAAATTATTGTCAGTCGAAAGTTCAAACCGCAGTGAAATCTGCGATTTGTTGGACTGCAGGACCCAAAATAAATCCTTGTTTAATAGAAACCAACGGTGGCGTATGCGCAATATGTGGCTGGACATTAAGTATACGCCACGATTGACGAAAGCTCATTACTGACACGAGGGGCGATGGGCGTTTGTTTTTAAATAAAGGGGCGTGTGAATAGAGCCCTCAGGATATGCGTGTGGCATTCACAGAGGGAGAGAAAGAGGAAGGGAGGGAGGGGGGGCCCTGGTCATCCACTCAACCAAAACAAGTGCTGGAGTGAGAGAGGAGGGGTGGAATGGAAGCCCATTCAGAGAGTGGGGCGATGGCCCTGGACTCCCATCAAGCGAGGAGATGAGGACCCTGAACGTGCAAGGACACGTCTTGCTTGTCAGCTCATCAAACTGATTTAATGACCAGATGGATGGCCCAGAATGTGATGACAGGATGGACACACGTCCACGCGGCAGTCCACGCAGCAGCTACAGCAGCAGCAGCAGCAGTAATTATAGTAGTTTTCCAATTAAGTAAATTATAATCGTGTCGGGAATGGAGATGGAGATGGATGGACGCCACAGCAACAGTCACAGCTCACAATCACAGTCACAGTCACAGTCACATTCACAGCTTGAGCCTCGACTGCCTTCTGAGAGCGAAAGGAATGCCAGTCGATTCTGAGCCAAAAATCACAGCCAAAGCTGAAGGCGTTTGCAAATCAGATAACTTTTGCCTTTGGGCTAAGAAAATCAGAGAAAAGCGAAGCATTTGAGGACATTCTTGGGGTGGGGGGAGAAGGACAATCAAATTACTCTCCCAGTGGCCATGTATCTTTCTCTGCGGCTCCCCCTGTGGCTCTCCCTCTCCCTCCCCTGTCGCGGCGGTGGCTCTTTTTCCTGCGAAGATGGCTAATTTGAAGGCGTGACAGCTCCTCGCGGTCCTTGTGGGCGGTCTAAGCCAATTTGTGCGCTTATTGTGCAGTTAATAAATAGTTAGAGTCCAGTCCAGTCCTTGTGGTTGTTTTTGCCTGAGCCCCAGACGAGCGCTCTCAAGTTTTTTATGGACTTTTTTGCGTGGATTATGCGGCTGTGGAAAGTATGAAATCCTTGGCAAATTCGAGGAAAATCTGCTGTTATTTCAAGGGGATTTAGAAGGAGACTCCAGCTGTGGGCTGTGGGCATGGCTATCCTCTTTCTTTTGTTTGAATTTGCGTAGAACCTGAAGGTAATTGAATAAGCCTTTGGGTCTATGCAGAGTGACAACCAGGATAACCAGGCATAACCAGGATGATCCATTACAGATGTGTGTTTGCCAGTTTTGAATAATTTGCCTTGTATTTGATACCCTGTAGAGTGTGCCGGGAGTAGAGGGAGCACTTGCCAATGGGTGCTTAGGGAAGGTCTCTTACAGGGGGATAAAAAGGTGAAATAGTTACTGCTGTGGGATCTGTTTCTTCCCCTTTTCCTCCTCTGATCTTATGGAATACTCTTATAAGAAAAGTCTCTTGCTTTTGCTTTTGCTAGCAGGAAAAACAGGGCATCTTCCTGGTCAAGCAGGACCCCAGCAAGGACCTTCTTCCAATCGAGTGCATTGCCAAACTATCGCACACTCGAGTGGGGAAAAGGGCAGTCAGACAGATGGCAAACAAAGAGCTGGCCCTCATGCTCGTGTCTACTGTTTACCATTTGTCTACCCTTTTCTCAGGGTCTTACCCCTCCCCCTTCCACATTCTCTCACCCCTTTCTCGGGGTTTCTTCAGAGCTTTGCTCATCCCTTTTCCTTAGCTGCCTGCCAGTGCCGTGACAGGCAGAAACCAGTTGCAAACTTTAATAAAGACCTTAGAATTTATGACACTTTTCCGGGCATGGCAGTGGCAGAAAGGCGGAGGCGGAGGCAGACATCTGTCTGCCACCTGTGCAAACGATATGCCCCCCGCTTCAGGATGAAGCGAGGCGGACAGCCGCTCGAAGGCAAACCCTGTTTTGGCACCTGTTGATTGTCTGCTGTCCTGTCAATCTGTCATCTCCTGTCGGCGTTTTTTGCATAAAATATGTCGGCATTTTGTTCTCTGTTCTCGTTTAAACAATTGTCTTGCCATCCTTAATTTGATTATCCTTGTGCGGGGGGCGGGGAGCCTACCCAGAAAAGGTAGAAACTATCCTTAATTAGGCTTGCAATTTCATTAGTTTCTGTGTCTTTTTGTGTCCTACGTTTCCCTCTTTAGATGTGGGACTTAGGACTCATTTTCTGCTGTCGTCCTGTCTTCCTGTCGTCCTGTCTCCTGTTTTCTGTTTAATTTGCTGGAAAATTGCATTGTGGCAGCTCTAATTAGGTTTTCCGCCCAATTTTTTGGTTGGGGGATGGCATTTGACAGCGGAGCACCTGGACGTGGGCATGGGCTCATACTCTGAACCGCTTGCTGCCAAAATGCTACCAAAATGCTACCAAAATGCCTTTCGGGAAGGTCAAATGTTTGTCGGTTTTGTCCTTAAAGAGAGTGTTACGACTTTTGGCAGAGGATTGCAAGGCGGAGAAGGCAGATATTTCCATCGAACATCGTGGATACAGAGACGATAAGAGTAGAGAGACTCTAGATGTTAGTTCCTAGAACTTAATAAGAAATTAGTGAGAAATCTCAGTAGAATTCACTACTGGGAAGAAAACAGTTTCCTATCTTATGGCAATTGATCTGTTCTACCCATTATTAGTAGCATTTGTGATAGATTTATTTATTTATTTATTTATTTGATGTCAGAAATGGCTTGTGATAGATATTACTTTCAAAATAAAGAAAAGAAGTTCCCAGTAGAGAAAGTGACTAATTTTTAATTCTCTGGGAATTTTTCACTATTTATAAACCAAATCGAATCCAGAGAAATAACCAAAATGTCGCAGTATGTTGAAGTTTGCAGTAATGAGCGGAGTCTCCCCATTTGCATTTGCCATTCGAATGATATTTCATATTGGTCTCTCATATATATGTACATATATCTTTTCTATATATCTTTAAAGGTTTTCGTTGCTTCGTTCTAGGAATGATATCCATTTCTTTTCTTTAATTTTCTTGTATTCCTCGGGGGGCGGCAGGCGGCAATGTTTTTGTATCAGCGAACGTCTCCACTTGATTGTTTTCATTTGTTGCTCTTTCTTTCTTGTGTGTGTTTGTGTGTGTGCCCCAAATTTGTGGCATTGACATTCGCCGGAAGCCAAGGAAAAACACTTGCCCGTCGGCTGTCCTTTGCCCTCTGCCCCCGCCTCCCGCCCCCTGCCCTCACTGTCTGGCGTTCCTTCAGTGTGCAAATCTTTCGCGGTCGAAGCGTCAATTTTCTTGTTGACATCAATATTGCGGCATACGCCACATGTGGCAGCCACCAATTTGTATTGAATTTCAAATAATTTCCAGGAATTTTAATGAATTCCATTTAAACTTTTTCTTTTCTCTTTTTTACAGCGAGAATATTCGTAAATTTGAGACGGCAGACTGAAGGTAAGATGTTCTCTCTCTCTCTCTTGCTTTCTCTCTCTCTCTACTCTAATATTTATATTAATTTCCCTGCCACAGACACACACTAGTCTTAAATATTTAATTCGATCAGCCGCAGGAGCGGAGCGGAGTTCATGTGTTTAATTCTAAAATTTATACACCATTTATGGCGTTCAATTAATGCCATTCTCGGGCTTCCGTTTGAGGAGGTCCTTTCTGTGGGCGCCCATGAGTAGCGTGGCTTCCTGGTTGCATAATTTATGGAAATTTCCCAAAACAAAACAGACAAATGCTGCAGCAACGGATGTGTCTGATGGTCGGAAACGTTTGACAAATAGTTTGTAATAAGTTCGGGATCGGCAACAGGCAACAGGCAACAGGAACTGAAACTGCGATAAATTGCAAGAGCTACAGGTTTGACTCGAAGGAAGGGAATTCGAATGCACTTTTTGGGGGTAGAATTGGTTAGAAATGGACCTCCCTTTATGTGTCTGCTCTTGAAGTGATTTACTCCCCGAACAACTAGTTTTTGGCACAAATAAATAAATAATTGAAACCACTCGAGACTCAACGGATGGCTGAACAGATGGACATCGCATTGCCGCCGCAGTTACAGTGAAAACCACTCGAAACGAAACTCAACTGGAACTCATTTTGCATAATAAATGACAAATGAACTTTTTCGGACAAATCCAAGAGGAATTTTTGCATTCGTTTGCTGGAAAAGTGCTCGACTTTTCGAGGGTTTCCCACTACTGGAGGGGGGAAGGGAGAAAATAGTTGCAGGAATGGAAAACGATTGTTAAGGGAAACCTCTACTGCGGCTACTGGGAAATACACATGTATCTCGTACTTTATAGATACTTTTTCCAGCAAAGAAAAGCGATCTCATACAGTGTGATTATTCCCCATTTCTTTACCAGGAAAATCATCATTGAATTCACAGAATAAAACCAAAGCTTAAGCTTAAAGAAAAAACGAAAACGAAATGGAATTTTGTTGCCTCATCTTGAAGCATTTTGAATGAATTTTCTTGCATGAAGAAAGACTAAGACTAGGACTAGTTTTTGTCTGGGATTTATCTAAAGAAAAGCAAAGGACATTTGTCTATGCCACAAAAGAAAAGTTCCACAAGAATAACAAAATAGTAGAATAATTTCTGAGAATTTTTTTGCTGCTAAAATAAGATTTATTTTGCGATTTTATTTAAATATTCAATAAAATGTTTCTCTAAATAATGCATACTTTATTTTTTGCTCTTATTGAGGGTTATTTTATCTACCACAAAATGAAGTAAATTTAATGCATTCTTTCATATAAAATTGCAATCCCAACCCCAACCCCTAGTACATCCCTCTCCGCCTTTTTTTTTATTGTTTTTCCTCTCCCTTTTAATTAGCAAAAAATGCGCTGCCCATGGATTGACACTGCAAATATTTTAAATATTCATGTAATTGAATTGTTTACAACTTGCAGCACAGACGGGGCATGCCACATGTCAACAACAACCCACCGGACACGTCTTTTCCACCATATGTGGAATTTTTCACCAATTTGCGAGTATTGGTGGCTTTTTTTTGTTCCCGCCAATGCTGATTATCGCTTGATTATGAGAGAGGGATATGCATATGCGATATACGGAATTTGCAGTTGTTTCCACGGATTATAATAATTATAATTAATGCCATTTGCAATTTGCAGCCATAAGCCCCTGACAGGAGGCGACAGCCGACGGAATTCGCTGCCCAACGATTTCCAGGAATCCCCTAAAAGAATCCTCATTAACATCCGCCGATTAACATCTTTCTGGCTTTCCCGTTGCTGCTACCAAATGTTGTGGCATCACTTGACTCCTGTCTGTTTTGGGTTCCACTTCTGCCACTTCCGGGAATGGACTTTCCACAGACTCTCTCTGCGTGCCACCAAATTTCGATAATTTGCTCTTATCAAGCAGCTCAGATCTTTATTTGAATGTCCGCTGTGTGCTGTGTGCTGTGGGTTGTGTGCTCTCTCTCTGTACTTTTTTGTCTCACTTTTCTGGCTTTTTCATCGCTTGGCTCTGTTTTTCCTACTACTTTTTTATCGTGTTTTCTTGTTTTCTTTGCTTTTCCTCACTTTCTGCTCGGGTTTTTGCACTGCTCTCCCTTTTTCGTCTTGTTTTTGGTTATAGTAATGATAACGATAATGTTTTTGGCCCTCTTTTTGGCTGCTGGGAAAATTATATTTACCGAAGACAGGGCTAAAATTGGAAAGCCGAATTTGGGGCCTGGAAGAGTGATATTTTTATGGGGTTTTAAATAATTTACGGAAAAAAGGAGCTGATGGATCCAACAAAATGCAAAGATACTTTCACAGTTCTTGCTAGATTTTAATCCTTGTTCTAATACTCTTAATACTGCTACCAAACGGGCATCATTTTCCATTAGAAAACTCGGTTTTTCCTGTGCTTTCCCATAGTCATAATTTAGCACCAAAATATCTTTCGTTTGCCACACTTTTTTGTTCTAATGAAGAGACAATTTATGGCCACAAATTTGCTGGAAACTGCAAAACTTATAATTTATTGAATTTCGGGTTAAAGCCGTAACCTGCTTAAGCAAAATAATCTACTAATTTGGCCAGGAAAAACGAACCGCCACCATCCCTCAAGTGCTACACTTTTTTGCCTATTTTCGGCAAAGGCGGCAAAGGGTTGCCCCAATTTCCCTGCCAAAGGAGAAAGGAAAGAAGGAAAACAAAGTTGATTGACAATTATTGATATTTTATGTGTTTTGTTTGACAAAGTAGTCGCTGCTGCCGCTGCTGCTGCCGCTGCTGCTGCTGATGTTCTTTTGATACGAAGGGGTTCTGGGGGTGTTGACATTCAGGGGAAAAGACAGAAGAAAGACTTTGAATACTTTGTGAATACTTTCCGGTTGTTGGGCCATAAAAAACGAACGCAAAGATATCTCTTAAATAAAATGTGTTTTCTGTATAGCTTTCAGAATTGTACCTTTTGTTGTTCATTTAAATTGGAATTTTTTTTATGTTTTAAAGGTATTTTCAAAGTGAAACAAACTTGAGTAATATTCTTAAAATATTTATTAAATTTACAAGGAATTATAGAAGAAATATAAAAAATAGGTATATAGATCAATAGATCAGATAACGTTGAAAAATAATTTTTTACTGGAACTTTAAATTAACAATTTGACTCAGTCAGTCCTCCCCCCACAAACAAAATCCAAAAAAATTGTTGAAATTTATTGAGATTACCCCTTAAATTCTTTTTAGAAAATATTCCATATACAAAATTTAAAAACTCACCAGTGTTTTCTTGAATTAGAAAGATTTGTTAATTGATTTATTAAAATGAAATTCGTTTTTCAATGAATTAAACGCCCGAATAAACCCGTTTTTTTCCACCAATCAAATAGAGTTTTGTCCACAAAAAAGTTTCGTTTGGTATGAGAGTTTATTCACTATTTTTCACACAAGGAAAAGTCAGTGTTTTTCTGTGTTTTATTTTAAGAGTTTAGCGCACAAATGTATGCAGCACTTTTTTAATGGTGAGCAAAAACGTTTTCGAAAACTAACGGTCCAAACGAGGGCTGGCTGGTTGTTGGTTGGTTCGATCGGTTGATGGTTGGCTTGCTGGCTGCTTCTGTGGGTTGTTCGTTCGTTGAGTTACCTTCGAAGCGCGACAGACGAATGCAACGGCGACGAGCGGGCCGACTGGTTTTATAGCGAGCGAGACGAAGCCAAAACGAACCTCACGGCTCCCGAACGCGAAGCGGCCGAATGGCGGCACCACCCACGAACCCCCCACCGAGACGAACGAGCCAAAGTGCCACCACCAGCCCCACATAGGGGGTGTCCCTGCCCCCTCCCTGAAAGCCGCTGCAACTTCCACTGGTTGCTGGTTTTCCTGTTGCTTCCGCAAGCTTTTCCCTGCCGGCTCTAGTGTGGGTTTGTGTCCCGGCTAGGAGGGAAAAGCTCTCTGCCGACGGACGCCCACGTTCATGTTTGTTGCATCCATCCTTTGGCTATGCGAGTGTGTGTGTGTGTGCTCCTCTTGTGTGGGCGTATGCGTGTTCTCCTTCTCACACTCTCACAGCTTGACTCCTGTTCTTGTTTGTTGCTTATGCTGCTGGAGCTCTGACGTCAGTGGGTGGGGGGTGGCCTGGCTGCGTGGGGTGATTTAAAGCTCTCCCTGCCATGTCCTTTGCCGCCTGACGCCCTTAACGCCTGCTGCCTGCCTGCTGCCTGCCTGCTGCCTTTGCTGCCTTCGCTGCCATTCGCTGAAAACCGATTTGGGCAGATTGTTGGTCTATAGTTGTTGTCGACCGCTGAACGCCTACGCACATGTGTGTGTCTGTGTGTGTTTGTTTGTCTGCGTGTGTGCGTGTGGTAGGCGGCGCCTACGTTTTACCTTGAAACGGAGGCACAAACGAAAGGATGGGCAGCCGGAGATTGCACCACTGATTGGGTGGGCTATAGTTGGTCATTAAATTGGGAAAAAGGTCATTAGAGTGTGCTAATCCTTTTTTCAAACTATAAGAAGAGACATTCTATGGGCTCAAATGTTCTTAAACAATAGCTAAGGCTGTGTCGTTTCTTTTTAATGTCTTTCATCCTGAATTTAAATACTCCTATTATGAATTCTCCTAATGCGAAAGTTTCTGTCTAAAATCCTTCACAGTGCTAAGATCTGCTGTCATTTATATGTTTTAAGATCAGTCTATCATTTGAATTTAGTCAGGGGATGACTTTTAGTTAGAAAAAAGATGATTATTGTTTAGATAATCCAATGAATTGTTTGTTATGGTTGTTTTTATTGAAGTTTTTTCCGATATGTTATTCAGTATGAAGTGTCTTACTGTAGGTTACGTCTCTTACGGGTATTTTTTATGAACTCAAATAGTTTATAGGCATTTTTGATTGCTACCAGATATGAAAGCATCGATTGATTGGTTGGAATCTCTAAAATACTTGTATCCAATGCCCTCCAAGCCAAAGCACGACACTCAAAGAGTATAGGGTGACATATATTCGATTTGTGGGGAATGTGAATGTGTGAGGGTTACTATATATGTATGTCTATGTATATAGCCATGTCTGTCTGTCTGTTCGATGAGCGCTTAGCAAAATATTCATACCATATGTTTTAGCACATACCAACTACGTATTGGGTATAGAAATAGATCCGCGGCCCTTGCCGCAAACGAATACAAGTTTACATTTCTGTTGCTCTCACTACAGGCTTTTCCCCATAGGGCTTTCTCTGTTGGTTATAAGGTCTCTTACAAAGGCGTATGAATCCCTGTTCCAGAGTCTCTTACATTTCCATATTTCAAATGCAATCCAAGCAACATTTGATGAGTCTCTCTGTACAGTTACCACAGAAACAGGGGGAGGGGGAGACTCTTAAATGAGACTCTGACTTAAACGGACATTCCCTTTCCTTGTTTACTTCTGTATATTTTTGATTTAATCCCCATTTATGATTAATTACTGCGTAGTTTGTTCATTTGTTCAGCTGCATTTCACTTTTGACATTCGGCATTCGCCTCTCGACAATCGACAATCGACAGTCAGGTCGTCAGTCGTTTTCCTGAAAAATCACTTAAAATGGAATATAATCCAGTGGACAGAAGGCGGCAGACGGACAACAGAGGTTGTTGGTTGATGTACAAACATTTATGTATTGTATAACGCATACGCCATGAGATTATTTGTAAAGGGGAGCAGCAGGGGGTGGCAAGCAAACGAGAGTGATGCGAACGATTTATTAGATTAAAAATCAAAAGAAAATGGGCCTGACTATAGAAGTTGCCAGAAAATTTGCATTTCAATCTGTAAAATACGAATAAAATAAAAAAAGGGAATCATTCTAACTAGACTGCCTACAGTTTCTTCAAAGTGGAGCCCAGTTTATAGGCAAAAACTTCTCATACTACATACTACTCTCAGAAACTGATAAAGGGCCCCTCTACTGCATTTCTCACTCAATCCCCCACGGCACAACGCATGTTGGGGACAGGACACGGATGGCTCCCACTGAAATCGTAATCTCCCGCCTACAATTCAAATTATATCATTTCATACATCTCAGCTTTTGTTGAGTGAATAATCGATAGGCTTACATATGCCAGCGAGCTTTTGTCAGAGTGACATTCGATAATTTACATTTGACATATATTGCTACGGCAGGTATTTATACATTTTACACTACGTGAACAATGTGCTGTAAAACTGTAAAGTGGCTGTAAAAATGTGCATTCAATGTATCTAAAATGCGTGTAATAGTTGTGTGTGTGTTTGTGTGCATGGGTGCTGCCCCAGTATGTCCGTCCTTGCACTTTTTCGTATGGTTAAAATCTCTTTAGTAGTTAAATATAGAATAAAAGCCATTTATAGAGCTATACAGATAAAATACTGATTGAAAATATTGATAAGAATTACAAAAATCCATTTTCCGCCCACTGGGGGGTGATTTTGATCTTGAAACTTTTACGAGTATATTTTTCTCCTCTTTTGAACACTTTTTAACACCCCACCCACACTCGAATTTCATTGCCGAAACGCAGACGTGGCCGGAGGCAACCTTAAACCGAACCACCTATGGAAAACACTCAACGGACGCAAAGACCCAGCGCCGACCCCGAGTATCAATTAAACACTTGAGGCTTGAGGGCCCACAGCCACAGCCACCGCTTGACTGCTCAATTAGCCAAAACCCTCATCGGGCAGCATCAACAGAGGCATCTGCCACAAGAGCAGCAGCAGCAGCAGGCGGCAGCAACATCTTCAAGTAATCAATCGACAGGAAAGGTGTGGAAAAATCATCATCGAAGCGAAGCTTTAATTGAAAATCCATCTGCCCCACACGCACACCGACTGAGGGGCAGCATCTGGTGGGTCGTTAACTATGATTTGCAATCCGTGCAACAGGCACTGGCCTCCTGTTGCCTCCTGCTGCGGCAGGGGGAGGGGCTTTCGGTAATGATAATTTCGCATGAGGCTGTTCGTTCTTCTTCGGTTGTAAAGTTTTATCGCCGAAACATGACGGGCAAATCAATTTTTATTATTTTATCATCCATCGACGCCTGCTTAGAGGTGCTTAAAATCCGTAACCCCCCTCCCCCTCCTCTTGCGAATCAGAATCATCCGATGGATCTATGGATGGATTTCCACCACATATCCATCCGTGGAATCTATCTTTAGCCCAGCTCCAACCGCAGAATCTATCTCATAACTAAGCAGGCAATCATCGTCCTACCACAATCGACATCCCAGCAGCGGCAGCAGCAGCATCCTCTCGGAGTGAAGCCTCGCAAAAGAGAACAATAGATGTATCTGACAGATGCGGCAGGAAGGGGAAGGGGTGCCCCAACAATGCGCTAAATCATTATCAGTAATTATGCATTGTGTTGCGCCCTCGTGCCCCCCTCCTGCCTCCCCCCTGTCACTCGAGGGATAGCCAATGCACTGGGGAGGGGAAGGGCTTGGCTGGTACCTTTTCATTTTTAGGATTGCGCTTTTGATTGATTTCGTTGATTGCAGTTGGCCTTGAGCCCCGTGCCCTTGCCCTTGTGGGCTATTAATAGTCTCCATTCTCCACTCTCATCCACCCACCACAGTATTTTCGTATCTCAGGGATTTACTTCTCTCTCTCTCTCTCTCTGAAAGATGAGAGTTGAGAGATGTGTGTGTGTGTGTGTGGGGAGGGGGACGGGGGGAAGGTGTGGTGTGGCTGCTGCTTTTGTGCGAAATTTATTGGCTTTGAGCAAACATTTTGTGCAATTAACTGCCTATCGCCTGCTAATGCGATTGGCTTTGGTGTTGCCTCATGTTTGGTCAGCAATTTCCACAATTAGAGATGATAAGAGCAGCCGCAGGAGGCGGGAGACTGAGGGGGAATGCAGCCAAAACAGGGTAAAACAATGCAGCCCAAAACCGAAGAGAGATCAGGCTTAAACAGAGCCAAACTGGGGGGAAATCCAGGCCAAAACCGGCAGGGAAAAGTGGAAAAAGCCAAAGGGTGAATGCCGATTGGGAAATGTGCGGGGCAGCCTCATAAATCACTCAACGCGTTGCAACGCCTGGCTCTCTGGCTGATGGTTTGTGTATTTGCTAAACGTGTGCCACAAAGGGGCACGAAAAGATGCTGGAGAGAGGATGGGGCAGCCAGCAGCAGGAGTCCCCCAACTGTAAGTGGGGGCTCCCTCGCAAAGAGGATGATGGCCAAAGACGAGGCGAGGCCTGGCCTGCACTTGGGCTGATGCAAGAGTTTTGATGGAGGGAAATGAAGAAGGCGAGTGAAGGGAGAGAGAGGGGGTCAGAAGGGGAAGCTGGAAGGGGTGACAATGTGGCAACTGGTGGAGAGACTTCGATCAAATAAAGAAGGGCAGTTTCCACCACTGGAACTCTCAGATCTCCCAGCCCTCGTAGAGGTTCTGCCTGCCTCCTCCTCCGATCCCTCCCCAACTGTTGGCCATCTTCGTTTCGTTGGGCAATAAATTAAGCCTGCATTTGGCTATTTTTGTGGTCATTAGGCACGACTGCAGTTTGTCTGTTTTTGGTTCCACTGCGACTGCCAATCGCACACTTCTTCAACGCTTCTTCTTTGCGATTCGTCTCCCAGTCTCCCACTCTCCCAGTCTCCCACTCTCCCAGTCTCCCTGTCTTCAGGTCTCTTTCCACATCGAAGTTTTTAATGAAGTCTGAAACTCTTAAAAGTTCTACTCTGTGTGCAACACAACGCAACTCATTGCAACGCATCGCAAGAGGTAAGCCATCATCTTTCAATGTGGCAATGGCAAATGGCATTATGAGTTATGTGTCTGTGTCTGTGTCTCTGTCCATGTCTCGTGCCCCGTGCCCCGTGCCTCTCTGTGGTACGTTCTATGTGGAAGATGGCTTAATTTCTGGCTCTGTGGCTCTGTGGCACTTCAGACTTCTCTTCAGAGTGTGTGCCACAGTTCAATTAACATAATTAATGTGCGCTACACGCCACCACACTCTCCCCCCCCTCTCGTTGCGTCTCTCCCTCTCCCTCTCTCTCTCTCTCTGTTGTGGTTCTTGGAGATTCCCTCTAATTTTCTGGTAGATTTTCGTTTCAATTGCGGCTTACACACCTTTTGTGGCAGCTCTAGAACCCCTTGTGCCTCTCGCACTTTTTCTGCCTTAATGAACAATTAACTGGAACTTATTTTTAATGATTGAGCGGTTAACCTTTTGGCCCATCTCCAAGGCGGACTTTTAGCACATTTTTTACTTTTCAAAATCAAAATATATTCTCACAGTTTTTGAGTGATTTTTTTGTGCATTGTTTTTGCTTCTACTTTTTACACCTTTTGGTTTTTGTTTGTAAGTTTTATTACAACTTAAACTTGAACAGTTTTGATGACTTCATTTCAAGGTCGAGCGGGATGTTAAGATACTCAAAGCTTTAGTTAATGTACGATACGATTCGAAAGTAACTCTAAATTATGCGACTATAATTCTTGGGAAAACCCAAAGCATTGTCTGGGCTTAATGAGATTTTCTTGCACCCATTTCGACTATTTTTTAATGTAATTTAAACGACTTTTTTACATGAATAAACAAGTTCTATAAAATGTAATTAATTTTGCAGTAATTTCATTAAATTTCATGAATATTTTGCTTCAACGTCTATCAAGCTTCTAGCCAACATGTACGTGGATTTTCCTCGCTTTTCCTCACTTTTCCTCGATTATATCATATTGCTAATGCACTTTATGGCATTTCCCGCACATTTAAGCCAAGTTTGGGCCAAGTAAACACCGAAAACCGACTTAAACTTTGATTGATTCGAATACAGTTTATTTAGAAACTTTTCAGTCAATCAAAACTTGTGTAAATTCCATCCACTGCAGTCTAATGCTTTGGTTATAAAGTTCTTCCTCGGGAAGGTAGTTTTTCTTCTGCTTGGAGAGAAGTTTTCTGGGAGGACACTGTTGCCGCTGTGGCTGCTCCATTTGCCACAGGACTCTGCTCCTCCTTGAGCGACAGTTTGGGGATTCATGGGAGGGGGATATGTTTATGTGCCATTAGGTGGGCATATTAAATGACTCTTTCGGCGGAAGGGCCAACAACCAGAGTGGGGAAAGGGGGGGTTTGGCTTATGGTTTATATTTCAGGCTATTTGGCAGCATAGAGTTTCAGGCTGTTTCGGGCTGCACTCGAAAACAACTTCAGATTGCACTCGAAAGTGTTTTCGGGGGGTCGTCGGGGTCGCTGCTTAATGTTCGCCTAAAAAGGTGTTGACGGGGGCGCATAAGCAGCAGCCAAGCGGCAGGCAGCCAAGCGGACATGTGTGAAATATGATATGCTCATTAGGGAGCCCCTGACACGCCCCTAAATAAGGCAAGAGGCTGAGGCCCGCCCAAGGCGGCGTCTCGTCTCTCTGGCAGTCTCTCTGGCAAGTCAAGTGCATAAATAAATGCCTGGCATTTGCCACGAGGGGGATGGGGGATGGGGCAAGATGTGAGAGATGATGATGGCAATGCAGCAGGCAGCAGGCGGCAACCAGGAGCAGCGTTAAGCGGTTGCAAGCAAAACGCACACCTGCCACCACGTTCATGGCCCCGTTTTGTGATATATCATCCGGTTGGCAGGCAGCAGGCAGCATCTCACGTACAGGAGGCGGCACGGCGCGGCAAGGACACCTGACAACGCCACCACCCCACCACCCATCAGCCACATTCGGGGAAGACAGAAATCTAAAGCAGTGGGCCAACAGCCAAGAGCCAAGCCAGTGAATCTCTGGCCAAGAAGGCGACTCAGTCAACTGGTTTCTCGATTTGCATGCATCACGCATCTCGTGGATGCACTCCGGCTGGGGCTGGGGCTTGGGGCAGTCGCAGGGGACTCCTGGGAGGGAATATCTTTGCGAAAGTGACAAAAAGAGCATCCAGCATTCCCTTTAATCGTGGCCCCAAGTTGGGGTTCCAGTTCCTCCCCTCCTCCCTTGATGGCTTTGTTTTAGTTTAAGTTCAGTGCGTGGTCAATCCGCATAATAAATCATTATAACGCCCACCAGAACCCATAAAAACAACATAAAAACTCTGCCTCTCGCGATCACCGATTAAGTCATCATCAACGAAAGGCACAAGCCGCAGACACACAGATACACACAGACACACAGACACAGACACACAAGAGACTCTCTGCAATGGAAACAATGCGTCGTCGTCGTCGTCATCGAGTGGCGTGCCCAATTGTGCCCCTGGGGTCAGGGTCGGGGTTCGGGGTTCGTCTCTGCCGCTGCCTCTGCCTCTCTGCAGTGCCTTTGGGCCACAGATTATTTAAAAACCAATCGAGATTTAATCTGTTTGACTTGGCAATAAAGTCATTTAGAATGTAAACATTGACTCGTGAAACGAGCAAAGATCCCCATTATGACAGCAGCAACAGAAACAGAAACAAACAGAAGTTGGAGAGTTCTTCAAGAGAGTTTTCCCAGAGAGTTCTCTAAGAGTTATGAGAGTTTTGAAACTCGTGGATATTAGAGAATAGTAGAGGCTTTTCCTGGAGTTTCAGCTAGAAAGGTTACGAAAGGGTTGATGAAATTTATATCTAAATTCTAGTAGAATTGAAGGCTAATACCTCGAAGGTTTCGCTGCAAGAATATCGAACACATCATATTTATTTTAGTATTAAATACTTTAATTAATTTACATAATAAATACATATGTATGTAGGTAAAGAAAATTCCCATAAATCACAATATGTTTATTTTTAAACATTTTCCAATCTGTTTGATGTTTAATAGATGGACGTTGTTTTTCCGCTATTTTCAGTTATAATCTTCCTGAGAAAATGAAGTTCTGTTCGCATTTCTTTCATTCCAAAGCGTTTTTCAAGGAAATCTGTTGACCATTTCCCTCGCAGAGCAGCAAAAATTCAAAGAAAATCTCGAAAGAAAACCATTTTGTGTTGAATAAATTTCTAGTATTTTGTCATGTGTTCCCCCTCCGCTTCTCTTCTCCATTCGTGGTTCTTGCTTTGAGAGTAATTGCCACAGCCATTCATTCATTCACTCTCCAGTTTTTGTCCGAGTGGAAAAGCCTTTCCTTTTGCACCACCTGTTGCCCCCACCCCTAACCCCCACCACCCCACACAGTGAGAGTACGTTTAATATTATTTACATCTCAATCCGAAAGATGCAAGCCCCAATAATCACAATATTTATTCGCTTCTCGCTCTCTCTCTCTCTCTCTCGCTCTCTCTCTCTCTCTCTCTCTCTCTCCGGAGGCGGCGGAGGCGACGGCTTCCGCTCTTCAATGGAGGAAACAGCATTACTCTTCGAATGCAAAATGCAAATCAATTGGAAACACAAATAGAAAATCTGCAAGGAAAATGGTCGAAAGGAAGGCGGAAAAAATAAACTAAAACTTGTAATAAATAAAAAAATCAAGCACCGTTAACAGCGACCACAAACACACCCACAGGGACTTTGCTTGCAGAGGTTTCAGCTAGAAAAAGAGGGACAGAGCGAGAGCGAGAGAGAGAGCGAGATAGAGGGTGTTAGAGCCAGAGTTTAAGGCAGAGTTGGAGCTGAAGTTACAGTCGAAGTCGCAGTTGGAGCCAGCGTTAGAGCCAAAGTTAGAGCCAAAGTTAGAGCCAGCGTTAGAGCGCCCAGCGGTTGTCTTGCATTTTGGTGTGAATTTATTGCTTAATCATGCGGTTTTTTTTTGTAGCTGAAAGGTAAACAGCAGGGGAATGCTGGCTGTGGAAACCGAAGGTTTAGATACCCTTAGAGAACCATTTTTGCATCCATGCATCGTCCGCTTTTATACTAATGAAATAAAGATCTAAAACTATAACTGGAAAAATACTAGAAAAATATTGCAATGAACTAATAAATACTAAACAATTTTCCAAGGAAAATCTAAAATTAAAACATCAGAATATGGTCAGAAAGAAATACCTGAAAATAATGTTTATATACAAGAAAAATACTCCAAAATCCTGGAGAAATACTGACAAAAATAAATTCCAAAGAGATGGCAGGAAATGTCCCAATAATTATCGGGAAATTTGAAAAAATACCAACAAATTGTTTAATTTTAGAAAATTCTTACAAAAAAATAAATATTTTTAAAAATACGTAAATCAACAATAAAAAAGGACACAAAATACCAGATAATACCAGAGAAAATACTAGTCAAAATATCATCTGTTTGGTGTAATAAACTTTGGGTCTGCGTTGCAAACGTTTCCCCCAAATCATGCTACCCTCGCAGCAAAGTAGCGTAGGAAGCGGGTTCAAATGCAAATAAATCCAGAAGAAATCCAGGTCCAGGTCTGAGTTCAGGTCTCCCTGCTCCCTGGTTGAACTCCAGCTCCAGCTTCAGCTGCTCTTTTTTATCTTTATTTTTGGTTTTTGTGGGGCCTCTAACAAGGTGTAGTGCTTGTCTAACTGGACGCTGCTCTGTCGTTCCCTTCCGTTTCGTTCCGTTCCTCTTCTGTGCCGCTCTCTGTAGTGTGTTTTCTGTTCCTTTCTTATGTAGGCGTTTTGGCGTGGTTGCGGCTTTGGCTGTGGCTGTGGCAGGGGCGGGGGTCAGGCCCCCAGTAGCATACTCAAATTTGTTGCAGCAACAAGCAGCAACGTGGTTTCTGCCGTTTGTTTTATGTGTGTGGGCGACGCAACTGGTAAACTGCAGCAATTAATATGAGGCGCACATGCAGCAGCCAGCAACAGCACAGCGCGGCATATATATATGTATATGTTATATAAATTATCAACTATATATAAATATATAATAATTTAATAAATAATTAGCACAGCAACAGCTTGCCCACCAAAGCGAAAATTATAATTATCATTATTATTATCAATTATTACTTTCAAAATTACCGCCAAATTGCCAAATATACTTTCTTATCAATGTTTTGTTGCATGATCGTTTCGAACTCATACCGTGAGAGTAAATGAGAGTAAGAGCTCATACATGAACGCGAAAATGAGAAAAAGAGCGCGTCCAGTGTCAAACCGATCGGCTCGACACAACATTTTGGTTTGAGCTTGGGTTGAGCCAAAAAAGGTATGGATAACGGGTAAATTTAGCCAAGGGAAATTTCACGGCTCGCACGATGTTCACCCTACCCGAAAAAATCCCCGATGGCGCATGCGCCTCACAAAGACTATTAGTCAGCTGGGTGGATTTTACCTTGCAGGCCTTGCATTTTCTGGGCCTTTTTGCCTGTTGTCCATACCCGACATTTTCCGAAGAGCCTCAGCAATTTCCCAGGGAAGAATATTATAAACTTCCCAGGACGGCAAGGATTTTTTACTGCGCGCGGATTTGAAATGATTTGAAGGGAGTTACTAAAATAATGGATAAATTGCTGAAATCAAAGTAATCTGTTTCATGGGAGATCAGTTATTCGATTATGTTATCTTTTTCTTATAATTTATTGGTTTCCATCCAAGGAGTAGCCCAACACTTTATAGCCCAAATTATAGTGAACAAATAAAACAATAGCCCCAAAACAACTAACTTCAACACGAGCGTTACAGAGCGTTGCCCACCAGCCATTGTAAAATTGTTGAATCTATTATTTGCGGCCATAAACTGCAGTATTAGACGCGTGAGCCAACAAACGTGCCTCGTTTGGACTTGCCTCACTTGCCTCATTCTTCGTTTGGACTTGTGGCGTGCTGGTCGTGCTACCTGCGCTCCCTCCCGTGTGTCGATTGTGAATTTCGCGTCGGCGGACGAGTAAAGAACGATACATTTTCTCTCTGGGCTGCGGGTGTGCTCGAAATACGAAAGATATCCGTCGTGTAAGGAAACATTCGTAAATGAATATTGTTTTTTGGAGCAATAAAAAAAACTTAAAAAAGGCCAAGAACAAGAAGACAAATTAAAAACAAAAAAAAACCTCGTGTGAAATTTTTGAAATATATTTCTATAAAAGTGGAAAGATTTAAACCAAAGAACGAACCTAAGAAAAGGTTTCAATCATATGTGAACCCACATATGGTTTGGTTCGCCGCGTGCGGATTGTCGTCTCTGTCGATCCATAAATATACAAAAATATAAAATACTGCTACTGGTAGCTACAGGGCTACTGCCTATTCCTACACCAATTATCTCATTAAAAAAAAAAACAGAAACAACGCACCATTAAACAAATGCAAAGCAACTAAAATTTGTGTACGAAATTGCGTAAAAGTGTGGAAAAATAAAAAACAATATCATATTTTTTGGCGTAACTACAAATTGCGGTGAACCGCCACAACATTAAATATGTGTTATTTTTAAGGCCATAATTCATGGAAATGATCAGCAAAGATTTACCTGCTTATATATTTTGAAATCTCCGCAAAATACAAGAGCAGTAAATACGTGTAAAGTGAGTGTAAAAGTGAGTGCTCCAATTGGTTTGTAGAACGTGCAACACACACACACACACACAAGATCTAACAAGTAGATGAAGCACACATTGAAATGAAGCTACAATCGCCGAGCCCCCCGCGCACTGCCCACTTGCTGAGCATCGCATGCTAATGGAGCGGTAAACAAACACCCCGCCCCACAGCCCCACACCAGCCCAGCCGCAGAATTTAGTGAGTAACTTTTAACTGTTTCTGGGTTTGCAACCAGATGTTGCAGGAGAGTTTTCTTTACTCCACCAGAATTGGGTTCAAGTGTGGGAAAGGTCTGGGAAATGTTGCGGATTATTTGGTTTTGTTTGTGGAATTATTTGGGTTTTCTGCAGCTGCAATTGTGATAATTGAAGCTTCGGGCTAACAGCTGGGGGGAAATGTTTCTAATTGGAAGTTCAAATATTTGCTATATGTATTTGATGTATTTAAGGTTTATTTAATTTGTTGGTCTTCTTTTTCCCACTTAAGTTCTTCAGGCTGTGTTTTTCGGTTTGACTTTTATTCTTGTCACACGAGAAACTTCTTGGACGAAAAAGTTTCGGCACCAATAAAAAAGTTGTACAAACTGTAGGCCGATATTTTGAGTGGGTGAGCGGAAGAAAACGAATGGGATGGGAGGATGGCTTACAAATTGAGAGAATAAGAATGATATAAAATAGATTTTTGATCTAAATTCCATAAAAATACCATATAAATACAAGAAAATGGACACATGAATATCAGAAAAATGTAAACAACAAATAAATAACAGAAAAGTCTAAAAATAGTAGGAAAAATATCAGCGCATATTTAAATAAATACCAGAAAAATGTAAATAGAAATACTAGCCTAATACCAGACAAATACATGAAGAATACCAAAAATTAAAATGAAAATAATACAAAAATAGTAACAAATAGTAAAAAAAGACAGAAAAAGTGAAGGACTTGAGCTAAACCTCTGGAAATCCAAAAGGCGTTGAAAAGTGGAAACATTTCCAATATTTTACGACTCGTTTTAACCGTTAGGCGTCCAGTCTTTTTTCTGTCTCTGGAGTTTCTTGACTGGACCGCCCCTCCTCTTCTAGTTTTTTCCTCATTTGTTCTGCAGCTTTTGTTCTCCACACACACACACACACACACACTTGTGAGCGATGATTTGGGGTACTAGGGGGATGGGGTCGAAATAATTTCACTTGACAGTTGGCTAATAAACTTGCCTACTTCATGGCCCTCACACTCTGAGAGAGAGCGAGAGAGCTCGGAGCTGGAGAGCTCGGGAGCTGGAGAGCTCTTCAACGCCTCATTACTCATGCTAAATCTTCTGGCACTTTACACCTTCGTCTAATGCAAAGGTTGTCAACTTTCGGCAGAGACTGTGTGTTGCATGAGTCTCAGTGTGTGTGTGTGTGTGCTCTTTAAGCCTTATGCAACAGCTCAAATTAGCCATGCAATTTGTACTTAACTATTTACAGCGCACCAGAGAGTGCTGCCCCACAGAGCGAGAGAGAGACAAAAACCGGGGAGTGGGACTGAGAGGGGGGAACGGAACGGACTCAGACAGGGGGCAAATAGCTTCTTGAGTACTCTTTTCGTGCAGAGGCGTTTGGGGGCTTCGTCTACGTCTACGTCCATCCCGCGTGTGTGAGGGACGAGAATAATAAAATGGCAAAGGACTTAAAACGAGACGCGACGCGACGACAACGTGCGGATGGGATGGCGGACGTAGACAAGCGACAAGTTTATCACTTGTTAAGCCAAACGTTGGACAGGCGATGCTTCAGCAGCAGCAGCCACAGCAGCAGCCCAAGCTCTGGGTTGCAGCCATAGATGCAGTTCCATCTTGTGCTGCAGACTCAGCGCGGCTCAACTCCCTTCTGCAGTCTCGAATCAGCTCCATCTTCTGGCTGCAGACTGCGTCCAGACGATGTCTCGGCGTCGACGACGACGACGACGACTGGCAGGCGGTGATGGGCGCGGCAGATAAGGCACTTGGCCAAACAGAATGTGGACCTGGCCAGAATGTGGAACCCAGAGATAGGTCGCGTGGATGGTTGGATGGCTGGACGGATGCAAATTGCATGGGAGTCGCACGAAAGTGAGTTACATTTAGGGTTGAGATGCATTCGGGATAGCCATGAGGACATCCAAAGGGAACGCACGAGAAGATGAAGCTCCAGATAGATGGAGATATCCATGGGAATGGCAAAGGGGATATAGAAGATGCAATTGTGGGGATATCTAATATGAAATTTTATGGATAACTCATTTTAAAGAGTTCGGAAAAATATTATAATAATAGGAAAATATTTTTTAAATACTAAAACTTACTTACAGTTTTTAGAATTTTGCAAAATAGAAGAATTTTTGGAAATTTCAGAAACAAACAACATTAAAAAATACTAGAAAAATTATTAAAATATACTGAACAAATATTTAGGAAATATTATATTGTATATAGGAAATTTACTAGAAAAAATACTGAAATAATTCTGGGAAAAATACTAGAAAGAATACTGTAGGAAAAAAGACCATCGTAAACGGTAAAAAAGACCCACGCGAATGAGAGATACCCTTCAAAGAGAATTTATGGGACGACTGCATATGAATTATGGCGAATAATATACCTACGGAATACCTTTATTTTAGGCAGATACTTTTATGTTTAAGTCGTGCTCGACTCCACGTATTCCTCCTCTGATACGCAGCCACCTAAACGGTAAAGATCAATAAAAAGATACAACCCATGTCGAACAGTAATGGGATTACCCTTTAAACTCTTTAGTGAGCCATCAAAACGAAACGTTTAAGGCGATGCTCTCCCAATAAAATACCATAATCCCCTTTTGGGTGACCGTTTCGGAGACGACTTTCGGCAGCTGCGACTCCTTTTTCGCTTCAAACTCCAGTCAGACGGTAGCCGACATTTATGAAAGTCCCACGAACGGCATGGAGTGGCCACCCCACACTCCACACCCTCCGCTCCTCCATCCTCCATCCTCGATGAGCGGAAGCTCCTTCCAGCTGCTCCTCTTTTAAATAATGTCTGCAAATTGCTGTGAGTGACAATAAGCGAAAATCGATGCTCGGCAAGATGCAGCTTTAAGCCATGCAGCAACAAGCGCCGCCGTGGGCTATAAATACGAGTGGTGTTCCCCTGCCCCTGCCCCTCCCTCCACCTCCTCTATGAACAGGAAGCAAATGTCAAAGTGATTGTCAACTCAAAAATTACGTATACGCATTCAATCGGATGCCTTACCAATGATACGACGAGACGAATCGAATCGAGTCGAGTCGAGTATCGTATCGAAGTTTGCTTGCTTTCGTTTCCGCCATCATCGGTGGGCCACAGCAGCAGCAGCAGTGGCAGTGGCAGCAGCAGCAGTGGCAGCGGCAGAGACAGTCGATTGTCTGGCTGTGGCCTTTTCCATTTCCATTTCAATTTCGATTTTTGCCTGCCAACACATTTTGCCTGTGTTAATTTTGTGCCTGCCTGTCACACTTTTCCCTCTCTCATGTGATGTTAATTTTATTGACTTTTTCCCCAAAGAGGATTGCAATGGTTCTGCCCCGTCTCTTCCTCCCTTGTTAGCCACTTTGATTGGTCTTCATTCGGCTGATTCAACGTTCTGGCAGGTGGGAACAGGTGTCTCGTGTCTTGCGTCCCGTGTTTGAGTGTGTAATTGATTAGCTGCCGTGTTAATTGCAAAACCAACAGAGCCACAGCCCCCCGGAGCCTGCTGCTGCTTCTCCTGTTGCTGCTGCTTCTATCGACGAGAGGGAGGCGTCTCGGAATTGAGATGTTCTGTGGGCGTGGGTTTAGGGGGCGCCCCAAGAGTGGCTCGACTTCAATTAGGCGGCGGCTTGCAGGAGGCTTGACACTTGTCTTAATTATGGATAACATTTTTGTAAAATTACACTTTGCATGTCAGTCAATAAAGCAGCCAAGGATATGAGTATCTATTTCAGTAAACATCAAATTAAGGACCCACGCCAATGTTTGCATATGCAAATGAGATTAGCGAATGCTTCATTGTTCCATGGAAGTGCATTTAAGAGACACTTGAATGGTATTTTGCTTAAATGAAGTCTTTATGTGTTGGAAATTATACTTGAGCTATGAAGGAATGTGATTTCAAGACATGGGAAGAGACTGAGGGGAGAGAGAATGATAATAGGGAAACTTTGTCTACTTCTACAGGTGTTACAGGGAGGAGCAGCAGGATTAGAGTAGAGGTGGGAGTGCCTCCCCTTTATGGATGATAGTTTCTTAGTAAAGAGCCCCACACGCCCCCCTTGGCTCTAGGATTATGAATAACAAAAGTCAACTCAAGGCAAAAGCTACTTATTCAAGTCGCAAGTTATTCACTTCCTCTCCCTGAACCCCCTCTTAGCCCCTCCCAACCCCTCCCAGCTAGTCCCTTAATTAGCTCACAAATCTATTAGTAGAGGAGTTTACTTCTTAAACAATCTTTGCTCTCTCTCTCCCCCCTCTCCCCCTCTCTAGCAGCAATTAGCTTTATTAAAGAGCAAGAAATTGTTGTAGGGCTTTGCCCCGTCGCTGCTCGCTGCTCGCTCGCTGCTTGCTGCTCGCTGCTTGGAGGAACAGGTGCGTAAACAATGTGCTGAACGGACACTCCTGGCATTTCTCTTTGATTTACACAAAGTATCTCGAAGATACGAAGACTGCGAATACAACTTTAATTAGAAAGACAAACCGGCAGATTCCACAGCACGACAGGAGGTGCTTCCTTCCTGCCCGCCCCCCGCCTCGCCCTGCGACACCTTTTCCTTTGTGCTCTTGGCAGTTTTTCCCCCCACAAAGTTTTTGCAGTGGACAAAGG
Source organism: Drosophila algonquin (assembly GCA_035041765.1). Lineage (NCBI taxonomy): Eukaryota > Metazoa > Arthropoda > Insecta > Diptera > Drosophilidae > Drosophila > Drosophila algonquin. The sequence goes on from JAWNKY010001621.1 coordinate 150,428, forward strand.
GGAAAATGTATATTAAAACCAGGCCAGGATGCAATTTAATTAAAATTTCAACTGGCTACAAGAACACAGCAGCAGCAGCCGCCTTTGAGTCTCTCATGCGCTGCGTATGCGTAATATTTCCCCCGACTGGGTGGGGGGGGAAATCTCTGCTTAGACATCGAAGCTGCTAATTGAATTTACGCCTACAGCCTACAGCGAACAGCCTGCAGCCTCCGAAGGCGGGTCCTTTGGGATGGGAAAGCCCGAGTCTCTGATTTTGGCAGTCGTTGACCCTTGCCCGAACGGACACGTGTCCTCCCCCCGCCCCCACCGCAAAGAGAATTGATAAGCCATAAGGTAAACGAATATTGGCCAGCGTCTGGAAGCAACAGATTCTTAGAAACATAAAAGGGACATCCCCCCGCCCCTGGCCTTTCCCTACGCCTCTCAATTGCAACTCAAACAAAAAGCCTCTAAAAAGAACAAAAAGTTCTCCCAGCAGACGCTCCCAGCGGCTCCCTTTCGTTTCTGGTTCATTAATTTAATTTTGTTTTCACAATAAATTTTCCCCAACAAAAGGGAACTTTTCCAGACGACACGCTTATGCTAATCCCGAAAGAAAAAGAAAAGTAAACGAATTACATGCATAACTTTTTTGGGGCAGATGTACGGACTTCCGTGCTTTGCAGATGCCACGAAAAATGGCTGGAGGATTCCCAGAAATGGAACTGGGAATTCGGAACTCTTCAAAGATTAGTTTCTATAATTTTCGGGCTTTTTTTCTGCTCCAATTCTTGTGAAATATGAATGAATCATTCATTTGAATAGAACGTGATTCTGGTTGAATTCAACAGGTTTTTTCGAGTATTTCAATGGTAAGCAACTGGAGCAGAGCTCTTCCTGTCGCTGTAACCCAAAAGGTATGCCAATACTCCAGTACACAAACAATTGCTCTGGGAAATCTACTCCCAAGATTCTGTCTGACTTTTGGGGCAAGGAATTTCCCTGGAAATCTTTAGAGTTTCAATCTAATTTTTGTTCTGCTTTTTGGCTAGTCTTTGAATATGCTCGGATGTGATGAATGAATCATGAATGTTATGAATGACTTACAGAACGTGATATCCGCATAGTGAGAATTTAATGCCACCAACGAGTGCTTCCTGTCTGGAAATATGGTTTAAAGATAGCTTGGAATTCTTAGAAATTTAATTAGTAATTATTTAGGAGTTGGTTAGTTGCAGGGCATTTACAATCTATGATCCATTTGATGCTTTCCCCTAATATACCTCTATAATTCCCCAAGTTTCTGCCGCCAGTTAACCTGCCTTTTGTAACCTCTTTTCCCTGTTGAACAAATCGGATAAAGTATTTTATTTGATTTTCTTGTATTTCTACGCCAAAAGAGCTTCACATGTCGCCTGCCACATGCCACATGCCACATGCCACATTTAACCCTCTTTTGCCTGCCAGCCCCCTTTTGTTGATGGGGTTAAACGGTGGGACTCCATCAAAACACTTTGGGGGCGCTTCGCTTCGCTCCGTTCGCTTGAATGACGACCGTCTGCCGACTGTCCTCCGGCTGTCCGCCTGTCCGTCTGTCTATCTGTCACGTTCTTGGCTCTGCCAGAACTTATGACTATGTCAAACGAATGAAACGAATGAAATGTGAATCAGGTAAGAGACATGGCCAAAACATGAAGGCAACAGCATTACAGCACAAGTGCTTGTCTCTGTCTCTTGTCGCTCGGAACTGCTGCTGGAGTGGGAGCTCGTTTAAAAATTTATTAAATGAACTCCAAACTGAAGGAAGGGTTGAGAACACAACCCCCCTGTCCCCCCCTCCATTCGCTGCTTTATTGGAGCGTGAGGTCAGTGCTGGAACCCCCTTCTGTCCGTAGTTCTGGCTGTAGTTCGCTCTGTCACGCTTTGATTGAGTCCCAGCTTCGGCTTCAGCTGCAGGAATCTATCTGCTGGGGCCATGGGCCATGGCATCCATCAATTTGCCCAAAGGAACAGCACAGACTGAATGCTGTTGGCAGCTTCTGCGACCCCCCGACCCCCCCACAGCTGGAAAACAGTTGCATGTCCATTAGGGCTGGGGCCTGTTCGTTCATTGGTTCTTGGGTGAACTCTAATCAAGTGCCTCGACTGCGAGTACGAGAACGAGTTGGAGTACTCTGTGAAACTATCTGATGTAATGGTTGGTTGGGAAGAGCTGCAGTACACTGGGGGAAAACACGATGTATCTAAGGAAGTCTTGCATGCCCAATGATCGAGCCGTTTCTCTCAGTGTTCTGAGAGTCTATTTACACTCATTCGATGAAGGAAACACACGGCACACAGCACACAGCACTCGGCACACTCCTTTCTATTAGCTAATGGACTCCCTGCTGCTGGCAGTGCACCTACAGAGATCTCAAATTGCAGTTGCAGTTGCAGTTGCACAGACTTATTGTTGTTGTTGTTGTATGTTTTTTGGCCAAACTCGTGACCCAAGTTCCTGCCTCGTTCTGCCCAAAGAGGAGGTTCTGCTGCTGCACTTGCCGTTGCAGTTGCCGCTTGGCCAAAAAGTTTCGTTTTTGGCATATTCCCATTCCCATTCCCACTCCCACTCCCGATGTTTGCTGGTTGCTGGTTGCTGCTTGTTGGCTGTTGGCTGTGTTTGCTCTTTGGTTACGGCCAAACAATTACCCAAACAGCCAGCGCGAACGGCGAGAACAGAACAGAACCGAACTGAACAGAACCTTTCTCCCCACTCGAACGAACCAACAAACGAACCAACGAACAGATGGTTGGTAGGATGCAAGTGGTGGTGGCAGCAGGTCGCAGGGAGAGGGAAGGGGGTGAGGAGGTTGGGGGGAATGGAAGTGCAGGGGTATAGGCCCTGCGCCCTGGGCATTCTAGCGGAACTTTGTGTCGCATTATGCCGTGTTTTTGAGTTGTCAGTGGATGTTGTTGCCGTTTGCCGTTTGCTATTTGCTGTTTGCTGTTGTCGTGGCTACTCGTACATGTTGGCTACAATGTTGCTTTCAATTGTTTTTCCCTCATGTTTTCTGAATTTGTATAAGCGGTATTATCGTAGGGTATGATGTATTTGTGGGAGAGTATGCTACGGATGGGAGATATATGTATTATCAATTAAACTTAAGGTAAAGAAAAATATTGATAATACGTAGATAATATGTAAATATGTAGATGATATGTAGAATGTAGAATATGTAGAAATCATTGCAATCGGTTAAAGATTGCACACAAAGTGAAGAAACTAAAATCTCAGTAAATCCCCAACAATCTCTAGCGACTCTTAGACTTAGCTTTGCTCTAATTTTTCAGGCCATCAGAGATATGAGCCATCTTAGTTAGATTTGTACACCCCTTTAGTGTAAGAAATCTCGTCTAAAGTCTAAGAAATGTATCTCTACTCTGTAGTATCTGCAGATACAACCAAGAATCTCAGTATCTTTAGTTACAATCCCAGGTATCTTTCTATCGTTTCCCTCTCTTATAGCTTTACCTATTTTGTGTTTTTTGGATTGGGCCTGTAAACGACATGCACAAGCATAGATACATAACCAGATACATGCCCAGATACAGATACAATTGTATCTGTTACTGTGCAGCCACTGGCCATAGCTCTCGGTTGTGTTTTCCGTGTTCTATGCTCTGCTCTGCTCTCTCTTCTCTTCTGTTCTCTCTATGGACAAGTGCACACACACACACACACATACTAATTATGTTTAAGTTGCCGCTTGGCTGGGCGTTGCAACCACCCCCTACCCACCACCTACCACCCCTTATCGTATCTGCTTCCTCTTTCTAGTGCTTTTAATTATTTTTGTATTTTGTATGTCACAATTTTTGGTTCTCGTGTCTTTTGTTATATCAATAATAATACGATGAAAAACGGGAGGGAAATGTTGGGAAAATGGGAATATTTTCAAGTGCAAAGAGCGCACTGCAGGGAGGGAGGGGAGGCAGCAGAGGGGAGTGTCTGTGTGTGTGTCCACCTGCTGTGGGGGGGGCGGAATCATCGACACAAATAATTGAACAGGTTAAATGGATTACGAATGGCCAGGGAAAATGGGAAATGCGAAAATGGGAAATGAATATGCACAATGTGCGTACGCTGTACGCCGTACACCGTACGCCGTATCTCCATCACAAAGCAAAACATGTTATAATAAATACTTGATTAAGCAATTATTTTCCTCGCCCCTTTTGGGGTTGGCATAAAAGTTTATCCGAAAAATGTTTAGAGTTAGTTTTTCCAGATTTCCAGACAAGCAGATCAGAGAGAGGATTTTTGCCCAAAAATGTGTGCAGTGATGTGGAAATTAGCAGGGGAAACACTTTCAACAAGTGCTCCACATTCCACTTCAAAGATACAACCTTCAAAGTACCCCAAGCCGCTCAAAGGATTGATTTCCAAGGTAGATACTTCATGGCCCTTCAACTGCTACTGAGGAAAGGGAAAACACACTTCAAAGATACAATTTCTGCAGGGGTAAGCCCCTCCAAGAGATACACTTTCTTTAGAAGAGAAAAAACTTCCAAAAGATACAAATTCTTTAAAAGGAAAGCAGATTCTAAGATACCATAACTTTTTTAGCAAGAACTTCTCCCAAAGATACAATTACTTCTAGTAGTAAACCTCTCAAAAAGATACAATTTCTTAAGACTTAAAAGCAAGGCAAAATATACAATATTCAGAGGAAAAACCTCTACCAAAAGCTCCCCTTAAACCCTTTATAAAGATACCATTTCTCTGAAAACAATCCACCTTAAAATATATAATTTTTACAGATTGTTTCCAATATAAAACCCTACAAAAAGATATAGTTACCACATAGGAAAAGCCCTCACAAAAATACAATTAAAAATCAAGAGTTTCATATGAAGAGTAGACCTCTTTTCGGTGGCCCTCGCGACCTTGCCGCCTTATAAAGAAACCGAACCTCTTAAGTACAACATTATTAGACCATTATTAGATCGTAATCAGATTAATTATGGAATTACGTCGCCCTAAAGCCCTAAGCCATGAAGTTCAGGGACACTAACCACATCTCAAGCTACAGATAGTTTCAGTACTTAAACGCAGATGGAAGAAGAGGGAGAGCAGTACCTGTATCTGTATCTGTATCTGTACCAGTACCTGTATCTGTATCTACTGCCATTCAAACATTCAACGCTTCGGAAGATGCATTTCAATGCCATCAAAAAGCGATAATAAAGTTTTGATGGCTTTAACTGAATCTAAAGGTTGTTGTGGCGTTTTCATCGGTTTATGGTGTGGCATGGGAAAAGCAATAACTTTATGGATCACTCAATTGATGAAGGGAGGCGGGGAGGCGAGGAGGAGGGGAGGAGGAGGAGCTGCCGTTCAATTAAATGGCCAATGCCGCGAGACAGCGACAGTGAAAAAGAGAGCCATCGGCACCATAAAATGATGAATGAAAATGACATCAGCAAAAGATACAAGCCAGAAGAAGAGGAGGGCGGTAGGCAGTAGGCAGTAGGAGAGGGGCAGAGGCGAAAGATACAGGAAGAGAGAGAGAGAGAGGCATAAAAAGAAGGCCAAAAGATACAAGAAAACAGCTGGGAGCTGGTCGAAAAACAGAGGAGGGCACGAAACCCCCCGCGGTTGTATTTGGGTTAATCAAATTTAGTTCCCCCCTCCCATTCCATCACTGGAGAGGGGACAGGGCCGGGGGCAGGGGCAGGGCCGTCCCATTAAGCACCTGTGTACATGTACCTGTCGTTTGTTGCTGTATCTTTCGGATATATGTTTCACATGTGCCCCCCTCTCTCTCTCTCTCTCTGGGGTGTGTATCTGTATCTTGCGGATATCAAGCGTGTGGCATTCTGTTCTCGTGTTCTCGTGTGCACGCATTTTACGTTAATTACATGTCACAGGCCTTTGTAATTATTGTGACAGCGAACGAAAGACAGAACGGGACAGACATAGAGAGAGAGAGAGGGGGAGAGAGGGGGAGAGAGTTACAGTTACAGTTACATTCGTCACCAGATTTTATGTGGATTTTTTCTCTCTTTTTTATATCTAAACATTCTGGCTGCCTGTCACGTCTGTCTGTCTGTCTGCCTGACTGTCGCTTCTGTCTGTCGCGTCTGTCAGCAGCATTTTGTTTAATGAGCTTTTTACGATCTGTGCACACCACACACACACACACACAGATACAGATACAGATACACGCAGACATACAGTTGGCGTATCCCATGGGTTGCCGTGTATCTATTGCTTAACCCTCTGCCCGCGATAATCAAACAATTGAATTGGTTTCTGAGGTTTCGCTGTCGATAGCTGCCACCCCGAGAGGCAGCAACAGCAGCAGCAGCAGCAACGTTCTTGACGCATGAAATGACAGCCAAACATCAAAGCAAAAACCCTGAGGCCACCAGAACACAGGCTTCAGGTTCAGGCCTCAGAAACCTCAAGCAACTGAATGGGTTTCAGCCTCCACCGCAGTCTCGGGCGACAGCCTCAGCTTCAGACACAACTACAGCTTAGGCCGCAGCTTCAGATACAACTACAGCCTCTTCGGCACAACCTCAAGATACAAGTGCGAATGCAGCTCAAGTGTTGGCCGCGCGATGACTGTAACTGATGTTTGCTTGTTGGCTGTTTGTTGGTTTGCTGGTTGGCTGTTGCTGTTTGCTGGATGTTTGATTGACTGCCTGACTAACTCCCGAGCATTGCACTCCACACCACCGCCAGAGGATGTGGCGGGGGGGGGGGGAGGCAGCTTCGCTCCAGTTACAATACATAAATACTATATATATATGTATGTATATCTCGATTTATCTCGCATATGAACGCGTGCGCGCGGTTACGCTTTCAGTCAAGCGACGAGCGTCAGCGTCAGCGTCTTTGGAGTCATGGTAATCGTCATCATCACATGCCTCCTACTCCTACATTTGTGCCTCTGGGTTTCCCCCCTTTTCCTCCTTTTTCTCCGCTTTTTCCCTGCTCCTTCGTGGTTTTTCTTTCACAGTCAAAGTCATCATCGTAGTTGGTCGCATAAATGCATAAAAAGCGAAACGAAATCATTTGCATAAGCGGGGCAGGAGAAAAAGTGCTTCAATATCCGATCATCGCCACAGCAGCAGCAGCAGCCACAGCAGCAGCATTCGCCATAGCAATTGTATCTCTTGGATGCATCTACATTTGTATTTATGCACGAGACAACTCGGGGGACGACATCTGCATATCTTTATACTCCGGACTCGAATTCGCATTCGCATTCGCATTCGTGCCTTGCCTCGCCCCGCATATGATGTACGATGTAAATGATGCTGTATTTTGTTTCTATTTACGAGGTTGTTGTCGCCGCCGCCGCTACTGTTGTATCTCATGGATTGTCTCCTTCTGTGGCTCTTGCTCTTGAACGTTGGCTGTATTACGAGGGTATTACGTCCCTCGCATATGGAAATGATATCATATGCCATCAAAGGAGAGACCACTCTGGGGATTAAGCCTTGAGGAGGCAGGAGCTACTCTGGGGGCTGTATTCATATGCAAATGATGCCTGAAACATCCCTCGAGTGAGACATCAATGAAACAACGTGGCCAAAACAGCCAAAGAAAGAAGTTCTGTGGAAAACAATTGGAAATTCCCATCGGAATGGAAAGAAATATCAATTTTCAAACCATTTTCAAACACATTCAATGATTTTCCACGTACCCCTCGCCTCCTGGGAAAATGTGCATCTAAAGTGCACTTCTACTCTTCCACTATGGCCATTTCCACCATTTCCATTTCCTCGCTTTCCTCTCCCTCGCCCACTGCCTTTTTGCATTAAATATGAAAAATCAATTTCAGATGCCCTGAAACCCTCGACAGCCACACAAGCGGCAGCAACAGCATCAGCAGCAGCGGCAGCAACAGCAGCGGTGGGTGCAATATTCAGTGAAGACAAACCGCAGAAATGCTGAACGCTCGCTGAACCGCAGATACAAAAGCTAACACCACATGCAACGAACATGTGAATGTGACACAGGACATCCGCCCAGAGGGTCCAGAAAAATACGAGCAAAATCTACGAGAGAGAGAGAGAGAGAGAGAGAGAGAGAGAGAATGTAGAGTGTAGAGCGGGTGGGGGGAGAGAGTGTAGCGACCAAGGGGATACCTAGGGGAGCGAAGAAGAGGTGCAGTACTTGAGGTGTATCTGAGGGAGTGGAGGGGTGGCCAGAATGGGGTGCAAGAAATCAACGTGTTTTCCACTCAAACTTTGAAGAAAGTAAAGATGGAAAGACTTGGAATGATGGATACATCGATAAAGAGAGAAAAAGAGGAGTTACAACTATCTGTATCTTTGGAATTATGCATTCCACAGTGTAGATAGATTTGTACCGATACGATTGGGAGCCCAATTCAATATAGATACATGGCTAAGGAGGTTAGGCCTTAGACTTTATGAAGACCCAGGTATATACCCCCAAAACTATAAGACTGCTTCCAGAATTTAAGAGTCGTTAAACCCTTCAAGGGATCTAAAATACCCCAAAAATCCATGGATTAGTAGGGTATCAGAACGCCACAGAAACTTGTGTGAAGTGCACCCCAGAGGCGCTGAGAGTGAGAGCGGAGGCGGGGAGGAGGTCACACGAGAACAAGTACGATTATGCGATTATATAGTACGTATATATATGTATGTATATGTGTATGTATATAGGGGAAATATAGCTAACGACGATATGCATATGCATTGGCCAGAGGGCAAGAAGTGTAGAAAAGGGTGAAGTGGAGTGGAGTGGAGGTTGGAGGGGGAAAAGGATCTCTCTGCATCTCACTCTCCCTCTCTCACGCTGGCCCTCTTTATTAACACCAAAAGTTTTCTTGTGCCCCTCCCTCGCCTCCCCTTTTCTGATATTTGCATAAAATGTGCAACGGCTGCAGTTTTTATTTGATTTTCTTGTATATTTATTTTTGGTTTATTTATGCGGCACGACTTTCCCTGTGGTTGTGCATTTTCCTACAACGCCTTTCCCTTGGTTCTTTTCCCCTCCCCCCTCCCCTCTCTGGGGGGGTGGGGCAGGCACAAATGTTGCCCTGTAATACCAGCATTTATTTCTAGCCCCAGAGTCAAGTGGCAGCCGAGAAAAGTTGCGGGCAAATTAATGAACTTTTCCCGCAGTTTCCTCCCCGCCCCCCTCCGCTCCATGAGAGGGGGGTGGGGGCATATGATTATAAAAAACTTTGCTCTTAGGCTGCTGCCACCCTGCTGCCCTGCTGCCCGGGAAAAATCTGCGCATGCATAGCGCAAAAGTTCTCTCTGTTCGCTCGACACATTTCCATCTGGATTTTCACCCATTTTCCATTTTCCATTTGGCCAGAGATCGCTCGCCCATCGACCAGCCAGCCAGCCATCCAGCCAGAGATTTGTTTTGTTCTGACCCACTTTTGTGGCTCGGCTCTCGGCTCTCTCGATTCACGATTCCATCTTTGAGTTTGAGTTTGAGTTTGGATTTGGATTTGGAATTTGCTTCCCCTTTTTTAATTGTAGTCTCTGCTTTCGGCTTTTCCACTCTGCATTTTCCTCCCGTTTCTGCTGCTGCTTTGTGCGGTCCATCGTTTTGGCCAGATAAATAGCCAGAGGCGCCGTGTTATGGCCATGAATAAAATATTGAAAGAGTATTTTGTGCTGTGTTTTCTTTCTGTCTTTCTGTGTGTTTGTGTTTTCTGGGTGCGGAGGCTTTGACTTTGACTTTTCTTTCGTTTTCCCCCTAATCTGCAGGCGGGCAACAGGCGGCTGTGGGAGATGCATTTAGTTGATGAGATTTCCAGTTTAAGTTATTGTTGCTTTTCGGGGGAATTTGGCATAGGAAAATGTGAGATTTTGTTGGATTAAAAGAAGAAATAATACTAAAAGATTAGTGAGATATATTTTCAATGAAATAAGATACATATTTGCATTGGAGTGGAATAAAGCCTTCAAATATATCTTTGAAATTTCAGTAATACTTTCAAGAGAATTTCAATTGTCTAAAATACATTTTAGCTACCAAAACCAGCCTTAAATATCTTTTAGAACTAGTTTTTGTTTCTTCCAATTTCTCCTCAAAGCATAAAATGTTCTCCTCTCTGAATGATTTTCCTTTTTCTGGCCTAAACTTTCTCTACGGATGACTCCACTTTCCTTTATTTATCCCACATTTTCAGGGCTTTGGTATACATATATCTGCACCGTTAATTTAGTCATAGCATTTACAGCTAATTCGGATAATTCGCACTCGAAAAGTGGCCGCAAAAAAACGAGGGGGAAAAAGGCCTGGAAAAAACTTGTTGCTGTTGGTTTTTGTTTTTTGTTTTAACGCCAACTGGCAACAACAACAAAAACAACAACTAAATCGTGCCTGGGCCTGTGACTGGGCCTGGGCATTGGCTGTGTTTTTGGTTAATTGAAAGACTAGCAAAGGCAGGGTAAAAGGAGAGAGGGGAGGGGCCTCGACAGAAGAGGGACAGGGCTTCGAGTGAGAGGCCCAAGCGTGGGAGGCCTCTCCCTCTCTCTCTGTCTCTCTCTCTATGGCGAAGGGAAACCCAGCAAGAAGGAAAAAAAAGGTCAAACCAGGTACCAGGTACTGAGGCAACGAGGCATCGGAACAGAGAGCGGAGCAGAGCAGAGCCCAAAACAGCTGCGCTGCATTTGGCTTTTGGCCCCGTTATTGGATCTGTGACTGGAACTCTGCGAACTGGGATTTTGCGAGCCCCACGGCAGCTGCTGGGAATTCACTCAGTCGTGAGTTTCGTGCGATTCGATGAGGAGGAGGAGGAAGAGCGAGACAGAGACAGAGGTGGAGGTGGAGGGCCCACCAGGAGTTGACTTGATTAAAGATTTCACACTTGATTAAACACCACTGTACGAGTATGTGTGTGTGTGGTGTGTGTGTGTGTGTGTGTGTGTGGCCAAGAGATGCACTGTATTGTGGCTTCTTTTTTTGCCCAGTTTCAAGTTCGTTTCCAGCAATTGGGGGATTGGCTGATGGGAAGATTCCTCGTTTTTCTCTGTTTTTTCTCTTGCAGTTTCTCCATCGATTTGAGCTTACATTTTCTATGTATTTTCGTACACTTTTTGTGGGCATGCTAACTGTTTTGGGTTAACAACTACTTTGTTTTGGCCATCAAATTTGTTGGTCAAGGTAAATCCTCGATGGCGGCAATCGATGGACACTTTTTTGGCATTGAAAAATGTATAGCCAGGGGATTAGAGGCAACCTACACACACACACACACACACACTGATGCTTTCTCTGTTGCTCAATCCATCAATTATGCATGCCCCATATTGGCACTTTATTCTGGTTGAACTTTGGGATACTCTTTTTAAAAGGTCAAAATCTTATTTAAAAGTTGGAAATGTATTTTGATTAATTCTTGCAATTTACAAGAAATATTCTTAAAAATTATTTAATGGAAAAACATTTTATAAATTTAAAAAAATATCAATTCAAAACAAAACTAACAGGATAGTTTCATAATCAGCTTTTATCCTTAAATATCTAGAGATACTTTTCATTATAGCTCCCCTATTAATTTCCCCTGTTTTCTGCTCGAAAGTTAACCCACAAAATGATGGCTAGAACCCTTTCAATTAGTCTAAATAAATGAACACGATTCATATCCATTTGCATTGGGCCCCGAAAGTATCTCATAACTAAGCCAGAGAGTATCTTAAACCTAAACCGAAACATATCTGCCATCTAAGCCGAAATTAGGCCGAAACTACAACCAAAAGCCATATCATTATTCATAACCAAAAACAATCTCGGAAAAGGGCTTCCAAATAATAACATTTCCTCCCCCTCCCTCTCTCCCTCTCCCCCTCTATCCCTCTTTCTGTTTTGCAGTTAATGATACTTCTGAGAAGCGTTTTCCCCCGACAACAGAAGCAGCAGCCGCAGCAGCAGCAGAGGAGGTAAGCCCTGGCATATTTTCCTTTTCCTTTTTTGTGGCACATGTGTGTGTGTGTGGTGTGTGCGTGTGTGTGTGTGGCCCCAAGGGATGCATCGGTATCAATCTTAATTTATAGCAAATTTAATATGGTTCAGTTTTTTCGGGGGGAGCGGCGAGGGGGTCCTTCAGCGGCAGGATTCGTGCCAAAATCAAGGCCAGAGATGCCTCTGGCAACTGCCACTGACTGTGGAGGGTCCTCTACTTCTGCTTGTTCTGTCTCCCACTTGAGGGGTTGAAGGGTTCTCTCGCTCTCTCTCTCTCTCCCTGAGAGTCCTCTGTCTGTCTGTCTGTCTGTCTCGCTGACACCCCATGCAAATGTGCAATGTGTTTGGTTTTTTTGCGCTCTGGTTTCGGTTTTCTGGTGATTCGGTTTTTCGTTGCCACAGATTTTTACCACACGACAGGCAGCCCTGCAGCGGCATCAACATTGGGTCTTAAATCCTGTGCGTCAACGCCCGTAAATATGCCACAAAAAATATTGAAATGGTGCTCCACGGCGCGACTCCGGCACATGGAACGGCAGGTCCTCTGGGGTCCTGAAACGTGTACACTTAAGTGATTTTATGGCGCCATTCAAATGTTTTTCAAATCAGCCAAAAACGTGAAACGCGTTTACTTGTTTCTCTCTCTTTTTTTTGGGGAAGTGCTGCGGCTCCCCAGGGGGAGGGAGGTAAAGAAATAAATGCCATAAATTTCTACTCAACGCCTTGAGGTGGGCTTTTGCTTAGGCCACCGTCTCCACCTTTCATGGCATATCCCCCATAGCCTTTAGCCGTATCTTTTACTCCCCTTGGCTCCCCTTTTGTGTCCTCTTTTAGCCACATTCCCCCATTGTACCTTCGTTCAGTCCTTGCGGCTGTAAAAACAAGTGGAAAACGTTTATCAGCAACAAGTAGCAAGAGTTTCGATGGCATATGCCACACATAAAGGGGAAAAGCAGGGAGAGAGAGAGAGAGAGAGTGGAAAAAGGGCTGTGGCCCGGAAGTGGGCGAATGTCTGATTTCCTTATCTGCTGGCAGCGCCTGACGTTTTGCCGATTTGTTTGGCCTTCTGATTGACTGACTCCGCGATTGAGCGGCTAACCGACTGACTGAATGACTGAGTGACTGCCTGACTGACTGACTGACTGACTGACTCGCTGAGTGAGCGATGAAGCAATTGAGCGAAAGAGTGACGGCCGCAAGCATTTGGGGCATTTGAGCCATTGAATATTTTAGGGAAATGCCAGCCGCAAACCCCCATTAAAGTCCAGGTAATGTAATGCTCACAGATTGGATAAATTATCAGGGAATGTTGATGGGGGGGAAGAGGGGCTTGAGTGTAGGATTCACTTAAATGGCAGGCAGATTGGCGGTTGAAAGGTTACCAAAATATTTGTTTGGAATAACCAATGAAGCTCCTGGAGCTACTGTTCGACCTGGAACTCTACGAATCTTGGGAATACGCTGGCTAAAAGCCCAACCAAAAGGATAATTACCCTTCCAAACCTGACCCTTCACCGAATGACAGCCATCGGTACAGTACAGTAACCCCTCCTCAAATAATGATAATTTCCATCAATGTGTTTGTCCAATTTTATGTAGAAAGTTCCAGGAGGATCTCCTCCACCAAAAAGTATTAAATTATTTGCAGTTTCTGCTCCACAAAAAAGTATCAAATTATCTGCAGTTTCTGTTCCACCAAAAAGTATAAAAATATTCGCAGTTTCTGCTCCACCAAAAAGTATAAAATATTCGCAGTTTCTGCTCCACCATAAAGTATGAAATTCCTGCTGCTAAATCTCCGTCAAAAAGTATTTAATTATTGCAGATGCTCCTCCACCAAAAAGTGGAGTATTCCTGCAGCTGCTGCCACACATGAATGAAATAAAAACAAACTCCATTCCTTATGGGGCGATCAAAAGAGTCTTTTGTCCTCCTGCCTGAAAGTATCCACTGCGTATACGCAACGGAAAAAAAGTTTCCTTCTACTTTATGGAGCTGCCGGATAAAAGTCTGTGGAACAAATATTTGCAGTAGGGACTGACCTCCCCTCCCCCTCACGCATTTGGCGGCTAATGTATAAATAATTGCATGTCACTTGCTGACTGAACAAACACACACACACACACCACCAGCAATTCCTCAACTTTTATTATTGTTTGACTTTTGGGGGCCTCTTTTTTTCGCTCTTCTCTTTGTTTTTGTGGAGGGTTTTTCTGTATTTGTTTTTTGTTTTTATTCGGATTTCGGATTTTGGTTTGGTTTTTCGAGGTTTATATTCTGTTCGTGTGGTTCGTGTGTTGACAGCCAAACACCTCCGCCATAATTGGGTTTGGGTTTGTTGGGGGGGGGGGGGGGACTGCCTGTCATTATCATAATGCTGTATATAATTACCCCCATGTTCCCCCAAGGCGACAGCGACCAGACCCTCCCCTGCCAAAGAAGGGCTCCCGAGGGCAAAATCCAAATTAAACCACAAAATAAATATGTAATATTTCCCATTTGCCAGGGCAGTGCAATGGTCGGTGTTTATGTCACATTCGTTTATAAAAAAAGAGAAATATGAAATATGAAACATGAAATCACTGAAACACGCGGGAATCAAAGAGGAAGAGGCAGGGCAGGGGCTCCCCACTGCGAGGATGGCCATTGACAGTTGTCCTGCTGAGCGCTGACGGATGCTTCGGGAATAATGGAAAAACTATATAAACGGGGGGAAAAAGTCTGCCTGAATAAATGAATAAACCATCGAACAGCAGCAATTAGCGCTGAAAGGCGAGGGGATGGAGGGGGTTGGCGTTAATAAAATGTCGGTTACGCGATGGTTTTTAAGCGGCTTAAAGTGTTTACTGCTGATCCCATTTAATTGAGTTATGGTTTCACATATTTTTTGTGTAATTCTGACTCTGATTTGTTTATTGAGGCGAAAAGTGGATAATGCGAAAAGAATGCAGGAAAAAACAAAGAGGGGCTTATTCTTCCCACCATTTTTTTTATAGCTTTAAATCCCTCAAATAAACATTCATCTTGGCCATGTGTGGCCTTTGTGCGAATCTTCTTTTTCGACTTTTCCAATAAGTGGCCTTCAGATGCTGTCATTCAATGCTCAAGGTTCTTCGTCCCCTGTTCCTTCGAATAGGATATAGAATGGGTCTTCCTCTCTCTCTCTCTCTGCTGCTGCTGTGTGGCAGAGTCATGTCTCGCCGTTCTGTCTGCAAGACCAAGTTTGTCGCCCTCTCAAGCTCTCCTTTTGCTGTTTTTCTTGCGCCTCATAAATCACAAAATAAATTTTTGCGCGTGCAATAAAAAACTTTGTGTTTTTTGTGGATTTTTTGGATCTTTTTATTTGTTTGCTTTGCGCGCGGGTGAGCAAACTGAATTACCTTTGGAGCAGGGGAGGGGCAGCGAAGGGAGAGCCAGACACACCGGAAACGGAAGTGCGTAATGCCATACGTGCCACAGGGGTTCCAGTGGTGGCCAGAAGGCAGCCTGCCTGCCCGTCGTCTCTCGCTGCTGCTGCGGTTAAGGTGCAAACAATATTTTATGATTAATTGCAGAACCTGGCAGAAACCTCAACGCACGACATGGAAGGAGTTACCGGAGACTGTGGCTGGCCCCTGGGGGCTACGGAGGGGGCGGGGTTCCTTTGTGTGAAACAATAGACGGGTTTACACTAAAAATACGATATGTATACGGGGGAATGCTCGACTCGTATCCTAAGCACCTCATAAAAAGTGCAATAAAGAAAAGGTTTTTCATGGTTATTTTTTCGGTCATTCGGTTGATGTTTTTCCTGCTTTTCTGCTGTTTTCTCCTGTTTCTGTTGTGCTTCCTCCGATAATAAAATACAGATTATGGATGTCTAGGCGCCAGGCGGCTGAATGCTCAACCAGAAGCCTCTTTCTCTGTAGCCACCAAAGAGAAGAGTATTTCGGAATTTACTTCTTTTTTTGTGATTTATTTGTATATTTATTTACTCTTCTTTTTACCCTTAAATTGTTGGCATTTTTTGAGATTTAATTAAAATAAATTAGAGCGGGAAAAATGCTTTCCAAAAAGGGCGGAAATTCGGGGTAAGAGCTTAGAGACACGCCCCAAATTGTTAATTAGGAGTCATGGCTGGACTGACGTAATTGTTGGAGGCACAACCCCTACACTGCCCCGCCCCCAGTGCATGCTTTGGGGCAGCAAATGTGAAAGCAGCTGTTGGCCAAAAGTGCGAAAATTGCTGGCAAATTGGTAACGAAAATGAGTCTCGACTCCATGGAGGCACCCCAAAGGCTGATTTGCATGGGGAGAGGCGAAAAAGGAGAGGTTGCAGTTGCACAGTCGAAGCCTCAATCATGCCCCAAGTCTTGCAGTCGCTCATTCTGGTATTCCATCAGTCTGTTGTGCCGCCTGTTGACTGTCTCGCTGTCCGGCTGTCTGCCGGTCTGGCGGTCTGCCTGTTATTCTGTCAGTAAGTCAGCAAGTCAATCGGTGAGAGACTTGCCTCTTTGCAGCATCATTCTTGCAGCAGCAGCAGCGGCAGCGGCAGCAGCACAAGGAGAAAAGGTTCTGCCAGCCCCTGCCCCACCGAAACGAGTATCATTTTCTCAGGTTCTACTTTTGGCCCTGCAGCGAGGCAGCGGCAGCGGCATCTGCATCCGCTACCGACAGCAATGTTGCAAGCGATGCAGCGTATAACTGTACACAGGCACAGGCACTGGCACTGGATAATGCCGTAATTTCATTATGCAGATCGACAGGCGGGCCCCCCCAGCTGCACAAAGAGAGGGAGAGAGAGAGAGGGAGAGAGAGAAACGCTCAGATTACAGAGATTCCTCTCCAACGATGCTCTGGGGTTTCCTTCGTCTCGGCTTTAAGCCTTTTTTGAATGATGCCCCGAAGAGCCATGAAGGAGGCCAAAAGAGACACAAAATACCCTTGCCCAAAGGCAGAGGGAGAAAGGTGACTGACAGGCAGCAGCAGGAAGGGGCAGGAAGGAGAGGCAGGGACAGAGGAGCAGCCAGAAGAGGGACTGTCTGTCAGTGGAACATGCCAGAGGGATTGACAGGAGAATCGGAGAACACAGAGGCGGTGGTGCATCCTAAGATGATAAGGGAGGGGAGGGGAGTGTTCAGATATTTGACGACGAAGAAAATCGTACAAAGAAATATTGACTGCTCTGTTGTTTTCCTGTTGTTTGTTGACGATGGCAGCTCGTCACAAAAAAGAAAAGCAATATTTTACTTTATTCTCTTTGCAAGTTTTTCCTCCCCTTCCCTTCCCTCGCTCTCTCCTTCGCTCTGCTGCCAGCTGCCTGCTGCCTGTCCAACTAATATTTCAAATTAGAATTTCCGCTACAGGATATTATAAATTGCAGCAGTGGAAGGAAAATTCACTTCACAAAGGACACTCGCCTGAGGCGCTCTCTCTCTCGCTGTCTCTCTCTCGCTGTCTCCCTCTCGCTGTCTCTTTTGGAGGGGAACAAAGTTTCAGGGAAGTTGGAAGGCCTTAAATGAAGGCCAAAACAAAGAATAATCGCTGGGAAACTAAAGGAAAATTACAGGAAAATAAGAGGAAAATATGGGAGATGTATGAAACGGGAGTAGTGTAATTGGGAAATATCTTATTAAATATTTTAATGATCATTTAAGTCGGAACTATTTTAAAGTAAATCATTTTTCAATACCAAACCTGTCGAAAGTCCCAAAATACTCCCCTGGTATTCCAGGGTACACCCTTGGCTCATCACTCTCCATTTCTATCTCTCATTCTCTGCTTGAGATTTTTTAATTACGGCAACGAGAGAAACTTTTTCAAGTGTTTTTCTTCATCTCTTTCTCGCTCTCTGGTTCTGGTTTTTCCGGAGGGTTCCGGCAATTAACGCCACGTTTTGAGTGCGAAATGTTTTGTCCTGTTTTGCCTCGACCTCTCCCCTCTCCCCGCTCTCCTGCGTTGCCCCTCGTTTTGGGGTCTTGCTCTCGCTCTTATTAATTTGGCCAATTTCTGCGGAGACAGACGGACGGACGGACGGACGGACGGAAGTGCTTTGGCAGGCGTCAAAACTGTTTGTAGCCAAAAATTAATGAAATTTTATATTTTCTGCTGCCGAAAAGTTAACGAAAAAAAAGTCTTGGTTTCGGTTTCGTTTTCGTTTTGAGTTTATTTCCCACACGCGTGGCACCCCACACCGATGCCGCCTGCCACAAGCAGAAAGCAGCCAAACTGGCGACTGACTGGTTCCCACACTTTTCTCAATGACTGTATGGCCGCAGCCGCCACAGTGGCTGTCCCAAGAAATTGTTTACGACAGTCCAGGACTTGGTTTTGTGTGTTTCTGTGGCTGTGTGGCTGTGTGTGTTTCTTTTTTATGGTTTGTGACAGAAACGAAGGAGCCGCTGGCGAAGGGGGAGGAGCCTCCCCTCTGCTTCAAATGCAAATTGAAACTTTCAACTCCCAAAAGGAGTTGCTCAATTAAATTTGGTTAACCGCAATTAAAGTTGAGGGAAAGGGTGGACTCGGGAGGGAAATATCTCCACCCTTCTGCAGCTCAAATTCAATCTAATTCCGAGAGGAAAAGGCGCCTATTCCCTAATTGAATATGAGATTGGATTCCGCACGGATTACTCGTTGAACATCTTTCAGCTGCCACTCCCCTTCAATCCACTTGTGCCACTCGTGATTCCATTCAACCCACACGCATCCGTCGGCCCGTCTATTATCCTTCTTTTACCAAAGATTCCCCCCCTCCCCCTCTGTCTGGGTGGTCATATCGATTGACCCAATAATCAGAGCAGGGCAGCGACTGGGACTGGGATTGGGATTGGCTTGGACATTCTCTTTCTCGGAGCAGATCAGACTGTCAGAAATTTCAGTTCTTTTCCCAGTCATGGATCTGCGATAGACAGCCAGCCGTCTTCCTGGGATTGGGATTGGTATTGGGATTGGGATTGGTATTGGATATTGGCCAAGTGCAAGAGTTGCAGCAGCGGGCATTAAATTAAAACGTGCTGCCAGGCAAACGGGAGAGTCGTGATGTTGCAACAGCAGGCAGGCAGCGGCAGGCAGCTCTTAACCCGCTGACGCCCAGATAGTTAACCCACAAAACGAAGGGGGCGAGAGAAGAGAGGAGGGAGGGAGAGAAAAGAGAGAAATTAGAGCTTAGGAGAATGACTCTTGCATATGCATGTTTTCTGTGAGGAATAGACGATTTAGAGGTAGAATTTGGCTCAAATTTGAATAACTAATGGGGGTAAAAAATCACTAGAAAGGGAATGGCATTTTCCTAGAAAGAATTGTTTTTTTGAGTTATATTTTCTATACAATCTAGTAACCATGGAATATCGATGGAATTTGTGTACAAATATTTGTAGGGAGTTTTCGACTAAACACTAATAAATCTGATAATTCTTTTTCAAAGTCCATGGAGCTGTGGAAGCATTCCTTCTGCCTTTCTGCCTCTCTTACCTGACAAATCTCAGTATTAAAGCAGCAGTACCCTCTTTTTTTGAAAGGGTATCAACTCTTGTCGAAGGAGAAGCACAAAAAGCAGCAGCAACAGGCGGCAACAGGCGGCCAGGCCGCAGACCGAGTTCTTTCTTTGTTGCTCGCTCGCTCGCTCGCTGCCTGCTGCCTGCCTTTCTTTGGCCACAAAATGGATTATTATGTTAATTACTGTCACGTCACGTTGCCTCCTGGTTAGCTCTCAATCCCCCACCCCTCCCTCTCTCTCTCTCTTTCGCTCTCTCTCTCTCTCTGTCTTTTCTCTCTCCTTTTCTCTCCACAAATGCAGGCTGACATCTGCTGTGGCATGCCTCTGCATCAGCAGCAGCAGCAGCTGCATTTAAGCGCCATTCAACTGCAAATTAGCGCCCCATACAAAATATGAGCACCCAGCGGGGGGTTTTCCACGGAGCTCCATTCAGTGTGGGTCGGGACGGGCATTCGCTTCTCTTTTCAGAGAGAGAGCGAGGGAGGTAGAGAGGGAGGGAGAGAGGGAGGCACTCCCCCATTAAAGGGGGCTGCAGCCGAGCTTCTGCAGCTTCTGTTAGTGAAAGGAGAGCCCCGCCTGCATCGACGGGGGGCCTGGGTTTCTGTGTAATAAATTTAAATTATTTTCATTGACACGTGCGAAGCGGAAATGCGCTCCCACGGAAAACTTTATTAATGAAAATTAGAGTACAAATAAAGTGGTAAATCGGTTTAAATGGGGGAAAAAGTGGGGTTTTCTGGGAGAAGAATACAGAAGAATACACCCATGAGAAGTTAGGGAAATTAAATGGTGATCTTCTGACAAAGAAGAGAAGTTTTTCCCAATTGTTGAGAAACGGAAACAGAAGAAAAGCTGGAATGGATAGAGGAAATGAAAGCAATAAAATAAAATGTAAACAAAATAAATTAAATAAAATAATTCGTTTATAAAATTACAGTTACAATTATGAACCAGTTTTTCCTTCAAATGTTATATATTATATGCTAGAAAATTATAAAAATAACTCTCATATTTTCACACAAATTTTCATCTGAATTCCTACAAATTTTCATGTTTTTTTTCGCTGTAATTACATAAAATTCCCCTCTCAATAATCTGTTTGCCATATTTACTTTTTTGCATTCCCAAAAAAACCGAATCCCATCTAAAAATAATAAACACTAATTGATAAAAGCGTTTAGTATCCCACTAAAGCCTTTAAGGCCTTAAATCCTATTAAAATTCAAACAAAAATATTATTTTTTATACGAGTATTTGCACAACGAACTGACGAAGTGCTGAGATGATGAAACTTTTGGGGCGGGCGATTATAACACAGAATTATTCATGTTAGCAGCGAGAATGCCAGGGGGAACACCATAATTCCCCCGAGGGGTCTCCCCAGGCACTCCAAAGTCTAAGAAAGATATCACATGTCACGGAAATAATAGCAACAATTCCAGATGTGAGTGAGTATCTTGTATCTTGTATCTGGCTGGTTACGGTCCGTTGGCACCCTGTTTTGTTTTGTTTTGTTTGTATTATTAAATTAGAAGCCAAAGACAATGTTGAGTGGAGGAAGAATAGCTTTAAGTAGTCTCGTTTTTGTTTCTTTCTTTTTTTGGCAAGCTCCATTTACTAGCCCATGGCCAAGAGAGCCCAAAAGCCGGTTCTCTGACGTACGCGTACGCGCGAGGTCAAGATGCGAGGTAGAGGAGGAGAGGAAGGGGGAGGAGGGGGCGCAGAGACGTGAGGCACAACAATAACAACAATAATGGCCATAATAATCGTCATATGAAAAAAAATATAGAAAAATTATGTTAATCGCTCATTCGAGTGGACGGGTCTACCGGTCCAAAGCTCTCCATAAAAGGCAGCTTGTACCCAGAATATACGTACGCCTCTTGCGTAATCGCCAGTGCACTTGGGAGGCGCTTTCTCGGTCTGGGATTTAATTAGCTGTCGAGGGGAAATTGTGGGGGAAAATGAAGCTAGAACTAAGGAATACCCCGGGTGGCACAGACACCACTTGGAACCCTATGGGATACCAGAAGAGAAACTTTAGCATATCTTTAAAAATGTATAAATTATATAACAAAATAATTATCTAATTATAATGTTGATTGAAATTATGGTAGTCTGCAATTTGTTCTTTTTGTAAATGTGTTCCTACCTTTTCGGGCCAGCTAATAAATCCCTGAAATCAGAGAGTAACGGCGCCACCCGCCTCATAAATAATCCACAGTGTGAGCCATTAGGGGGAAAATTAAATAATATATTTTAATGTCCGTGTCCTTTTCCCGTGTCCTTTGGCCGGACACACAGTTCATTTAGTTTTCATGGCAGCCCGGGCCTGGCCTCTGGCCTCCTGGACACTGGACACTGGCCGTGACACTGCTTTGATATGTAATTAGAATTTATGAAAGTGTCAACGAAAAGGAAAACTTTTCCCAGACATTCTGCCACCTTTCGAGCCACCATCTGTTGCCAGCATCTGTGGCAGGCAGTGGCAGGCGGTGGCAGGCAGTGGCTGGCAGTGGCAGGCAGTGGGTTCTATGGAAAAACAATCATTATGCATAAAAAGGGCGACTGCTGTCAGACAAGGACATGACAGGCGGTGGTGCCAACAGCCAGCCAGCGGTCCAGCGGTCCGGCGAAGTGGCCCCAAAAGTTGGCGACACTTTTTGGGGTGGGGGTGGGGGAAAAGTTTGTGGGAGAGGGCCAATCATCATCATCAGCATCATGGACTCTGGACTGTGGGCTGTCGGCTGTGGGCTGCCGGGGAAGCTACTCCCCCGCCATTGCCAAACGGAACTGGGCTTCAAAGAGCATTAAACACGAACGTAACTGCTGCTGCTGCTGCTACGCCCCCACAAGCACCGGAAAGGGTGGGGAGGGGTCTCTTAACCAGGCCAAAAGGCAAGGGAAGCGAGGAGGAAGTCGTGGGCTATAATCTGTCTCTTATGCAAACTGCATAACGAATCAAATTGGCAAAATGACGACACAATGCGCGCCCCCCCCCCCCCGAAGGCGGGCAAGGCGGGCGGCTACTATAAATATTTGCTAATTGCAGAAGAAGATGCGACGACTCTGCCACCGCCCAAGCCACTCGAAACGTGCAATTTTGTCTGTTGGCCAATACGTACTTTAAGCGGCTTAAACGAGCAAAGCAAAGCAGAGTGTGGGGTGGGGAGGGGAGTGGGGAGTGTGCGGGTTGACAAATTGTGCAAAGCGATTGCCACCCACTCACTGCACTGCTGCGCACAAATGTTTTGTGTTTTTACTGCTTTTATTTTCCTTTCGTTTTATTAATTTTAATGAAGCATAAATATGAAGAGCCAGCAGTAACAGTGAAGGATTTTCAGGTCGAAGCATTCGATACCCTTAAAAATATATCTATGTGGGAAACTGTAGCTTAACCAAAGAAATTTGGTGGAGAAAAATGTAAATATTACTTATAAAATATTCGAAAATCTCTCCTTTGTTCTGTGTGTTCCTTGGGATATATTGCATGAATATATATCTAAAACTACAGCTTATTGGAGCTTTGCTGAAACTTCTCTAAGAATACTAAATCGGAGGAATATTTTTGGGAAGAAAACTAGAAATATTTGAGGGATTTATGAGCCATTTTAATGTAGAACTCAGGAATAAATATAAATATTATTTATATATCTGTTCTAACATAAAATAGACCTTAAAAGTATCACAAACTTCTCCTTATATCCTTTGAAACAATTTTCCATTTTCTGGTTCGTAGTCATAATACCCTTCTCTCTCTCTCTCTATCTACTAAAAGAAAGGGCATCCAAGTTACCCTGCAAAGAGGAGTCGCAAAAATGAAATGAAACTTTTATATTAATTTTGTATTTTATTTATTTTGTTGGGTTTTGTGTATTTTGTGGCTGGATGTGACTTGCGTGTTTTAATGATGTCGTTGCGGCATTGCGTGCTCAAGAAAGTGTTGAAAGTTTTCTTTCTGCTTTTCTGCTTTTGTGGCCATGATTTTGATGCGACGACTGTGGCATGCGTTTAATAAGCGGAAACATTGCACGGGGGCAGCCGAGGGGGTGTGATGACAGCGACAACAACAACGACATCCCCCTCATCGAAAGAGCCCCCCAAAGAGGAGGGCGGGCTGGGAGGTGGTAGGTGGTAGCTCCCTAATTATAACACGACAATGAAATAAAGTCTTTGTTTGGTTTTTATTATTGTTTATACGTATAAGCACACTTTACTGTACTTTACTTTTATTTTCGTTGGTAATTAACGTCGCATAAAGTTTTTTCTCCTCCCCAAAGAGTTTTTCATGAGGCAATCAACAGAGAGCGAGAGAGGGAGAGAACTACAGGAATAGAAAGCCTTTCTAATGCATTTCTTCTGGAGAGGGAGCGACTATGATTGCAGCATAGTTAAAAGTAATTGCTATTCTTTATACTCACTGTTTTTCTTCTTTGAGATGATGTTCTAATTGCCTACTGCTGCTGCTATGGTTTTTCTTAGTTTTCTTTTTATTTCCCTCGCAATTAAGAGCACTCGCGGTGGACCACTCTCTGCCGATGAAATGATTATCGCAAGAACTTGGCTAGAACTAATGAAAAAGGGCTGTAAAAGGAGAGTGCTGCATGAGTACAGTCACCATAAAGAGGGTGGGGGAGAGGGAGAGACCTCACTCTCTCTCTCTCTCTCTCTACGATCATTAGGAGCACCTCTCAATGGGCTTTTCAAACTGTTGGACTGCAGAAAAAGCTTTGAAGGAGAGTTCTGAATGCTTGAAGAATATTCAAAGCTCTGATTTCTGACCTTTCTATATGATCCTCATGCAGCTTACATTATTTCAAAGCTGTTAAAGAAGGTGTTAATAAAGCTCCTCTGTAAAGCCGCTCTATGCGATTCTCACAAAGTTCTTGGAAAAAAGCTTTCAATTGAGTTTCTGTATAGTAAGCCTTAAGAAAAGAGTAAATTACGAAGGAAAGCTTCTAAGAAGATCCCTTCTGTGCGACTCTCATGCTGTTAACCGAATGACGGAGCTTTTCAGGAAAGTTTTAATAGAAGAGCAAAGCATTTCCGGCTAAAAATAAGTCTTCTTTCAGATGATCAATGAAAGTAATGCAGAAAAGCTTCTGAGTGAGCTCTTAAGTATGGCCTCTCCATGCACTTCTCTTTCAGTTTAGGTAAGGGCAAAAGCCCCCTAGAAAAGCACTTGCCAGCAAAGGAAAAGAAGTCGCTACACTGTACAGCCCTCACCAGCGACCAGCAAGTCCTTGTTTTAAAATATTTACCCACCAACTTTTCCGACTCGTCCCTCAGCCTCCATTCGCCGCGTCAGCCGCAGAGATCAGCCACAGATAATTGAGAGCACTCCGAAGTGCCCAACTGCTGCTCAAGTGCTCAAGTATTTAGCCCGAACATAGTACTAACCGCAGAACCAGAGCCCCAGACACTGAAACACTGAAAACTTTTTAGATATTTCCCCCCATTGTCCTCCCTACCACCCCCCACCACCCCCCACCCCAACTTAAATAAATTAGAAAACGCACTTAGCGCGCGCAGAAATTGTGAAAGTTGGTGGAAAAGTTGGGGCCAGGCGAGGGCCCTAGAAAAAGCAAAGAAGTCTACGAATCATCTAACCATCTCGCCATCTCGTGCCGCATCTTCGCATCTCTGGGCCACCGCAACAGCTGATTGTGGAAGTTGGCAGAAGAAACAAGGAAACGAAGAAACTGTGGCTGCTGCCTGGCCCCAGGGTTCTTGCTGGGGTCTCTGGTATCCCAGTTGCTGTGGCTGGCACGCTGCCTGATTGCAAGCGCACGCACTCGCGCTGCTGCTGCCACACGCTGTGGCACACAGAGTTGTTGCAAGCGGCCAAAAACGAGTTTGGCTTGTAGGCAAAGTTAAATGTAACGTGCCGTTCCGTTCCGTACCGCAAAACAACGGCACAGCCAACAGAGACACAGGCACAGGCACAGAAACGTGAGAAACCGGAGGGAACAACCAGACTAGGGAGACCACCATCTCATCTCATCTCATCTCATCTCAATGGTGGTTCTAGATGGATAGGGGATGCTCTTTCTGGTGACTTCTGTATGAGAATCTGTTTGGTGTTTGTGGAATATTTACATTTTAAGTAGTCTAAATCTTCCCATTTTGATCTCATATTTTGGACTCCATGATGCTCCATGTGGCCTGCCAAACCCCTCTCCGGAGTCTGCATACCCTTCTCCAGTGAGAGAGTATCTGCAAACGGCATAATTATTGGACTGGACTTGGTCTTCAGGAAAGCAAACCATAAAATAAAAATAGAGAATAGAGAAATGGAAAACGGGCATAAAAATAGAGAAAGAAAATCCCAGAAAAGAGCTGAAAGCCCAAAGAAAAACTGGGATGGAAAAACGGGGCAGCGGAGGAGGGCAGTAGGTTAAAAAGTTGCAACTTTTGACGGGCTGTGCGTGCCCCATGGCGCCCATGGCGGGGGGAGGGGGAGTCGCTGGCTTTACGATTATTATTTGCTCTTTGGATCACTTTTGTTTATTTGTGGCAAAAAACAGAGGGGAGGCGAGGGCAGGGGAGTGGAGTGGAGAGCAAAGCGATCACCGAATGAATGGCTGAGTGGCAGACTGGATCACAGAGGCAGGGGGCAGGGGGTAGGTGGCAGAGGGTAGGGGGCAAACCGGTTGCCGCCGGCGCGCGGTGACTTTTTGTGGGTGTATTTGGCAGTACTTATTCGTATTCGTATTATTGTTACTGTTGCTCTGCTCCGCTCTGCTCTGACTTTTGTCTTTCTGCCACTGCGGGTGCTGCTGCCCCCGCTGCGACGGCTCTCGATTATGCAACACTTCGTGTCGCCGCCGCCGTCGCCGTCGCTCCAAAACCTCAGCCAAAAACCGTTGTGCAAGCCCCAAAGTCGACGGCTCTGCTCAGAGTGTGGTGTGTGTGTGTGTGTGCTTTGTGGCAAATGTAATTTCTGTGATCTCCATGCCATGCCACACCACCGAAAGGCAGGCAATCGCCCCGCTCTAATCAGCAAACAAATTTGTTGACATGTCGCAGAGCAGAATGATGGCAAAGCAACTTCCATTTCCATTTCCACTTCCACTCGAATGCGAATCCGTTTACTGGAAGGTCTCTGTACTGGAAGGAATCCAAAAGTAAGCCGATTTGCTTCTCTGATTCCCCAATTTCGTTATTTGGCCAAAAGTGCTGCTGCGCTGCCTCTGTTGTTGAGCGATTGAGCTCCACTTTGCGATGGTCTAACTCTTTGAAGGAGTCTGCAAGTACAAGCTATTGATGGGGCATTAGAAAGGGAGAGAGCACTGGAGAGGGAGCATGCAAATGGGAGCACTCAAAGAGAGAGCCTTTCAAAGAAGCGTATTGCTCTCTCCTTTTCTCTTGTGTATGGATTGGTACTTTGAAAGATAGTTTTTTGATGTTAATTGGATACAGTTTTGGGTTCTCAACAACATGGAATACAGCGAAATTGTATACACAAATAAAGTAATGCATTTTTGCGGATATTTCCAGTATTCCACCAATCGTTTTTCTCCCAGAACTAACGTAGGACTTCTTCCTCTCTATAAGTCTGGAAAATCCTTTTAAATCGGCTCAAAACAGCCTGGCCAAGGCGACACTTCAGCTCGTACGATGTAAAGTGTCTCCCCTGGGCACTTGGACCTTTTTTGATGCCTAAAAACTAAGCCTGAAAGCCCTAAACTCCCTCCGGCCACACATAAGTATCTCCGGGGGACACACACTCTCAAAAAGACAGTCTGTCTCCACACAGATACTCACGCACACTACCGTTATACCCTCGTGGTAGCAACACACAGAAAATCCCTAGAAAAACATAATCTCATTGCACTTTTGACTCCGTCGTTGGCTGCGTCTCCACATCTGCCCCATATAAGGTGCTTCTCGCTTCCGCTGTGTGTATTCCAGTCGTCTGCCCCCTGCCCCTTGCCACACACTCCACACACTGCCACTGCCACTGGTTGGCTGGTTGGCTGGTTGCCACTGGTAGCCCCATTTCCTGCAGACCGCATTAGACAACGTCGACGACGACGTCAAGTGGATAAACAACAATAAACCAGAAAGCAGACGAAACCGTTGCTTCTTACAGCCACTTTTTGGTCTTGGCCTTAAAAAAAATACTATGTTCATGCAACACGCGCAACTTGTTGCGCAACAAACGCACCCAGAAGCAGAGAGAAAGAGCGGGGAAGGAGTGGAACAGAGGAACAGTGGAAGAAGTGGCCCGCAGTGGTGGGAGATGCTACCGAAAAGTAGTACCAGAATGGGGGGGAAGAAGCTGGCAACAGAAGAGGAGTTTGGGGATTATAAAGGTGATAATGTGGCAGCTAAAAGTACAGAATTGGGGCAATAGCGGGTGCAAATTAGAAGGCATTATCGGGCCCAAAGTAGGGGCCTAATCTACCCCAAGTATAAGCCAAAATCGCAGCCAAAGACGAGGTAAAATCTATCTTAAGTCAGCGCCAAGAGTCGAGTCAGAAGTCAGGGCCAAAGTCAACGAACAATCTGCCCCAAAAACAAGCGAGAGGGGGGTGGGGGACGCACAACCGAATCGTTTGGAGGTTGGACTCTTCTTCCTCCCTGAACTTCATTGCAACATTCGGTTGCAACGTGCTTTTTTTCGTCTCGTTTCGTCTCGTTTCGTTTTCGGGCTTGCAGCTGTTTTGTTGCCGTGTTGTGGCCCGCTTTTGCCGGTTGCTGCTGCTGCCTGTTGCATGCTGCATGTTGCACTTGTTTGCTGCCTCCACCGTTCGTTCTCGTTCTCGTTATCGTTGTGCGCTTCTGCTTCTGCTGCTGGTTCTGCTTCGCTTGGCTTCCTTCTGCCACATACAAAGCCACTGAATGGCGTTTGGGTTTTGTTTGAATGCAAATATTATTTTTTATTCTTGTTGTTGTTGTTGCTGTTGCTGTTGTTGTTTTTGTTTTGCTTGCTTGGTTTTTTGTGGCCCCAAACGACTGCTGCTTGACTGCTTGACACACTACCACCACCACCACCACTACAGCACAGCACCCCGAGTATTTGTTTGGTGTTATTCCTGTTTATATTATTCCTGTGTTATTCCGTTTGAAAAATCATAGCGGAAATGTGACAAAAGTTATGATTTATGGGGCAAACAGAGAGTGCCCCGTGATACGAGCAGAACTGAATGATAGAACAGATGCAAATTGCTAAATAAATAAATTGCTAGGAAATGTATGCAGATTTCGGGGGGAAATGGATGTTTGGGTTGGTTTATGGAGCGTAGGAGTTTAGAGAGTGTCGGAGGTGGCTTTTGGAGCGATTGAAGGGTGTAAAGGGTATAAGGCGACTCTTACATTAGAGATATCCCACATAGAGAGTCTTTAACGGGAACTTTCAAATATCTTTGGCTGGTAGCCCTGCAATTATATAGATCTATATTATTACCCTTACAAATCTCTATAAATAGCTGTAATCCACTGCTAAATGACTGCCAAGTGCTGTAAAATCAACTGTCTTTAAAAACAATACAACCTAAACACAAGCAAAAGTATTTTCTTCAATGAAAAACCGCTGGCATTCGAGCCCCAGGTCTTCCCTTTTGGATGTAGCCCTGCTTTGTGCCCTGTTTTTGTGGTAAATCAAGTCTCGGTTTCAACACAGCAGCCAACAATTGAGAGTTGAATGAACTGACCGCAAAATCCCAAGTAAAATAAACCATAGCCCAGCAGCGGCAGCGGCAAAGCAGCTGCTGCCAACAACAGCAGCAACAAAAGGCAGAAAGACAGACGGACAGACAGACAGACAGACAGACAGACAATAAAGTGCCTGGCAAAGTTCAAACTTTAAACCGAGAAAAAAAGATGAGGCAACAGAACCCCACCACCACAAGGCGGGCGGCATGGTCCGGCCTGCCCTGCGAGACCTGATCTCCATGAGAACCGCAGAGCAGAGCACAAAAATCAGAGAGCGATGAGAGGGAGAGGGAGACAGAATTCAGCACGTCATTCCATCATTTATTCAGTTTATCACGCTGTCACTACATCACTCTACACAACTACAACGCTTTGGCTCTATAAACATTTTAATTAATCATTTAGTCATTCAACCATTTAGCCATTCACAAAAAATATTCAGCCAGGGAGAGGAGTCACCAGGAGGAATTATTAGACCAGGTGATACCCGGTGATACCTGATGATACCTATACATATATTCTATACTGAAATGCATACAAAAAGGGCTATAAAGCCATCCTTGTGATATCAAAATATCTCTGAAACAAGAACGCTTTTTAATATTCTATTGTTCATATTCTGGCTGTAATTTATATTCCATTTTCCATACATTTTGATGCACTTTTTTAATATATTTTACTAATTATTTTAAGTATTTAAATTGGAAACATCTCTGACACATCTCCACAATTGTGGATGACAAAGGGTTTCATATCATGTAGACTGATGCTCGAGAATGGTTTAACCACAAACACCATGCGTATACCCTCTGCACTCGAAATACCCTCTAGCTATAATCATATTCGTTATGGAGTCCATATACCACATATCTCTGCTCTGCCATACATGTGTTCGGATTGATTGAAACACATTAACAGGCCATCAGAGACCATTTACTCGTAGTGCCTGTACGAATACGAGTGTTCCCCCTGCCCCCCACCATTACCCTCACCCTCCCACCTCTCACCTCTCTCTGTTGCTGGTTGTTTGTCTTTTGTTAACTTATTTGCTGAAAAAAGCAAAGTATAAATCGGTTTAATAACAGTTGTTAAAGCAACTCCCCCTGCCCCTTCCCCCCTTTATTCCTGCCCCTGTTGTTGTGTATTTCGGTTTGGTTTGCTTTTAATTATTGTTTCTGGTGCGGACGAAAAATATGCAAAAACCCCACTTTTACCCCTCTCTCTTTCTCTTTCTCTTTATTTTTTTCTGTTTTTTTTTGCTCTGGCAATCTCTTTGCAAAACTTTTTAATTACATAGTTCCGTGAGGAGCAGGAGGAATGTACGGAGGGCGGGGGGTTTGGTTCGGTGTGGTGCGGCTTTTGGGGAGTTATGTGTTGTTGGGTGGGCTGGGTGTAGTTTAAGCCAAAGCCAAAGCCAATGCCAGAGACAGCTCATGCCATTCAGTGGAGTGGACGGGGATTTCCCTTGAAAAAGTTTCAAATATTCCTTGGAGGTGGGATTTTTCTTGTTGTCTCTTGGGTTTATAAATATGATATGATAAATGCCTAAATTAAAAGCCCTAATTATGATGAGTAATAGTTTCAGGATATTTTACCCTGCTAAAAATATGTCTCTAATAATTCTAATCAAAATTAAACACAAATTGAATACAATTTCTTGTTCTAAAGATTTTAAAGATGAAATTTTAACAACATTTTTTCTTCAATTTATTTATTTTTCTGCTGAAATTCTCGTTTTAATAAATACAATAGCAGCAGAAGCAGAAGAAACACGAAATAATGTAACCAAATCAAATGCAATTGTTTTCCTTTATTAAAACCCGAAACCCGAAGAATACCCACAATAAATATTCCGACACGCGTTGAATATATTCCCCACCGAAGGAGACCCATCCCCAGCCTTAAACTGGGAGATGCCCCATGCCTGCCCCATTGCCACATGGCAGAAGTGTATCAAAAACAAAGCAACACTTGCTGCTGCTGCTGCTGCTCCTGCTGCTCCTGCTGCTGCAATGTTTATTTAGCTTTCCTTTCGGAGTACCGTTGTAGCGGAGGTACGTGCCAAATGAAAATAAAGCCCGAGTGAGTGAGTGAGCGAGCGAGAGAGCGAGCGAGAGAAACAAATTTAATAAATATGAAATGAGGTTTGTCATACGCACACACACACACCGCACACACACACACACACACACACGCACTCTTGCGTTGCTGGTGGGAAACCCTTGCCCCAATTAGGAAGCATGAGATGGCAGCCGCCGAGCCGAGCCGAGACGCCTGCCTGCTGCCTGCTGCACGCCTTCGATAACGTGCCGCAACGGGGCAAATACCTTTAAGCCAGACCCAAAAAACATGGCCCAGAAACCCACAGAGAGGGAGAGGGAGAGATGGAAGGGAGAGCGTGGGGCAAATGGAAGGATGTAGGACCCAAGCAAATAAACACGCTCTTACAGGACTTACACAGGACTTTTGGGATCGGGGGGCACACACACACGCACACAAGCACACACACACACACGAACATAGAACGTGTGGCACATTCCATGGCCTGGAATAACATGTGACAAAATAAATGCCACTGAAATAAAAGGATCAAAAGTCAGAGGCGTGTCCTTGAGGCATGCAACAAATGCCAAAACAAATCGAATGCCAGCGCACAGAGAGAGAGAGAGAGAGAGAGAGAAACTCTAAGGGGGGAAGGAGAAGTATCTATGTGATTATAAGGACATAAAGCTGCCCGAAGGTCCTGCCTGTGCTTGTGCCCCACTTCCAACAGGAGAGCCCAACAGGAGAGTCCTTGCGCTGTCAAGTCCTTTAGTTTGGTTCTCTCTCTGCCTCGCTCTCGCTCGCATAGGAACTTGTTGAATAAATAGGGAAATGAAAGCCAGACTGTCACACAATCTGCTGATTGCTACACAGGAATTCCTGTGCCCCCCCCACCACCACCACCACCACCACTGCTTCGTGCTGCTTCGTGCTGCTCCTTCATGCCACTGCCTCTGCTGCTCCTTGAATGAAATGAAGGCGCTGCGAGCCCCTAGAGCGTGTTATAAGTGGAGGCTCGTCGTTGGTCAGGGTCCCTGCTCCTGGTCCTTGGTAATAGGTTTTTTTCTTCTTTTTTTTGGGTGCCTCGAAATACCGTAAAACGAGCGAAAAGTTGGATAATGATGATGACATGGCAGGAAACGGCAGGAAGAGTGCTATAATTGGGAGATGTTTGGGCAAAGGAAGCACCAGAAAGGTAGGACTGGAGGGAGATGCTCAAAGCATTGCTCAACACTGAAATCTGTATTGTGAGAGAATGACAAACCATTTTAGTAGCTGAATGTTGAAGAGAATGATCAGGAAAGGGCTTAAATTGGATCTAATGAGCTGTAGATGTAGAGAGGAACCCTTAAAAAGGCATCACTGTCCATCCCTACCATGAAAAAAGGATAGTTTTATCACAAGACGTTGTCCAGCACTGGAATGCGTATCACAAGAGTGGGAGTAAGGACCAAATGACGGCAAAAATAGTGGCCCAAACTCTCAACATCCAAGAATCCAGCCCAAGAATTCGCAGAAAACCGAGTGAAGAAATCTCGAGGCAGATATTTTCCATTTCCCAAGAAACAAGTACAGTTCCCACAGACGCACAATGAAGACATTGCCCAACACTGAATGCAAACCATGTCATGGAATTCTTCTCATGACAAAATGCATAATTGATGGCAGGGCCCAACAATAGTGGGAGCCAGAGAGCGAGAGAGCGGGAGAGCGGGAGAGAGAGAAAAGCAAACAACAATTGCTACACATACGCGATGTTACCTTCCACTCTATATTCATGCTCCACTCTTCACTCTCCACTCCTGTCTCCGCATTACTTTGGTTCTCCTCTCCACTCTGTTTGTGCAACCTAATGGCCAACATTTCATTTTCAACGTGCAACAAAAGAGAGAAACAAATATTTGCGTGTATTATTGTTATTATTAGTATTTTCTTGTTGCGCCCCCTGAGCAGCCCTGCCGCCATTCTAATGATAATTAAGATCGCTTGGGCAAGGTAATGGCACCGCACCGCACCGGACCGACCTGCGCCCCGAAAAAGTTTCTCCCTTTTGTGCCTCTGGTTAACTTTTTCCGATTACCTGTTGGTGGAGCGGGGTGGCAGGCAGGAAAACTGTCTTGTTTGCTTTCAATTTGTACACCAAAATTTGGAGGCAAAACAGATTGGGTGGGATGGGGGGAAGGGCGGAAACTTTGTTTTGGGGCACGCGTTACGCATACGACGGCGACGCCGATGCCGATGCCGGCGCATGGGGCGAGTCCTTTGGTACATCCGGTGCGGCGCTGCTGGTTTATGTGCGTGCCTTCATTATTGCCTCACTTTCACATTCCTCCAGTGTTTTGTTTGCCGCTGCCCCTGCCCCTGCTTCTGCCCCTGCTTCTGCCTTTCTTTTCATTTTTTTCCCTTCTCTCCTCTGATTTTGCCTCTGGTTTGATTTTGCTTTGCCTGCTCTTCTCTGTAGTATTTTGTTATGCTGCTCATGTATATATTTTCGCTCTCTCTCTCTCTCTCTCTGCCTTTTGTTTTTCTTCCCTCAATATTTCGTATTTTTTGTGTGGGGGGCTGGTGCCGTGATGGCGTGACCTTGCCATTCGCCTCCGCTTTCAATGCACCATCAATGCAACACCCTCGCAGGCCAGCAGCCGGTTGCAAGAGGCAGGCCGACCCTCCTCCTGTGGCTGGAGGCTTTGGCATTGTCCTTGCCAAAGGACTTTTTGTCTTTTGTTTCATATTTCACGAGGGGAGTGGTGCAACGAAAATAGAAAGCGAAAGCCGAACAAATGGTGCAGCTATTCAGCTGTGTTCCATTTGTTCCACACATATATTCCAGCCCTTGCTAGGGAGGGGCACAAAATGACGATTGTTATCGATTTTAAACGATTTTCGATGGAAATTTCGATGGACAGAACGAAGCCTCGAGGAATCATCCATCATTTGGGTTCCAGACAATCAAATCAGTCCATAAATAACAGGATATGAAGCAGGTCCTCAGCTATTTGCTATTTGCTCCTCCCCCACAGAAAACCTCAAATCCCCGAAGCGAAGAAAAGAAATTGAATGAAATGGCGTTGCATTCAAGGGGGCGGGGGAGGGGTTTTGCATCAATGACACTCGAAAGTGGAAACGCTTGGGGGTCTCTCAGTGGCTTATTGTGCTCAATATTTATCACCGTCACCTTGTCCCGTCCCACACCCCCGACATTCTCCTTCGTCTCTTGCTTTCCTCGAGGTTTCCCTTTTCGCCTGCGCCTTGGGTCGCCGTTGCTCTTCCTTCTCGGGGCTTTCCCTGCCGCAGCTCTCCCCAATTGCATTTGCATCCTGATTGCCTTGGTATTTCCGTGTGTGTGTGTCCGGGTGTTTGTGTCTGTGTGTCCTGGGTATAACAATAACTTCTTGGCCAACAAAAGACACACTACCCGGCCACAAGTCTTGGCCCAAAAGTGCCCGAATCGAATCCGAATCTGAATTCGAGTCCCCGACGATGGAAGACAAGTTGCCAACTAAATTGGTTTTGCCATGTCCTGCGACCTCCACGTCCTCCCCTCTCGCCTCGCCTCGAGGTCCTTTGGGGACGACAATGGCCAAGAGCGCTAAAACGTACAAATGTTGAGCAATTTGTTAGCCGCAATTGAAGCTTCTGCCAAAGTATTGAATAACCAATAGATGGGAGGGATATGGATAGATGGATAGAGCGAGTGTCTCTCTCTCTCTCTGTCTCTCTGACTCTTTCTCTCTCTTGAGGATCTTTCTGTATTATATTTCAATTATGATTGGGTTTCTTTGATTCCTTGTTGGGAGAGTGATTTTTGGCTTAGGAGACTGCTGGAAATGGGAGTAAAAGAACAGACGAACCGCCTCACTTTGGGTTAGATATAATTTGAACTCAAATTTCCATAGCAATTAAGGATTTTCCGAGACAGCTCGTGGCCATCTGCAAGCTTCTCCTCAAAGGAATCTGCTTTGCGCTTCTGTTCTTTTGATTCCATTTCCGAGTTTCACCTGTTGCTGGTTTTCAGAAGAAGATACATTTAAGCCATCCTCTCTCCTTCCGTACGATAACAGCTCAACAAATCTGCCAAGTTAACTTGTTTTGCCTTTGAAATAAATCTTGGGCACGCACCCTCCCATCCACTTCCACACTCTACAAAAACATCCTTGCGGCCATTTATGTGAAGAAAAGAAAAGGGAAAAAAAGACGGCAATATTACGCCGTTTTCCTGCTTTTTGTTGCCATTTTCTGCTGGCATTCTGAGAGATATTTCACATTAAATCAAGGGGAGAGATAACTTTTTGGCAGGCGAAGCTATTGGATACCCTTTTACGCTTGGCCCAAGGGCAGACTGTGGATTGTGGAGTGTGAAAGTGGATGTACCCTCGAGAGAAGAACAACAAACGGAAGCTGGAGTAAATTCTGGAATAAATGCAAAATGAATAATAATAAAAGCAGAAAACACGCTCCGTCTCCGAGTAATCATCAGAAATGTGTGTGGCGGGAGGGGATAGGGGGGAGAGGCGCCATTGCATTCAAACAAAAGGACTCGACTCGAGTCGACTCGACATAATTTGCATTGGAGGGATTCCCGGGCTGAGCGCCAGCAGAGCAGAGACAGCACAACTGTTGCCACACAGCAACAACCAACAGCAAACAGCAAAGTTCTGAACGGAGTCCGTAGGCAGCGACGGATTTGTGATTTATTGCAGGAGTCGGTCCTCGTTGTTGCTCCTGCAGTTTGGCAAAAACGGTACATATATCCTGTGTGGCTTGCAGCCACGAAGCACAACTAATTTATGGCCCAAACCAGCGGACTGGAGGCGTGACTGGGCCGCATTTGTGGTCACACATTGTGGTTACACCTTTTCGGGGGTCCGTAATTTAGAGATTCAGAGCTGCAGATGTGCTGGATGCCTGTAGCCCAGGATCTGTTCATGGATCTGCCACGTTGAGTCTATTTGGAATATGTTTCTGGGAATACTTTTGGGAGTCTTTCTTCGAGATCTATCCAGCAGGAGTCTTTCCATACACGGGACCAGCCTGGATTAATCAGTCTTAGTCGTTTCTAGGATGCAATCTCTTCGGGAGCCTTGACAGCAGAGTGTCCCAGAGCAGAGTGTCCTGAAACCTGTCCTGAATCTGTGGAAGCTTTAAGCAGATTTGGCGATACAGATACAGATACAGAGATACAATTACAGTTTGAGGGCTCTGTGGCTGTCGCACATTCCACTGTTTAATATTTGCAAAACTATTTCAATGCCATGCCAGTTATCCCACTGCCTCCCTTCCGCTAACGTCTCTCCCCCCCGCCGCTTCCACCACGCGACCCTCATCAGCAGTGACATTTTCCAGGGATGCGCTCGATTTCCGCACATTTTCCGCACATACATTTTCATTATACACTTTTGACAATGTCGCTGACAATGGCCCACGGGTATCACTCCTCCCCTCCCCTCGCCTCATCCAACCCCCTTTTGGGTGTTTCATTTTGACAAAAACTTTAATTCGTTTTCGGTTTTTTATTAAATTTATGCAAATTCTGTTACTCTCTTCTTGCAGGACTGACCCTCTCCCCGCTCTCGCTCTCGCCCCCGTCTCCGTCTCCGCAGGACTGCAAATTGAAAATTGTAAGTAGCCCCGCAGAGGGAAAGCCACACATTGTCTGCTTTTCTGCAGATTTTCCCACACTTTTCAGCGATTAAACCGCAGTAAAAAATACTGTAAATTGTGCTGTCAGTAGCACAAGGAGGGGGCACCTACAGGTTGGGGGAGGGGGTGCACAGGTCAGAGTTCAGCCATGTTGAACGATTTTTGCACTTGCTGGCTAACGGGGCGTATGATTGATATGCGAAATGTTTGCGGCCTTGCCACAAAATTACCAAAATTAATGCGCGGGCAACCAAGGTGTTAAATTGCCCGGAACCACGCCCACAGGAAGCAGAGCCGCCAAGCCAGGCCACGCCTCTTTTTTTTAGCAGGAAGGTGGAAATTTAAAGCAATTTACGAGCGGCAGAAGGAAGAAGTTGCCTTGTGTGCATTGTCTTGGAAATTTAATTAATTTACATGTGTGCAGGATGCAACGCTTTTGTTTGGTGTGTAGTGTGGCATGTTGCATGTGTGTTGCAATCTTTAGGTGGCAATCAAAGACTGATGAAAGCCCGAGGACCTTTAATCCTTTTGCATTGTGTAGGAAATTAATTGATGTGCGAGTCGAGAACGTGAGGTGAAGCAGTGATGCCTTTTGATCGGAAACCAAATAGCTGCAGGACACACATGGCAAATGGCAAATGACAGTGCAAACAATGAAAGGAAATCCCTGGGAAAAGCAAGGGAAAATTGCCACAGAAAGATGCAGAGAGAGATGCATACGAGTATACTCGAAAATGAGGGAACTGTTGCAGCTGCAAGTATTTGTAGGTCAAAATGAAGCCCTATGGAAACCCATTGGCATGGAAAGTGGAGTGGAGTGGAGTGGACAGTGAACAATGCCTCCAAATTGATGGGCAAAACACTCCATTGTCAGCGAGTGCCATGCAAATTCGATAAGAAGCTCACCTTTATCTCAATCTAAGCCTGTCCGATTGGCATCCATGCATTGTTCTCCAGGACACTCCAGGACACTGCAGCTGCATCTGCTTCTGCTTCTGCATTGTTCCGTTGGAGAGGAGCAAGGACGTGCCATTGTTTCTCCATTGACGAAGAAGGCCATTGGCCTCAGAAATAGATTGAGCTCCCATTGAAATCGAAGGATATTGAAATGGGATTAACAATGATGTTCAGATAGAGGGAAATGCATCATTCCTGTCTTCAATTTGCGGCCAATAGACGGACACTGCTGTGTAATGCCTATAAAGCCATACAAATCATAACTTCCCTTAGCAGGGGATCAAAGTCTTTTCACGGGAACATCACTCATACGCCAGGTACACCGTCAGGCCATAACCGATTGACATTTGAACACTCGAGTATTCTCCTCCCCATTCAATGGATTCTGTGGAATTTCATTATCGAATCATTTGCTTCTTTGATGTCCTTCTACCCCGCTCCCCCTCCTGCTCCCGATGGTGGTTTCATTGAATTTCCCTAATTAACTGCAGCCCAGCCCCACAAGGTTTTCCATTTCCCAACCCAAACACCCTGAAATGGTATTCGGCGAATGCAATTTTCGCAGGGAAAACTGCGAGTGGAATATCACTCATACGTCGCGTAGTACGAATGCGAAATTTGAAATGGAAATGCGTCAAATGCGGGGATAATTCACTTACGTGGCGACTGGAAAATGGGGGGAAAATGCTACTAGCTGCTGCTGGCTGCTGGCTTCTGGCTTTTGGGAGGCGAAGCGAGGCGAGGCGCATGGCCGCCATGGCGCTTGGTCTTTTAACCTTGCAACGTGTGGCAAAATGGCATTTAACATGGTTAGCAATCAGAGGGCAAAAGGGGGAGAAAGAGTGGCGGGAAAATGAGTGGAAACGAAGGGGGAGAAAGCGTTTAAAATTATCTGTGCATGTGTGTGTGTGTGTGTGTGTGTTGGAAAACGAGTGGAAAATCCAACAAGAAGACAAGTTCTATTTCTATTCGTGTGAAATATTTTCCGAATGGATGTCTCTGGCATGTGGCGAAAATTGAAAAGGAAATTCCGCTTCAATCCCGAAAGCTGAGAGGAAATTCCATTTCAAATCTCGACAGCTCAAGGACGACTCACGCTGCAAGCTGCACGGACCAGTTTTCCCTGTACATTTCCACCATTTCCCGATTCCTCTGCCTCAGCTTTAATTGTAAAAAAGTTTAAGTACTTCAGAGGACATTTCTTTCCGTTTTCTGGGTGGGGCAGGACCCATCCGCTTCCTGCCTAAAGTGGGAAATAAATTTTTCAGATGTGTCTAGAAAGATCTGGCAAGATGGCCAGCGGAAATGGTTAAAAGTACTTGTTTTTCGAGGGCATTTGGACTTTTGGCAGAGGGTTGTATGGGCAGGGGGCAGATTGGATGCGGAAACGTCCCTTAAGAGACAATCTTTCTACCACTACTCACATTTTAGACCATAAACCATGGAGAAAAACCTGTCTCTGAAGACAAATTCCATTCAGTTATTATTTCCCTTGTGGAAAGAAAATATTCACTTTCTTGTACATCTAAAGACGCTATTAGGGCCCCAAAACACAAACAAAGAAAGTCAAGGAGAGTCCCCAAGCAGACACCTCTCTGGCGTAAGCACCTGCCTTTGCCGGACATCCTTATCGTCTTCAAGGCACCGAAAGTTCCACTCGAACATAGCAACGAATGGCATCCATAACACACAGCATAACACAACCTCTGAGCCCCCCTTCGATTACACACAGCTCTGTTACGCGGTAACTGACATTCGATTGCCCAACATTCAGCCTAGAACTTGTTGAATCTGCCCCCAGCCCCCTGTGTTACAGCACAGCAGCAGCAGCAGCAGCAGCTCCCCATAGCCATGGCAGTCACATTGCCACAGCTTCAGCCTCAGCCTCAGCTGAAGGTAAAACGTGCGAAGGACATACACAGACACAGATACAGATACACATGCAGAGAGGGAGAGAGGTAGATACAGGAGTAGAGAGTGTGTGCCACGAGAAGACGTTGCATGGAAATCCATGACAAAATGTAACAGATTGGCCGCCACACAGCAGCAGCAGAAGCAGCAGAAGCTACCCCGCCCCAACCCCCATCAAGGAAAGGCAGAAGGAAAGGTACAAGGCTAAGCCCCGTGCAGAGGCAGAAGCAGAGGCACAGAAAAAGAGGAGGAGGGAAGTACGTTTTTGTGTGTGTATGTTTGCGAGTGTATGTGTGTGTGTGTGTGTTTGTGTGTGTGTGGACGGTTGCATATTTAATCCTGTTGATTTTTATTTGTTTCCGTGTTGGTTCCGTGCCTTTGCTGCTGCTGCTACTGCTGCTGCTTTTGCTGCTGCTTTTTATGGCTTTTTATCTGCCTGATGATTGTGCATGCTCTTTGTTGGCCCACCGCCACGCCCACACAGAGCCCACAAAGCCTCCCCCACACTGACCTTTCTCACACAGACACACATGTATGTGGACACACGTGTGTGTGACCCCAAGGCATCCCACCTGAAAGATGACCCCACATGCATTTTATTCTCTATTCAAAGCCTGCTTTGTTGGCTCTTAATTTTCCATTTTTCATTCTCCGTATGCACGTTTCGATGACATTTTCAAAGATGCACGTGTCCCGGACTCTACGGTCCGCCGCTTGTGCATATCCTTGCTAAAAATACAGAGAACCGAAGGCTGGACCACAAATAGAGTTGGAAATTAGAGGGAAACACGAAGGACATTGAAAAGGGCAAAACGAAAGTCAAGAAGGGATTTCGAATGAGAGAGAATGGTATAGTGGGAGGACCTTGACAGTGAAGCACACATACAAGTAGGTGCTCTACTCTATCGGCATTTATTTAACCATTCAAATATCATTGAAGAATATACGTTTTATCGCGTTTTCGGTCTTATCATCATTTGAGAATATGTGAGCGAGATCATCTTGTCATTCTTGTGCCAAGTACCCCAATGAAGGCCGAATCTACGTTCTTTACCTCTACCATCTTCATAATATGTTCCCGTGAGACAACTGTAATAATAAGAAAATGAATGTAATAAATTCGAAGCCATGAATATTGTTATTTCTGCATAAAATGTGTGTACCTTGATCCGCAATGTTCAAACCACCAACCACCTCCATACCATTTTGCGCAATTAGACTTCCCACCAGTGTCGTTATCCCGATCCCATGTGGAAAACTTCTTGTTCAGGTGATATAAAGATAGGGAATCTCCGGCTGTCCCTGAATACTCTCCCAGCGATTTCAGTTTGTAGCCTTCCTCCTCGCTCCCTATTTTGAAATTATCGAAGCGAGCATAGCTGAAGGATCCATCAACCTTTCCGAGTTGGACATAGAGCTCGTGAGGCTGGGCCTGGGTCATTAGATGGATTCGCTCCAGTCCCAAAAAGAAGTTCTCCCGTAGGTTACCGAACCCTCGCTTGTAGTCGATCCAAGTGCGATTAAAGCTCTCATGGCCGTTGAGTCGTCTCTGGATTACATTCCAGCCGGATCCGGAAACGATGGAAGGCCAGGGAACAAGGAATGGGTCTCCTCCGGGCAGTGGAATGGTGTGGAGATCAGTGGAGTTGGCAAATGGAAGACAACTGCTTGCCTCCGAGTTGACCCTTAGCTTTTGTTCAAGGGACTTCACTTGATCCTCCAGTTCCTTGGCTGATTTATCCTTTGATTGCATTTGACCGTCTCTGGCCTGGTTCTGCTTTTCCATTTGTAAGATTTCGTCCTTCATTTGCAAAATTTCGTTTTCTTTCCGAAGCAATTCAGTGTCCTTGTCCTTCAGCTGTTGCTCCCAGCTCTCCTGCTCGGCACCCGACTGTTCTCTGAGGTCCTCCATGAGATTCAGCATCTCCTTTAAGTTAAGTTGCACCTTGAGATCTTCCACCTGCCTACTGGCCTGCAACTCCAATGACTTGGCCAGCTCAAGTTTGCCCTCCAGTTTGATGACTTTTTCCCTGAGCTCGCTGATGGTCGAGTCCTTCCCCTGGCATATGGCCGCGTACCGCAGCAGGGGCTTCACCATCGGGTAGCATATATGGCCGCAATACTCGTCGTCCTCGTCCCGGGTCACCTCACAGTGCTGGAAACGGAATACCCAACTAATTAGTTTGTTTCAACTACGATCGACTGCACTCAGTTCTCACAGCACTATTCTCGAAGCCATTTTCCTTGGAGAGAGTAACGTCCGCTTCTACGAGGAGAAGGGAAATCACCAGGATCCAATATGTCTGCATGACTTTCACTTCAAAGACTATTCCCGTGGAGAAACTTAAATCAGACTGAAGGCAGACAAGCGATGCAAGCCGTCTTTTATTTCATTGCTTATCAGTCTTAGTGCCTGATGTGTCCAAGAGAACCAATGTGGGAAATCCCACATAGTATCTTTAATCTTTCGTATATATATTTTGGCAAATCAGAGTTCACTTCGAATGGCATCTTTATGGGGATTGCCGGATTCTGTTCAGGGCTATTGTTGATAACAGGGCCATTGTACGAAGTATCATGCAGTTCCGTAGTCTTTCTTCTCGTTGATTATTCCACACATCTTTAAAGGCAATCGTATAGCGATTCATTTGTTTTCCGATTCGTTTTTGGCAGTAAATTCCACAAGGCAAACTCCCTATACATAGAATTCGTGGAAACTCATGGAACTGACTCGTGGAACAGCAAATACTCGAACATGAGATCAGCATTGGAGAGATCCCATCCCAGGCGATACGCTCTAGCGTGTTTTCAAGGTTACCAGAACCGAATAAGTGAATAGCGAAACTCGGTTTTTCAATTTCCATTTCAATGCTACGGGCAGCGGGCTACGGGCAGCGGTCCCCCCCGAAACCCCCAGCAACTGTAATTCAAATCAGAGCTCATTAAATGCGAAACGGATTCCCCCCCGGAAAAACAAACACCCCAAACAGCTGAAACAGCTGAGGGGGAAGGTGGGGTGACCGAAAAAACCACATCCAAAATACTCGTAAATCGTCCAAACAGCAAAATGGTTGTAACGCTTCCCGCTCTCTCCTGCTCTCCCGCCCTCCCGCTCTCTGCGGCACGTCCCCCAATTAGAGCGCGTGCCTTCGTTTCGCTCCGCATTGATCGGCGGGCAATCAATCCATCCATCCATCAATCTGCGAGTATCTTTACGGGATTTGATTGATTAAGTCTGCCACCCGGTGAGCGGTGTGAAAGTTGTGGCTGACACACAGATGTAGGAGAGGGGCAGGGGGAGGTCTTGTTGGGGGTCTTGTAAGTAGTTCAAAGTAATAGCTGCTTAAGCTTTAATGAGGCTTGTCTTTGATTTGTGGTGGTATTTGGGGGATTGGATGGGAATTTTGAGTGATTTCGGATTCAGTTTTTGCAGGACGGAAGTCGGGCGGAAGTTTAGGGAAGAAGGTCAACTGTTTTGATATCTTACTCAAAAATCTCTAAATCAAGTGGCTTTCCCTTAGAACTACTAGAAGGTTCTGGCACTCCGACAACCTCTCCAATGCTAATAGCTGGAAAATGTATTGCTTTCCCTGCTTGTCTGGGCATCGCCCATACACACACCACTGTGGAGTGTGGAGTGGTCGCTTAAGGCCTTAGATGTTGAGTAAAATATTGGCATTAACTGGTGGGCTTTGGCCTTAAAGCAGCTGCTAAGCCGGAGGCCCTTGCCGCCTCATCATCAGCGTCATCCCCGTCCTTGTGCTCATCCTCGTCCCTGGCATGTCTTGTGTAGGAGGGGGGGCTTATTAAGTTGCGATGCCAAAACCACAGAGACAGGAGATTGGATGTGTCGTTGGATGCTGTAGGGATGCTGCTGCTGCTGCTGCTGATGGCTGGCTGGCTATACCAAATGGACTACGGACTGACCATCATCATCCTCATCATCGTCTTTGGGGATGGAAGAGCAACAGGCAGGCGGCAGGCAGTAGGCAGCAGGCGCAATCGAGAAAACCGACAGGCTACTGGTCTCATCATCGCACTGCTAATCAAAATGCCATTGCCAGCGAGCGGAAAGCCAGCGAAACAAAATTAGCTTGAAAATTGTTAT
The DNA here is from genome assembly GCA_035041765.1 of Drosophila algonquin. Taxonomy (NCBI): domain Eukaryota; kingdom Metazoa; phylum Arthropoda; class Insecta; order Diptera; family Drosophilidae; genus Drosophila; species Drosophila algonquin. The sequence continues at coordinate 194,153 of JAWNKY010001621.1, forward strand.
AGCATTTTGTGGTTCCAGCACTCCACAGACAGCAGACAGCAGACAGCAGACACCAGACAGCACTCTGCACTCCACACAAACCATGGGCACTAAATCGGCTTAGAAACACTCTCAAGAATTCCCTTTCATGTGCGCTTTTTCTTTCTTTCATCACCTGTTTTGGCACTTGTTTTCTCCCTCTCCCTCACTTGCTGTTTGACCGCAACAAAAGCGCACAAATTGTGCCGACAGCCACAGGCCGACAGTCGACGGTCTACGGTCGACGACTTCTTTTCACCAAACTCATTTATATCAAAATTTGTTCTTAATCAGGGGCTGCGACTGAAAGCGTGGCCAAAACTCTTTCCGGCGGCTGCTAGCCCTCTGCAGAGTGACGAGGTGTTTCTACTTAGTTACTGCCCAGTCCTGTGGGAAAAGGGATTTGTGGAGTCATTTAGGGGCCATTGTCTGACAGAGGATGCCATCCCGGGATTATTGTACTTAGATCTGATGAATAGGCAGTTGCTTTAGGGCTAACGAGTGGCCAAAGGCTTAAAGGTGTGTGCCAAGAGATTTCTGGGCGAAAGTGTAACCGGGAATGATGCGGGTATCTTTTGAAGGCCAAAGTACATGCCTAGGAAACCCCCTAAGAGCCCCCAACTTTCACTGAGCTCACATATTGAAACTGATTCCTGCCACACACCGGGCATCGCATCGACTCGATTGCTCACAGTTCCTGCCTCCTGCCGCTGCCCTCCTCCGACTTTCCTCCGTTTTGGATTACGCATCTCTCAGAAGGAATCATCTCGTCTCGGAAGCAGATTGTTGTCGAAGTACAGAAAGGAAAACAAGCATGCAACAAGCATAACAATCGAAAGAAAATAAAGCGAAAGGAATATGGCAAAGGGAAACCTTATTCCTGCCACAGCGATGAGGAGTACGTGCGTGGCATGCCACGCATTCGGGGAAGTGAAGCACCTGCTGCTGTTTCCTAGGATGCGGCATTACGTGACGTGGAGACTACGGAGTCTCCTTTACCCCATAATCCTTTCAAGAATGCACTGCCCCACAAGTGGATATCGGTACGGCACCCCCTTCCCTCCTTTTTGCCCTCCGTTTGCCCTTTTTCGATTGTGTCGTTTTAGCTGATTCTCAAGAATGTAGGTCAAGTGGGCGTGGCGCGGCCTGAGTGTCCTGTGCGCTTCCACAAGGCTTTTATAAGGCAATTAAGCCACGTTAATGAAATCAGCCCTCTGCTGCCCTCCCCGACAGAAGACAGGCAGCAGGCAGACCTTTTCCCAGGCATTTTCCCAGCAGTTTTCCTGGCAATTTTCCCTTTCTATAATTTATGTAACCAATGGACTGCCGACTGCCAAGAAGGCTAATAGGCACAGGCCATCATGGATATTGAGATAGGGCTGTAGTGGAGGTGGGTGGGTGGTCTACAGGGTGGGTGGTGACTGGTGGCTACCATGTGTGGAATGTTGGAAAAACAATGCCAAAACGATGATTACACTAAGCTGCGGAGCAATATTCCACCCCTAATGGGGCGGGGGTAGAAGTCAATTTGTGCCTGCATATACATTTCACGGGCACATCCCTCTAATTGAGAATGAATATTTGATTGGCTTGCTGGCGGACAGAAGGGCTGGGCCATAACAATACAATTACCCACCAAAAACGCATGAAACAGACAAAAAAGGAGAAACACCAACATACGTGAGAGAACTAACAAAGTAGGGAAAATGTTTTAGACAGATATGGCTGGCTAAGTATTAGATAAATAGATAGATAGAAGAGAAAGAAGAGGAGAGGAGAAAAGTGGAGCGTAGCATGATTTTTATGGCATCCAAGAGATGGAAAATGGTGCACAGACATCAAAAGTCAATCAATGTAATGTTGTCAAAGCGGCTACGTGGCAGGCAAGGAGTCCGTGCAGCAGGAGAGTAGGGGGTGAAAAAAAACAGAGGAGACAGCGAGACAACACGGCAGCCCCTGGCATAGAGTGGGTTTTAAGCCAACATTCGAGTCACAGCTTGACAGGAATATATTGCATTGGCCGAACAGCATGATGGCTACCCACCTGTGCCCATGCCCATGCCCCCGCCCACTCCCCCATGAAATTTACGCTTGGAAAATGCTTGTAACTTTACGCCAACTTGAAGCCGAACTCCCGGCCAGATATACATGGTCCTATATAGTATATACATAGTCCTACCTCTGACATATCTGCACCTCCATTGTTCTGAACAAAAACCGTGCAAAACAAACAATCAGTGGATGGAAATTCTGTTCGCAAATGTCGCTGAAAATAGGAGAAAACGTGAGAAAAAAAGGACAACATTTGATGCAATAAAAGAGAAAAGACAGCAAAAAAAGTAAAATGGAAAAAAAGGTTTAATGCAAAAGAAAAACAGAAAAAAAGGGAGATGCAACAAAAAATTGAAAATAATGAAAGTGGAAAAAATGTAGAAAACAACGAATGAAATTAAAATGCATTTTCAGGACTTTATTTTTCTCATTGTTGTTATTGAAAAGTTTTACGATTTTCTTTTTATTTTTTGTTCTTTCTGTTGGAGTTCTCTGTGGATTCTCTGATTCTCTGTGTGGGATTCTCGCTGCGGCGGAGGCGTCATTCTCTGTATGTGCGTGGGCGGACTGCGAGGAGCTTTCCGGCATTAGTTTTGAAGCTTTTTCCATTAACCGTAAAAGTTTCGTTAGGTGGTTTATTAGTGTTTTTGAAGCTTTGAGAAAAACGAGGAACACTTGTCGCACAATTTGTTTATCCTGCCTGCAAACTGCCAGCCAACTCCTGGGGCAAGTTGTGTGGGCGAAAGTTACGCCCAGAGTCGGGAGAGATATTTAATTCATAGTTCGGACTCCCCAGGATTCCTCCTGTTTATTATTGGATCAAAGTTGTTTCGAGGGGAAAGTAGAGAGATTTATAGAGGATTGGGGGATTGGGGGGACCCCAAGGGATCTTGGACTTTGTATTCTGCTCTTAAGTTAAGTTGAAATGCCAGATTCGATGGCAAACTATGGTATTATAGATCTTTGACTTTCTATCTTTCCCAAAAGTAACTAAATTCTATGGTACTGGAGTTTTTCTTGTTATTGGGGGTGTGTTTGATAGGCTTACAAAATAGGAGAACTTTTCTCGAACCTTACTCGATTGTAGCAATGTGTGCTGTTTTATCAATACCCGAAATGGGATTAGAATATCCATCAACTGCCAAAAATTTAATTAAAAATAAATCAGTTATAAATGAAATCAATTGGCAAATATTATCAAATTGTAGAAATTTATTTGATTTTAATGGACCAAAATCACAACCCGAAAAGCATTCACAAATTCCGACCGACTGTCGCTGTGGCTGTTGTAGCTGTCGATGGCAGCCAATCCATCAGATGGATTCGATTATATAATTATATCGGCTTGATGATAGTTTCCCTTCTGTTGATATTAAAATTTAATTAAAATGCCATTAAAAAGCGAGCAAGAGAGAGGGGGAGGGAGAGAAGCATTTGAGAAGCAACAGCTGGCTGTAACGGGAAGCAGCTGCCGCTGCTGCTGCCAGAGACTGTCAAACTGTAAAGTGAGATGCGGCAGTGGCTGCTAAGGCGAAATTGATGGGGCAACTACTGCTATAGAGAGGGAGAGAGAGGGAGCGAAGAAAGGAAAGATGTGCAAAGACACTAAAATAAAAAGGGAGCACAAAATCAGTAGAAGAAAGCAATAGAGAGACAGAGGCAGAGGCAGAGGCAGCGGCAGAGGGAGAGAGGCTATGATTACGAGGTAAGCTTACAGTCATTTAACTTTGACATCCTTGCGCTTCATTTAACGCACACGCACACACACACACACACACACAGAGAGAAGAGACACAATGGACGAAGGACTCGTACCTCGTACGAGTACGTCGCACACGCGACTCGAGTGCCGTCTGCCGTCTGCCGTGTGTGCAGTGCAGTTCTGGGTAAGCGAAATGCGAGCGGGCTACAGCGAGCTGTGGAAGCTATTTAATTAATGTGAAGCATTATGCCCGATTATGTGGAATAAATGAAGGGAAGTGGCAGTGGCAGGAGGCACTAGCAGGCAGGCAGGAGGCAGACAGAGTAAGTGGTAAAAGCGATTATCCATGTGAACTATGGAAGCCACTGGCGGGCACTGGGGGGCGGGGCAGCTTTAACCAGATTAAATGGCGGATCAATAGAAGCAATTTATGAATATTTCAATAGGGAAAACGGAGTTCATAAAAGGTAATAGTTTTGCTGGCAACAGAACAGAAGGAACGTGAATTTAATGACGATGAAACCCGCTCTTTTAGAACTCTTAATTATAAACACTTTTTAGGCAAATAAAGTTTTGGTTCTAAAAGTTTTCCCGAATGGAAAAAAGTTAAATTAATTCAAATAAACAAAGGAAACACAGAAAACTATTTAAGCAACTGGAAGTTCATAAAAAGCACTTGGTTTTCTGATTAGTTTTACGGAAACCCCCAAAATGCAACTAGAAGCCTCTGCAGAACTTGTACAAACTTTTCCCTGAAGCAATTTTCCTCGCAACTGAAGCCCAGGCGAGGGTTTAAGTCCCTTTTTTGCAAATCAAAATCAATTTTCAGACTACTCTCACGCATAATTTGAACAGCAAGCAAACAGACAGACAGACGGACGGACAGGCCGGCAGGCGGGCAGGCGGCAGGCTTCGATAGAAGACAAACAAACCATAGACACACACAGATACTCAGATGCACAAGCACGCAGATGAAGATACACAGACACACAGATACTCACTCAGACAAGAGCGGCAGGCAGGGCAACATGCGAAAGATGAAAGATGGAAAATGTGTGCCAAAGCCTTGGTAAATTATTCAAAAGTGTAAGACCTGCTAAGAGGCGTGAAAGAAAAAGTGAAAACTTTAGAAGGCAAATAATAAAATGCCCACAAAGATGAAGGCAGGAGGCCTCCTCCAGAGCGCCTAGTGAGAGTTATGCAGCCTGGCAGGAAGCCCCTCCCCTCCCCACTTGAAGGTGAAGGAACTAAGGACTGGAGTGGTCCCCCCCCCCCACTGGAGGTGGAAGAAAACTAAGGAACGGCTTCAGACGAAAATATGTTTTATTGATTGTGTAAATATTTAATGCACTTTCGCATTTCACTTGCTTTCTCTGCCTCTGGAAAAAGTGTGAGACAGAGGGCCGGAGACAGAGATAGAGCGAGAGCCAGCGCCAGAGGCTTCTTGTTCCCTGCGAATGGGCTGCGTGTATATTTGCGTGTGAAATGGCTTATTACGGTCACGTTTCGCCTATAAAAGCAAGGAGCAAGGAGGGAGGAGACACTAGAGGGGGAAAGAGAGAAAGACAGACTTTTTCTTCACACGACAGAGACCACGGATGAGGGGCCGTGCCTCCCTGGGGACTTGGTCTCCTGGATTTAGAGCACCTGTCGCCCCGATAATGGACAGGACCTTAGGCATACTAAATTCCCTGGCAGAAACACAGAGGGAGAGAGAGAGATGGAGAGACTACTACACTATACTACAATGAGGGAGATCGCTGGGAGGGAGTACGAGTACGAGTACGAGTAGTCCTGGCACTTGCTGGCAAATGGCTTGGAATTTATATTCGCCTCAAAGGTGAAAAATGTTGCAGAAGGCACTTAATTTTCGTCGGGGGAGGGGGTGCAATGTCGGGGGAGATGCCTGCAATTCGGCCGCAGATGAAGTTTTCTTGTGCGGAAAATTACAGCTGGGAATTGCCTTTTGAAACATAACTAGGAATTAATAAAGTTTTTCTTTCCTTCTACTCCTGGCATCCTGCGGGAAAGTTGTACTTTCTGCTGCGGAAGGCGGTGGGTTTGGTGGGTGAGGGGCGTCCTTGAGGAGAAAGGAGTTGGAGTTGTGGAGTTGCGCTGTTCTAAAACATAGTTTTGCAGCAAAATTACAAGACAGCTCATTAACATGTTGCACAGAAAGCGAAAAGCCACGAGCGGAAATGGAAAATCTCGAGAGGGGAAAAGCAAAGCCCAGAGAGCAAATGGACAGAATAAACACAGAAAGGAAAAGTGTTTCAAATTAGTATAATGATAGGGAAGGACTCCCCATACAAATGGGTTCTAGGTATGGGCTGTCGTTTAACATCATTAACACAATTTCCTTTCATGTTTCCCCCTGCTTTGCCCAGTGCTCTCTGTCGTGGTCAAGGTAAAAACAAACAAACAAACAAACAAACAGAAAACGTGGAAAAGTCACCAAGCAATGGATGGCCCTGGGAATGGAATTGCCTGTTCTCCTTCCATCCTTCATGTGTTTGCGTCCCAGGCTCCCCATATGATGGGTTGTCCTGTAAGTGGGTTGGTGTGTGTGTTGCGGGGGAGGGGGTGTTTATTTACCCACGCTGCTGGGTCGGGGCTGGGGGCCTCCACTTTATTTGTGTGTTTGCCTTTCGGCTTCTGGTCTCGGGACCCAAACTGTGTAAAAACTGTGTAAAAATCACGTTTAACACATAAATCCAATTGCGGTAGCCCTACGCACGACTACATACACAGAGAGAGAGACAGAGAGAGAGAGAGAGAGAGGGAAGGGGAATTTGAAAGGGGAAAGCATGAGGGACAGGTTGAAAAGGGGATGGAGGTAGGGGGGATAGTTATGTAATTAATTAGCTGGACAGCAAAACTGTTTTTACACAGAAATTGTGTGTCCAGCAAAACTAGAGATGTGCGGAAAGAGAAGCGGCATGAAATCGGTAATAAAATCTACCGAAATATCGAAAAAAGGATAACATTATTAGAAAGTGGAAAAAAATGAAGAAAAATAAGTGGAAGATCTTGAAAAATGATTTGGAAATGAACGTTGACCTTGAGAAATGAATCTTCCTATTGGATATTCTCCGAGAAAATATCTCCCTAAAGATGGCATACAAAAACAAGCAACTATCGATCCCTTGTGCCATCCCTAGAGCCAAAGCATGAATTTTTCAAGGCCTTCGGACATTTGCTTGACCAAAAATAGCCGCCATCCCAGAGAGCGGCGAGGGGCAGGCTGTCTCTCTTTGTGCCAAGGCGTCAGGCCGTCTGGCATTCGTAATTGGGGAAATGTACGGAAAAGTGGAAAGCCTTTAGAGCTGCCAGAATATGTGGATGACATTACCTGGCAAATGGACGGGACGGGATGGGATGTCCCGCTGTGCAAACCATTACTGTAGCATGTAGCATGCAGCATTTGGCTCTCTTGCTCTTGTCATAATTGCAACCAATTCTATGGACAGCTCGGAAATAGTTTGTCACATTTCAATTACCGTTTATTTGCCACTGAACAGCATCAAGGTGGAATTATTGAGTATACTTTGTGACACCACATCACAGCTTGAAGACCGCTCTCTCTCCCTCTCCCTCTCTCCCTCTCTCTCTCTGTTCGGCTGATTGATTGCACTCGAGGCGACTGTGGCTGTGGCTGTGGCTGGGCAGGGTGTTTGCATAATCCAGTTACACGCCAGAAGGTTCTTAATTAAGGCATTGCATTTCGAGTGGCCGGCCGTAAATTGAACCGACCAAATGGAGCGGTGGCCTCTTGGCCCTAAGGCAATCCGAGCAGACAGGCAGCTTCCATTACCAAGGCTAATGGGCACGTGAGCCGCATTTAATTTCTCAGACAACAGGCTTGAGGCGAGACGGGAGACGAGATGGTAGGACTGAAGACATGAGGTGAGAACGAGGAGTTTTCCCATCATCCCATCATCATTGGGGCGATGGTGGTGGATGGTGGAGGCTCTGCAATTGTCATAATTAAGAATGATGAATGAGTTGGCGAATTGTGTCAGACGTGGATGGGCAATGAATGCAACAAACCAACCGTCCGTCTCGGCATTCCTCCAACTCTCTTTGGAGATGGGAACGTGAGAGCAGCACATGATATTGCGATATATTCCCCATGAAGGTGAGTGCGTGAGCAGCTTCCATCTCTGGGCACGCTGTGATCCCTTCATGCGTTAGTCCATCTCTAGGACTCCTCCGTTCTGCTGTTGGGTGTCCCAGGGCAGGGTCTCTCTCGTCTGGCATATTTGTTAATTGTTTTCAATTGCGTGTTCTCCCTGCATGGCCTTGTCTTTCGCCTCGCCTCGCCTTTCCTTGTCTGCAACTGCAACTGCAACTGCATTCCACTGGAATTCCCCGCTCTTGTGGCATTCTTTTGTGGCTTGTGGAAACGGAAGTTCTTAAGTCAATCATCGTCATCTGGAGCGCTCTTTAGCCAGCCAGAATGGAGGCAGGGGAGGTTCTACCACTCTCTGGAGACGGCTATAATTCCATGTTCTGACTGTCTGACTGTCTGGGCTGTCTTCCATCCACGTTTTCCTGCTTCCAGACACAAATTAAAGCTGAAAAGTTATTTGAAATGAAAATGCTGAAAATGTTGTTCATTCTTTGGCATTTGTTGCTCTCTCTTTCCCCCACTCTGTCTTCCCTTTTGGCATCACTCCATCTCTTAGTCGTTGCTTTTTTCTGTGACTGTCTTCAGCCATTTTCTTGGCTCTCGAATGGAATTGTTCTTCTTGGCCAAAAGAAAGAGAGACAAAACAGAAAACGGAAAACAGATTAAAGAGATAATTTCAATTTGTTCTGGGATTAAAAGCGCAGCAGTGCAGCAGCCCAGTGGAATTATTTCTCCGAAATTCATTACAAAACTCTCGAAGCATTGCACCCCCCTGGGTGGTGCACTTGCAACCTGATTAAAGGAAAAGCAAAGTCGGCGAGTCGTTAAATTGCAAGATACTTTTGCAGCGAAGGATAATTACTTAATTGTTATCTCATTGGCTTGCATTACATTTTAATTGCGTTTCCAAGGAATAGTATGATACCCTCCTATACCCTCCCCCGTTAAACCCCTCCCAAAACTGCAGCTTATTAAAATTTCTCAAATGGTTTTTCAACTAAATATCCAGCTCATTTTCTTATCGCTCATAAATCGCTGGAAAACCCAACTAATTCTGGCGCTGACATCAGCGTTTTTCGCCCTGGAAAAACACTAAACTAAAGGGTGTCCCATGGCGATATCTGCAGCCACTCCACTCCACTCCACTGGGCTGGAATTAGCCCCACAGGAGAATGTAATCAAAATCCGAAAATGCATATAAATGAATAATTATAGTTGTTTAAGGGAGGGAAAACATTGCGAATCTCGGAATGGACAATTTCCCGCTGACTCTGTTGTGTTTTAATGTGAATTTAATGAATGTCCAATTTTGCATAATGACATTTTCCGTTCTCCTTGGGTTTGGGTTTGGGTTTGGGCTGTAATGAAATTTGCATTCTCTGGCAAACAGCTGTCGAGAGGCAGGCATACAGGGTATACGCGTACAGGGCGTATGCTTTATGACGGAATTCGTTTGCCGAGAGTTCAGTGAAATAAACCCCAGGTGGAAACCCCAAATAGTTTTGCTTGGTGGCTAATGGAAGCATGGTTGTTTGATAGTTTCAAAAGAAGAAAAAAAGTGTGGAGAAATTCGAGTGGATGTGCACCACAAGTTAGGGGATTGCATGCCCCATGCTCCTGCCCCTGACCATGAACTATGTGTGTACATATTGGACTATTAATAAAACATGTGCCACTCTTATGTATATTTTGCTTTTTTTCCTCGTGTTGTGTTCCTTTCAAGCAGAAGGAGAGCTCTCCACACAAATCACGTAGTCAAGAACGGGCCAGTGCACACATCCATCCATCCATCCAGGCATCCAGGCATCGAAGGAGAAACAGCTGCCAGGACACACCCACTACACACACACCCACCACCCACATCGAAGGAGCCAACGGCTTGCTGCATGCTGGCCAAGCACCAGATAGCACACATCCAATAGCTCTCCAGCTCTCCTGCCCCTGCTCCTGTCCGTGCTCGTGCTCCATCGCAGCCAAATGTATGCCGGGCGAGCGACACAATTTGCCAAAACCATCAGCAGCATGGCATGCAGCATCCAGAAGCAGCCACAAGCCGCAGCACAGCCCGCAGCCACAGGCACAGCCACAGCCACAGCTACAGCCATGACGACGACGACAACGACTACTCCGACGACAGCAACCACCTCGTCCTCATCCCCATCGAGTGGTGCGCCACCACCAGCACCAGCAGCAGCGGCAGCAGCAGCAGTGGCAGCAGCAGCAGCAGTAGTTCCTGATGTCCGACGCGGAGGCGGCTCCAGTGGAGCGGGCACAGTGCCCTCCACCCCGAAATCCACCAAGACATCGGCCCAGCCGAGGGGCTCGCTGCCAACGGACGTGAATCAGCCCCCGTTGGAATTTCAATGGCCGCCGCCGGTGCCCGTTTCCACGCACACGAGCAATTTGCGCCTGAACATGATGAATCAGGACCCGAAGGACCTGCACACAGCAAGGGCCATCATAGAGGAGCTGCGCTCCAAAGTGCGCTTTCAAACGGAGCACATCATGAAGTGGCGCAAGGCGTATGCCATGCAGGTGAGTCCCAGAAAAAACCATTGGATGGATGTTTGATTGGAGATAGAAACCCACAAATTGGGGATAGTTTTCAACAGAAAATAGAAAAAATTCATATTTTATAAAGATTTAAGAGAAGACAACCATTGTTTTCCTGTTTATGTTTCTTTTTTTTATTTAAAATTTACTCAGGGTTATGGATAGACAGAGATCTTTGTGGGGTCTTTCAGAAATTGTTAGATCTGTGAATCGTAATGAAGTTTCGATTGTTGATGTAAATACAGGAGTATTAGAATATGGATATTTAAATCTCACAGAATCCTAAGAATAAAGCTTCAGTTAGGCTGGCCCCAAAGTGGCAGAGAATCCTTGAAATACTCAACCAAGCCTCACCATACCATTCCCTTATCCTCAGGTGCAGCAGCACTATCGCTACCAAAAGGAGAAATCCGATCAGATGAACTCTCTGACCTCCCAGCTGCTGCTCCTGGAGTCGCGCCTGAAGCGAAAGCAGAAGCAGATCGCCAGCCTCCTCAACCATCGGGAGCTGACAATCGCGCGGCAGCAGAAGGTGATCGACACGCTGTCCTCGCGGCTGGTGGATCACGGACTGGAGACGATCGAGGCGAGCTATGCCAACGAATTGGACTCCCTGAACGACTCGGACTCGGCGGTGGTACTGGAGGACATTGATTCGGACAGCACCATGACATTGGGCACGCGACGGAGGAGCAGTGGCGGCGGGGGAGTGCTGGGAAGCGATGGCATCACTATAGTCCGTTCGATATCGGATGCAATTGAAACGAATCTGAACAAATACGGAGCTGCACGGAGGAACAATTGCTTCTTGCGACGTCCCGACATCCTGGAGACAGTTTATTCGGTCGAAGAGGACCCCGAACCCACACCCGATGTGGCGGAAAAGCGGGACAAGTTCAAGAATCGGTCGGAAAAGGCCTTGAGCTCCAGCTCCACCGAGGGACAAATCGATGGCGCCAGCCCCACGGCCAATGCCAGCGCGGATAAAGCCAAAGAGTCGTCGATGTGTGTGGATGGAGGAGGAGGAGGTGTAGGAGGCTCTGCGATTCCGCGTCGACAGCTGGGAGCCCTGAAGCGATCCCCCAGCCATGATGCCCCGTGCACCACAGTGAGTGTCAAAGTGCCGCAGTTGCAGCCATCGCCACAGCAGCCACAACAGCAACAGCAGCAGCAGGAGCCGCTCAATGGCAAGAATCAGGTATGGAGATATAGTCTTTTAACCCCCTTTCGGGAAGGGTCACTCATCAGAAACCTCTTTTCTTAGGTACTCTCCTACAATCGTGTGATGCTGAACCATCGATCGGTGACCAAACCCAAGGACGTCAAGTACAAGCGCATCAACAAGGCCAAGTCCAAGAGCCTCGAGGAGCTGCGTGGACGTCTAAAGAATCTGGTGGAACGACCGCCCGGACTAGAGGGTGGCTACCCCTCGGGCATGATGCCACAGACGGCACAGTCGTATGCGTGACATTTGCCACAGCAGCCAGAAGATGGCCCCAAGAAGCCCAGGCAGCAGCAGCAGAAGCAGCAGCAGGAGCAGATGGAAACCGAAGAATGTAGGGGCTCTGCTAGTTCGATGGCGCCGCAGCCGTCAGAGCCGGAGGCAGGTGGTGGCAGACATGGCTGTCCCAAGCGTTCAATGACCCTGCCACGCATACTAATGCCACAGGCGACCAGCAGCAGTAGCGGCAGCGGAGGCAGTGGCAGTGGTAGTGGCAGTGGTGGGCGTGGCAGTTTCTAGCAATTAAAGAAATTTTTCATACGCAATTGTGATAAAAAGTGAAACAGTTTTCCTTCTACTATCTCTTGTTAGTCCTCTTTTAGAGCGGATATCTTCTGAGAATCTCTTTAGAGAGGATGTGTTCTGATGATATATTTTGGTGGATGGATCTCTCCTTGAAGGGAGTATCTGCTAAATGTATCTTTCAGCCAATAAATCCTTTCGTTGAGGAGTATGTCTCCTGGTTGTATCCCTTTGAAGGGGTTCTCTATCGTTTAGTTGCTTTTAAACACATGATTCTCTGTTGTAACATTTGTTTCCTTCGGATGCACATCCGGCTATCCTCTGCTCAGTTCTTCACAAAACTCTGCATTTAATTTAGTTTTAGTTTTTATTTGTAACAAAACGGAACTGCATTTTTGACTTAACATTTATGATTATGTATAATTTTCACACACAAATAAATCACACATTCAACAACAGTCACTCTCTGTCTCTTATTTTCCGGAAAACAAGAAGCGTATGAAAAATTTCATCGTATGGAATGTTTAAGTGTAAGTGCAAGTGTTTTATCCTATAAGGAGATGCAGGTGGCTCTGGTCTGTGACATATCCTGCTTTGAGGACAATATTTCCCGGGAAACATGAAAATCCAAGAAGTTCAAAGGTGAAGCAACGAGTAGGAGGAGCTGGAGACGCCACCAGGTTCAGCTTCAGTTCCAGACAAGGGCCGTCATTGTGTGGGTGAAAAGTAGGCTAGAAAAAGAATACTACAACAAATATACCTATTACATACATATAGAACATTTAGTACATGTACTAACTCTAGTTAGAAACGTAAGTGAAAATGTATTCGTGTCGATATTCGTGTAACTTTTGCAGAGATCAGATCATAGACGCATATACAGAGCATATTTTCAGCTTCAGCAGAGATACAGATACTTTCAGCTTCAGCAAAATCAGTGTGGCACTGGCTATAGATACAGATACACTTTTTTTCTCCGCTTTTCGAAATGTAGAAAATCTCACACCCCGCCCCCGAAATAAGCTTCCCTTTCGCCTCTTTGGATATCTCAGAATTTAGTTTGTAAGCTCTACTCCATGGACTGTCTTCTAGATAACAGAATTTAAAATATGAATATGAATATATATTTTCTTACTAACAAAAAACATACCAGCTATTTTTACATTAATTAATTACTAACTAAAAGACATATAAAGATATATACATATATATATATGTATATGATATGTAGCTGTAAGAGAATTACATACAGAATTAAGTGTTCTTTTTGTTGACTTTTGGACTATTATTTTTCGATTATTATGAGCTCTGGGGGTAGCCGAAACCCCTCAAGCGCAAGACGTCAGATGTACCTTGAAAAAACTCGTAAAAGTATAAAGAGAATATGCAACATTAATTGTGTAGCTTTGTGCAATGCTTTAGGTGTAAAAACTATAAAACTATGAACTCTAACGAATGGCTGCTATCCAACCGAAAATCAATTGAAATACAGATACAGATACAGAAATATAGATGTGTTAACCGACAAAAACTAAAGTACAATGCTCAGAAAAAACAGCTGTAATACATACAATACTTACATACATACATATATCGAATATATCGAATGTTATATCAAATATACATAAATAAAACTCTGTGTTTCAATGTGGAATGTTCTTTGAAAAATAACCTAAATGTACCTAAAATACAATACAATATAATACGATACGAAAAACAACCTACAATATTGTTGTTGTTGTTGTTGTCGTCCCTCTCCACCTTTCAGCAGAGCTAAACAAAACTGTTTCAAAAACGTTTCTTATATATAGATATATATATAGATATATAGACATATATATACAAACATATACGTAATGTCAATGTCAAATGTCAATGTTGTAGAAATAGATAATCATAGTCTTAGTTATGGAGTCAATTTTTTTTAATTTCAATTTTATTTTTCGTGTTTTTCTGAAGAGTACGAAACAGCGCAAATATTTGCCATGCTCGAAGATAAAGCGTGCGATTCTAAATATAACAATAAGAATACATATGTATTTAAAATATAAAGCTAAGGAAACTAATAGTTGTACGAATTATACATACATATATCCACATGCCAAAAAATGAAAGCTGAAGGAAGTGGAAATTGAGATTGGAAAGTTCTCCCTTAAAAAATAAACTTCTTAGAATTTATTTGATATGGGCAAATGAACTTGAAATAGATGTCTATATCGCTATATTTGAAGGAGACTACGATTTACAGCAAGCAGTTCTCTGTGGATAAATATAGGGAGAAGGCGGAAAGAGAACTGCGAATGCAAATCCCAGTAGGCGGAAGAAAAAAGAATTTCCTGAATCTCCCAATCATTGTATTTGATATAAATGAGCGGAAAGAGAAAAAGGAATGTGAATCCCACTCAAATGATATCTGTATCATTACCCCACAAATTGCTGAATATAAACCTGTTAAACTAAAACAGAGATAGTGAGAGAGAGATAGAGAAAGCGAGAGAGAGAGAGAGAGAGAGAGACGTTGCACCTCCCCCTCGAGATTCAAACGATTCTGTACAAAAACGCAGTATCAAAACGCATGCAAATAAGTATATACAGTATAGTACATGCATATACTACTCATATTCCTAAGTATATAGTGGGTAAGACATGCAATTTATGAACCTAATTGATATTTGGATGTATCTTAGCGATAATCGTGTGTGTATATTATTAGCAGAAGCTGTGTGCGATGCAGCATCTTTTTTTCGAGTTAGCTTCAATTTGCGGAATATTTATGGCCATTACTTTGCTCATGTCTACAGTACATTTGACTAATCAAGTGGACAGATACTATTTTCTACTTACGGCTTAATAAAACCAAAACTACAAACAAACACTCTAAATGCAAAGATACATTCGGGGTTCGGGGTTGGGGGTTTGAGGTTGAGGTTCGATCTGTGGATTCAGTCTCCGTTGAGCAGCGATTGCGGAAACATGTCAAGATCAGAGCGGAGTCTGCTACACCTTATCAGCATCGCTTGCGGTGCTTTGGGGCTTATCTGTTTGGTGAGTGACTCGTCGCCGTTTGAATAGATAAGAATTCTGTACCGTATTGATTATTCGATTATTCGATTATCAGGCAAAGGCGGATAGTTCTCGGGGCTACAATCCCCTTGCACGTCCCGTGGCAGAGGCCGTCGAGCGGCTGTACAACCAGGTACTGCTTTCCACCATCGAGGATGCCCGCCAACGACTGCCACACCTCAATGACAGCGAGGCCATCGATAAGCAGTACTTTGACGATCTGGATACCACATTGGGCAACGAGGACTACTACAGCACGGCGTACTACATCTTTGCGTGGATCAACAGCCAATTGATGGCCCAACAGCAGCCCGACAAGCTGCTCCAGGAAGTCCTGCCTGGCGAGAAGGCGTCCATACGGCACTTCTTCCAGAAGGTGCGACCAACGTTGGAAAAGTATCTGCAACGCAGCCACCAATCGAAGCCCCAGCTAATAGCCAATGTCACACGGTGGGCAGGCGAACAGCAGGACTCAGTGGTGATGTCCTACATTGAGTTCCCTCGCAGCCTGCAGGCCCAGATCCCAGAACTCCAGCTGATGGACTACACGAAACTGGCCAAGGCTCTCATCGAGGGCGTGGCCACGGGCATATGGGGGTCGGTGTAAAGATGCATACATATGTGAACGGGTTCTCTAAAGCCTCGCTTTTGCTCCCATGATTTTCCAGGGAAGTTTTAGTTTAAATACAAATAATTTGTCTCGAAATATATTTTCGAATGAGTGTGTAAACATTTTCCTACCTCGAATGAGTGATTATTGATCCACCAACTTGTAGATCTGGCCATGGATCAGCCTCAAAGTCTCGTCGTATTGCCTGAGAACTATTTTGACCTTCTGCATTGTGCTTGCCAGCGTCCAGGCCTCTTCGGCGCTCATCCTGGTCACGTAGCTCACCTCCAGTGCCTCCAGTCGAGCCCTTAGCTCCGTATAGCCATGCCTTAGAGATCGAAACCTCCTATGGACACGTCTCTGCTGGCATTGACTCCCCGGCTGGCGGCACTGCTCCACAAACTGAAAGATCTCGAGTCCCAGGTGCTCCAGGGAGAGCAGCCACTGGCTGATGTCTTCATTGAACTGATTTTCAGTTTGTGGAAATGTTGTGGGTGTAGGTGTTGCCTCGTGCTGTTGCAGCTCATCATCCTGCTGTCTCATCAGCTTGCGTAATTCTCGCAGACTGTCGCCCCGCGATGGGGAGGCGACTGTCAACTGAAGTTGTTGTTTGAGTTGATTTAATGAGGGGTCTTTGCGACTGTACCTACCTGCAATGGGAATGCAATCATGAGTATTCCGATGGGCAGCAGCATTCTCTCAGAATTCAGTTGTTCTGAATTCTGTTGGAGAGAATTGAACGTTCTTATCACGCCAGGCAATGTCTGACGACTGATGATTACAGACTGCCGCTGTTACAGACGGCTGAAGTCGTAGATTCCACGATGATTAACGGGGCGGTACTGGCTTTTTTGTTCAACTTCCGAATAGATGATTGCATCACAGATCGTGTGGGGCTTATAAAAGGCGCCCCCCACGCAATGGAGTTATTCTTAATATTTTAGTCATTCACAAGCTTCAGTCATCAGAATGTGGCGCCTCGTCCTAGTCCTAGCAGCATTGCAATTTGCGGTAAGAATATCCTCGTTTCCTCTTCTATGTGGAGGGTCTAATGTTGCATGCCTCCTTCAGAGCGGCGCTCCTATTACGAGCAGCACTCAGCTTTCGTACTACATGACCAACGAGCTCGTCTCTATGGTGGAGTCTTCGTTCCTGGAGACCGCACGACTACTCCAGCGAGTGATCGATGACGCTGAGCTCTTTATGCCGCCGAACACTCGGAGCCAGATCTTGGAGGCCTTTGGGGAGTTTGTGGATCTGGTGAAGGACATCGACATGGATGACTCGGAGCAAGTGGAGCTCGTGACCACGGATCTGGACTATCTCTTCGATATCTTCGAATTGAACGACTCTGCGGAGCTGGATTCCGAGGCAGATCGAATGGTCATGCGACTGCTCAAAGAGCATGGCATCGACGACTTCGAGAGCACTATGCTCAAGCAGTTTGACACGGCACTCAAGAGAATCGAAGAGCAGATCGAGTCCTACATCAGTGGCATGTCGGCGAGCAAGCTCAAGAGGAGAGCAGAATTTCTCGATTGGTTCCATAAATTTAAGAACGAAAAGGATACGATGGATAAGCTGACGATGCTGTTGGAGAGTGACTATATATATTAGGTACAGTCATGCTATACCGGTAGAGCAGAGCACAAACATATCTGCTAAATGCATAGCACTATCTGTAAACAGAATAAGCTTAAATATCTTTTTGAATTCGTTTTAAAAATTAATGGAATAAAAGAGTGCAGAATCTCATCCATATATGTACATTCTATGATTTCAGGTATCTCTATTATGTGTTGCATTGCTGCTTTTCATAAATGAACATGGGTACGTATTCCACTAAACATCAAATCGTGCGAATACAGCATTATATTAGAAGCATAGATTATCACAAGGCAAAATTGCGACTACAGTTTCTAGAGAAAGAGAGACTGATAGATAAGCATTGAGTGCAACTTCCTAGACTGGAAATCTCTGAGTGATAACAACTGAATGACTTAAGGGAAAACAACATTGATTTCATGGAAATCCATTGAAATCATTGGCAAATTTAATTGATTTTTAAGCGAGATTATTCTAGAACTAATAGTAACTCAAGGACGAGGAGCCAAATCGTGGCATCATCCGTGAGTCGTACACATTGTGCTCGATCTGCGGTGGTCCATTGCCGTCGGAGGTGAAGCTGTAATGCTCGGAGCGTTGGAAATTGTTTGATGAACTGCCGATGGGGCCGCTGCCAGAAAAGAAGGGAGTCATCGAACTGGCACCCGAGGGATAAGGTATCTGGAAAAGTTTAGATAATTTGTATGATAAGAATGCAAAAATTCGCATCAAAATACATACAGAATTGGGACTACCACCGCGACCACTAGGAAACACGGGATTCCTGGAAATTCCAGATGAAAATGGGACCCTCAAGGGGGGAAAGGGATTGCTGGGATTGCTGTAGAAAGGACTCGTCGGAAAGTTATTCCCGTTGAAGCTGGTGTTGGGGTTGGGCCGAATATTGCTGGGAGGATACACCCCGTTTCTTCCATTGAAAACAGATGGCTGAGAGTAAAGACTTAACGATTAGAGAGCAAAAGTAGAGGGAAATGGATCAGAAAACATACCTGTGGAAAATTATTGGGATAGAAAGAGTTTTGTGGATAGTTGGGCCAAGGTTGTTGACTACCGTCAGATTCCTCGGATTCCGTGACCTCTTCGACCTGTCCATCGGTTTTCTGGGAATGACATAAAAAGGGATTTTATGATGGCTTTTGCTGCGAAAGGTTTGTGTCCTCTCTCACTTCAAGGAATTCCGCGTCATCTGTGGGCTCCAGTATGACAGTACCATTCTGTCCTTCATTGGGAATCGACTTTCCCCCTCCGCCTCCGTTTCCAACGGGCTTGAACAGATCTGTTGGTAAGTTTCGTGTGTCGCGTACAATTCGTAGCTTTTGCTGCGGCAAAGTGTGGCAGAGCTAAGGAGATTGAGAGATTAATAAGAGAACTTGTCGAATTCCATTTTGATTGTGCCCTCACCCCCTGGCCTATGACCAGCAGCAGCAGCAGCGCGCAAGGGAGCACCATTTCCGCGAGAGCTGTGTTGTACGTCTCTATCCGGCGATGGTCGCTGGAACTGTGAGTGCCCGATGCGGAATGCAATTGCAATTAAATCCGACGACGATGCCTCTGAACAGCAACCCGTTTGACTGGAAAACCGCAAGGTGAGGGAATCAGCGCCTCGGGGTTATCAGAACGGGGAAAAGCCATAGACGATCGACAGGGAAATCAATAAATTCAACACTTATAGAGCGTACAAAATACGTAATTACAAGTATAGGTATATTTGTTTAAGATCTGAGTGTTTACAGTTTTACAACTAAGAGATTGGGGAGGTTCACGGTGCTTCAGTAGCGCCCATACCCGCCGTAGGGGGAGCCATAGCCACCGCCAGGACTCGAGTATACCACGGGACGACGTGGCACGATGTAAAGCTGTGGATAGCCATATCCTGGGGGCTTAAGTGCCACGTCCTCTGTCTCATCGGACTTGTCCTCGTCCTTGCCCTTGTCCTTGCCCTTTTCTATTGGCTCTTCATCGGAGGAATCCTCCTTGATGTCCTTGTGATGGTGTTCGTGATGGAATCCATAGCCCCCGAAGCCAGGGAAGCCCGGATAAGGTCCTGGGCGATGGAAAGTCGGGGGTTGGTAGGGGGAGTATGGTGGCCGGAAGGGGGGAAACGATGGATACGAAGGATAGGCAGTAGGCTCTGGTGATTCATTGCTGGTTTCTTTGGTTTCCTTGGGAGCAGGAGACGATTCCGACGAACCGGGCACTGGCTTTGGTCCAAATGCGAGCCCAGGATACGGATGAGGGGGATACGGATGCGAATGGGGATGAGGATAAGGGTATGGATGAGGATGAGGATACGCCTGCGGATGAGGATGTGACTCATGTTTCTTTGGCTTGGGCGTTGTTGTTGTTGTGGTCGTTGTTGTTGTTGTTGTAGGAGTGGTTGTCTCTGGCTCTGGCTCGGGCGTCGTTGTGGATACTGGAACTGCGGAGCCATCATTCTGTTGGCCCAATCCATCGTCTAGTTGCTGCAGTCCCTCCTCCGGAGCGGCGGTGGCATCGTTCTCCTGCACAAGCTGCGGCTGCACTGTGGTCGTCTCGGGCACTGGAGTAGTGGAGTGATGTGGAACCTTGTGGTGGGGGTCATACTGGTGGGAGGACGGATGGACATCGTCCAATGTCTCCTCATCGCTGTAAACTGAGGCATCGATGGCCGCCTTGGCTTCGTCCAGACTCAACTGCGCACAGAGGCAGAGGGCCAGAAGCTACAAGAAGACACACAGAGAGAGGGAGAGAAACAGTCAGTGGAATGTTCTGGCCAGAAGTCTAGTCTCTAATCGACTTACCTGGCTGAGTAGCAAGAGCTTAATGAACATCTCGGGCAGGTTCTCAATCTGTACTGTTTGGTGGAATCGCAGCGGCTTCTGGCTTATATAGCCCCAGCATCGCCCACGATTATGGAAATTACTGGCGAATCAATTCGAGTATTATGAGTACTAATCAACGCCTCGCTTACTCACTCACATTCGCACTTGCACTTGCACTTGCACTCACACTCACGCTCAGAATCGAATGGAATTGAAGCGACAGAAAGAGACAGACGAGTCGAGTCGTGTCGAAAAACCCTGCCACAGGGCAGAAATCCATCAGGTGTTGCACGCGTCTTGTGCGCGTCTTTGGGCGATTCCCTGGCCTGCGTTGTTCGGCATGCGCGCTGGTCGTTAAAATCCAGAACAGAACGATGCTTTTAATCAATTTCAATTTCAAACGGAGCGATAGGACAGTCATGGGGTTCCGTAATCAATTTAAACTGCGCCTGGAGAGGCGTGCGCTCACCTATAAAGGTGGCTTTTCCCAGCGGCTTGCGGCTTGTTCCATCGAATGGCATATATGCAACGCCTCACGTTGACATGACGATACGCAGAACGGTAAGGAAGGAGTTGACCTTTCAAGGACCTGCGGACCGGTTATGGATGGTTTCTTTGCAGATGGGAATACTTTTGCTGTTGCTGGTCCACTTGGCGGCTATAGGAGCGAAAGGAGATGCGGAAGATGCCCTCATTGCTCATGAGGGATCCGAAGACGCAACAGAAGCTGGACCTGAATCCGAGATACTGGGAGATGCGTCTGCAAAAGAAGCGCCTGCGGAAGAAGCGCCTGCGGAAGAAGCGCCTGCGGGAGGAGGAGCTGAGACAGAGACTGCTTCTGAAGGCGCAGAAGGAACCAATGTGCATGAGGGATCCGAAGGAGCAACTGAAGAAGGATCTAAAGGTGCCACAGAGGCTGGACCTGAAACCGAGATAGTGGGAGATGCGTCTGCAAAAGAAGAGCCTGAGGAAGTAGCGGCTTCAAAAGAAGCGCCTGCAGGAGGAGGAGCTGTGATAGATACTGCCTCTGAAGGCGCAGAGGGAACCAATGTGCATAAGGGATCCGAAGGATCAACTGAAGAAGGATCTAAAGGTGTCACAGAAGCTGGACATGTATCCGAGATAGTGGATAGTGGCGAGGACGTCGAGGACGAAACATTGCAGTCTACGCCGCCAACCGCAATCGATTCAAACAATCCGAACGATCCGAACACCCCAGGTGATTCTCCGATTGCCAGCGGCAGTGACGAGGTAGACGACTTCGAAACTAACGGCGAGGACGTCGAGGACGAGCCATTGCAGTCTACGCCACCGACGGCAATCGATTCGAACAATCAGAACGATCCAAACACCCCAGGAACGAACCCCAGTCCACCCACTGAACCCTCCACAACCAGCGACATAATGGATCTGATGACTTACTTACCGGAGTATAATGGCGGCGACCCGTATGTGAGTCCGGGTGACACCCACAGACCCGGCTCCCGTCACGTGAAGGCGCACGATGGCTTCCACAGCTTGAATACTGAGCGGTACTGGGCGCACTGGAATGATCGCTTCACCACAGATAACGATTTTCTCCAGTGAACGTCATGCCGGGTTGCGGTATGTGGTGGCGTGAAGTTCAAAGATTACTCAGGAGGCGGTGGCATCACAAATTAAATTATACAGAAACGTATCGTATACGAAATAAAGTGAAGTGTGGCTGTGTTTTGCACTCGTAGACGATTTTCGTTCGGAAGAGTATGCGTATCCCTAAGTATCCCTCCGATTCTCACTTCGTGGCATATAGGAAAGAAAATCCGTTTAAAAATTAAAGGATAAACTTTCCAACGGGCGATAAGATTAGAGCAGGTGCCACAAGTATCTGTATTGCATCTATTCTGCATCCATATTCATATTATATGTATGTACATATATGCAATGCATTGTAGCACAGTGGGATACAGTGGAGCGCAGTGGGACAGGGGCAGTGGCAAGTGAAATTAAATTGAACAGAAACGTAGACGAAATCAAAGTGAAATACGGTTTAATTTTCACTCGTAAACGATTGTTATTGGCTATATTTTTGGGAAAGCCTCCCTCTTGCTTGGAAAATCGTTGTTGTAACTGATGCTATTACAGAAGCTACTAATACTGCTTCTGCATAATAGTTAGAGAAGGTCCGATGTGCATGCGATCTGTAGAACAAGATCATTTACAATCCAATGAAAACAATGCAAAGCGGAAACCTTGCTCATCTAGTTGTCTGTCTGTCTGTCTCTGATTAATTGTTTAATTTGCACATTTCGATTGCTTAACAGATTTCTTCGCGTCTTAATCATAACTTGTGGAATACATTACTTCCACATCTAGTTTAATTAGTAGCATATTCTTTAACCATTTCCTTCTGCAAGAATCCCATGGAGTTCAACTTTGAAACAATATAATAAATACATTAGTTTCATTGGTTCCACAACTAATGGACAAATGTATGGTTATTCCCACAACTAATGCCATATGTTACGCCCCAATGCAAAGTGTATGGCAGATCGGATGCAGTGCTGGCTTAGAATGTTTGGGACCATCATGCGATTCTGTTTGTTGTGTTGGGTAAGAGGCGTGGTTTCTACAGAATTGTGGAACTCCTAATAAGCCTCCAACTCCCTTATAGATCGGTCTCTTCCTGTGCCTACAGACGGTCGGGGCAAAAGTGCGGCACGTACGCGCGCACGATGGCTTCCACAACATCAAAAGAGAGGCGGCCTGGAGACATTTGACGTCACCTATGATGAGGGCTCATCAAAAAAAGAATCGCCCCAATAGTCAAGGATAGTTAGAGAAGGTTGGATCCACATGCCATCTGTAGAATAAGATAATTTTCTATTTATCCAATAAATGAATGTATACGACCTTTGAAAACAATGGAGAGCGGAAACCTTGCTTACTTTCAGATTGCTTAACAGATAGACTTTAGTAGATTATGAGTATACTCGTACTTTCATACAACATGTCCCTCCCCTGGAACCCCTAGTTCTCTGTTTATTTCTATCGCAACTCCCACTTTCTGACCTTGACCAAACCTTCAGCTTTAGGAAATATAATTAAATTAGTTTCAGCTATTCGTTAATTCATCCAAAATGTTTCACCACAGGAAACGTATGGAAGTTCGCGTCCAGTGATATCCGACATCGGAGTGGACTAAGCCGTATCATGATGTTTTGGGTCTTCCTATTCTGCATCCTTGTCTATGCGGGCTGTGTCGATGCAGATAAATCGGATAATCTTCTGATTCATTCGCCCAACGATAGGCCACGTCACGCGCGTCCTCACAACATGCACAGACCCCCGTACAAGGGCTACGAGTGGTACACTCAGTAAGTAGAGAAGTATTTAAATCGGGCTTTATAATTATTTCCGTGCTTTTCAGTTATCCAATGGATACTAGACTCGACGAGCCCAGAAAGCGACGGTTGCGCCCTTGAAAAGGCAGGACAAAGTAAAAGAAAGGAGCAGGTTGAGAAACGTTACGCAAAATAAACGGAACCTGTAAGTGAAGAAATTCATTCCAATTCCCCAATAAATGATTTGCTCGAAAACAGAAGCTGGGTGGCTGATTAAAGGTGGTGGTCCATTTTAGTATTATACGTCTACCCGTAGCCAGCGAAAGATTTCTTTATATCCTGCATGCTGTACGCTTCCATGTTGCTCGGCGTTGCCTGTATTTCCTGTATCTTATACTGCTGCATCTGCTATGCAACGATAATATGGATTATTAATGGGATGATTAATGGGATCTTAATCATTTTCATATTTCGGAGAGAGCAACATTTCAAATTTAAGTTTAGCCAGCAGCGACCACAACTTTAATTGTAACTATCTTGGGTTCCACTTAATAAACATCGAAGTTTGCTTAATTACTGTCACACACAGGGGGCTATCTGGAATTGCGGACTTAGTTCTTCCACTTGTTGCTCTCGTAGTCCCACTTGGAGGTCAGACCGGTCACGGGGTTCATCTCCAGATCAATGATACGCTTCAGCTGTGCCTTCTGGTGCTCATCATCGAAGGTAACTGGCAGATCGTCGTAGACTAAAAGACTTAAATGTTAGAACCCATTTTTATCATTTCAGAGGATGCGATGGCTCACCGAACAGATTCATCAGGATGGCAATCCAGATGGCACCAGCGCAGAAGAGCAGGCTCACGCCCAAGTGCTGCTTCCACTCGCCAGTGCCGGCCTGGACCTCGGCAATGGTCTGGCAGAAGCTGGCGCGGTACAGGGCCTTGATCTCCTGGGGGCTCAGCTTCTTCCAGTCACCCTGCTCCTTGGCGCGCAGAGCGTTGATCTCGTTGTTGGGCTCGCGGAAGCGCACAGCCGGCATGGGGTAGTCCACACGGTCGGCGTAGCAGGCGGTTCCGTTCCAGCCGTAGCCAACAACCTCGCGCTTGCCGATCTTGTCCAGAGTGTGGATGGAGGCAACGCTGCCAACCTGGGCGTTGCGGGGCAACTTAGCGGCCAGCTGGCGCAGCACAGCGTTGTTGATTAATCTGAGAGCCATTCTATCGCAGTTGCTGCATTTGGAAGACACACACAGAGAAGAGAGAGTGGGTGAGTACATGACACATGCACCGGGGCACTAGGTTATGTAACACTTGATGTACTACGTGATATATAAATCACTATATTAACATAGTCGCACGACCATCAAAGGCGTTCCCATCCCAGTCATCTGTTAAGCCACAATTTGTGCTGCCAGTCCAGCCTTCTGCGCATAATTCTCCCATTTTTCACAGCCGCGCCAGGTGTTGTGTAATCGACCAGCGGCTCGCGACATCTTTTCTTTCGTGCTGGCCACACGAGATGTTGGCAGTGCTGTCCAGCTGGGGCATGCAGCAGGCTATGCTTTTTTTGATTATGCTAAGTTCTTGTGCTCACTGGTTTTTCGAAAATTTGGATTTAAACAACAATTTTTTCTTTTACCTAACTCCTGCAAACAGTGTGACCGCGGATTTTTGATAAAGTATATACCCAGCAGTGTGACCTAATACTGAAATATTAAATACTGACCTAATACTAAAAGTATTTTGTTGCACAGTGTTGTAAAGTATTTTAATTGTTGTTGAAATGTTGTGCAACAATGTCGCTCATTTCGCGACACATGTAGCTGGCCCATTCAAAAAAATGTTGCCAACGGTAAAAAACGTAAGTGAGCATGGAATGTCACGTAAGCACGTCCTAAACAGTGCTGGCACTTCAGCTTTTTCCCGCTTGATCTAGCCATTGTTTATTTTTTTCCATTGCAGTATATCTGATATTATAATTGTACTTGACTATCTGTGTGTGTGACTGTGGGGCCATTCTGAATACAAAAAAATATTCTTACGGAGCATAGTTAAAACTGAGTACATTTTTGACGAAAGGAACACACGAAACAGACAACGAATATATATAGATACATATGTATGCATGCATTTGTGGTATAGATTTAGCGCTCAAAAAACGTCCAAATTGTGAAGTTATTTTTTCCAGTGACTGGTTTGAAATATCGCGCCTAATTTAAACACCTTGCAACACTGATTATACCGATAAATGCTAATCGAAACCAAAGTTTTAACCGAAAGTTTTAAATGATAACAGCAACAGTATCCTTCTCTAAAGGCAGATATATGTATATGTATGTTCCTTCTTTTGCAGGTAGGATGAAAGCTTTGGAATCTCCGTTGTGTCTCGCACAGCTCCAGGATGTATAGGAGTCCTTTTTTGATCTCCAGAAGGGTGCTAATGTAGCCCCCAGGACCGACACCAAAGGGAAAATACGTCATTGGAAGTTGCTGCTGGTGTTGCTCTGGCGGAAAGCGTTCCGGATCGAATTGGTTCGGATTTGGCCAGTGCTGGAAATTCATAATTTTAAGGATTAGCGTACTACTTTATCTCGACGGAGTCCCAGCACTGAGATATGTACAGGTGCGCCTGCAGGTAATTTTAAAGCTTTACCCCAGTTTCAAGCAGACAGATATTTACCCCTTTTTACATAGCAGCAGCGATCTAGGAATTCAGTGGGAGGTTACAGCTTCAGTACTTTGTATACCACCAGTCGAAGTTGACTATCTGATGTTTGTTGGCTCTATGGGCATCACTAAGCTCCTGCCTCATCGCTGGCAACGATGCCAGTAAGAGAAGTGATGCCACTGCCACAGCCACAGCCACAAATGATCCCAAGGATGAGCACCAGCAGGGGAAAAAAAACCAAAGAGTAATCCTTTGTAATGGCTTTTTTAACTATATAAATAAATTAAAATATTGAATTATACCTTTTATTATTGATTGAATTGGTCGGGGGTATTCTCGCGATCACGAGAATGTATGGGAATATAGCTATAGCGTTTTATGACGTTTGAAAGGCAATATCCTTATTGTCCTTGATGCAAAGCGATTGGGAAAAAAAAGATAAATATGTCTGGAAAAAATATCCTTGATCCTTGGTCCTTGAAAAGGACTCCATCGGATCACAGATTATCTTCCGATCACAGGAAGCCATCGCACGCCCAGATCGACCCACAAATAACGAAGAAACAAAGCCTGGAAGAAATATCCTTAATCCTTCGTCCTTGATAAGGACTCCATCGGGTGGGGGATTGTCTTCCGATCACAGGAAGCCCTCGCACGTCCACATCGGCCTAAAAATAACGGAGAAAACAAGCCAGGAAGAAATATCCTTCATCCTTGGTCCTTGTTAAGGACTCCATGAGATCAAGGACTTTATTCCGTTTTCAGGAAGCCGTCGCACGCCTTGATCGGCCCAGAAATAACGGAGAAAACAAGTCTTGAAAAGATATCCTTGATCCATCGTCCTTGTTAAGGACTCCATGAGATCAAGGACTTTATTCCGTTTTCAGGAAGCCCTCGCACGTCCACATCGGCCTAAAAATAACGGAGAAAACAATCCAGGAAGAAATATCCTTCATCCTTGGTCCTTGTTAAGGACTCCATGAGATCAAGGACTTTATTCCGTTTTCAGGAAGCCGTCGCACGCCTTGATCGGCCCAGAAATAACGGAGAAAACAAGTCTTGAAAAGATATCCTTGATCCATCGTCCTTGTTAAGGACTCCATGAGATCAAGGACTTTATTCCGTTTTCAGGAAGCCGTCGCACGGCCAGATCGGCCCACAAATAACGGAGAAAACAATCCTGAAAAAAATATCCTTGATCCTTGGTCCTTGAAAAGGACATCATCAGATCAAGGACTTTCTTCCGATCACAGGAAGCCGTCGCATGCCCAGATCGGACCACAAATAACGGAGAAAACAACAAAACAAAATGTGCATTGTTGTTGTTGTCGATTTGTTGTACAACAAATGGTTGTTGTTGTACAACAACAACTTTCAACTTTCGGCCGCTCAAATCGCCAAAATACCAGGCGAACAGAAATCAGCAGCAAGCAACTGCAGAAATTTTTTTTGAAAAAAAAATCGGTGCATACTTTTGGGGGCAAATAAACCAGCTACTTGCTGCTGATTTCTGTTCGCCTGGTGTAAAATTGAAATTTCGTGGCTCGCGCCGGCTGACGAAAAATTTTATGTGCATTTTCATTGCAGTATATCTCGGCTATTTATGGGCCGATCTGGACGTGCTATACCTTTTTGTGATCGTGAGAGTCCTGCCAACCGATTGGCATCAGAAAAAAAGGACATCCTTTCCGCCGTTATTAATTGCATACTTTAGGGGACCAGGACATTAGTCCTTGTTGTTTTTTTGATGCCAATCGATAGTCTGCATCCTTGCGCTTCTGCGAGAGCAGGTCCTTTGGCGATCCGACCCTGTTTGGCCGAGATATAACGTAAACAAAAATACTGGGTTTTTTTCATTTCCCTATATCTCGGCTATTTATGGGCCGATCGGGGCGTGGCATACCTTTTTGTGACCAGGAGAGTCCTGCCAACCGATTGGCACCAAAAAAAAGGACATCCCTTCCATCACATTTTTCGCGAAAAATCATGATGGTTACATCATTGAAATCGCCAAAAATCGGCCAGATTTTCGAAGTCGGTTTTTTGATGCCAATCGAAAGTCTGGATCCTTGCGATCCTGGGAAAGTAGGTCCTTCGCCGATCTGACGCTCCTTGGCCGAGATATAACGTAAACAAAAATACTGGTTTTTTTTTTCATTGCGCTATATCTCTGCTACGCAGCGTCCGAACAAGACGTGCCATACCTTTTCGTGATCGGAAGAGTCCTGCCAACCGACTGACATCCGAAAAAAGGACATCCCAGGACAAATACCAGAGAAATCAAGTCTGGATTGAATATCCTTGATCCTTCGTCCTTGATAAGGATTCCATCAGATCAAGGATCCTCTGCCGTTTACAGGAAGCCGTCGCACGCCCTGATCGGCCCACAAATAACGGAGAAAACAACAAAACAAAATTTGCATTGTTGTTGTTGTACAACAACTTTTAATTTGCGGCCGCTCAAATGGCCGAAAACGAGAATTTCAGATCTGGGATACCAGGCGAACAGAAATCAGCAGAAAGCAACTGATTTTTCTTGATTTTTTGTTGAGTGTTGTACATTTGAACTTTTGTCACTGCAAGTGCTTGTAGACAGAAGTTCAAATGTACAACACTCAACAAAAAATCAAGAAAAATCAGTTGCTTTCTGCTGATTTCTGTTCGCCTGGTATCCCAGATCTGAAATTCTCGTTTTCGGCCATTTGAGCGGCCGCAAATTAAAAGTTGTTGTTGTACAACAACAACCACTTGTTGTACAACAAGTCGACAACAACAACAATGCATATTTTGTTTTGATGTTTTCTCCGTTATTTGTGGGCCGATCAAGGCGTGCGACGGCTTCCTGTAAACGGAAGAAAGTCCTTGATCTCATGGAATCCTTTACAAGGACGAAGGATCAAGGATATGTTCTCAAGACTTGTTTTCTCCGTTATTTCTGGGCCGATCTCGGCGTGCGGCGGCTTCCTGTAAACGGAAGAAAGTCCTTGATCTCATGGAGTCATTTACAAGGACGAAGGATCAAGGATATGTTCTCAAGACTTGTTTTCTCCGTTATTTCTGGGCCGATCAAGGCGCGCGACGGCTTCCTGTAAGCGGAATAAAGTCCTTGATCTCATGGAGTCCTTAACAAGGACGAAGGATCAAGGATATTTCTTCTATTCTTGTTTTCTCCGTTATTTGTGGCACGATCTCGGCGTGCGACGGCTTCCTGTAATCGTTATAATTCCCAAAAAAAGACAGTTTGTTCCATATTATATTTTATTTTGATTTGATGTCATATCTCATAAATGCACACATTTAAATTAGACAGAGACACATAAATTGTTGTATTGTATTATATAGTTTTACTGTTAGTATGGATAGTACTTTGAGGGTTTTCTCTTCTGTTTGGGGACTTGTGGTTCGGTTTTGTCATTTAGCTATTTGCCCAGGGATCTGGGAGACTTTTACGTATTTATTTTCGCATATTTTCTGTTTTTAAGCGCGGCTTGGCATAATAAATATTTAAATGGTATTTTGCTGCATTGGGTTTCTTTGTTTTTTTTGTTTTATAAATATGCAATATGTTTGTAACAATATTTAATGATAATTATGCAAATAATTAAACTAAAGTGAAAGCTTTTTCCTTCAAATGTACACACATCTTGTAAATCTTGGTAGTAGCAAAAACTTATAGCTACATTTACAATAGGTTTAGATATTAGTTTATTACGATTATTCTCATACGATCTGCCGGGGTTTGGGTTTGGGGTTGGGGTTGTGCTGGGGTCTGGGTATAAAAAGTCAATACCGCCGTACAGTTGTGTCACTTAAGACTAGGGGATTTTGGTATTTCTATGTACAAAAACGAAGTGTTTCTCAATTGCCTAACATTTCATGTTAGTTAAGGATCTCTTCTCTCATTTTAGGGGGATGGTTCGAACATCGAAGCGCAGCTGTGGGCCATAGTACTAGACTTGAATTTGGTTCTAAATGGTTCTGGTAGTGGTGCTGGAGGTGGACAATTTGCATTTTTAACAAGTGCGCTAAAAAGTACAATTTATTCTAGATGTGGGAATGGATCATAAGGATATCCAGAAGTTATGGGATAGAGTTGGTGCAAATGGAAACCTCTTGGAACTGCTTAAGAACTCAGCTGCGAAAGTAGTGCAAGAAATCTCATTTGTGCGGATTAGGGGGACAGATAGATAGTGCAGCGGGCCCACAGCGGACGTGTTCGGGTCTGGTTGTTAGTCCTTTTAAATTTGGCATGTACGAAGTGGATTCAACTGCGAAGGTTTACTCGGCGCCCGCAGAGCTGTCCGGCGTCACATTGGAGTCCAGACTGGCGCAGTCCGACTCCTGATCCTGTGCCTCCGAGTAGTTGGCAGCCTCCTGCAGGCGCATCAGCATATTGAGCTGTGGAGAACGATCAATAATTAGTACTTGAAATAACGATATTCCAGGACAAAACCCACCAAAGGATCCTGGTTCTCTCCGTTTGTCAATGCCACGCCTTCTAGGCCCACATCCTCGGCATTGATCTGCCGCAGCGGTGGCACTGAGTCGGGCCCATAGGGCCAGGGATACGAGTTGCGGATGAAGGCAGAAGGATCGTTCCAGGCTCCCCCTCGTCGTCCATAGAGCTGCACTCCCTCCCGCACCGCCTCGACCAGATAGGGCGATAGATGATAGTTCCAAATGTCGGTGAACCACACCTGCGAGTCCTTCAAGTCCAGCGGGCAGGAGAGGAACAGACGCGGGCCAATGGTTACGTCACTAGAGCTGTGGACCTCCAGGAACCGATTGATGTGCTGCCAGACGGAGGGCAGCCAGGCCAGGACCGATGCCAGCTCTGGCTGGGGGTGCTGCGTCTGCAGCTCCAGCTGGAACAGTCGCCGCCGCAGGAAGCGTCCAAGGAAGCCCTTGACGGGTTCCATATGATTAGCCGTAAGGACCTATACAAGTTTATAGAACGAGTTACTTTTCAGGACTATTGCTTGGAGGTATCGTGGTGTCTTACCCATCGGAAGTTGTGATGCAGCTGCAGATTGGTGGTGTTGCAGGTGGCCTGCGACATGGTGCCAATGATGCAGGGCAATTTGTTGGCCGGTCCGGCGCTCAGCAGGCAGGAGAAGACATCGCCCAAAGCAGAGGCATGGTGCAAGTTGTCCAGAATGATCACAGAAGGCAGCTCCGAAGCGCCATTCGCAATGGCCGCCTGCTCGGCAATGTGGCCCAGATACTGCCGCAGATCCTTCGAGGATTTGTGGTCCACGCTGCAAGAGAAGTCGCGATTAGTACCATACTTTCTGTTACTTGTAAAATGAAGACTTACTTGAACGTGGCAATGGCCTCCGAGGGGTTTCCCCGTCCCGCACGCGCCACCAGGAACTCGGCTAAGCGACGTGCCAGATAGGACTTTCCAGTGCCGCTGGGACCGCACAGGATGAGTCGCCTGTGCTCGGTGAGCAGACTGATGTAGCGGTGCACAATGCTGCGCGGAATGAGGCTGTCGAAGGCCAGACTCCCAACGCCCTGGAGGCAGATGTACAGCGTCCGGACACTGCCTACAATGTAGCCGCAGGGCAGAAGCTCGGGGAAACCCATCTCCGGACCGCGCTTGGCCTCTCCCAGATGGTACGACGTGATGGAGTCCGTGTTCAGGCCCAGATTGGTGCCTGGATCGATGCGTGCCACATAGTCCTTGAAGGTCTTGCGCACAATGTAGTCGAGATTCTGCCAGGTGGTCTTGCCCGAGATGTAGGTGCAGGCGATGATGAACTCGTTTGAGCTGGCGGCTGCGAAGCTCACCTTACGCTCGCCCTGCGACTGGGCATCGGCCTCGTGGCTGGCGATGATCGAGCCA
The DNA here is from genome assembly GCA_035041765.1 of Drosophila algonquin. Lineage (NCBI taxonomy): Eukaryota > Metazoa > Arthropoda > Insecta > Diptera > Drosophilidae > Drosophila > Drosophila algonquin. The sequence continues at coordinate 226,294 of JAWNKY010001621.1, forward strand.
TTGGCATAGAAGCCATCCAGCTCCTGCAGCTCCTCGCAGTACTTGGCAAACGACTCCGGCTGTCCGAGGTAGCAGGCGATGGCAATCTTCTTGCCGTCGCACACATCGGGCAGATCCTCGACGGCGCTGGGCATGTGCACGGGGCTGGCCAGTGGTGCGGCCTCCAGGGCCGGTGGCGGAGGCGTCAGATCAATGTGTGTGCTTGGACTCAGAGGCGCCACAGCGGCGGTGTTCGGGGCTGGCGGTGGTGGTGGCTCTGGCGCCGGGGCTGGTGGCATGCACTCCTCCTCCAACTCCTCGCTCAGGCGTGCTGGCAGCTCCATGGGCGGTCGTGCACTGCCGTCGGCCAGCGAGTAGCGGCGCGAGACCTCAGAGCTGCCTGCCACCGATCCGTTGGGGCTGATCGCCTGTCCAAGACTCACCTCGGAGCCAGCCAGGGAGCGGGTGGTGACCAGCTTCTGCAGACGCTCATTGTTCTGCTTGAGGGACATCATTTCGGCCCGCATCTTGTTCATCATGTCCTTGAGGCTCTCCAGCTGCGAGGCGGAGCTCAGAGCCTCCAATCGGATGTCGGTGAGTACGAGATCCTTCTCCCGCAGCTGCTTCTTGAGGTCCTCCACCACCTGCTGATCCTCCTGGTCGATGGCATCGATGGGCTTGGCATTGTCGATCAGCGTCAGTGTCTTGGCGGGACTGCCCTGTTTGCTGTTGGGCAGTGGAGGTGCCGGTTGGGTGGCCAGAGCGGCCAGACCCAACGGCTCGCCATGGCCATTCGGGAGCGGTGTCTTCCCAGAGCTGTGCTCCGGTCCGTGATGATTGTGGTGGTGGTGGTGGTGTCCCACATGGCGACTAGTCTTCGAGATCTTGGCGTTCCGCGAGAAGGCCTTTGTGAAGCTGCTGCGCAGCCATCCCTTCTTCTTGTTGGCCTTGTTCTTGTCCTGCGCCGCCGAGCATCCCGAGCTAATGGAATTCAAGGAGCACATGGAGTCTGTGCTGTGCTGCCGCACCATGCCCAATCCGATGGGTATGCCATTGCCATTGCCATTGGCATTGCTGGCTGATCTACTGCCACCCGGGCCTGGCGGTGGCTTCTGGTCTCCGGCCTGCGACTGCATCTGGTGCTGGTTCTGATTCTGTCCCGGCGACTGGACGCCCATGCTCTGCATATGCGCAGTGGTGAGCCCCGCCTGGATGGACTGCTTCCTCAGCAGCTCGATGGTCTGCCGCATGTCCGTCAGCTCTCCGTCCTTGCGCTCCGACGTCGCCGTCAGCTGCTGCAGGCGATTGGTCATGTTGGTCAGCGACTGCTCGAACGCCGTCACCACATGGGCCTGCAACGGGACGGAGGAGAAGAGGAAACGTAAAGGAGAGGTTAGCATAGTCCATGGATTGCTTCGGGGGCTGACGAGATAATTTATCATCTCAATTGTGACTCTCCCATACGATACCCGCCCGTTCCCCCATTCCCTCTCCTAAGACCCCTCCTTTATGGCCATATCTCATTCGTGTCTTGCATTTTAAAGTTCTCCATAGAGTCCTCTACTGTACTGCTCTGTTCTGTTCCCTGTTCCCTGTTTTGTATGCAAGACGTTGCATTTGCCACTTGCAACTCACCTCCACAATCATCGCACATGAGTCATGGACAACGGACGAGTGCAAAGGGTCTAAGCCGGGCTTGAAAAACTTTTGAAAAGATTCGACCTCCGTACACTGAGCGAAAAAGAATTCGAAAGACAGGGGAAAAACTATGAAAACATGGAAAACGGAATGGTAGAGCTGACAAGCTAAACGAGTGTTTAAGGAATAAAGTCTCAGAGAAGGGATGGCATTCTATATATAGTAAAGGTCAATGGTTTCCCTAGTCTACGATGTATATATACAATCCTTTTACCATCTCTCTAAGGCGTACAGCTCTTGTTTTTAGCTTCGAAGTTCCCATTTAAATTTAGGAAAATCCCTTTAATACCCCAAAATACATTATACGCCTTCTAGTTATCGTTTTTCCCTGCAGTGTACCGACCACAAGCATATTTATGCATTAGAACCTGTGTCAACCCTTTGGCCAGTGCTAGAGGCAGCCCCAACAGAGCTGTTGTTCAACTATTTTGCCATCGTTGGGTATTTTTTATGATGCAACGTGACTGGCAAAGCAGAGCAGAGCAGGGTAGAGCAGAGAGGAGACTGTTATGGCTATTCCGGGGCTGGCTGGCTGGCTCTTGGAGACTGTCGGAGATTGAAGGCCTGGCGGCAAGACAGCTGACTGAGCAAACAGATTGGGGGGAAGATGAACTACTGCGACAGAGAGAGACTCTCCGAGGCCAAGAGACTTGGAGTAACTAATGAGCGCCATTAGAGAGAAGTTTTGGGAGGGAGGAGGGTAGAGTTCGGAGTGACTCATAGCGGAAGTTGTAATTGCAATTGGACAGTCAGACGTGCCCCACACACACATAGACTGAAAGCATTCGCATTTGCAGCGGAAGCACTGAAGAATGAGTTAATTTATCTGCTCCAAGGAAAAGAGTGCCATTCATCAAAATCAAACAGAAATAAACCGAGAAAAGAGTGCCCTTTCTCTCGCCCAACGACTTAACATTTCCATTATTATCAAATTAGGCGACATGCCAGGCATTTGGAATGCCTTTCCCTCTACTGCCAGACTAATTAAATAATAAATTTGCAAACGTGATCACAACAAGTTCACCCTTCCTGCCACATACCACATACACCACACACACACACACATTACAATCAACACGATTCAAATTAAAAAACCACGTACACCCCATAAACCCCCGAGAATGGTAGGGAGAAACACCCCCGTTACGGCACACACACAACCCTTTGAAACTTTCTCCGTATCTCCGTATCCGTTCGAGTCTGCCTCATTTGTCTGCCAGCTCACGTAAGCGACAGGCATAAAAATTGATTACGGTGCGTATGAGTAACGTGACACAAAGGAAGGATGTCTCCTTCTGCAGGATGCGCCTCCTGCCCCACAGCCCACAGCCAACAGCCCGCTGCCTTGCCCCAACAATTAAACAATATAGTATTATATCTCGCAGCCAGAGATCGTAAAAAGTGAAGCACTCTCGAGTGCTTTTAATGGCGACAGAGCATGAGCTCAGCTTTTGCTCAATTAAACCTATGGATTCACACTCGGACACGAACTCGGACACGGACTGACCTTGAACCAAGATTCGACCCGTGGCTGGCATGGCTATAGGTATGGGTTGAGGCTGCGAGACATTGTTTACCCATCGATTGGAGGGGGGCTCCAATGGAAAACCTCTACCAGCTGCCGCGGCATAATTTGCATAAGCGACACGCAAATTAAAATGGAAAACGTGTTAGATGTTTATCGAAAAGCGGGCCAATGCCTGGGGAGCTATTGGCAGGCAATAGACAGGGCGAATATAAGGCAGCAATGGGGGTGTCCGAATGGAAAATCTTCTGGGTGTTCCATTGAGAGATACAGCTAGCGAATGAATAAAGTTCGGGTGAAATAGAGAATCTACTGCAACACCTGACTAGTCATCAGGGTATTAAATTATCTGTTAATTAAGCGGAGGGGCATGGCATACAAATCGCGAATCACTGGCAAACAATTGCTGGAATCGTGGCATCCAAGAGGAAGACAGATCATCGCTTCCATGACAAATAATTGCACCAGACCACAAGTGTCTTCCTATTTGTTTTCCATTAAATAATCGACTATGCTGTTTGTCGGTGGCTCGCATGAGGTCATATCTATATGTGTGAACGCATATATCCAGGGAATTATTAAACCGCATGCCAATGCTAATATTGGTATTGGTAGTGGCGGCTTTGAACTCGGTCCCGGGCTCAATTTGCCTGGCCAATAAGTATAGACGCGGCTCAATTTGCTTGGCCAATAAAACAAACCGCGATAAGCATTTAACTCGAGATAATTATACACACTCGAAAGCGGCTTTCGGTAGCCAGCCAGCCGGCACCTTAAATGGTAGGAAAATTAAGCCGTAAAGCAGCGAACAAATCGCTTTAATTTGCAGTAGTTTTTCAAAGATTATAGTGGACGATTTTCCAGATTACGATGTGGACCTCCCACATGGAAAACTCCCACTAAAAAACTAAAGCAAAATTGTTTTCAGTATGTTTTTCCTTTTGTATTATCATTCCTTATTACACCATTAGCTTTCTAACTATCCCCAATATCCCTGGCATCCTCTTGTGTCTGCTTTTAGCTTTATCCAACTTTCATTTTCTCATTCAACTCAGTGGATGATTCATCAGATGATCCCCTCACATACTATTCATAGGAGTAAGCGAGACTCAACGACTAATGACTACAACAAAGACAGCTTCAATGGACAGCAAAGTGTCTTTAAGAAAAAAAATATAAAAAAAGGGGGAGCTGGAGCTAGAGCAGGAGCCGGAGAGCGACCCTCAATGAAAGGAAACGCGCGCCAAACTCTAAAAGTCAGACCTAAAAGAGGGGGAAAAATAGCAAAGGGAGAAAACATGGCCAAGGGAGGAGGAAGCAGCAAGAAGGGAAAGGGGAAATACTCGTAGGAGAGAAACAGAAAATGAGCAACAAAAAATTAAGAACCAACACAGCAGAAACATTCCTGCAAACATCTAAGCTTCCCTTTACGCAGGCAGCCCAAACCCTTAGCAGCGACTCTCAAACTGTAAGAGTGTGACCAGAGTGGAGGTGGCGGCGGCTGCTGCTGCTGCTGCTGTTGTTGCACTTCATTTGCACGTTGCCACGAAGGCAACGAAGCGTTAAACGGTTATGCATCAGCTGCCAGCGACACGCTGCCAGATAGAGAGAGAAGGGAGAACAAGAGAGACAGAGAGAGAGAGAGAGAGAAAAGTGCGATAGGGAGAGATAAAAAAATGCAGCAATTCGCTGGGGCCATATGCTAAATGGCCAACGCAAAAAACAGCAACAGCCAGCGCCACAGCAACGATTGCAAAAAACAAGGAAAATAAAAGAGACGAAAAACTACTCGAAGACTTAGATACCCTTTAATAGACATTATTTGAATGGGAGCTACAAAAACATTAGCTAGATCTTGTTCAAATGGTTGTAAGGACATTGTAGGACGTTCCTTTTTATAAGTCTTTGGCTATAATTTCCACTATTATCCTCTTTACATGCAACTTTACATGAACTGTCTTTTAAAGGATTAATCCTATGAAAACTATACGACATCGTGCTCTAATCATTAATACTCCATGGCGGTCCATGGCTTGCCTCCATATCATAATGCCCCATCTTCCAAAGGGTACTGGCAGCAGTGGCAACTTTAATTTGACTGTCAATGTGGCTGTTGCGCTTCGGCTGCCTCTGCTGTTGCTACCTCTGATGCTGCCTCTGCTATTGCTGCCACTGCCACTGATGCATTGCTGAATTTATTGCTGGCAATTGGCAGACACAAAACAAAGTTCAAGTTCAATGGCAGCGCGCAGCTACACAAAAAGAGTTTCAGTTTTTACCATCTACCATTTGGTAGAACTATACGGAAAGGCGACTTGAAGTTTGTTCAACAATAAAATCGCCAGTTGCTGATAGCACGATAGGCTGCTATCGGGAATGATAAGAGTGCGCCTCCCAGCGATAAGGTTAGACCTTCGATTAGCTGTTTGGTTGCTGTCTTGATTAACCGTCGACTGACTTAAGTAGGTCGCCAGTCGGCGGTTAGTCTCGGAGATCGATTTATAGCCAACGGGTGACATTTCTACACATAATGTTGCATAAATCATGCTGCAGCGAATGCGCTGCCCCCACTTGAAAACGAAGATTGTGGCAGACACAGCAGACATCAGGCGACCATGTGTTGCCAAAAATGGTTCTCTTGTACGAGAGAGTATCTTGTATCTGTATCTGTATCTTTGGGCCTCTGTGGGTGCTGGTGCTGCTGCTGCTACATGCTACCCGTGGGCGTGTGCACTTTGACCTTTCCAATGATTTATGCCCTCAACAACAGTAGGAACAGTGTGCCCACGCTGCCAACTGCAACTGCAACAGCAACACTTGACATTTTGTTGTGGATTTACATAAAAAGAAAGGAGGAGGAGGAGCAGGAGGAAGAGGAGTGGGGGGAGTGGTAACTGTAACAATTGTCACATGGTTTCCATTCCTGATTTATTATGCGGAGGCAGGGTCATGCCTCTGCCTCCACCTCCACCCCCGCCTACTCCTCTGCCTGTTGCCTGATTTGCATAGGAAAATCTTTTGTTGATTGATGAAACATCCGCCCGGCCTTCGGGTGAGAGTGAAAGTTGAACCCAAGGATGTGTGGGAGGGCATGGCCTAATGACTAATTGATGAAGGCTGCGCTTGAGGTCAGGCTCCCCGTTGGGGAGGGAGGCATCCACATATTAATTTTCCAAAAGGCAAACTTTTAGCGGAGGTCTAACGAGTTTAACCTTGCAGCAAAATAGATAAACTATCGTCAAAGTTGATGGATTTCCACGAAAATTAATGAAGATGTTAACCCAGGCGAACCCCCAATGATGCAAGTGTGCCCCTCGTGTTGGCTTTGGTGATTAGTATGGGGAGAATGGAGAGACTTCCCATAGATAGGATAAGGTGTGTGTAGATATAACCTCTCCTTTGTCCCAAGTGCCATTTGGTGTTGCTTTAATCATTTGCTGATTTCCTGTTTCGAGAGATTCCTTTTGTGCAACACACCCATCACTTTTGTATCTCGATTCGATTTCTCATTCGATTTGAACTGCCTTTCGTCGCGACTGCCTGCCCCTGCCACACATAATAAAATGATTAACAAACTAATCCGTTCTGATTGTTTCAGATACACACACACACACACACAAACAAATAAAGATACAATATTTCGAGAGACAGAGAGCGAGAGAGATATGAGCATCCATTGGGCTTTTGGCTGGATCCTCGGGGAGGGCGGCGCAAAGAAACACGAGAAAAAATAGCAAATCATCATTAAAAAATCTTGGACAACGGGGGAGCCAATCCACAGATCCACAGATCCACAGAACCACGGACCCACAGTTCGAAAGATACATCCAAGTCCGAGTGGAGTTGTCTTTGATCCGCCGCTGCCGCTGCCGCCGCCGCAGACTCAGCCAAAAGCCTCTCCGACTGAAGTCCACTGCAGTTTTTTTTAGTATCTTTTTTGTATAGCAGAATGGAAGACTCCTTCTCCTCTCCTTCCTTTCTGGTGAAAGATCAAGATTGGACTCTCCATTATTTGTACAATTGTGGATTCTCTCTCTCCCGCTCCCGCTCTCTCTCTCTCTCTATAGCTCTTTCTCTCTATGGCAAAAGAAAATTATTGCTACTTAGATAAATTTGCCATTTGGCTAATGGTCTTCCCTCCCTCCCATCCAGGCACAAACTTACGCTACCCCCATCGCAGATTTTGCCCATTTTTATGAATTTTCCATGTGGAAAACTTACCTGCAACGAGAGAGAGAGAAAGAAAGGTAAAGGAAAATTAGTTGGGGAGTCTATAAAATGCAGCGGAAAAGGCATTTAATTTCAAGATTGGTTTTTGTACACAAGGAGATTCGAAAAGATATGCAGTTTAATGAAAGATTAAACAGAGAGAAGTATTTGATTAAACTTAAACTTAAATGTTTGTTGTGTTTGTTAAACATAGAAATATTTTGGCTGGTGTTTTTAGTGATTAAATTTAGAGGAATCTTGAAAATTTACCTATTCCATTAAAAGGACTTTTCAGTACAATTGGAAGAGATTTTTATGGGAGTTTCCTAAGCGTTTCTTTTTTGAGGGAGATTTATCCATTCCATTATTAAATATAGAATATCAGTATAGTTTTTCCATAATTTTAAACAACAGAAAAAGCCCCATAATGCTTCTTCTCTATTTATTTATGCTTGGCTTTCGAATTGTCATTCCAATATTCTCTCCTTGACATGTGTTTCATTCCAAATTTGGTTACACAATGATTGTTTGATTGTCGGACCCCCGGATCGGATTGATCCTCTAAAAAAAACATTTCGAAATCGCCTAACAAACTCAATCAGAATTTACGATTATTACCCTGAGACACATTCTGGGTCCAGTCAGTGTCCAATTTATCCTTTTATCAAAGACACTTTTTGAGCCGAAAAAAATCAAAACAATGACACGATCAATGGCTATTCAAGTGGTTCACGTTTCCCCTCCCCACTCTCTGAAATTTCCATTCTTCTGTTTTTATTGATTTCAAGGCAAGACCGGAAGCCGCAAGAGAGGCACGTTCAGACAGAGACGGAGACAAGAGACACGAGAGAGAGACAATGAAGATGCAACCAGTTTGCTCGATGATGAAGACGATGATAATATAATATTTGTGTTGTGTTGCATGGCGTTGCGTTGCATTGAGTTTGAAAATTCAAAGTTGTGTATATTTGCCCCTCTTTGTTGCTTATTAAACGAAAAGTGGAATGGGAAATGGTGGGATGGGGTGGGGGCTCTGCCTCTGGTCGTGCCGCCTTCTCTTTGGGTCTCTGGTTACTTCTGGATCCCCATTCCCATTCCGATTCTGTTCTGTGTTCATTTGTTTGTTTTGATTCTGGGTTTGGACTAGAGTTTACTTTTGCCGCTGCTTCTGCTGCTGCTGTCGCTGCCTTGCGCTGATTTCCTTGGGGAGACAGGCAGACAGACAGATGGACTCGTCCTTCTGCCTCCTCGAACAACAAACAAGCTTCATCATGGTCACGTCTTTATTTCTCTGTCTCTTCCACATCTGTTGGCATGGTGTGGCATCTCCTGCCACTGCCACTGCCTGCCACAGCCAACAATCGTTTTTTGTGCCTTTTTCCTTGAGTTTGAGTTTGAGTTTGTCTTCTTTTTGCGGTCGGAAACAAGTTTCTGTGTTCTGTTTTTTCTTCTGTTTGGTCTCTCGGTCTCTGTAGGTCTTTTGGGAGCCCTGTTAAAGAACTACAAACTGGTTTGTTCAGCCAGCCAGCCAGCCAGCAGCGCAGCAGCCACCTGTGACGGTAGGTCCCCCAAAAAAACTGAAAAAACCTCCCCAAGTCCAAGCCCACCGAAAAATAACAAAAAACATTAACAAACTACTCGAACAATACAAAAGTAAACACGTGCCCCGAAAGATCAGAGGTGGGCTTCGGCTTGGCTTTTGCTGACTTGCATAGTAAACAGTGAAATGTACGATTATTCTCGTACTTGAATGTAGATATAAATATTTATGTAATTAATTGCATATTGAATGCAATCTATACAATAAATAAACAACAGGTAGGAAGGCTATAAGTCATGGATCTTTCAACCTGCTATTCGAACTCGGGATTTATCTAAAGAATACTTCTAGAAGGAGGGGAAATGTCGTTTGTTATTCTGACAATAAAAACACTGGACAATGTTATACGATTGCTATGAATTTTAATGAATAAATTATGACTATCTATTACTCATCCAGGACTATTAATTCTGTCGCATAGTGTAATCAATTAAATGTATACCTGAACAAAAACCCTTCCCCCTGCCCGTTGCATAAATTTCGACACGACTACACTATACCCTTCCACTTAATGAGCACAGAAATCTATAGAAATATTTGGAAATCATGTTTGAAATAATCCTCGGAGTACTCGTACTCGTACTCGTAAATCCAATGTAGCTGTCATGTTGCCGCTGACAAAAAACAAACTGCAGTCAGTTTGCGGTTTGCAATTGAGAAACAGATGGAGATGGAGTTTGAGTTGGAGCTGAAGCTGGAGTTGAGATATTAACTTTGAGATACTCGTCGTACACATGAGATTCAGAGTTGAGGCTGCGTTTGAGATATTCAGTTAGTCAACCAGTTTCTTTGTTGCCGCACTGTCGTGCCACACAGTGTGGCACAGTGGCAATTACTATCTATGAGATACAAATATATTGCATGCGGATTTAGCGCGCGCTGACAGGCAGGCAGCAGGGAGGCAGCAGCGAGGAGCAGCGAGGCAGCAGCCGCTCTCCACACAATCGCTGGCCAATCGCCAGTTGGCCATCTCGTTTATCATACAGCAAACGGTTTTAATAAGCGATTTTTCAGATAGATAAAAACCCAACAAGTTATTTAAGGCCCCACCAACTACCACGGACTGAACTGAAGTGAACTGAACTGGAGCTGAAGTTGGGAGAGCTGAGAGCTGGCAATTTGTTGGCATTTTGTCAGGCCCCAAAGACTTATAAATTATGCAGCAGAAACACTCTGGAAAGTAGAACACAAACGGTTGATGAACTGTCCTTGTCGGCCATAATGAGGCCTCCAACGGCTGCCTAATGAATTCCGATTGCCATCACCAAAGGTGTTACATTAAAAGGTGGGAGCAATCCATCAGAAATTCACTCTGAAACCTGCTCTATAGAACGGGGATATTCAATTCTTTCTATCCATCTGCCAGTCTGTCTGTCTGTCCGTCTATCTGTCTGTCTGCCTCTCTGTTTGTTGGTCGAAAACCATTTAAAAATTAACAATCATAAGCCGTCAGGTGATTTCAGCCATTTAACACTCAATTGAAACACTTGATTGAATTGAAATTGTGAGCACAAAAGGCCTCTCTTTACCCTTTACATTCATTAATTATGGGGGCCCTTCTCTTCAATGGTAGGAATAATAATAATCAAATTCACATTAATCATAAAAGAACTGACGGAAATGCGCAATATATCATTGAATTTCTATACGGAATATAAAAGAAAATGTACACATGGAAAAATATGCATAGTTCGGATAATTCTTATACTCTACAGATAGTTAATAGTCTCTAATAACATTATACTCTAGTTTTCTCTTAGTTACGACCATTATCATCACGATGATGACATATGTCATTTCATTGGTAATTGCCAAATATGTAAATTGAAGAAATAACATAAATAAATCAACAAATTAAATCAATTAAAAGCAATCAACTTTTGGCATTCAACAATTGAACTCAATCGTTGAACTCTTTAATCAAATTTCTGATATTCTGATCTCACCTATGGTCAGACATGGTCAGAGCTGCTCAAACTGTACCACCCTATGCCCCATGCTGTTAAAACTGTAGGAGCCACCTGGGGAGAGGAATATATCTTTGATCTACAATTTCTGCGACAAATATCCATCAATATGGAAAGCTGTTTACTTTCATAGCTCCAAGAAAGCTCTCCGCTGCACAATCCACTTTAAACCATTAATAATTATTCCAAACAACATTTAAACCTTTAAAACGGAAACAAACTATCATGGTATATCGATAATTTATCCATAATTTGTAGTTTTATCGATCCCCATCATTAACTATCAACAATTTCCATCATCTGCAGTGCTTTGGCCGCCTCCATTCACACGCCATCTGACAATTTCACTTTTCATTTTCATATTCCCTCGACGCGTCGGCGGGCGGCTCAGGTTACCTACTAACCCAAGACTCTGTCGCTGTCTCTGCTTCTGTCGCTGTCTCTGCCTCTGTCGATGTCGCTGTCGCATTCCCAAGACACAGTCCAGTCCCAGACCCAAACATTTGGGGACTGTGGCTGGCGGCAGCTGCTGCTGCTGCTGCTGCTGGAGCTAGTGCTCATAAATAAACATGAAATAAACATGAAAAACGCCTTAAAAAACAAGAGCTAGTGGCGTCGCAGGGGCTAAGTCTAAAAACCGCTTTAAAGAAACGCGCCAAAAACAAAACAAAACAAGAGAAGCCTTAAAAAACCAGGCAAACGTTTTCGTACTCCAAAGTGTACTCGTCCGCATGGACGACGGCATTTAATGGCAACTTTATTTGTTTTGAAAGCTGACATTGATTGGACCCGCAATTGGCGACGAAATTGTTGGTGTAGTCTGCCTTTTGGGATCAGAGCCAGGCATCGAGAGGCATCGAGGTGGCATCGAGGTGGCATCGAGCTGGTATCGAGGGGTTTATGAATGGGTATCGAGTGTGTGCTTTGGTATCCCATGGAGCGGGCTCAAATATATTCAGACCACACTTCAACACGTATCGATTATTGGTGGATTTTAATTGGGGTCAGGTTTTGGGGCAGGGATTTAGGGGGATTTCATCTAGAGAGTAATCGATGATATCAATTGGCTCAGTTTCTGTTCGATGTTTACAATATTTCATCATATTTTAATGGGTAAAATTCCACTCTGATTATAAGACATGTAAGAAATATGATCACTCCTCCAAGCCATTCCACAAGTATCAATGAAGTTTCTTTATAAAGAAAACACTCTATAAATCATCAACGTCTTGCCTTTTGCAGGGCATTCCCATGGCTGAGTAGACCGCATTGAAAGCTGCAAGGCGATTTCTTTCGTGGACATATCAATTGCATGTTCTGCGAAATCAGGTCATCAGTTTTGGTCATCAGCAGCAGCAACAGCAGCAGCAACAGCAGCAGCAGCAATCGAGGCAGCAACAGCAACAAACAGATGTTGTTTGTGGGGTGCCACCAAAACGGATATAGTCGTTGGATTAAAATCAGGAACTGTAATCCATGGGACGTGAACCTAATGGGAAAGACGTTTGGGCCAGCGTGGTTCGTTTATTTAATATGCCAGAGAGCAGAGCCGGAGCCAGAGCCAGAGGACCCCGAAGGCCTTAAGACAAGCGACAAATGCAGCCAGGCAGGCATCCAGGCAGGCATCCAAGCAGGCATCCAGCTTCAGCTCCAGCTCCAAGTGCAGCTCCAGAGGCACCTCATGCAAGTTTGATTAAATCAATCAGTGGGTAAAGCATCTAACGGCGACTGACAGTCGTACTGCTTCTGCCTTTGGCTATTGCCACTGCGTCTGCCTCTGCGTCTGTTGCAGTTGCAGTTGCATTTTCTACACGAGTGGTGGCTGTAGCTGCTGCAGTTGCAGCAGTGGCATTGTTGGTCAAGTGTGGAGGTTGCTGCTGCATAGATGCTGGTACGACTACGAGTATGTACAATGTACATTGCTTGGCCATATTCGATGACTTGCATTCGTAATGCCATTGCCGGATGAGGCGAATGCCAGGTGAAGATATCACCAGGAACCACACAGAACAGAGAATAGAGAACATGGACACCATGAAATTTATAACAGTACCAGCAAAACATGAGGGAATTTGTTGGAAATCTATAGGAATTTGTAATGTGCTCCGTTGAGTTTATCCCGTATTTTGGTTTCGCGGGGTGATTGTTAAAGAAATGTTCGACAGATCATTGACTGAAGTTTGGGCTCTTTGGTGTGGGCTTAATGTACTCAGATACTTGTTATCGATTCATAATCGATTATTAATCACCTTAAATTAAGTTTACTTCACCTGTTCGAGCTCCTCTTGCGGCGATGCGGCCAATGTCAGCGATCGCTGGCCGCCCACTCCTCCCCCACTGATCGGCGGACACGACTGCCGCTTGAAGTCCCTCCGGATGGCCAGCTCGTACCAGGGAATCAGCGGCTTGCTCCTTAGCGTCGTCTGGCAGCCGATCTTAAAGTCCAGCGGATCCATGTACTCCGGCGCCATGCGGTTCAGATCGCTGACGGCCGCGTCCGCAGAGGCATAGATGTTCCCCACCGACTTGTTGCCGCCGCGGTGCGTCCGCCAGTGCCCGCCGGTGGCCATGTCCAGCATGGAGCCCACGGGCACGTCGAGGCTGCGGTGCAGGCCCGCCCCCATGCTCTTGACGCGCATGTGCCCCAGCGTGTGGTAGCGCCGATCCACGGCATTCGGGAGCATGGGCATGGCATTGGGGACCACCAGGAGCTCGTCCTGGTCGATGGTGGCGAGGCTCTGGCTCGTGAAGGATCGCTCCAGCAGCTCCGCGCTGTTGCTCCGCTGCGTGACTATCGGCAGCTCGTACAGATTGAGGCGCGTGCTGGTCGGTGGCCTCGTGGGCGTGGCATAGATCTTTGGCTTGGCATAGAGACTCTCGCGGCGCACGGGTGCGGGCGGTGGCAGGCCTGTGGGCGAACGTGGCGCCTCCGTGAGCGACAGCGTCATGGGTCGGCGACAGCCGGTGGACCCCACGGAATTGTGGCGCAACGTGGGCGGACGTATCCTCGGATCGCGCTCTCGTTCTCGCTCCCGCTCCCGCTCTCGTTCCTGCATGTCGAAACTGATCTTAGGGAGCGGGGAATAGCAACCCCTCTCGGAGCTGTCGTAGGAGCTCCGCAGGCCGCTGTCCAGCCGCCGCTTGGGGCTATCCGGTGCGGTGTACAGAAAGATGTGCTCCTCCTCCCCCGCCGTATTGTAGTCCGGGGTCTTGGGCGTGGCACTGCTCTGCAGAGAGTCCAGGGAGAAGCGCGAGTTCTTCTTGACATTCTGATAGTCGCAGGGCATGCTCCCGCCTCCGGAAGAACTGGAGGCATCTGAGAGCGGTCGGAAGCCCACAGGATTCGATGTGGTGCTCGCATAAATGGGCTCCAGATCTCCTCCAATGGTGGGTGTCCTCACGGGCTTCGCGCGGGCATAGATCTCCTCGCCATTCCCCTGGCTGTAGGTGCTCCTCAGCGACACGGTTCGCTTCCGCTGGGGCTGTAGGATGAGCGGATGGTGTGCAGGCGGCTGGGAGGATGCCGCCGCTTCGGTGACCTCTGCGGCGCGTATGGAACAGGAACGGGTCAAGCCCCGCGCTCGTATTGTGGCATAGCCATCATAAATGGGCGCCGCAATCGGCGACGGAGGCGGTCGACTGCTGGTGCTGGCCGCAGACATCGTTTCGGGTTGGAGTTTTCTTGGGGTTTTGGATTTCGATTCGATTCGAAGAGTTTTCACAAGCTTTTCATTTTGGTTTTCGTCGGTTGTTCGTTGTTCACTTTAAACATTGATTAATCGCTGCGGCAGATTCGAAATTGGGGATTCAAATTTATCATTTAATCATTCGACTCCGGGGGTAACCCAGATAGATGCCCCCGCCACTCGTCCGTTGTTCATTGCTAGGGTGGCCCTGCCCCCACCTACCCCTCTCCTTGTGGTTGCATCAATCATTTTTAATTGAAGCATGGATTCATAAATCGAGCGTCCAATGAACTCCACGGGACACGCCCTGGCAGCCATCTGATGCCTCCTCCAATGTGGGAGATGATATTACCCAAAGTAAGAGTCACTCGAATCGTGGCTGTCTTTCGGTTTGTTCCCGTCCCACTAGTCTCTGGTTGCCATGGCTAAGACGCCTCATTAACGCCTAATTAGCATCTATTCCACATGACAGCCCAGACTCCGCCAAAGAAAGAAATAAACCTATCGCACCTCCGAGCAGCTTAATGGAGCAGCAGCACAATGGATGGGAGCTGGAGCTGGAGCTGGGGGAGAGGACAGGCCTAATGGACGGATTCGACGGCTTCTCAATGTCAAATTGGAGGAGCACGTGAGTGGAATTTAATAGAGCGGGTGCTTACGATGGCTTTCGATTGTACAGAAACATGGAAATATCGTTTAAAGCCACAATTCTTTACCAAATACGAGTGTCTGTTCTATGATAACCCGGAACTGCATTTTGTTTCAACGTTCTCCAGCATTTTATGTGTTTTATCAACTACTTGACAGATTCGACTGACACCCAACGAGCGAGCACTCCAAACACACAAACACACAAACGAGAATCTATGTATCTTTGTATCTATGTATCTACTCGCATAAGCATGTGGCATGTGTGGTGCGCTGCCTTTTTTTGCTGCCTGTCAATTGGTTTGTTAGTTCTTTGGCCTGCAGCAGTCGTTGACACTTGAGAGAGCGACAGACGGACAGACAGCCAGCCAGCAACAGAAGGAGGAACGGAACACTTCTGGTTGCGTTGCTAAAAAGCTGCTGGCCAAGACTCTGGCTGAGCGGGAGGAGGGCTTGGCCGAGGAGAGGCTTGGTCTTGACTCCCCTCTCTCTCTCTCCCCGACAATAACAAGGAAATGCAATAAACAACAATTTTCTAATGTCATCAACATATGTATAGACGACACAGACGACGTTTCGATTCTTTCTGCTTTATTATTGTATTTTTTTGTTTTTGCTGCAGCTGCAGCTCCCTCTCTCTCCCCCTCTCTCTCTCTCTTTCTGGACAGTTGTTGTTTTTAGCACTGCGTGAATTGGCTGTAATTGTTTTGATTGCACTTCATGGGGTATATGCCGCAGTGTTCTCTGCTCTCTCCCTCTGTCCGTCTCTCTGCTAACTCTGTTAATAAACCACTTTAATTGCGGGCTTTGGAGTCCAGGATGTGAGGGAATGTATATAATTTTAATATCATTCCATGTGGATGAAGTAATTAAACACGAAATTAAAGTTCTTCCATAATTAGAGGGAGGGGGAGAGAGAGATTTAGGTATGGGGAAATGTCAGAAAGATGAAAGATAAGTGCAGCAATTAATGCTGGATTTTAAAAGGAATTGGATTGAAACTATTAGCAGGAAAATACCAGATTTGGAGGTGCCATAAATACTAGAACTCATAGAAATTCCCATGAAACTATAAGATCTGCAGCATCTAAATTTCTTAAACTTCTTAGTGAACTTAAGGCCACATTTTCAAAGTCAACCTTCAGCACCATCACTGTACAGGTCACATATGGAAGTGCGACCAAGATTCTCCAACCTTAAAGTCAAACAAAAACTTTAAAAACTCTATAGTTTCAAAGTCAAGCCAAAAGCAGACAAAAACTTTGCTTCAACTCAAATTTAAGTCTGAAAGTCACGAAGTTGCGCTGAAACTACATTTTCAACATATTTAAGTTTGGAAAATCCCCTGCAGCTGAGTAGAAAGACCACAAAAAACTGTAGTTACTGCAGAAATACGACTTTAGATGCATAAAACTATCTCCAATAAATCGTAAATACATAGATCACGAGTAGACAGTACACATACGTATACATATATCTACTGTACATAGAAGTATCATAAATTGTAGATGCCTGCCTGCGATTGTATCGTGGCAATCAATCAACCTTTCAGTGCAGGATCTCAGATGACAATGTGAATCACCATCTGCGGTTTGATAAGCACTGGCCTGGCTGCAGCTGACGCAGCAGACACTCCGGCGAGCCACCGACAAATAGTGTGTTGCAGTGGCAATGCGGAAATCTCTGGAAATTTATGACTTGCTATGCAAAAAAACAGCAGCAAACTAAAAGTACGACAGACAGCAAAAGTGACAGAGAGAAAGAGAGAGTGACTCAGCCTTAGGCTAAGAATTTGAGAGTCACAAAAAGCAGTTTGACAGCCGCTGAACTGCAAAGTTGCAGAGCCACTGCAGCAGTCAATAATTTCAATCAAACCACGACTCGAATCGTGCAAATTGATTCGAAAATAAACGGCGCATATAAATCACATTTTTGTCGAAATTTTTTCAAGCACCCACAGGGCATCAGAAAATCAAAAATCAAAAATCCCCCCCGCCACGCCCCGCACTCAAATAATATTATTTTGAAATGTGACTTTTGTGGGTCGCGTGGGCGTCTAATTGTTTGCATTTTTCCCTTAGCTGGAAAACTATTGTCTATTGGAAATTTATGCAATTGCAGTTTGCATTGGCATTTAATAGCCGATATCTGCGAGTGTATATCTTTCAAGAGAAATACTATATACGAGTATGTACGGGTGTATATGTATGTGTGTACGATGAACTTTTGTGGCAGCCTGGAAATG
This sequence comes from Drosophila algonquin, assembly GCA_035041765.1. Lineage (NCBI taxonomy): Eukaryota > Metazoa > Arthropoda > Insecta > Diptera > Drosophilidae > Drosophila > Drosophila algonquin. The sequence goes on from JAWNKY010001621.1 coordinate 243,851, forward strand.
CCAAAGGTTCAGAGACTGATTTCCTGTGCGGAGGCGTTTTTGTTCACTCTTTTCTTAGCCATTTTTTGCCCCATTTTTTGTTGTTTTATCTGTAACGCACCTTTGACAGCAGCAGCAGCGGCAGCGACAGCGGCAGCATTGACAACTTTCGCCAAAATGCAAAGCCACCAAAACCATCGCCTTATCGCTGGTGTCTGTCTGACTCTCCACTCTCGAGTCTTTTCTCAGTGTCTCTGCCACAGATTTTGGGTGCTCTTTCCTGTGGGCAGGCCAGCAGAGCAGAGCAGAGCAGAGCACTGTCTAGACAACGCGGCTGCCGCTGCCGCTGCTGCTGGGGCTCTGTCTTATCAGGCAGCTCGAATCTCAAAAGGAAATTGCTTTAAATTTTAGTGTAGTAGAAGAAAATATATATACAATAATAATGAGTGACATTTCAGAGTCTCTTTGAAGACTGTGAAAACTGTGGGCTGATTAATGCATTTAGGAAATGAAAATGAAACATGCTACGAGAGCGAGTGCGAGATTGAAGCGATCAAGAGATCAAGTCAACACATGTTCTGTTCCGTCTTGGGGGTAATCTTCCGTCTGGGAACAGCAAAACTATACCATATGATACGTTTTATTTATACTGATGATGATGATGCTGGGGCTGGGGCTGATGCTGTTGACATTGGGGTGCCCCGTCTCCATTGATTGATTATTTCGAAGCTACGCAAAAGCGAAAACTCGTTGGCTAATTGTGTCACAAAAAATTCTCGAACCACTTCAATGCCAAAAACTGGTTGAACACAGAGCAAAAAACACAGAAAAACAAAAAGCCAATTCATGACTTTGCGAGAGCTGCTGTCAACTGCATAACTAAGTAGCAGGCTCTCGGGGGCTCTCGGGGGCTCTCGGGGCTTATGGCTATGGTTTGGGTGTTAGATTTGACAGGCGCTTGAAGACTTTTATTTTCGGCTGCTCAAGAAGTCCCCACACCCCCACACCTCTACACCCCAAATCCGCATTTAAGGTGTGTTGTAGAAAACTATAAACATTAATAATACAGCAACAGCAACGGCCACAATTTAATGCCCGGCATTAAAGTGCTTTATAGATCGTATTTCAAATTCATATAGAAATTAACGCTGGAAACATATTTCCGTTGACAGCAGCAAAAAGCGGAAAAAAGCGGCGCCGCCAGAAACATTGCCAAAGTTTTTTCCATTGAAATTTTTGGGGCTGTCGCTGTTGCTGCTGCTGCTGTCCCTGCCTTGGGGGCTTATCATCGAACGGTTATCGCCCAAGAGTGAACTCGGATCGTAAAATTAATAAATTTATGTATTTATGCAAAAAATAAAATAAAAGAAAACAAAAAACACACAGACAGCACAACAAAGTCTTGAAAAGGGAGCGCCAGGCGATCTACAAAAAACTAAGAGCTGTCGCTGCCTCTTGAAGAGGGTATTAGGATTATGAGGAGAACTTTGGCCAAGCGAAGAAAAATATGAAAGAAAGAACTTTGGGGCCTATGAAATTAATAGAGTATTAATCATTATCTAAGGCGGCAACATTATAAGTACTAGAGATCGCCATGAATCCATTCAAGCTTTCAGCAAGGAATGAATGTTTCCGTATGAAAATGTGAATACAATTCGAATGAATTTGCAGCCGATTCGGAGGGATTCAGTGATCTGTTTAAAAAGTTTCAGACAGTCTTTAAGTCGAAATCGTATCACTATATCATAGCTAAGGGTTGCTGTTGCTACAATAAATCCCTTTCCGAAAAGCCAACACATCTGCACAGATTATAGCTTCAATTATGGCTTAGGTTTTGGGTTTAACGGTTGTAATCCCATCATATTTAGCCCAGATTAAGCCGCATCAACTTGTACCTGCACTAGGATTAAGCCAACCAGCAGAGTATTCAGAGTGTCAGCTCTGCCTTCTGCTGCATTTGTGGTCCCCGTATATTTCTCTTGTATCTCTACTCTGACGTTTATCGAAGTGCATTAATTAGACACGAAACCTGCTGTGTGAGAGAGTCACAGAGTGGATGTAGGGGAGGGGAGGGGGTAGGCAGTGTAGTTTCAGTGTCCAAGTTTTCGGCGGAACTTCATGTAGCGGGTGGAACCGGTCTCAAGATGATCTCGACTGGACCGAGACAAGAGACCCTCCCTCCCTCCCTCCCTCCGGCAATCCACTCTCCACTCTCCACTCACTTCCTCACTCGAGCACTTGATAGCACATAAGCACTTTTGTGGAAATTCAAAACAATTGAGGCTAATTTAAGTTTTCTTTTTTTCGAGCCACAGCTGGATAGGGTACATATATCGCCAGTATATATATAACAGCATTAGGCATGTAACTCGAGAGGGTTTTTTGTTCAATTTGAATGGGGGGAAATGAGTTTTTTCTGCGTCAATCTGCTCGAGCATATGAGATCTTTATACGAGTCTAAACGACGGGCGAGCGAGCCTTAATGCATTTCATTAAGAGTTACTTGAGAGCGCCCGGACGAGCCCCGCGATGCAGCGGCAGCGGCAACTGCAATTGCATTTGATTGGATGGGACTGGCAAACCAATTGCATAACGAAGGTCGAAGCCAGAGCTGGCCTGCCCCTCCTCCATCTGCATCTCCATCTCCAAGGAAAACAAGCATCTCTAATGCGGCAAAATCTGAGATAATGTCTGCTTAATGGCGAAGATAAGTCTGCAGTCTATAATCCCCGCCCCCCATCCCCCATCCCCCTTCTAGTGTTTATTATCCGACTCAAGAGAGAGAGAATTTGTGAATTTAAGCGGATTTTTCTTTAATGCAAAAGCAGCGCACGAGATAGACGTTTGAGATAAAGTTTGGAGAGTGCGAAGAGATATTTCATGGTTTGCCAGATTAAAGATAATCCGATTTTTCGGATAGCAACAGCGAAAGATTTACGGGATGGTAATTTATGGGATAATTGATGCAGAAATCTGGTTTCAGACTTGAGATGCATTTTTAAAGGCCTTTCCTTTTTTTTGGTGGAATTTTTAAAGATAAAATGGAGTTTACACTGCATTTCTTTTAAAGCAAGTTTTTAAGAAATTTGTAATAATTTTTTCAATAGCAATTTCCAAGAATAAACTTAACAATTTGGGTTTAAGGCACTTCCAATCCTATCCAACTATTTTTCGTTAAATATTTTCTTTCCAAGAATGTTTATCTTTCCAAAATGCTATATAGCCTTATGGAATTTATATTCCTCCAAAAATAGTTCTTCGATAGCATTCCTTTTGGCTTCTATACTCGTTAAGATCCTAAGTCTTAATAGGCTTTAGATAACCTTCATAGAAAAGAACCCGCTACACAGTTTTAGAGGGCACATTTTTGTAGATTTCCTATGAAATTCCACCAAAAACAAAACACCTTCTCAAGACTTTTTCTAACCCCTTTAAGAACGTTTCTCTGCTCCGCTTTAAAGTGCCTTCCAGTGCCTCTCGCAAACCCACTCTCATATCTTTCATCTCTGGCCAACAGACAGACAGAGAGGGAGAGACAAAGAAAGAGAGAGACCTCTGCCAAATGTTACAATGGGATTGGATTGCTGGCACCTACACCACAGATACACCTACACCTACAACAGATCCCTCGGCAGAGACAGAGAGACAGCGACTATTACGAGAGAGTACTCCCCGCCGCCGCACATACACTCGTGGCATTATTGTCCATTGGGTATGCATGTTACGGGGGCATAAACAAAGTCGAGAGACCGACCCCGACCCCCTTAACCCCCAAAGCCCATTATCCCAAAAAATGCAGAGCCAACAAAAAATACACGAGAGAGAGAGAGAGAGAGAGGGACAGAGAAAAAGGGGGAAAAGTTTTTCATTATTATTATTAGCGATGAGGATGGGGGGCTGGAGGAGATATATAATAAGTAGAGAGGCAGAAAACTCATCAGCATAATCAACAAAACACAAGAGAGTCAGAGCAGGGAGGCACAAATGTTGCATGCAACATGCACACGAAGAACCAGAGAGAGAGGGAGACCCTCTGATAGACAGACAGACAGAGTGATGTGGAGTTGTCGTCATTGTTTTGGTGTATTTATAATAATTTCTGGTACTGTGTTGTGTCCATCAAGTGGACGTCTCGTCGCCGCTGTTGCACATCTGTGCACTGTTCCTGTCTCTGTGGCAACTCCGTGTAATTACGGATGGAGCTCAAGTGGAACTCCAGTTTCAGATCGGTAGGGCTCCACGCCCGCCCGGAGACCAGTGGAAGAGCGGTTCTATCGGCATGCAAACCAATAAATTTCCAATTGCATTTCATTAGCCTTCGAGCGCATTCAAAGTCGTCTACGAATACGAATACGAATGCTTGAATACTCGAATACTCGAATACTGACCCAAGGTTTCGCTTTGCTTTGCTCATCGTCTGATAAATTGTCTGTTGACGTGATTTGTGTACAGAGAAGAGAGACCAGACCCATCCGACGAGTATTCCCTATTCCGATTCCAATTTTCTACTGGAAATCATTTTGATTAGATTTCTCGGTTCGTTGTTGTTTTCGTTTCGGTTTCGATTTGGGGGCATTTTATGCAAATTTTCCCCACCAGAAGTGCGAGTGCGAGTGGAAGTGGGAGATGCTTTCTATGCGATTGGCATTGTCTGGACACTGTCTGGATATTGATGGATGTCTGATGGATGTCTGATGGATGGTGGATGGATATCTATCCACTACACGTTCGATCGATCGCTGATCGAGTAAATCAAGTGGCAGGAAAGTGTTGCCACATCCATGATTCCAAGACATTCTTCCCTCTTGAACAATTTAGTAAATTGATCCAAAAGATTGCCTCCTCCTTTGGTTATAATTCAGGCATAATGATAATTAAATTTTCCAGAAACTGAAGGGGCAGAGTGCCCCAAGCAGGGGAGTGCCTTCTGTGGAAATTCAAGCACTAAATGGAAGCCAGCGATAAGATGGAAAACGATAAATGCATCTCGGATGGTGGATGGTGGAGCTGTTTGCTCTGCGCTCTGCTGTCCCTTCCAAGAACTACAATCATGAAGTGGAGCAGGTCGCTGCTCTGATGCTCAATGGGTTCTGTTCTCAATGTTTGTCAAGCTACAATTAGAAAATGGAAAGAGGAAAGAGCAAGGAGGGAGGAGGCAGCAACAGAATGGGGCAGAGCAGAGCTACGATCTAGCAGCTGCCACAATATTAGTTGCAGCTGATTAATGATTGAGTTGCATTCCACCATGCCCCTTGTTCTGCTTGTGCCACTCCTCTCCCTCTCTGGCTGTCGCTGTCGCTTTTCTCGCTTCTAAAAAGAAGTAGACAAAAAGCCGACATTAATGCCTGTTTATTGAGTGTCAGAGCCAGCCACAAGGACGGCTGCAAGCAGCAGCAGCTGCAACAGGCAACATGTTGCCAAAGGTGCAGCACCAATTAGGCAACATAAAGGTGCAACGATAGGGTAAAAATAACTAAAGAAAGGGCACCAGGAGCAGCAGCAGCAGCAGCAGCAGCCTTGACTCTGTAATTTTCTGAATTAAAAAGGTTGGGCAGCCATTTACCTAATTATTATATTAGTTGGATAGAAGTTTGAAGGGTTCCTTCAGCTGGAGTTTCATTTAATTGAATGCGAATTTGAATTGTGCAAAGTTCTCTTAAAGGTGAAGATCTCAAGGAATGCCTAAGCATTTGTGGCATGATTATATGTTGCTTCTCAAGCGGTCTTCTATTTCGTATTGCTTGATATTGCAACGAGGTGGTGGAAACCTAAAGGGAACCTTCTGCTTATAGAGGCAGAAGGACGCTCCCTACTTATCCAATTCCTGGCCCTTAGACCTTCTTTCTTCGCTGAATCAATTAATTTTTACTTACAGATCAAAAGTTCATCCAAAAAGAAAGATCTTCCTGGTTTGAAAGTCTGTTTTGATTGTTCTACAAAACCACTTTAAAACAACAGAAAATAAATGCTGTATTAGGCATTTAAATCGCTTTACATATACCATTTAAATCTGTTCTCTAATCTGCTCATCTCTGCTCCCTATTGTTCTTTATGTATTCCCTTCATGTTCATCTCTTTCTACATCTCTTAGCACGTCTTTAACTCAACCTTTTCTGCCATTCATTCAACTTAATTTCGTAGCATAATTTTATTACATTTTCCAACATTTTCCCATGCTAATTTTCCCTTTTCTTTTAATGATTTCCTCTCCACAATATTATTTCTTGTCTCATTTTGATAATTATCATTTCCTTTCTTCAAGCCAAGAATAAATATTGTTCCCGCTTTTCCGCCAATTAAAGCAGACCGAAGACTGAAGACGGGAACCCTTGAACCATTCTATTTCGAGGTAGAACTATTCCTGTGGTAGAACAGGTAGCGCCTTCTTCATTAAGCATGCCAGACATGCGCCTATGGGACTATGCTGGGCTCTACATCGATCTATTAGGTCATTAGCCTGCCTTGTGGGACAGAGACAGGGGGCAGGGGACAGTAGCAAACGAATCGATGTGCGGGTCGGTTCGGGTCTCTCTCTCTCATAAAATTTGCCTGTTAATTAAGTGACGCCTTAGCCTGAATGGCCTGGGCTTTGTGTCTCTCCCTTTGTGCGTATATTTCTTAAGTGCTTCTCCTGAGGTTTACTACGGGTACACACACACACACACACACACATAGACGATATAGGGCTAGAGGGCTGATCAAATATTTACATGGCATTCACATCAAACACACACTGAAAAATGCAAAACACTCAACAGCCAGCTGCCCCTCGCCCCGCCAAACAGAGACAGAGACAGAGAGACTGTTTGGCGGCACCTCAGTCCCAGTCCCTCCCTCGACAAACATTTAGTGGAAAAAGGTGCCAAACAGTTGGCAATGCCATTTCCATTCCATTTCGAAAAGAAAATTGCTGACTGCCTTTAATATCGAGGAGGAAGTCCACAAGGGAAAGGCCCGGTTGGGAAAAAGTGATCTACAAAAAGGAAAACGTATAAACATGTGTATCAGAAATTGCCCATCAAACTGTCAGCCGGAAATTGTTATGGACTCTTGGGATCTCAGTGCGATCTGCGATCTGCGGGACCAGCGATCCATGGCGGCTAATTGAACTGGAAAACTTGAACGAAGTCGCAGTCGAAGTCGGGGCTTTTCCTTTGCCATTTTCACACTTTCTCGATGGCAGAGGCAGGCAGCAGGCAGCAGGCAGTTCAAAGAGAAACGATTATTAGAAATCACAAACAACTTCAAAGTTGTGACGCCTGCCGTTGCGCAGGGGCTGCGCTGCTGCTGCTGCTGCTGGCAGTGTGCGAAAAATTACAAATTAAAAACTAATTTTCTTTCAGCCCCGCACGCCCCACATGCCCCTCTGCGCCGCAGTGCCTCGCCTACCATATTTCAGGCCTGACTAATTTTGATTAGCGGCGCATGAACATTTTCTGCACAGCAGAGCAGAGGAGGGGAGTCTCCGGGTCCCCCAAAATCAATCTTCATCAAGGCATCGGGGGGCAGATTCCGTATTCTTTCAATTAAAATATCTTCTCCCAAAAGAAACCAAAAGTTGCAGTCCCCTCTCTGCCATAAATCTCCCCCGTGAGGGGGGAGGCGCCACTCTAATAAGAATTTATTACGAAAATACTTTTCAAAGCGGAAAACAAAAAAAAAGAGAGTACACAGGATATCTGGACAGAAGGAGGAGGGGTGGAATAAAATGCTGGGAATTTCCTTCATTTTCCCACTTCCCGATACAATAATTGATCGCATGCCACACACACGCACACGCACATAGCAGGGGAGGGTGACACCTCGAGGCAGGGGCAGATACAGAGGCAGGGGCAGCGGCAGCGGACAGCCAGCTGCCACATGCGAGGGAGAGACGGAGCTGAATTCTGAAATTTCAGAGATGGAATGAGATGATGCTCCCAGGAGTACAGTCCCAGTCCCAGTAACAGATCTTATCCGATTGATTTTCGATGGCTGTGTGTCTGCCCAAAAAGTCATTAGCCAAAAGTCAATATGTGTGAAATTTGGCAACAGATACTGACTGCATTTCCATTAGACTCTTTTTCCGCGGGCCAACAGACACCAGCCATTCACTCAATCAAGCAACAAAAACTGCAACTGCAACTGCAACCAAAAAAAAGCAAAACAAACTAAAACCGAACAATGGAGATCAGACAATGTCTTTTATTATCCATTTGGCTGGCTATTGCCTGTTTCTGTTGGCCGTGCTTCTTCTGTCTCTCTTGACATGTTTTTGTGCAATTTGTGTGCGGGGCTACTGTTTGTTGTTGCATCTGACAGTGGCAGTGGCAGACTCCTGCAGAAGGAGGGTTGCTTAGGGGTGACATTTAGGGGATCGGTTGGTAAATTACGAGGGTGGCTGCGACAATGACACGAGAAAGACATGATCAATATACGGCGGCCATAAAAAGTGTGTGGGTTATGGAGAGAGAGTTTATGATAGGCAAACAGGGAGAAAAAAGGTATAAAAGATTTTCCAAATGGTTTTTTCAGATGTATTTTCATTTAGAACTAGGTTCCAAATGGTTACCTAATTATTATAGGCTTTTTTATGATCCAAAATGTAGAAAAAAGTGTAAGGAAAACCATGAAAATCATTAAGAAATCAGCGAGTGAGCCGGTGGTTGATCTACGAGACAAGCGAGAGGGCAGGGGGCTTGGACTCTAGTGTAAATATAAAGAAATACTTGTTTCCGGAGACAAACCTCCAGAAACCCCCAAAGATCTATCGCTTCTACGGAAGCTACGTGACATCATGGTCTAAAATTCATATTTTTTGGCGGAATTATGATAAAAAATATGTTAATCTTTAATCTGTGATGTTTTATGGGACTATCTTTGAATAAAATTAAGTTCCGACTGTAAACCTTCTCTTAGAACTGCGCAAAAAGAGGTTTGTAGATCCGAATTTACCCCCAAAAGGCGATTCCAAAAGCCTCTCAACATTCCTTTCTACATTTCCCATACAATTTCCATGGCTCCAACTTTGTTTTCTTCCCATTTCGCCATTTCCATCTCCCAACATTCGTTTTCCACTTCGTTTTCTTCCAACAACTGGCCATCTTTCACCAGTAAAACCCCCTTTTCAACAACTCCACGCCGCCCCTGATTTCTGAACTCCTCTGCATTTAAATGGGATGTGCAGGCGCTTTTCATCACACACTCGTGAATGCATCGTGAATACCGAGTACTCGTAGAACTGAACAATTTGCCCAAAAAACTCATTTCGACATGCTCCATTAAACCATTTTGCCATTGTTGCACTTTTCCCCCGACTTTTCCACCTCCTCTGCACTTCCGTCACTCCCCCGCCTGCTCTACTGCTGCCTCTGCCACCTATGGAAATCTGCTTGGTGTCTGTTTAATTTGTTGCTATTTTGGGGGAAAGAAAAACAAATAAAGACTAAGATATATAGACAGAGAGAGAGGGAGAGAGCGCAGAAGGGTGGGGTGGGGTACAGCTGATGTAGCAGATTTTCCTATGGCAATAAGGTAATCTGCTGATTGTGCAATTATTGTGCCCCAAGACTCGGTGCTCGCTGCCTCGCTGCTTCGGGTGTGACTTTACGTGGAGTTGCATGGAGGGAATGGATGGTAAAAGTCTGGGAATGGGTCTGGTCTGCAGACACCGTCTGGTAGTGGGGAGACTGGAGTATCTTGGGGTCTGGGTCTGGCTGGGAATGGGATACGGGATACCCTCCCTAGCAATGAACACGACTTGGTGGCGAGTGGTGTGCCCCACAGCTTCCACCTCCAATTCGTGTCTTAATTGTTGCAACATGTTGTATTGTTTGTTCACTTTTGCTTATCAATTATCTCCATTTTATCTCGTTTTTAACTCTTTTTTCCTTTTCTTGTTGTTATCTTTCTGTGTCAGCAGCACACACTCATTTTTTTTAACAGATATTCTTTTTGGTAGAATATTTTTGTTTTTCGTTGACCGGTTCCCATAAACATTTATTCATTAATTTTTGGAATCCCTTGTTTTTTTGCACGTCACATAAAAAACACGTTTCTCATTTGTGAACCCCAAAGGCACTTTAGCACTTTATTTATTTATAGATCTGTGCGGCTTCGGCTTGGAAATCTCTGCTCTTGTTCATGAATGAACCTTTGATTTCTTTACATTTTTTTCATATTTATTTTTGCTTGACTTTTCGCTTACAAATCTTCACTTCTTCACGCAACACTTTAGCAATCAGTTGGATAAACAGGCGATCCTATCCGATCGTACCGTAGCGCGACGTACTATCAGATACACATACGTTCGCTGAGAGCTCAGATACAGATACACGCGATCGGCATTGGGTTACAGATACTGTTTCGTCGCGCTCACAGAAGCAGATACGTGCGACGCGTCAGAGAGTTGAGTACAGAATGTTGATTCAACATCAAAATGTTGAGAAAGATCAGTAGCGGCCGTGAGAGAGAGTCAAAACAGAGAGCGCAGGGTGAGCGAGAGAAAGAGAGCAGCGCTCTAACGATCAGCAACATGTTGATGTGTCTGCAGCAACATGTTGCCAGCCAGCTATGCGTGCGTGTGGCTCGACTCCAAAAGCGGAACTGTTCCGTTATGACTCGACTCCAGGACTCCAAAATCCTTTTTGGCAGCGACTGCCTGCTGCGACGCTAACTGCGGCAGCAGCAGCAGCTGCCATGACGCCAACTTGTCGGCAGCGATGGAGGCGACGGCGACAAAACAAATAACAGAATCCCATCACAGGGGGAAAAGCGGAAAAGCGTAAAAACAAAACGGGGAAAAGGCTGAAAACGGGGGATGGGAGGGGTGGATGCTCGAAAATAGTCAAGAGCCGGGGCTAATGGTAGCCAAGGGGCGCTACTCCATATAGGGGTGTAACAAATACGATTTTGAAGGACGAAACGAAGCCAAGTTCCGGCTGACAATAGATCCCTATATGTAGATCGGGAGGCGTGTGAAATAACTCAATTACTTTAAATATAGGGGGATCCTATTTTGAAGGACCAATGGTAGAGAGGGGATATAAATTCCCAAGAGTGTAGTTGTGGGGAAAACCAAAACCTTTGCGATGAAAGATTTTATAAAAATAGATTTAAATATCTTTGAACATTCAAGGATGGAATTTCAGTAATAAATAAATTGATTTCCTTCCAATAAAAAACTCAACAGATTGGTTTCAATCGAAAAAAGATTCTTTCATCCCAAAAACCTTTCAACTACTTCTCTATCCCGTAAGTCATCCTCCAAGTCCCCATAGCCGATACCAAATAATACATATCCTTTAGGACAGGCCGCCACAGACCAAAGTCAGGCGCCACTGTGGCGGCACTGCGTACCGTATGTCTGTGTATCTGTATCTGTGGCCATAGCCACAGTCGCAGCCGCCGTCTCAGTCTGCGTCTCTGCCACTGTCGTCTGTGCCGCCGTGCCCCATCGATGACTTCCCCTATTTAGACGTTTTTGCAAAACTATGCAAAAAGCAAAAAAGGCAAACGAAAAAAACTACAGACGCAGCTTCCTGTGTGGCCAGGACTCGCGTCTACGACGACATCGACAACAAAGTGGAAAAAATTGCAAATTTCTTGTGTGTTTTGTAGTTAGTCGTAAGGCCAAAGTGAAGGACAAAGTCGTGAGGCAGCAGCAGGCAGCAGCCTCTTTATGCCCCCCTGTGGCGTCATTTATTTTTGGCGCGAGACTCTGCGGCGCCACTGAAAATTGTTCCAGCGGCAATGGCCGCCAAAATCGCGACTAGGACTGGCAGACATAATAAAGTTGGGCAAGAACTTGGGCGATGGCTAAAAAAATGATTGATTATCCCCACCAAAAATCGGGATAAAGTCGGGGGTTATTGGTCTCTGGAGTGCCCTGGCAGAAGTCATTGTATTTGTCTGGAGACAGCAGAAATTGTGGGGATTGAGAGGATTGTGGGTTGTGGGTTGGATTAAGGGTTTTGGCCATAAGTTGAATGCCTTTTGGGCTAAACTATTGGCATATATACGAGTATAAACGATATGGGTTATTAGTAATGAAATGCCAGAGCCAAAGCAATTGATTTCGGAGATGGAGCTTAAGTGGTGGAAGGGGGGGGGGGATGATGGATGATTTGGGGGAAGGCGAGTGGAATAAATACGGCTCAGAGTTCTATGAAGGAATGCGAATGTGGTTTTTGGTGGTCTTTGGTGGTCTTTGGTGGTCTTTGGTGGAGGATTAAGAAAGAAAAACAATTGACGAATGGAAGCAGCTGGGGTTTCCATAAGAATTGATGCAAATATTCCAAATAAATAACAGTTAAATTCCATCTAGGAGTTCTTTTACGATTACTGATCCTTAAATTCTTTTCAAATCTCATTGTACATACCAATCATCGGAATAATAATCATTTATATAGAAAAAGGTAGTAGAATCACTTACCTAAAAAGAAAAGAACAAGAAAATAGTTAGGGATTAGTTTTGATTGCTATAAAAATATAGAATATAATGTTATGACACCAGAAACTTCGACATTTGTGCTTTTGAACCTTGAGCTTGTGTGAATTTCCGCTACTTGAGACAATCAGCATGGATTAGGGGAAGCCATTAAACTATTTAGGTGATTGTTCAGTTTGCCAGTCGCTGATTAAGTTGCAAAAGGGAAGACCACCGCTCTCCCGTTCCATAATCCCGAAGTCTAGTATCGCTGATCTCTCGGGTTTAAGCTCCATCAAAGTTTGCTCGTAAAATTCTTCTCCATTTTCTTCCACTGCATTTCCCTGGCTCTCGCTTTACTTTTGCTCAACTCTTAACTCAAACTAAATCCCAAACAAACATCATTCCATGCCATCCCATCCCCTTTGGCTATCTGTGTCCCTCGAGTGCCCAAGCCTGTGCCCGTGCCCGTGCCGTGCCCCTTGTTATCAGGCTAAGCTTTATGGTAGTTCATAATGCGCTTGAACCAGATACAAATACATTTATATACGGGTGTATATATAAACCACAATCAGCTTATAAAACTTCCGAACCTACATCAACTTTAAACAGCTTTCAGCTTTCCAGAGTTTCAGAGCTGCGTTTGTGTTCGTTCATGCCTCATGCCTCACTCCTCACGCCTCACGCCTCTCTCGGGTTGGAAGAAACCCCAATTGAGCAATCTTATCATTGACCATAAATATTAAACCACAAACACAGAAAAACTACAACAGAAAGAGATGCAGATACAAGTGGGAGAAAGAGATACAGAGATAGGCAGAGAGAGACAGAGTCTCGAATGTTTTCTAGAGTCGGGAGCCACGCAATGCGGCCATTTATCACGCACTCGGAATTGACCCAAGTGACCGAAAAAAGAGAGGCAAAAGAGAGACAGAGACGGGCAACGGGAGACAGAGACAAATACAAAGAACCAGACTTCATGCATGCCAATGTAATAACATTAAAAGCGTGATGGTGCCCCCCGCCAATGCCCCCTGCCCCTTCGCACCATCGAGCGATAAGACAAAGAAGCATAACTATAAAAATATTAAAGTGCGGATCGCCTCAAGCGCCAAAATACACGCGCCAAATCTTGCAGAGAAAGAGACAGATGGAGAGAGAAAGAGATGGTGGGAGAGCAATGCCAGATGACTCTATCCATCTATCTATCTATCGGAAATCGGAATGAGTGGCTGGAATGGAAGCAAAAGCAACCACTTGAAAGAGATGGAAATACTTAGAGATGGATATACGCTATATTAGGATATGATATGTGAAAGGGCAGACACATATGTACATATATGAAAGAGGGTATGATATGACATCTGTCCACAATCTATGCGGATCGCTGGAAACTGCAAAAGAGCGGAGTGTGCATATTCGATGGAAAAAGTTTCCATAAGCGAACGGATGTAAGTCGCTGTGCATATAACGAATAGAGAAATTTGGTAGCGTGAAATTCTGGAGTAATTTTTGCTAGTTTTATTAAAAAAGTAATTTTTTTATTTATTTATATTTATTAAATAATTTTTTTAAATTATTTAAATATTTTTTAAATTCTTTTAAATTTATTTTGTTATATTATTTTTCTAGTTTTTATTTTTTATTTATTTAAGTGAAAAGTGAGTGCTAATCTCCAATCAATCCGCAATCTCCAACTTTTCAGGAATTCCTTAATTAAAATCATAAAAAATCATAAAAACTTTAAAAAAAAACGCTCTAAAAATCCGCACTCAAGCTTCAGCATTCATCAGGAATGGAATAAAAGTTCTCCACACTCCAGAGAGCAGAAAAACAACGAAATACCAAATGCCAAAAATCTCCAACAATCCTTCAACAATTGCACACACACACACATACGCATTCCAACACCCACTCACAGACACAGACACATACAATTATATATTGCACATATTGCACATATCCCCAAGAGCATTTCAAAAAGTTCACGAAACTGCATTGTCAGACACCCACAACCCCCCGCCCGACGCCACCCACCAACCAATGGAAAACCAATGGAAGCCTCAGTTTTTCCGCAAACCACACCGCAAAGTGAAATTTCATGACGTTGAAGCCTCCACACACCACTGTGTGGCGTCTGTCAATAAAGAAATAATAATAATAAAAGAAAAAAGAAGCAAGAGATCCAATAGCAAAAGTAATATGCGGCAAAACTGCTGACAGACTGCCAATAGATCGATCGATAGAGAGAGAGAGAGAGACTGGCAGGCAGACAGACAGACAGACAGACAGTCATATCGACATTTATGCCATTATTATCCATGGCAGAAAATTTAATTAACGCACAGGCAAAACTTTGGCCAAGACAAAAGCAGGAAAGCAGGAAAGCAGGGAAAAGGGAAAGCTCCAGCGACAAGAAAGGAAAACGACATCAAAGTCAATGGGCAATTAAAAAGTTTTATAATCCAGAGAGGCGGCAGAGGAGATTCCCGAATAAAAGTAGCCAAAAAGAGTAGTTAAAAAAAAAAACAAACCCCGAAGGAAAACTTCTGAAACATTTAAAAGTTTTTATTTGTTAGGGGAGGTGGGGAGTATGGTAGGCACTGTATATAGTATTTGCACAGTTAATTGAATTGGAAAAGGCAACAAAAGTGTTGCATTTCAGAAGAGAAAAGCCAGCCACTGCCACTACACTTAATTTCCACTTCAAATTTCCGCATGGCATCGCATTATACGATGCAGCTAATGTATTTCACTCGGACGGGGACTGCAAATGGCAGCAGCAGCAGCCCACACACACACACAAACACACACACACTCGAAAGATAAATCATGTTCATGGCGACCCATTTTCCAGCGGCGGCAAAGCAAACCACCTTATAATCCACAGCCTCGAACCTCGAACCAGACCCCGGACCACGCCATATCCACGGCAAAGAAAGAACCAGAGTTGGATGCAGAGAAGCAGTCAGAGAAAGACTCAGAGAAAGAGTTAGAGAGAGAGAAAGAGTCATAGAAAGAGTTAGAGGGAGAGAAAGAGTCATAGAAAGAATGAGAGTCAGAGAAACAATCAAAGAAATACTCAAAGCCCAAGCAAAAAGCAAACAAAAAAGAATAGCTAAATTCTGAAAGACATAACTTTATTGCAATTATTCCACCCGACCTCCCGCCACCCCCCACACTTTGTTGTTGTGCACTTTTTATGGCTTCGGAAAGTTGTTCTGTTCCGTTCTGTTGTTCCTATTCTGTTCTGAGGGAAAAAAGCTGGCAGCAATTGACATGAAACCTCTTCAATGAGCGACTCTGAATGACCCTGCCGCCGCTCCACAGTTGAGTGCACTAGGAAATTGGTAAAAGTTCGACTTTCAATCGGCTTAAAGTTTCCATCGAAATGCCATCCATCCATCCCGTCCATCCCGTCCATTCCATCCGTCCGGTTGATTTGCTGGCAATTGGCACGTACCTCTATGGCTTGACCTTGAGACCAGACTTTCTCACACCTAAACCATCAGGTGGGTGGCATCGCAGGGGGAGTAGAAAGAGGCATGGGCACGGGGCAGGGGCACTGGTTTGTGAGAAACACATAAAAGATTTATACCGTCTGCCTGTCTGGCCTCGATAAATTTGATGGTGAAAGGTGTGTGGGTGGGAGTGTGGGGGCTAAGGGGTGTGGGCCATAAAATACTTTATAGCCATTCAACATTGTAGACAGACCATAAAATACCATAATACAGCTGCTCCGTCCATCCTCCATCCCCATCCCGCCCCCGAGTGGAATGCAATTCAAACTTTGTTTTATTTTCTGATGAAAATTGTTCCACAAGCTAAAAATGTTCGTAAATGAAATCAACTTTCACAAGAAAGTCTCATATGAGAGAAAAATGTCACCCAAAAGTAGGCAAAAGTTCTTCTGTTGTCTGCCGCGGAAGTTTATCAGACATTTTCTCCACCCACCCCACCCACCCCACCCATTCACCCATCCACCCGTGACTTTTGTTGACAACACACACATACATATAGATAAATACTTCTACAAGGAATCGGCTCGCGTCTCGAATGGGATATGACAGGAGGCAACTTGGCGGAAAGGCGGAAAAAGCTGAAAAGTTGAATGCAAGCTGACTTTTCCATGATAAGCGAAGCGAATGAATCCTCTCAAAGCAGTTCCCGAGACTTTTTGGCACGCCATCAGATCTGAGACGCCTCCGTGCCGCGGCATGGGGATGGATGCTGCACACAATTGTGGCACGAATAGAAAAAAACAACAGGAATTTCAAGGTACTTCCCTGCCGCAGCATTTGGTTGGTTGCCACCTCATAAATTGTGCCACAAAGTACGACGCGGAATAACCTCTTGAATTAATGGACTCTGGCTGCTGCTGCTGCTGCTGCTGCTGGGGAGAGGGGGGAAACTATGGAAAGATGGGGAGCAAGAGATTAGGCAGGGAACGGTACCGCGGGGCCTCTATTAAAAGTGTTCTTTATTTGCATTACAATTGCATTTGAAAAGTGCATTTTAATTTTGACTTTTCATAGAATACTTTTGGGCAGAAGAAAGAAATAAAATCTACAAAAAATATGGAAAATTGTTGAGAGGATTCTCACAGTACATACGCTTCGTAATCCGAAAATAAAGGTTAACAGTGGAGTGGAGTAGTCTTCTAATAGCATTAGAAGTATATCGAATTAAGAGGTACTTAAGACCTTATTCCAAGGAAAAAATAAACAAGAATAATGAACAAGGTCTCTCAACAAATCAGAAGTTCCATTAGACAATGACAATTCCCATGCACTCACAATGGAATACTCGTAATAAAAAGAAAACAGAATGCAACTACAAAATTGATCACTTGAGAGCCTTCTCGTGTTGTCTTGGAAGCCCAACCTTGTCTCCGTCTAAACACTCTTGATATATGTACTCGTATGCAAGGAATCTCTGGCTAAGAATTCAAGGGCGGCCAAGCAGAAGCAGCCAGGATTCACACACAGAATGCGCTCATAATTCACGCAGAGAGCGGAGAGCTTAAGCCTCAGAGCATTTCCATTCCCATTTCCATTCCCCATTTCCATTCCCCATTTCCATATCCATTTCGGAGGAGTACTCACATTGGTTGACAGCTGGCTGCTTAGGCTGAGCACCTGGTCCCGCGCATCCTGCAGTTCGCGCTTCAATCTCCGTATCTCGTGGGCCTGCCGCTCCTCCGCGGATCCGTAGAGGGAACTGCCGCCCGACAGCAGGGATGCGGCACTGCCGTGCACTGCAAAAGGAATGTTACATTAATCTGCATTTAGTGCCCCCCACGGCAGGACCGTGTCTCTGCGCTTACCTTCATCGTTCTTCTTGGGATATGTGAGGCGATGTCCGCCAGTTAGACCGGAGCCGAGTCCGGATCCCATTCCCATGCCGCCAACCATCCCTGCGGCGCCTGCGGTCGCTCCATGAGTGGGTGATAGCACGCCTGCAGCAGCTGCTGCTGCTGCCGCCGCTGCCACCGATGCCGCAAAGGGGCCTCGATTGAGGGGCGTGGGCGATGTGGGCTGGCTCCAGGCCACGGAACCACCCACCACACTGTTGCCGGAATTTCCCTGCGTGGACTGTGCCTGGGCCTGGGCCTGGGCCGCCACAGCAGCTGCCATTTGGGCGCTTAGCACGCCGTTGGTGCCCACCGGCAGGCAATAGTACGGCTCGATTTCCACGTCCCCCGCGCGGCTCAGCATCGAGGGATACATTTTCTCCGATTTTGTGGATCTGCAATGGAATCTCATTAGTCTCGTGTGGCAGCTCGTAATTTGACAGCAATTTCTGGGCCATGCAATGGGATGGATGTCCTATGTGTGGGTGTGGGCAGGGGTGTGTGTGGGTGTGGATGGGTGTGGATGGGTGTGGATGGTGTTTTCGGTGATTGACAAACGGGAAATGCATTGGCAGTTATGAGAGTTTTCGGGATGCAATTTCAAAGTGATTAAAATGCCAAACAAGGGATGCAAAATGGTTTTAAATGGTGAGGTTTAAAGGAAACGATGAATGAAAAATGCTTGAAATTATGTACAGGAAAAGAGCGAATGGCGGCTATAAAAGGCGACTAAAGAAAGGCGGAACTGTACAGCAGAATGATCTGAAAAATATTTCATCTCATTACAGATATTTTGATATGCCTATCATGATTTTCTTAATTATATTTACCTACAAATTCCGAGCAAACAATTCCCTAATCAAAAGCAAAGAGAACCCATCACATTTTCCCTAATTTTTCTCTTGCTTCCCACACAAACAGTGCCTCCCATAAAGCATCACACGTTTGCAGATTTCCATCTCTATTTGTTGAAATTTTCAAAATGGAGTTCGGGGGCCAGACACTTGCAAATTTCCGTTTGCGGTCCTACAGTTTATTAGGCCAATCTCTCGCACGTCCCCTGCCCCCCCCCCGTCGCATGAACACTGAATGTTGAATACTTTACACACACATGCACACGGATACACAGATATAGAACCACTCCCATTTCCGTTTAATTCTGTTACAAATTTACTGAAAAGAGAGTGTGGCCACACCACAGGGTGTGCTAGGGGTGTGATAAGAAGGGGTTTGAGGGAGGGGGAGGGGAGGCGACATTGCGTGCAGGCTCCCTAGACAAATTGTCATAAAATGCAGAGATTTTCTAAGCCACAAAAAGCTGATGGACTGGGGACAAAGGATAAAGGAAAAGGGAAAAAGGGATGTCGAGAGACCAAGTCGATTCTGCATTGTCCACTCTTCTCTCCAGTCCTGTCCACCCCTGTCCACTCTTCTCTTTCCCCTTTTTCTCCGCTCTGATAACTCTGTGACTTGAATGGCATTTTGCATGCAAATCTAATATTACGTATACGTCATGAGTGTGTGTGTGTGTGGAGTGCGTGGTGTTGTGTGCCTCCATCTGTATCTCTCTGTTGGCTGTCATGTGTGCCGCCTCCGTTTGTATCTGTATCTCTACGCTGCCATGTTTGCATTTCAGTGGTGAGGCCCCACACACCACACCCCACACATTTCGTGTGGCTGTAAAATTTGATAACAAGCCACCAAACTGGCTTTTGCGGAGGGACCTCTCTCCCTCTCCTCTCCTTCTCTCACTCTGCCTAACTTTTCTCACACTTCCGTTTGCATAATTGATGTGTGGATCCATGGAGAGACCATTGAAAGCAAGAGTCTATGCCTGTCTCTCTCTATGGGAGGAGTAGCATCTGTATCTCTCTCTCTCTCTCAGGGAGGATGAGGAGTAACAAGGAAAGCCGATTAGTTTCGGAAGGAAAGCGGAACTGCAAGAGGCGCCACAGGCAACACAGGACACAGCAGTGGCTTAGGTTTCCTTTTTGGACAGAAAATAGGAGTGCACTCGTCTCTTTTTTCAGTCCGATTTGAAAGTGAAATTTTTGGCTAGCAATAAATGATTTATGTTGTAATGGAAGCGGCGGAGATTCTAATGGAGTTTATGGAAACTTCGATGCTGCATAAAATATAATATAATATTTAAATATTCATAAATTATAGAAAATCCAAATCCTTTGATATGAATAATTTTTTGACAAAAAGCTTTCAGAAAATATTTTTCCTGGAAATTCTTTTACAATTTCATTGCAAAAGGGGTTAAAAAATATAATACAAAAATATTTCCCACATTTTTTCATAGTATTTATCGTAACAATAACTTTTGTTTTCCCTCTATGGAAAACCCAAATTAATAACCACCTTCTATTTTCCCCGAATATTTTTCCAATTTAATCTGCACCATTTTCCCCAGAGCTGCCTCTTGTTTTTCACATTTTCCGCTGCCATTTCCAGAGAGTGGCATATTGCCATTTTTTTTCCTGCAGCTGTGGAACAATTTTTAATGAAGCACTTGACTTGACTTTTGGTGTCGACACCCAACTGCAGTGGCAGTGGCAGGACGAAGGACCCTCCGCCGCTGACGTGGCAAACAGCAGAACAACAGGCAGTCGAAGTGGAGTTGCAGCCAGGCCAAAGACCAAAAAAAGGAGTACTCGTAGCCGGAGAGCAGCAGGAGCTGCCGTTCCAGTCAAAGGTTCAGCAAACCTATTGACATGTCAAATAATAATCTGGCCATCCACAACACCTTCCTCCCCCCCAGCTACCGCTCCGCCACTCCACCACTCCACTCGGTTGCTTTTTCCACGTTTTCCATTTGCCATTTTCTCTGTTTTTTTTCTTTTCCGCCTTTTTCGGTGTACTCGCCCCACAGCCTGTGTTTTTCCCAAAGAACTTTCACATTGTCTGCAGGAGAACCTGAGAACCTGAGAACTTTTCTCTTTAACTATATACGGGCGCGTCGGCTGCCCCCTTTACCCTCCTCCCTAACGTGCAATGAACGATTTTAAGTGAAAACTTTAAAATATGCAGAAGAGCAGCGCGACACATGGGCAAACAAGCATATGCCGACCCATGACCCACGAGCCAGGAGACCCCGAGGCTGACTTGGGCTATGGGTTTTGGCATTTAGCCCGCCCACCCGCGGAGAAAAATGTGTGTACGGGAATTCCAAAATAAAAAAAAGGAAAAAGAAAACTGTTTGCATACTTGAAGGCAGGCAGGAAGGCAGGCAGCAAACGAGCGAACGTGGAAAATATAGTACAGGAAAATGTGTACGTAAATCTATCAAATATGCAGAGAGCAAAGACACACACACATACACCCTGTACACGGGGTGTACCCTGGAAAAACAATTTAGGAAAGGAAAGGCTCTTCCTGTATGCAAAGTGGAGCTAAGAAGCTTAAGCTTATGTATGTGGATTATGGATGGCAAGTTTTTAATACTTTTTGGGCTACTAATGGAAAAGGTGGGAGGGGTTTGCGTTTTAATGAAATTACAATGAAATTCAGAAGATTTATGCAAATCTTCTGCAAAAACTTTCACAAAGTGGAGAGCTCGTTCCTTGAATCCTTTCAACCAGGGGAAGACGCCTATCATCCTTCCATTTTATCTATCTGTATCCTTGCTACAATTTTGAGTATCCCCCAAGTGCATAATGAACACTAGACTACACTACACTACACTACACTCGTCGTCGTTTGTAGCCTAATGCCTGGGAGATAGACTTCTGCGACAAGTGCAACAGAGTCCCAGACATGCACGAGACACGCCTCTGCCTCGTCTGCCTCCTCTGCCTGCCCTGCCGCATGCCATCAAGTATGCAACATGTAAAATGCAAATTGCTGACTGGGAAAAAAACGTGGCAGAAACTGAGCGGCGGCGGCTGATTGTTTTCAATTCGTTTTTGGGGCGTGGCAAAGCAAAATGAAACTCAAATTCCTGCGAGGATGAAATGTGCGAGCGAAAATGCGAAGGCAAACAAGTTTTCCGGTCACCTTGGATATGTCCTTTCTTGCAAGTAGCTTTTCGAAGGGAAGACCAAACAACAAGGAGGAGAAAAAGAGAGACATAGAAGGTAAAACATGCAGGGCAAAGGCTTGGAGGCTTAGATCGTAGGACCCACCTGATGCTGTTGCTCCGATTCATGCGCGGACTCTGCACATAGGGCGACTCATTGCCCTGCATGGGCATCTGTCCGCCAGGCGGTCCTCCGCCCGATCGATTGTGGATCATCTTGTGGCCGTGACGGGTCATCGCTGGCGAGCCAATCTGCAGCTGCTCGATGGCATCGCCGTCGGAGAGCCGGGACCCGGCCGTATTGCTGTGCTTCAGCCACATGGCATACGAACTGTACTCGGGCTTCACCTCGGCATAGGTCTGGGTGTCGGAGAGCGAGCCATCGTGGCGGGTGCCAGGGCGATTGGACATTCTTTTTCGAGAGAGAGGGAGAAAGTAAAGGGAAATTAGTGTGTATCGGTATCGGTTATCGTGTGACTCATACTCACCTATGCTGAAAGACATGCATGTCGCTGCCTGGCTTGGGCAAACTGTGCGATCCTGTGGCCAGTCGCTCGCGTATCGATTGACTCAATTGCGCCGCTGTGGGTCCCGTCAGTGAGAAGCTGCGACACTGCGTATTTGGTGGTAGCTCTGTGGAGGAAAACCCTAAGTATTAACATCATAATAAGCCCAGTATCCTTCTAGGTCCACTCACTGTTCATGTCATTGGGCAATGTCTGAGTGCCGGGCGCAATCTTGCGACCATTTGCCGTCCTTGGCACCGCCGACACATGGGCGGTCCTGCCGCAGGGCAATCCATTGACCTGCTGCGCTCCTCCGCCGCCGCCTCCTCCGGCCGCCATCATCATGACAATATTCTGCTGCTCTGCCGTGGAGGACATGCTGCCGTTGGCCCTCTTCACATACCCGAAACTCGGTGGGACTCCCTTGGTCCTTGAGGACGACGAGGGCGATCCCTGCTTGGAGGATCCCCCACTGCCGCCGCCCATGCTTTTGCGCGATGGCGACGACTTCTCCGACGCCTTGTCCCCCCCCTTCTGGCCGTTGAGGGGCTCTGGCATTTTGCTCCAGTTGTCCCTTCCATTGCGCGATCCCGGACGGTGGTGTGGACTGCCATCCATCTTCCCGCCGCTGCTGTTGTTGTTGATGTGGTTGTTGTTGTGGTTGGCGGTGGTGCCGACGCTGTTGCTGTTGCTGCTGCTGTGGGTGGTGGAGCCGCCGCTGGAGCTGGCCTGGCTGGCCGCTGAGCTGCCGTTTGCGGCGGTTCCAATGCTGTCTAGAGAGCCCCGACTATTGCGGATTCTGGAAGGGAATAAGCAGAGCAGATTGGGGGTTTAGTTTGGGGTTTCAAAGGGTGTATTATAAAGAGAAGTATTGGATATCTTTAGAGAGAAGAATGCCCTGAATTCCTACAACATTTTCCCATAAAAAAATCACAAACAAACGCATTTTTTAAAGTTCAACAACTTTTCAGACAAATTGTTTACGGTCTCTGCACCACTGTCTCTCTCTCTCTGTCCCTTGCACATAAATAAATACGAAAGATGATTCATTGCTGGCTGCAAAACGCTAATTGCCACAGCAATATGCAACGAGAGCACAGCAGTAGCAGTGGCAGCAGCAGCGGCAGCAGCAGCGGCAGCAGCAGCGGCAGCAGCAGGAGAAGCTGTTAACGGAAACAACACGGCGTATACTTAATTTACATTTGGCCCCTTAATGGCCGTGGGGGTATAATTTATGCAAGTCAACGCTTAAAATTGCTCCAGATACATCTTATATAATTTATATTGCAGATGCCAAAAGTCCACTCAAGTGCGAAACTGATTGAAGGAATTACAGGGAACAGCAGGGCACAAAAGAGCAAAGGGAAAGGGGGGAAATATTGAGGGAAATATTGATTGACTGACGAAAGCATAAAGTGCAAAAGTTAATACAGATTGAAGCAATGAAATGAGCTGTCCAAACAAATGCCAAATCAGCGGGCAAACAATTGTCTGAGTCGCAGACAAAGGCGAACAATGGCTCCATCCTCGGTCTCTGGACAGACAGAGACAATCCACAATTTTCCACAATTTCCACGACTGCCAGAACAGAAAAGGCGTCAAAGAACGGCCACTTCTGCTTTCAACAAACGGCTACAATTTTCAATTAAAATGACAAAAGATGTACTCGGGACGTGCATGCCACACGCCCCACTCCCCCCCCAAACACTCAAGTGTCCTGGCCATGAAATTGCATGTCTAAGCTCTGTCTCTGGCCCTGTCTTTTGGCCATGTCTGTTGGGCTTCTTCTACATGGCGCATATATCAAAACTAATTGGGCGTGTCCGAGTGCGGCAATAAATAATGTTATTTATTTTCCACGACGGAGACAGACAGACAGCAGAAGGATATCTTTGCTTAGGCACAAAGGGGTTGCGGTTGGCAGGGGGAATTATTTATCAAGAAATCTTTAAAGCAACACAAAACTATACAGAAATCTTTAAGGAATCTTTAACCCTTTCCATTAAAGACCTATTCTCTGCCCATATAGTACTTTCTCTTTAGCACTTTACCAGATTTCCATTTCGGTTATCAAAATAAATGTCTGTACATTCCACAACCATTCCCAAAACTCATTTCTGTCCATTCCATCTCTCTCTCTCCTTTCTTTCTGCCATTTTTCTGCCATTTTGTGTTTGTGTTTGGCAAACTTTTCAGCAGAGCACAGAATTTTTGGTAGTTAAATTTCATTAGCTGGCAAAAAGCAAAAGGCACAGAAAATTGTGCAAAATAGAAAAAGCAGCACAAATATGTATTTCCATCAGATCAGGCTCTATGCATTCTGCTTTCTGCTTTGGCATCAAATTTAATAATATCAATTTGCAGGCCTCTGGCTCTGCCTCTGCCTCTCCACGGACTGGATTTGATTGGACAACAAAGAGGGGAGAGAAAAGCCTAATAAATTAACTAACTTGTGCTCTGCGCCTTTCAGCGCGATTTTCAAGTGCGATTAAAGCCATAAAGTAGTACTACCATGATTTAAAGCTGCCAGGATTGAAAGCGAGCGAGAAATAAATGGCATCAAAAGAATAAAGC
This sequence comes from Drosophila algonquin, assembly GCA_035041765.1. NCBI lineage: Eukaryota > Metazoa > Arthropoda > Insecta > Diptera > Drosophilidae > Drosophila > Drosophila algonquin. The sequence continues at coordinate 268,693 of JAWNKY010001621.1, forward strand.
AGAAAATTAAGGGACTCCTTTGGGCAGGATTCGAACTTGAAAGATACCCTCTAATGACCATTATTATTAGGGAAATTAATACATTCTAATTGTACGAAATGGAGCAAGACTTTATAGTGGAAGGATTATCAAAGATAGAATCACTCATGCTCCAAATGATATTGGGACTGTCATAATTATGATTATGTGTAATTCTATTTGTTTTAGTGATCCAATTGTGATGAAAATGGTTAGATTGGTAGATAATATCCATATATATTAATATTCTGAAGTGTAGCCTTAAATCTTTGAAACTTGGGACACTACAAGGAGTTTTAAATACCATTTGATATAACAGAATGCAGTTCAATCTTGATGAAATTCGTTACAAGGGTGGATACTCCCTTAACTTTGGATCTCCGAAAACGTTGCACCATAGCATACTTTAAAAATCTTCTTTGTACACCTTATATACCCTTGCCCGCTACGCCTGCAGGGTATCGTTGAAAAAACAGCTGTCTGGGTCATAAAACGCAACTACACCCTGGCAAGCAATTACCGTTTAGATATGCCCAGATATGAGAGCGACACCGAAAGGGACAGCGCGTCAGAGAAAGAGAGAGACAGCACCCAGAGTTGAGGGAAAGAGAGGGGGAGAGGGGAGGACAAATGTTTTTTCTGTAACTGAGACGTCCATTCCGTTCCGTTCCATTCCGTTCCGAGGGTCGAGAGGGTCGTTTTTCCTCCTCAAAGTATGCGTGACTCTGTCTTTTCCCTAGACCTCACTTCCACACATACATATACATACATATATTACACGAGTATCTGTGTGTGTGTGTGGGTGTGGGTGGAAAAAGCCAGTGAAAGTGGCATCAGAAGTGACACATAAAGCTCATAAATTGTCGCGCACTCAATATGCATCGGTGTGGCATGGTGTGGTGTGGTGGGGGATGACGGGCACCCCTGAAAGGTGGTTACAGGCGGTTGGGTAAGGTTAGGTGGGGGGAAAATCAATAACGACTGCCCATATCGTGGCTGGAGGGGATGGGGGGTGCATAGATGGGGGGATGCCCTCGAGAGCAGGCCACACTCACTATTAGGTGAAATCGATGAATAGCCAAACGACAGGCAGACCGGGAGACAGGCAGACCAGGAGACAGACAGACAGGCAGACCAGGAGACAGACTTTATTATATTCCCATTTATGCAGTTCACATCGTATCGCCAATGGGGAAATGGGAAAATGGGAAAATGGAGTACTGATTGTTATTAAATCCATTGTTGACAAACCATTAGGCCATTTAAAAGATTTAATTAATATTTCACTATGGCAGGGCCATAGAGATTGATCAGAGGAAAAAGTCATTTCCGATTGCGATCGATGCCCCATAGAACCCCTTCAATCAATGATTAAAATCATTCAAACTCCTCGAATAAATTATTCAAAGCATTCAAGTATTCATTGTATTTCCCATTCAACATTTCATTTCATTCAATTTTGAATTCCGCTGAGATTTGCATTAATTAAACACTTTTTTCTTCTTTTTTTGCTAGGCTTAAGCATTTCCACGTGCTGCCATTTCCCCTTTGGCCCCCTTTAAAATCCGATTGAAAAGCGCACCCAAATGAAAACTGTGGCCCAAAAAAATGCAATGGAAAAAGTTTACCCCCTCTCTCCCTCTCTCCCCGTCTCCCGCTCCGTTTTTTCGTTGCTGCAAAAAATTGCGCATAAATTTCTCTGGTAAAACTGTCGAAAAAAAGAAAACACTTTTCTCGCACACAGAGAGAGGAAATTCCGCAACAGACGTCATAAGCAGAGAAATAAAAGAAAGGAAAAGAACAAATGGAAAGGGGGATTTATAGCCCCTATAAGAAATGGCAAAAACAGAGGAAAAAACTCAAGGAAACCCGAAAGAAATCGAAGGATGAAAAAATCCAAAAGAAATCAATTGAAAATCGAAAAAAATGACATTTGAAAAGGAATTTCTCTTTTTTTAGCTGTCTGAAAAGGCGTCATTAGTCGAGAGATAAAATGCGTAATATTTGTCAATTGCAGGGCAGAGAGCCATAAGCCACAAAGCGACAGGCCAGGCAGGGCGAGGCGGGGCGGGGCGGGGCAGCCAGCTTTACGCAAGAGGTTCTTGAGTTTACGGAAAGGAGGAAACCTCATCTGGAGGCCAATTGAGAGTCGAGAGTGGCCAAATAAATGTTCGGGGAAACTACTTATTTTATTCAAGGAAAAGCCAAGGAAATTCTTTATATATAAAAGACTTCAAAATTTAGTTGAACAGAAAATAGTTTGGAATACAAATTAAGGCAACTCGTGTTCCAATCAACTATGGCCTTAAATTTCCAAACATTTGCTTTCTATAAACCATTTTCCCTTTTCCCATATTTCCATATCGATGTTTAGATGTTTTCCCCAAAGCGTTGGTGTCATTTTAATTGGTATTCCCGCCATCCCCTCGCACATATTGCTCTTTGCTGGCATTTAAGCTCCTAATGTCCAACCATACATATAGTATATGCCATCGTTCACCCTCCCCTCCCCTTCCCCTACATTACATGGCTCCCCATTTCGGTTTCCACACTCCACACGGAGGGGGGAGTGTCGATGTCAGTGCAGCGCAGCCCCCAAGCGTATGCTTTAGTTTACTTTTTGGGGCAAAACATGGGGAATATATTTGCGAAAATATATATTTAGTGCTCGGCCATCTGCCGCAGCCAACCCCTGCCCCTGCCCCTGCCCCATGCAATGTCCTTTGAGTCCTCCGACTGCGAGTGCAAAAACGAAATTCCATGCATGTCTGCACAAAACTCGTTTCATGGCTTTTACCATTTTTCGGGGCATTTTATTTCGTTGCGAGCGCGGGGCAGAACAGGGAGCAGAGGGGGGCGGAGCAGGGTTGCCTTTTGGTAACTAATTTCGTGCATAAAATGTAATTTGCATGAGGAAGGAGTGCAGTGCAAAAGGATAGCGAAAAGAGAGCAAAAGACGAATGAAAACGGGGGAAAAACAGCGAGCTAAATGCTGCCCTTAGGGCCAGAATGAATCGATACCCTGGGAAATCTACGAGTATTGTTTGTGTGCTAGAAATACGATTACTCTCATTCGATTTGCTTAAAATAATAAGCAGAAAACCAGAGGACTGTAAAGAAACTACAGTCGGTAGAGGCTTGATGGGATTATCTTCTGAGAACTTCATTTTCGAGCAATAGTTATTGTGATCATCGAAATTTTAAGCTTTTTTGGCCATAAAAACATTTAGTAAAACAATTTTGTGCATTTACTACTTAAATCTTAACATACTGAATAGTTTTTGGTATAAAGTATAAGTTTCTGATTGATTTTTTCGATTACTTCCTTTCGTATTCCTTCATGAAAACAAAGACTTCCACTTTCTTCCCTCTCTACGTTCCTTTTCCTTCCCAAAACCCATAATACCCTCTCTTCTTCCAGGGTATTCGCGTATTCACTATAAACAAAAGCGAAAAGCCATAAACAAGCGGTTTGGTCCGACTCTGCGCTTTAGTGTTGAAGCTATTTAATTTTTTTGTATTATTTTTATTTTTGGTATATATTTCCCTCCCAACCCCCAACCGCCTCTCCCCCTGGCCCTGCCAGCCGTGATGTTCGTGTTTTACTTTTAATTTAGTCGCGCTAATTTATGCCGTGGCCGAAAAGCACGTGTTCGTTCAATTTAAATGAAAAGTGTACTCCTCGTAAATAGGGAAAAGGCGAGGGAGGGAGGAGTACGGAATGCGGAATGCGACAGAGCAGGACAGAGTGTGGTCTGGCCTTAGCAGAGTAGAAGGTGGAGTGCCGCAGTGCCACCGTGCCACAGTGGTGCTTCAGAGGTGGCAACATATTCGCGTAATTGCCGACGCTTCTAATTGACAGTTTTTGGCCTCTCTCTCGCTCTCTCTCTCTCTCTCTGTCTCGCACTCTCTGGTATTTTTTTGAGCCTAGCTTTTTATGTGCGATAATTAGGCGTGGAATTTCGAGGTCCTTGACAAAAATTCTAGCCTGACTGACCCTAATTCAAAAACAAGGCATTACAGCCATTACACCCCATTTTCAGTGGGTGGCTGGCAAGGCGGTGGGGTGGCAGGAGAGGAACTTAACTAATGATGATGGGTGGCAAGGTAAGCAAATAAAAGAAAATACCTGCCAAAAGGAAATGGAAAACTTCTCTCTGTGGAGAAATTACCCAAATGCAATGCCAAAGTGGGAGTACGAGTACGAGTATTTTCCGGAAAGGAAAAAGGTCAAATAAATTACTCTTTTGGGGTACAATTTGGGGGTTTCTCATAGACAGCCAAAGGCATGTACCAGCAAAAGCTGCCAGGTGTTGCAGCAAAAGTCTAGCAACATTTTGGTGCACAAGATTAATGAGGTGGACATCGTCCGCTGTGGTGAGGACCATCCACTCACTATCACGCCTCTCAGAGAGACAAGCGCTAGAAAGAGATGACCAACGTTTTACGTTCTTTATCCTGACAAACGGTTGGTCCTCGAAAGAGAGTAGAAGTGCTGACGACGTCACCTTATTCCTTAACTCATTTTGCATATTTCTCTTGTTTTCGGTTCTCTCTCTCTTCGCTCTTTGACTCTCCTGAATAGGCCATAGATAGTCGAGACTGGTTTTCAACAGAGAGTCCTTTCTATTCAAGAAAATGGATTCGAAAAGTAGTTATCTGCTCCTCAGGTTTCTTTCTCTTCATTTCCCCTTCCACAAACTATCCCCATTGACCCCCCGCTTGGAACGTGTCGCCTCTGTTGTGTGTGTCCTCCCCTGTAATTTGTAGCTTCTTTAATTAAAAATCTGTAACTAGAAACAGCTCCCCCTCCCCCCACTGCCACGCTGCCACTGTTGTCGATGTGGCATAAACTTTTGTTTAGCATATTAACAAAGTTTTGTGCTTAATTTAATTTGCATTTGTTTGTCGTTTTCTTTCGTTTCCCTTAGCCACTTGCTCGCTGGTTAGTTGTATCTCCTCTCCGCTCAGACTGTGAAAAGTTTTGCTTGCCGTCTATAGGAATTTTCATTTGCTGGAAAAGTTGCCGCTCGCTTCGTCCCTGCACTGTGAGTGAAGGGAGTAAAGTGGCTGGCTGGCTGTCCTTCAGGCTAGTTGAGGCCTTAACTTTTTTGAGGCTCACTTTCATTGTGGCCATAATTCATGAACGACAGGCTCTGTTTCTGTTCTGACTCGTAAAAAAGGCAGCAAAAAGGGAACGAATTTCCTTGGGGGACGGACGGACGGACTGTCGGTTGCATAATTGATGTGTGTGTGTGTCCGTGTGTGTGCAATGCTTTCTCCTTTTGTTTTGTTCTGTTTTCTTTCTTGTAATTACGAGAGAGGGGGAAGAGGAGGGTCCCCTGCCTCTCTATGGATGAGTCTATCCCTTGTAATCCTTGACACAGTCCGAAGAAGCAGCGAGAGAGAGAGGGAGGCCTCCTTTTCCACTCGAGAGTGTCGAGTGTCGAATGGCCTGGCTGCCATTCACAAGGCCAAAAGCGTAACACAGCAACAGAAACAGCGAAAAACTCGGCGAAAAATACACACACACACACAGTTGAAGGTTGCGTGCCAACTCATCTCTTGGGGCTTTGGGGCATGCCTCCGCCTCCTCCACGTTCGACACTTTTATTAATGCGCTTGTAACGCCCATAAAGCTGTCAGAATTCCATTCATAGAATGTTATCGTGTGCGGGAGAGCGGGAGAGGGGGAGGAGCATTGTATGCCTACTGTAGGCTGCCGCTTCCTGTCCCTCCCCTCCCGTGTCCTTCCTGTGCGCCGATAAGTCAGTCGTCGTTCCTTGTTCTACTCTTTTTTTTTGTCGCCTTCGCTGCGTGCCTCCTCCTGCCGCCTGCTGCCTGCGTGCTTGTTGCTTCTGCTGACAGTTTTAATAAATGAAAAGACCCGTAACCGGTCCCGGTCCCAGTCCCGGCTCTTGGGGCACACAAAAGGATTGTAGATTCTCCGGGTGTTTGCTTGAGGCATGCAACCATTTAATTGGGGGAAAATTGGCGAAAAATATCAAACATGCAAGAGCCAAGGGAATGCTGAGAATGAAAATGAATGGGAAATTTGTTTAAATATGTAAACAGCTCGGACCACAAAGGAGTTCCGACTGGCGATGGAAGGAATGTTGGGAACTAAACTTTAACTAAGGAAAAATCTACTAAGAAATATCTGAAACTAAAGGTCTCTGGGTGTAACTTCTCCATGCAATCAAAGAGCTACCAAACCCCAACCAAAAACTAACATTTTCCAGAGAACAATGCTTGACCTTTGGAGAGTTCTTTTTTTCACAGTTTTCCTTGAGATGAAAGATGAGCAAATGACCTTTGACCGTATACTGTGTTGCATAGAAAGCATATCAATTACAAATACATCAAAACAGAGTGCTTTTCAGCTCCCCTTCAGTTGTAACCTTTGAACTTTAGGTAAAAGTAAACTTTCACCGCCACCACCACCCACTGACATGTCAGGCATGTCAGGAAACCGTTCGTTCTCCGGGAACCTGTTTAGTTTGCTCATTAATAAACTCATTTGTTAAGTTACTCTCTAGTTTTCCACCCGCCCCTGCCCTGCGCCTGCTCTTCCGCCTGTCCTTCGCCTGTCATTAGGTGGGGTGGGGGGCGGGGGGTGCCACTTCATTGAAGATGGAAGACACGCAAATGGAGGGCACCGCCTACTCCTAGAGCTGCTTCTTGTTGCTCCGCTAATCAAATTTCACCCATCGATTTTCCATACGAGAGACACACCTCCACGCACCATAATTGAGGGCTAAATATGTGAAGTATCCGAAAGGAGATCCTGCTGTCTCTCTCTCTCCCTTTGTCTTAATATATTGCCATTTTGCCGTATGGCCCTAAATCATGCCAAAGAGTGTGTTGTGTGTTGCGGCATTTGTGTTGGCCACGGCTACGGCTTCTGCTGTGGTTTTTCGCCACTTGACAGTTGCCACTGCGGCAACTCGTTTCCCACTGCGTTTTTAGGCCAACTCGTTTAACCCATTTCATGCGACGGCCATTTCCATAGTGCGCGCTATCCCATGTATCCCCTATCCTGGCCATGTCCTGTATTCCCGTAGTCCGTAGTCCGTGTGTTCCCCCCCGCCTCAAACAATAGTGTGAATCTCCTTCTCTTCCGTTCTATACAACTTTTATGTGTGCCACAGCCAGCGCCAGAGCCCCGGCATTTGAGGCGTTTTTATTAGCCCCCGACTGTCTTACATAAATTTAACATTAAATTAAGTGCCAGTTGGGCCAGTGTGGCACAGGCCACGAGGCACAGGCCGCCAGGGGTTGCACAATGCCCAAACCCAAACCCAAATTAAAGGAGAGAAGCGGCACGTAAGACCCCAAGTTCATTGCACTTTAATGAAGCTCCAAGGCGAAAGGGGAAGGGCGAAAGGGGAAGGCGAAGGATAAGGTGTGGCAGTGATTGTTGTAGTTCTGTTAGAGATTAGGGGAAAGCCATTGCTTGATTTCCTCGAAGGGGAGATTCTCCTTTTGGCAGATGGGAAAGTCTTTAACCCTGAAAGATCAAGGGCTTTAATTTGACTTTATATTTCTATAAATTTACAGCAAAGGCTGTTCCTTTCTTAGCTTCAAAAGGAGCGTAAGATATCTATAGACATGTAGGTACGTAGATGTCTTATAAAGAGAGATTTACAATCTATAGATGCCTGATATTCCAAGATCATTTCACTGAATTTTCATAGTCCAAAGGAATTTTCAAAAGAATTCTCCCAAAAGCTGATTCCTTCCCTAATTGAACTATATTTCAAGGACGAAATCTCTTGGGATTACCACAAAATCTATTCCAATAACTACTTCCCAATGGGTTCCTTAACCTCCCTGAAGTTTATTTGTCTTCCATAATCCCACATCCCTGATTTCCTAGCCCGAAATGTGCATTAAACTTTCTGCTTAGATACATTTGTATCTCCGAATGAAACCACTACTAAATTACCAAGGATTCACATTTACTTCGCTCTGACTTTGGCTCATCTTTGCATCTGCTCTTCGATGGAGACTCCCACACCTCCCACCCCCACCCCACCCCCATGTGGCGCCGCCTGACATGAGGCTTAGCCCCTCGCCGCTTAAGCCCCTCTGCGGTGGTTACTGGCACGAGATGGGCGCGTGCCCAAAGCCGCTTAGCTCATTGTAAATTCTATCCCAGAAGCTGGAGAGAGCAGTCCAGAGAGGGGGAGAGAGAGAGAGAGAGAAGGTCCTGCCTGTTGCTGTTTTATGTCCCATGGATATTCCTAGCCGCAAAGATTTATGGCCATTGGCCAGAGATGCTGAATGAAACGTCTGTCTGACGTTTAAAGTAATTGCTGAAATTGATAGACAGCCGATAGACAGAGGAAGACGGGAGGTGGTGCTCTATAGAGCGAGATATTCGATTCGAAGGATCCGCAGACTGAAACGGAGCGCTGACAGGGACATGTGTGAACCCTTGGACTTCCCTCGAATGTGTGTTTGTGTGTTTGTTTGCTCTTACCTTTTGCCTTCACAGACCCTTGCCTTTTTATGACTCCGACTCCGTCCCTCTTTAAATACAACTTCCACACAAACAGAAGGGCAAACAAAACACAAACAGGGGAGATATAGAGTTGCAGGACATCCACAAACAGGGGGGGGGTATGGAGATAGAGTTCCACACTACACAGTAAACAAAAGGCCGGGCCAGAGTTGAATGCCCCCCGCGGGGACGATGGGACATCACACAGTCATTGACATCTCCACATCACAACAGAGCGCTGCCGCTGCCGCAGCTCCTTCGCTGCCGCTGCTGCTCTTCCATTTGCCTGCCCCAAAAATCAAGGCTCGTATTAATTAAACAAGATTTACCTTTAGCTTTTGCTACTGCACAAATATTGGAACAAGTTTCAAGCCGGAGGGGGCTGGGGAGGCCCAATGTGGAGTTTATCCGCAGAAAACAAACACGCCGTAAAGTAGGCAGCACAAATATGACCAGAATTTGATGACACTCGAAATTTTGATTGCACTTTTCCACAAAACACCCACACACACGCACACAAACACACACAAATCTTTTAGCTTTCAACAAACTTTCATTTAAATATTGTCGAATATTTTAGAAATATTTTTAAAAATTATTCAAAATATTCTTTGAAATATTCTTAGAAATATTCTTGGGAGGAATTTCTGTTTTTAACGAAACTTTGGCCGTCGTTTTGCCGTCAACATTTTCTTGTGGCAACCGCAGTGCCCGAGTGCCCGAATACGTTTACGTTTCTTGGGGTTGCGCCACAGCCACACGGGCCACTGGCGGCGGTCTGTGTGTGTGTCTCTGTGCTCGAAAAAAGAGCGCCAGTTCGAACAGCTGGCCAAAGAGAGTCGCGCCAAAAGAGAGGCCAAGCGAAAGAGAGTCGCACTGTCGGCGTTTTGTGTGTTGAAAGTAAAAGGTGTGCGTTGTGTTGGTTGCAACATGGGGCAAAGGCAGAGGTGGCACAGCCAGGAGACACCTGCCCGCCCACCTGTGTGTGTCGACTGAAGCGAGTTGTTTCGCATTTTGTGCCTTTGGGCCTCTTGTTTTTAGCCTTCCTCTCGGACCAGAGACCAGAGCCATGCCACGCCACGCACTTGTTTAATAGTTAACCAGCCCCCGGGCATGATTATTCATGAAGGTTGGGGCACAAACGTCGGGCAGGACCCACCAAAGGTGAATGTGGGTGGCAGGCAAATGTGGGCAACGGTTGTGGGCCAAGGAAATGCAGGAATGAATTTCAGATACGAGTTTTCGTTTTAAATGTTTATAAAAAGAAGAGGAAACTTATTTAAGACTTTATTTAATCAATTGGCGTAATGTAAGATTTTCGGTAGCAATTCTAAGATTGGAATGTTTGCTATTTAGGAAGTTGACATGCAACCGACCGAGGGGCGCTGCCGCATAACGCGCTACTCGTTAACCGATTCAATCGCGGACATGCAGGAGAGATATGTGTCTAGGAAAAGTAAAACTAATCTGAGTAAAAGAACTAAGCAATTTCTAATTACGGGAAGAGATATGAGCGTATCAGTAATTTAAGACTAGAAAGGGAGTTAGTAGTAGATGTGATATGGTAGAGGGAATTATAATCCGAGCATAGGACCCTAAACGGTTTATGCACGGAATAATTCGATCTACAAAGCGGAACTTTTCATTAAGATTTATTTATGGAAATTATACTGCATAAATACCACAAAAAATACTGCATTTTGGTTATTTTTAGCTTTCAATTTCTACAGGAAATATTCCTTCAGTTTTTTCTCGAACATTTCTGACCAAATTTTCAGCAGAACCTAAACTAAACTCTATGGAAATCCTCTACTCTGTATCTGCTCATCTGTTTGGGGGTATTTTTTATAGGCAAAAACTTTCCCAACTCCCTAATTACTCCCCACTTTGGATCCAACTTGTGCAAAACCACAGAATGTAGAAGGCTTTGCTTTGCACAGAAGAAAACTTTTCTTGCCACAAAAGAACCAAAAAGAGTCTTATAAATATTTCATAAATTTATTCGCTGCCAGTCTTTCGCTTAGTTTCTGTTTGGGGGTTTTCCTGCTTAGTTTTCCGGCTTTCCTCTGCACTTTTCCACTTTTCCCATATGATTTGTGATATGTGATTCATGCTGCTGGGCGTCGCATCGCAGAAGCAGGGGAATTTCATTGCTCAATATGTCAAAAGTCCACACGCCTCCGCACAACCCCCCCTGCACACTTGCATGTGGGAGGGAGGGTGTTGCTCCACCACCCTCTCTCTCTCTCTCCCTGTCTTCGTCTCTCTCTCTCCTTAAATGCCAGACTGTCTGGCAAAAGCAACAAATGTCTTCAGCCGAAAGAGAGCGAGAGAGAGAGCTCGAAACCAACTTAAGAGAGAATCGCAGTTCGAAAAACTCGAGACGAGACGAGACTCTCTTTTGTTTTTTGCTTCTCGGTTTTGGCCATCATTCAAAAAACTGAAACTCGTTTCGCATTTCGCGCAATGTTTGGGCGTTCGAGTAGACCAGGTTTAGACCAGGCCTGGTGCAACGCCATCAAAAATAATTGAGCCAAGGGCGGGCTGGTTTGGTTCTTGTTCGGACGAATTTTCCAAAAAGAAAAACTCAAACGGGTAAAAATTGTTGGACAAGTGTGTTTTGGGGGGTTTGGGGTATTTGGGGGGTTTGGTGAATGAAAAGCGAAAACTTGATTTGTTGTTGATTGGCTGCCGGTGCTGCTGGTGCTGGCCAAACTTGTTGAGGAAATATCCAACTAATTGGCAGCCAGTGGGTTCTCCAAACACTTTTTCCACAATATTCTATAATCATTAATCTTCGAGTGGGGTGGCGAATGGTGGGGAGGCCTCCTCCTCCCCCAATCAATCACTAAACCATCGAATGGCACTTGCTAAAATCATAACTGTTGAATGTGGAGGCAGATATCGCAGATACATCAAAAAGATACATCCAAAAGATACATCCAAAAGATACATCAAAAAGATATATGGGAAAACGGGATAAATTACACCAAGTTTTTCTCAGGGTAAAAGTTTAATGAACTTTTAGAAGGAGGAAGTATTTGTGGGAAAAGCGAGGTGTGAATCAGTTTATACAAAAATGTATCCTTAATGATAAAAACACCATTTATAGAGAGGGGAAAACTTAGAAGAGAATCTTAGAATATTTAATTGGATTTTATATTATCTAACAGCAGAAGAGATCTCCCGTCAATGTTCTGATTCTTCTAAAGAATTTATATTATTTAGGATACAATTTATTTGTGTTTCCCACTGAATGATAAGAGAGACGTTTTTCTTCTTATTTCCTTTCCCTTTTTCTCTCAGTGTAGCCAAAGAATATCCCCCAAAATATACTTGACGCCTTACACGTTAATAATTATGGCGAATTGTACGAGAATGTGGCCAAAGTTATTGGAAAACGATTAAGCCAACGAATCCCACACACACACATCACATGCAAGCCACAGAAACACAGAATCAGAGACGCTTTCGGACATATTCAATCCCCATACACGAATGTATCTCTATCTGTTCAGCTGCAGCTGTAGCTGTATCTGTATGCGCCGTTTGTGTGTTTGTTGTGTTTTTGTGGCATGTGGCATGTGGAAAGGTCAGTTATGGCTTAAAGGCTTCGCTTTGGTTTTGCTTTGAGTTGCTTTTAATTGTTTAGCTCGGGCCAATGCAATGCCGGGTATTCGATTGGAAAAAGAGTCATGGAGAGACGCAGTAGGGGAAAAATCGCGGAAAATCCTCTTTGATGCTTTGATGCATATCATATGGAAAAAACTGCAATGTGGTTTCTGACATGTTAATCCCCCAGAGGCAGCTGTAGTACATCTATACGAGATATTATAGGCTATAAATATTATTTATTATTATTAATTCGTTGTTATGAATGCACCACGTATATTTGATATTCTTATTTTTATAAATTAATAGAATAACCGATAATAAGTTGGTGCTGCACGAGTACGAATTGAGACCAACAGCGCCATCTACAGTTCAGTTCATGTACTACTGGTTCCATCAACGACCGCTACATGGTATAATGTCGCCACTGTGCTAGCTTGACAAAACTTCGCTGCCATGACACTGATAAAGTGGCGCGAAGTTCAAATGTGTATCTAATTACACCCGGTACCCGAAGCGTACCCGAAGCGTCCTTCTGTCCGCCCTTCCGGACTCCTGTTTACATTTTGTTTTACATCTGTCTTCTCTACCTCGACATCTACATCTTTACATGTATGTACGACTCATGGAAGCGTGTGCGAGAGAGAGGGAATGTAAGTAATCGCTTGGCAGGCATTGCGTAGCCACTTAAATTTCCTTCTTTTGTGGGGACGGAAGGGGTTTGGCAAAACTTTGAAATACACTTGGATTGAAGTGATTTCACAGACGCTTTGATACAAAGTTTGGTTGATCTAGCTCTATAACGACTGGGCTATTGATGCTGATCAAGGAAGTTCCCATTATCCCCAACCAAAATGATGTGTGCTTAATAAAAACACAACCAAATCGAAAATCCATCTGCCTTCGCTTTCAATAAAAAATAAATATGTTTCATAGTGATCCGAAAAAAAGGGAGCACGCCCAAATTGAATAAACCCCGAAAAATTTCCAGTTCATTTAACGTGCCAGAAAGGCACTCTGGCGGTCGGCGGTCCACTGTCCACTGGCGGCCCAAAAAATATGATTATGATACGAATGAGGGAGGGGCAGGGGCAGGAACAGGGGCCTATCGAAATGAGGCAGGCGACAAGGTCCGTTCCGGTTGCCATTGAACACTCGAGTGGACGACAGGCCAGAGGGGCAGAGGGTCATCGGGGAGTGGGGGGAAAACAGGTGGCAAGGATGGACACATTTAGACCTCGCTGGAGGCCTTTGGTTCACTGAATTTCGGATTGAATTAATAAAAACAATTTGTATTTTTACGAAAGAGAGAGAGAGAGGGAGAGAGAGCGAGAACGGTGGCGGCACCTTAAAGCGCTCTTTAAGTACTGCGGGTGGGTGTGTGTACTGTGTGGGTGGGTGGAAAACTGTGTGTGAAAATGGCTGCAACACACGCCTCGGCCATAAATCAAATGAATTGAAAAATGCTTTATTAAATAAAAGAGCAAAAAAAAGGGAAGGAGAAGGAGAAGGAAAGAAAGGCAGTCAGTCGTGCAACCAGCCGGCATATGTGTGCGGCGGCGTCCAGTCTCAACATCCTGTGTCTGTGTGGCATGCCACCACCTCCCTACACTGTCCGTTCTGTTCTGTCTGGTTCCTTTGGGTGTACTTGCCTCGTTGCTGCAGTTTTGATTTACTTTCACGGCCAGACACAACTGCAAACTGGCGACTGCCTTCGGCGGCGGGGCGGGGCAGTCAGCAGGCAGCAGTCGTGTCGAGGCGTCATAAGCCCGCTCCTTCTCCTGGAGGGTCCTTCCTCCTTTTGGCACTTGTTGGGCTTCACAAATTATGTCCTGCAGGTGTCTGCACCGCAACTGATTAGCTCCCCTTGCCCCGTGCCCCCTTCTGGTGGCATGACACTAATGCGACAGGTTGCGGCGTGCATTAAAATTCAATTACAAAGCCCACATTTTTTCCACCAACTGCAGGACGTGACCAAGGGCTCAAAAGTCATCCCAGGGTCAGATGTGTCTCTCTCTCGCTGGAAGGAGGGGGAGTAGAGGGTTCTCTCTAGAGTGGGGGGCGGGGTCACTCTCTTTCCATCCAGAGCACGGCTTCGACGACAGCCTCGCCAGACAGCTGTTCCTATTTATAGAGGGATCGTCACCATCAGCCAGCGGTCTGCCTGCTGCGTGCTGTGGCCCATGGCATTGCATTAATTTCCCAGATCAAACGGAAACCGCAGCCTAATGAAAATGTGAAAAACTCCCACACTGCCACACTCCGTTTCCATTTCCAGTCCATAAGCGCTTTTTAATGAAATGCGTTGAGATGTGGATGGCAGGAGGGCAGGAGGGGGTGGCAAAGCTCCATTTCTGACAAGTGCCCTATGGAAATGGAAATGGAATCGGAAAGATATGATGTGGTGTTGTGTGTTCTTTATGCAGCGACAGCTGTGTTTGAATAGTGGAAAACAAGACGGAGGCAGATGCTGCTCATGTTTAATCACTAAGCAGAGTGCTTAAGGAAGATATTATAATAAAAGAATGGATTCGTAAGTGAATATTAAATAATAAGTCCCTTTAAAGAGTCTCAGGCCTAAAATTGTGGATGGTTTACCACACCTCAAGGAGGAGTCATAAAATTGTAAGGAAAAATCACCAAAAAGAAAACTCGACTTGCAGCTACTTTGGACATCATTTCCTTGAGTGGAAAGTGTCTCCTTCCCCGCACTCCTCTTGCCATTTTCCTTCCTATCAAAAACCCATAAACCTCTCTTGTCAGCAGAGGAAATTCCCACCTTTCGAAATGGGTCTCAAGTGCTGGAGTTGGTTCGTATTCGGATCTATGGGCACTCGTATCTGGTGGCTGAATGTGTGAATCAATAGCATTCCACCGCCCCCCCACCACTTGGGAAGGTGACGAGAGGTGGGAAGAGAGAGGAGAGCATTGTCAATTGTCAAGAGTCGAGAGTCAAGAGTCGAGAGTCGTCTGCTGTTGACAAAATTGTAAAGGACATTTGACATGCCACACAGCAGAAGCAAGGGGCAAGGGGGTTGGGCGGGGGGAAACATGGCGTCAAACATCGAGTGGACTTTATGCAAATTGGCAATTTGATCTCTGGTTTGGCATCCCTCAAGTGGAGATACTAGAAGATACTTTCCGCTCTGGGGAGAGTCCTGCAGTCGGCAGTCGACAGTCGGCAGGAAGTTGTTAAGGTGCCCCGCAAGTGCCTGGGCCTCGGCAATTAACTGCGATGATAGGAGGGCAGGCCACGCCCCTCTCTTTGACTGACTGACTGACAGACAGTTAAATGTACTCACAGATGGTGCCCCTGACACCAAAAGTGTGCTGAAATGGTGCGTGCCACACTCGACACTCAACCACAAAAGAAAGCAGCAACAAAATGTATAAACAAATGACACAAAAAACCATTCAAAATGCAGCAGAGCGGAGCAGAGCAGAGCAGGCAGAGCAGAGCGGAGCAGAGCAGAGCGGGTCAGAGCAGAGCCTAAAGTCAAAGCCAAAAGCCGGCAAAGGCCCCTCCAATTCGGCCACCACATGGAGGAGCTGCTGGGCTCTTTCTTGGAAGCAATCCGAAGCCGAAGCCGAAACCGAGGCGATACAACGGCAATTACTGGCTGGATTACTCATTGGTGTCGACTCTGCCCCGCTCGCCACCGCACCGCTGCCTCCAGCTAAAGAGAAGGCCTGCCACATGAGTCATGGAAGTGTTTGGATGGCACGAACATGGTTTCACCTCGGGAAACATACACCAATCATTGCAAAGGGAAGATATTCTTATCAGATCACCGAAGACCTTAAGCCTAGCACTCACCTTTCTTCGATGGTAGTTGGCAGCTGCGTTCGGGCCCTCATCATGCTGAGAAAGTGCTTTCCATGGGACACTGCTCCGGCAGAGGATCCGCCGATGGGTCCACTGTTCAGGCCACTGCTTCCCTCCGACAGATAGCCGTTGTCGATGTCGTGATAGCGACTGGTGGCCGGCGAACTGCCGATCCTCAGGGCGTCTCCGTCGCTGCAGTAGCCCTGGCCCAGATCCGACTCACAGAAATCCAGATACGACTGATGCGGGTGCGGATGGTGCTGGCCACCGCGTGCTCCGCGCGTCGGCAGCGTCACATGGGAGTTGTAGCCCCGCAGGAGGGTCTCATGGGCAGCACTGAGGCTCCTGCCGAGAATCCGCCTGCCTGCTGGGGCTGCTGCTGCTGCTGCTCCTCCTTCGACTCGTAAATGGTGCCCACAATCTTCGAGGGAATCGTGTGGAACTTGTTCGGCGAGGCAGTGGGGGTGTTCGGTGCGGAGTTGGGCATCGGACGCTGCAGACCAGCCCCTCGATGGGGGGGCGATGACAGGATATGGGGTCCTGCATTGTACTCCAACTTCCGGGGGGCACTCAGCGCCGTCTTGGGCGGCGGCAGACGACTGCCGCTGCCGCTCGCGTAGATCCCCTGCTGGGGAGTGCTGGGCTCACTGAGGTATCCCCCCATGCCGGGGTGTCCGTGTGATATGTGGGTGGGTGGACTGCTGTTCGCGTAGTACGGCGGTGGCGCTGGACCCTTAAGGATATGTGGTGTGGTGGCACTGCCCTGTGGCAGAGGCAGTGCCTGCTGGTGCTCCTGCACGGACATGGATATGTTCTGGGTTGTCTGCGTGGCCTGATTGGCCGCTGATATGTCGCTGGGCTCCCGCTTGAGGGGTTCCCCTCCCGCTAGGGCCGGCAGCTTGCTGGTGCCCTTGATCGCCGCTATGGGCTTGGGCAGGCCCGTGCCACCCGGACTGTGCAACAGCTGCTGCTGCTGCTGGGCTCCGGCACCCTTCAACGAGCTCTTCGAATCGGACTTGGAGTGCAGCGAGGACTTGGACGATGTCTTCAGTGTGTTCTTCTCCACGGTGAGTCCGAGACCGAGGCCTCCTCTGGCCAGGGAGCTCTTGCCCGCTCTGCCCATCGTGGAGCTGCGCGACTCGTTCCCGGACTCCTCCTTGTGCAGCGAGCGGGCCGGACTCTTCTCCTTCTTGTCCAGATTGGACTTTGTTTGCTCCTTCTTCTGCTGGGCCGCCAGTAGCTTCGACTGCTTCGTGTTGTGCTTCTGCTGGGGCTTCTGCGCCGACACACTGATGCTGGGCGGCTTCAGCTGCGAGGAGTTGTGGCCATCGTTGAGGCTCAGACTGGAGTCGGAGCGCTCCGAGCGCGCCGAGCTAAACCCCGACGAGGAGGAGGTGCGTTTCGACTGCTGCTGCTGGATCTGCGACTTGTTGGCTGCCGCCGCCGCCGCCGCATTCACTGCATTCTGCTGCTTCTCCTTGTTGAAGAGCTTCAGCTTGTCCAGCATCGAGTGCTTCTGGGGAGCAGCAGCCGCAGCCGTCGTCGTCGTCGTTGTGTTGGGCGTCGTCTGGGGGCTGCTGGGGGAGGGTATGCCGCTTTGGTGGTTGCTCTTGACGCTCGGTGGACGCAGGCTGGGGAAGACGAGAGAAGAAATGTATCAAATGCAATACCAGATCTACCCATGAGTCCTTACCTGTTGTTATTGCCACTCTTGAGGCTCTGGATCGTATGATTGCTGGTGGGCGGACTATTTGGACGGCTCGAATTGAAATCACTTCCGCTCTTGCCCAGTCCCGGTATGGCTGAAACGAACAACGACAAGCGAAGGATAAAGAAACATGTTTTAAAGAACTGTTAGCCCACACACCCCACACCACACCATAGCCCACACGATGGATGGCGCCCACTTTTAGTAAATGTCAGGGAAGGACAGAGGGAGGGGGAGATGGAGGAGACTCCTCTTGGAGTCAGCGATATAAATCAATGCTAAAGGCCAATGCGGACATTAAACTTAATTAATTGCCGTGCGTGAGGCTGATAACAGATTGGGAGGAGACAGAGACTGTCTCTCTCACTCTCTCGCACTCTCTCTCTGTGTGCTCCCCCGAGATTTATATCTGCGCCAAGAACTGGCCAAATATCGGTATATAAATCATTCGAAATGCTCTAAGAATATGACTAACAAAGAAAGGAGAAACCCCTTTGAGAAATGGGTCACAAAGGTAAGAATCTTAAGGCGGAAAACTGGTTGAAGTCGCTTGGAACTGCTACTCTCTTGTGTGGCTCTACAGAAACGTTTTCCACTAGTTTTCCGAAGCATTAACCAAGGAATTTGTGGAGTAATTATGGGAATGCAAATTCGAAATCATTTTGGTTCGGAATTTGGAGGGGATTGTGGCAACAATTGTCATAACAGACTCTCTCTCTCAATCTACATAATTAATTGAAAAATGCAGTTACCTTAACCACAAATCACAGGAGATTTCTATACAGAATTCGAAACCCCAGAAGTATCCCCCAGAGAGCTTTGATTACAGGGGATGGGGCGGGAGGTAAAACGCCCTCCAAATGACACAAATCTCGGTCAGAACTCCACATGGAAAGGGCTGAGCCTTGTAGCCCAAAAATTAGAGAGTTGGAGAACAGCGAGAGAGGGGAGAGAGAGAGCGAGCTAAGTGCACTCCCTGGTTCCTGGGGTCCTGGGGTCCTTGGGTCCTGGGGGTTGTTTTGCTCTGACTCTGCGGACCTGAAATTTGTTTATTCCCGGTAAACAACAGGAGACGAGACTCCCCTGCAGGACGCCCGCTTTGAAGGGTGGTTAAGGGCTTAAAAGATTTTTTAATAAATTTCCCATACACCCATAAACCCCTGAGGGGGTTGGGGGGATGGATGGATAATACTTACATGGCGTGTGATTTGGTGTCGGTGGCAGTGGACGCACTTTGTCCGGCGGACAGCGACGTTGCACCATAACGGTGGCCGGCAGTGGTATGGCAGTGCCGCCATTGACCTTATAGGCGGGCGCTATTTGTCTGCAAACGAAAAGATACAGATACAATATCTTATTAGCAAAACTGCATAGGGAACGACAACAACGACTACAATGTGGCATTTAATTTTTACAGATTTTATAAATATATTTCTTTATGCGATTTTATGACAGCGCCGCTTGTGGGCGTCCTGTCAACATTAACAGCTTGTCTGAGGGCCTCATTTGCATGGCTGTACAAGTATCTGCAAGATACTTTTTTAAAAATAATTTTACGCTTATAAATTAATGAACTTCGCAGCAAGCAGGCAACATGCAGCCAGCGGCAAGCCCCTTTGTGAGCCATAAAAACTTTACTGCAATAAATATTTTTATGATGCGAATGCTGAAGAGTGCGCCCATAAATTTGCATATCATTGCGTTGCAAGATAAAGATACTTTTGTCTGTCTGCCCGTCCGTGCAGCCATAAACCGCGTACTGGCGGCGGCAGTAGTTCCATGGGACAACAATTGTTGATTCGCTGATTGACTGCGGAGCGGCGATTGTCCCACAATCAAATGGCAGTTCCATCTTTATGTTGGGGACAAAAACTTGACTTTGGATGGCAGTTTAAGTGGAAATTATACGAGTGTTTTCATTTACATTTTAAATTCGATTTCAGTTGCGAAAGAAAAGCAACAAACGCAGGCATCTGCTGGGGGAAAATCCTCATTAAACAATTACCAAATTGAAAAACTGGACAGCCGGCAAAACTTTCTGCAACTAATTTCCTTTTAGATTACTAAAACTCACTTATTTGCACAGATAATTATCTCAACGACTCGCGTCTTACACATTTTCCTCAGCTTTTCCTTTCAGTTTCCTCGCGCAATTAGTCATAAGGCTGATTAAAACGGCAAATTAAGAGCGAAATAAAAAAGAGAAATAACTTTTAATAAGTCGCGCCCGAACATAAACTTCCAGACGACAGGGCGGGGCGAGGCGGGGGGGAGGGGCCAAGTGCCAGACAAAGCCCTGAGATACAAATGTATCTTATGGTTGCCACTGCCACTGCTGTTGGCCATTAATAAGTCCGTCAAGAGCGGGCGAGGCCGTAGAACGGGTAACAATTGCATTAAATGAATAAAAAAGAAAAACAAAGCCGACAGACAAAATGAAGTTGGCAAAGACGCGTCCTGCACTCCTTTCTCCTTTCTCCTTGCTCCTTTCTGGAGGAAATTAAATACGCATGCCAGACTCCAGCCTTTACCTTTCCTTCCAGAGACTTTTCTCCGCTTTCCCCTCCCGCCTTCTGCACAGACAAACAACATCAGGAAACTTGGTAAAAATTTCAAAATTACTTTCATATTATTTTATTTGCATTTTATTGTTCGCCCAAGACGTCTGCCGAGTTTACTTCGTTGGCAGCATGGATACGGATGCCTCCTGAAAGGATGGATGGATCTGTCCGTCTGTCTGTCTGTCTGTCTTTCTGTCTGCGAAAGTCAAAAGATACACAGATATTGAGAGGTAGCTCAGACGTATCTGTGATTTGAGGAGGTGGCTCATGTGAGCGAGGGGCAAGTGAGAAGTTTGAGAGGCACGAGATAGGAGATACATTTGTATCTCAAGATGATCAGAAGTCTCTATTTTTAAGCCTTAGGGATTTCTGGAATTAGGAACCAATAAAAACTCATAAACAAAATATTACAAGAAATATAAGAAAAAACAATCAAAATTGTTTTGAAAAACGCTAGAAAATGTAATACAAATATTAGAAACTGTATAAAAATAATAACCAAAAGCTGAAAAAATACTACCCGAATATTATAGATTATACCAAAAAAAATACTATAAAAAGACATGAAACATGAAAATACTAGAAATAACACAAGTAATATTTAAAATACTCAAACAAATACCAGAAGATACTAGACACAAACACTGAAAAATACCGGAAGAATACCATAATATCTAAGACAACTCAGACCTTTTCACATTTAAAAAAAACCAGTCTAAAACTGAGATCTATTTGTATCTTTTCATTGTCAAAAACTTCATAAGCAATTCGTTGTATCTTTTACTTGTATCTCTTGCTGACTTCATAAGGCCTTCATTTGTATCTTTTACTAGCAATTCCTTCCTCCATTGCCAACTTTTGTGGTAGCCCACGCCATTTGCCATGGCATCCTCTTTGTAACTACTGTTCAGAAATGCATTTTGCATCATTATAATGTATCTCCACCTCCTGTGTATCTTCTGTTGTATCTATGTATCTGCCTGCTTGCATCTTTCAGGTGTCACATGTCAAAAGAGATGTGCGCCGGGGCGCCTCCACAATCTCTTTATTTAGTTTCCACGCAAATTGAATTTACGTCTTTAGTACGAATTTTTGATTTGTGTAGCTCTGGAGGAGACACGGCATTCAGCATACAGCCAGCATGCACAGCATTCACAGAATCAGATGTTGCACAGAAAACCAGAAGCAGAGGCAGCATCAACATCAGCCGCAACAGCTGCCAAATGTCTTTGACCTTTTCGCTGGCTGCAGACGAGCGACCGACTCCTCATTCAGGGAGAGGACGGACGTGTGTATGGGGCTCATAATACTCGTACTCGTACTCGCACTCGTAGTCGTCGACTCGTGTAGCTGCATTCTGGCATTGCCTCTTGGTGGCATTCACCTGTGTGTGTTGGGGTCTGGTCCCTGCCTTGCCCCACGGCCCACGCAATTTTGTCGCTAAACATTTCCGGGCGGGGAAACTGTGTGCCAATGGCTTTTGTATAAAAATACTACATCAAAAACAGTGGGCAAATAAAGGTACTACTCCTGTCCTCCTACCCCCCTCCTGCCATTAGTTTGGCTCTACACTGAGGAAAAAGAAGCCATTTCAGATACCTTTTCCCCCAGTGCATTTACGAGCCATACAATGTGTCACTTGAGTTGCATTTGTCATGGCAACAGCTTCTAAGAGCCCAGACCAGGCACTCGCAGCCGCTTGTCGCATTCCAAGGAGGCAAAAAGGAACAGCAGAGACCTGGCCATGGAGCTGGAGACGGGGACCTGGCTTCCACTCCACTCATCCGACGACGACTCTCTGACCATTTTTGGTCATTTGCCAGAGGTTGCCTTTTATGCAGCGGCATCTTTCGCTTTTATTACAACGTCTGCCTGCCTGCCTGCCTGCCTGCCCCTTTTATGGTTAGATGTTTGCAATCTTCCGACGGGGCCCTTTGGCCACAAACACAGATAGAGAGAGAGAGAGAGAGAGAAACTTTCCCTCAGTTATCTAAAGATAGCTGGCCCCTACACTCCATAGATATCTAACCATTAAACAATCATTTTCACTTGCATCTTAACCCAGAAAAACCTTTTGGGGAAAAACCGCTTTTGGCAGTAAAATTTTCATAAATTTGCCACAGCAATTTGGTTGGCTACCGAAGCACCGCTATCCCAACAACCGCATCCAGTCTTCAGATACATGCAGCTGGTCTTGGGGTCTGCTCAGAATTTATGAGAATTTTGTGTCCAAGACCCACCGTGAGGCACCACTCGAGAGACGTGGCACCACCACGTCTTATAGGAGTGTTTTATGCAGTTTCCTTTGAGAGGTTTCTTTTTATGAGTAGGTGTTGAATGGTTGGTAATAAGCATAATTATATGCCCCATTGATACGATGCCCAAAAGGAGTGGAGTGGAGAATTAAAGCGCTATTCAGAGATCGTCGAACCACAGAGGAGGCAGAGTCCATGACTCTTGCATGACTAAATGGCAAATCCATTAGATACAAGTGGTAGAAGAGGGGCGCTGCTGCATGTTTCTAATGAAATTGACAACAAAATGATTGCATTTCCTATAGAGAACCTATCTATAGATAGAAGACAGAAGGAGGGAAACTTGAGCAAGTTTCCTTTCCAACTCTTTGGCTTTTAAAAGCCTTTCCGTGTTAAACTTTAAAATCAAATTAAGAACAAAACCCGCGCTCTGCTCTGGGATTAGTTTCCCCGCTTCAAGGAGTATCTAGAGCTGTGGGGAAAGTATCTCTGGGGAGGTGTATCTCAGACACATCATCATCATCGTAAACACTGGAGCTTTGTTCACTACTAAAAGCCATGTCACAATATCTTTTGACATTAGAAATGTGTTTGTGTGCGAGAAATGCGATATGCAACGTGGGGAACGTGAACGTGTTCATTCTTAAGAGAGTCGTGTAGCCCCTCCTGTTGGGTGGGAGGGGGAGTGATGCACTATGGATAGCCCCATATCCATGGCCTGGGCCATGGCGTTGTGTATTTTTCTTGTCTCCGTTTTCAAGTGCAGACATAAAGTCACGATTTTCAGTTATTAGACGCGAGCGAAAAGTTCCCCGAAGACGGCCAGAGACAGACGCATTTTCTCAGCTTTCAGCTGCAGCTGCAGCTGCTGCTGCCACAAGAAACAATTAATAGCGTCTAGCTAGAGCCCTTCAACCTTCCTCCTCTGGGGAGGAAGGGAGTGGAGTGGATCGCCCCACTCCACCTGGTAATAAACACACGTGCGTCGGAGGGGATTCAGGGGACTGGGACTGGTCTCAAAGATGTTGTTGCTTGCTGCGGTTGACATCTTTAAATATGCAACAGCAGCAGCGGCAGCAGGTTGTGCCACAGTCCATGTTGCAAACAAGCCGCAAACAGAAGTTGCAGAGTGGCCCCAAACAAACAACACAAACAAACAAACAAGAAGCCACCTCATCAAGTGGTGGGCAAAAGCTAAAGGACCCCGCAGAAGGCCCAGCAGCAGAAGAGCCGAGCCGAGCCGAGCCTCTCTTCCAACACTTGCCACAAAACTCAAGTAGCAACTTCCACTTCCACTCTTTCTCTGTGCAGCTTTTCGCACATATAGCCCACATCTAAGTACGTGGGGTAGAGTATATCAGGGGTTGGGGTAGAAATTACACATATTTTTTTAAGGGGCGGTTTGTGACACACTCACTTTATGAGCAGAGACTTCTTTCAATCCCTGAATCAATGGAATACCTCATGAATCGTATGTGGGTTTATCTTTAAAAATTAAATACCTTCTGGAAAGGGGCGGCAGATTTCTAGAGCGAAAGACGATGGTGGAAGGCGGAAGCTACCTTTAGGCTTAGAATTGTGTTAAAGGAAGTTACTTCCAATGCAGAACATCTTTCAAAGGATTATACATAGTGGAAAGCCTTTGAATGGATTTATGGATAAAATATAAATTAAGAATTAAGATTTATGTAAATATAAATTTATAATTTATGTAAAAAAATGATTGATTTTTATTATCAAACTCCCATTTCAAACCAAATTTAGTCGTTAATTCATTTCCTTGCTTTATATTTAGTCAAAGTCCATAAATTACCAAAGACATTAAAACGGGGGGATGAGTCTTCGAGTTCTTTAAAGAGCCATTAAATATGGAACATAATTTGCAGCTTCTTCTGTCTGTCGTTTACGATTTCATCTTCCTAGGGTTATTTTTAGATAATTCTGCCACATAAATGGATGTATTTTTAGCCACAGTTCATTCACAGTTTGTTTGGCATTAAATCTTGGGATTTAGAAGCGGTACAAGTTCTGTTTTATCCGTAGTTCAGTCTCTAAGTCCTCTAGATTCCTAGTCCATCTGTAGACCTCTTCCGACTCTTTCCCTATATCCCAGATATACATATGTAGTATCTGCCTCTCTAATCATTTTTCACACCCAAAAACCAAATTCCAAATGCAGCTGACAACATTTTGTGTTGTTTATTTGGGTTCTACGATGCGTATGTGTGTGTGTGTGTGTTCCAGGGGGTTGTTCGTATAGAGTTTTCCAAGGGTGGTCGGTCCTGTGCCCTGTGTGCCTTCCGATAAGTAGCACCAGACGGGATGCCCAAACATTTGGTTTTGAGTTCCTCTCCTTTTCAATTATGCAACTTTTCGGCAAATGTTTTATTTATTGACTCTGAACGAAGGGAGAACCAGAAAGAGAGAGAGAGAGAGAAAGATAGAAAGAGTGTGAGCGAGTAAGTGTCACACCATTTCCATCATAAATGAAAGGTTTTTCGATATGGTGGTTGGTTTTCCAGAGGGTGTTACCAGCCATCAAAAATGCACTTTGATATACATATAGGTATATTTTTTTGGTTTTTGAATGATTCAAATTTCCAGCGATCGCTGATGATTATGTAATGTGAGGGAAAAGATAGGGCAACAAACTCGAGGGCTCCAGAAATATATATATGTTTGAATTATTTGTAGATGGAATTCGTCTGGCTGGCAGCCAAGAGTTTCATTGAAGTTCTGGTTGCGTGTCGCGTGTTGCATCTTCGCGTCTTTTGGCGTCTCTTTCGGCACCTCCAGACATGGCATAACATTAAACCACACAGAAAATATCCAAAGACAAACCACAAACAGAGATATAGAGCAAACATTAATTATGAATCGTTCCTCCACGCTGAGAAGTAGACGAAAAGCTGGGAAAATTTGCACTTGCCGGCACACATCCACAAAATGTCATTTCCATTAGCCTCGCAGACGCCCCGGAAAAAAACACTACACTACATTCATTTCTGGAGCGGGAAAGCTCTGAATCTGTTCTATAAATATCTGGGAAAATATCGTAAATTTTGTGGAATTGGGGGGGTGGGAGGTGGGAGGGAGGAGTATTCTCCTGATTTATTGTGCTGACATTTGGCTTAATTCAAATGCTTTTCGTACCCATAATCATACTCATTAGTGTGGCCTCGAGTCTCTGACGTTTTCCTTGGAAAATCTATTGAATGATTTAAAAATACCAACAAAGTTTTACCTTCTGACATCCGGAGAGTTGGGTAGACTTCGGCACTTGCGTGAACTCTTGCCCCCGCCATGCGATCCCGACGACGAGGACGACGTGTTGCCCATTTGTGATTACAGTTAATTTATTGGGTTTAAAAACTAAGTTGATTTTGGCATTTAGATGCTGCTTTGGCACTGATTTAGCTGTGGTTTTCACTCTCTTCTCTCTCTTACATTATGTTTTCTTTTTTTATTGGGGTTTTTTTTTGGTTTTCGATTTTTTTGGCAGATTTTTGTGTTTTTTTTTTTGTATATTAAGTTATTTTTTTGGATGTAAGTCTTATACAAAAATATTTTTGGATAGTTTTTAAACTTTTTATAAAAGAAAAATAATTTAGGAGATGGTAAAAAATTAGTGGAATATGTAGAAGTTACATATAAATATTTTGCCTCCTTTTAAACATCGAGAAATTATTAAAAATATATTTTTAAGAGCATCAAAATATTTTTTGGTAATTTTAATTCTTTTTTTATAGAATGAATATTATAAAACAATGTTTAAAGGGATGGGAATTTCGTTTCCATGGTAATGTTGCATATTTAATGGCTTTTTAGGATCGTATCAATCATTTTTGAGATACTTTTAAAGTTAAACAACTGAAATTCAACTTCTATTAATTTCTAATAATTAATTTAATATTCCAATCGAATTATTAGGCTTTACCAACATTTCCTCAACAATATCCCGTGTATAACATTCCCAAAAACCCAAATCATCGCCTGCCTCTAAGCTAATAATACCCCAAATTCATTTGGGGACACACTTTTGAGCCATTCTTCATTCCATTCACTCGCCATTATTCCACTTTAATCAGATAAACATTCCATTTTCGCACTAATTATGACTAAGACGACCCCCGGGCGTGCTGTTTACTTTATGTAATTAGTTTGCAATTAAGTTTTCGGGGTAGAAAAATGCCCAGACCAAACCAAAGCCAGAAATGGACTCAAATCAAACAAAATGTCTGGTCGCAACGCCCTCGACCCCGAAAAAGAAATGTGGAGTAATTCATTTTGGGATGCGATGTCCGAAAACGGCAGAGAGATGTTTGCACAGCACTTTGATCTTAACCCAAAAGTACAACTGGGGTTGAAACGAGAACTTAATGCAATTAAGTGAACATATTTGCAACTTCCGTGCAAACCAAGGAAAGCGGAAGAGGGAAGACGGAAGACCAAACGTTCCGGCATTTGTTTTTGATGTATGACTGCTGTTGCCGATGCGGCTAATCGAGGGATAGAAATCCCCCCGCCACCCCAAAAAAAAGGCATCCAAGGGGTGTACACCAGCTTGAATTTTGCTCTTTTTTTTCTGGAAACAAAGCTTGACATGAAAATCAATAACTTCAATTACAAGAATGGAAAAAAAGCCTATAGGAAATACAAAAGAAATATTGCGTGTAAATAATACGCACGTGTGCGTGACACGTGATTGGGCTGCTGCCGTGACTGCGCCACCCACTGAAAAGGGGATTCCTTGCGTTTTTGGGAATTTTCAAGTGCCTGCTAAATGCTCGAAAAGTGGTCATATTTCGTCCTAAAGTAACGACGTTAGGGGTGCGAAATTCAAGCTTAATCAATTTGTCGTAAAATGTAATGGGAACACACAGATCTATGGATGGGGCAGGGACTACGACTGGGATTCGATACGATAAATGTAACGAGGGATTCGACACGTGCACAGGGGATTGTCAGTTCGTTTCTTTCACGTCTTTGACTTGTGGGCAAATTTATTTGATTTATTGAAAGTTTGCCACAGTTGCATAATCAAACTGTCACAGCAACAATTACGACAATCAACAGACGGATAGATAGAAGCCAAGACTCTGCTCTGCTCTCTCTGCCAGATCCAGACAGAGTCTGCCCCATAGGCAAAAAACCACTCAGCTGTCGCTGTCGCCTCTCGTCGTCTGTCGACTGCATAATTTTCATAAATTGTTGCAAATTGTTGTTGCTTGTTTGTTGTTCGTCACTCGAGTTTCGACTTGTATGGGGCTATGGCATGGCTCTTTGGGGGCATAAAGTGCTTGACAGGCGTAGCCGCAGCCTGGAACCAAACGGAGAGAATGTGGAACAGGAAGCGAAAACGGGTATCAATAGATATCCATGCTCAGGCTCTCAGGGCTCTGGCCTGGCTCTTGTATAAATTTGTTCAATGAACACTTAAGAACAGTTAGGCAATTGATCCAAAGATGACGTGGGCAATGTAGACGTTAGGCTAGATCATTATTATATCAACTATTAGGCACTAAATGCACTCACTCACACTTATTAAACACTTATTATGACTTTGCTTCGAATGGATAAAAGTAAGGCTTCAATTTGCAAGCAAAACAAAAACTAAATGAATGAAAAAATGATCTCCATCGAAATAAGCTTTTTCAGAGAGCGAAAGAGAGTAAAAACGAGAGAGTGCGTGGTGCTAATAAATACGAATATGTTTACGGTAAAAGCCATAGCTGCATTGCGTTTCGTTGCGTTCACTGCTGCACAAAAAGAGAGCCAGAAAGGAGGAGTTAGAGAGAGCAAACGCCTGGTCAATGAAGATGCTCTCTGCTCTTGAAATAAAGTGCAGACCGATTAAGCTAAGAAAGAGAGGGTGAGAGGGAAACAAAAACCGAAAGCTGGCTTCGGCTATGGACACCGTTGTATGCCCTGCTATAGGGTGTAGGGTATTGGGATATATTTTTGTTAACATTACTATGCCAACCGATTTGATGAAGATTAAGCACTCAAACAAACAGTAATCATCTCAAATTCCCTAGTTACTTGAAATGCTCTTCGGAAGCGCACTAAAAACCACTTGATGGCCTGAACAACCCTCGGAAGCCAAACTCTTTATTACATTGCCCATCAAATAATTTCCACTTCTGTGACCAATCATCCCATTCCCCCTGCCACTGCCCCTGCCCCTGCCCCACCCCATGTCCTATAACTAATCGTTCGATTCGAGGAATATCACGTACACAGCTTGCAAACGGCTTGCAACTTTTTTGACACACTTAAAATGCCGACGGGCCGTGGCAGTTGAGGAAACTTTTGAGTGGAAGGACAAGCAGATATTCTTATCAGAGCATTGCACTTTTTGCACACAGCATAAAAAGTGGCCAGAAGGGGAGAAGGGGCGAAGGGGAGAGAAGGAGAAGTTTACTCAGGTCTTATCTATGCCGCCACATACTCAAGAGGAGGCGGAGGAGGCCCAAGGAGGCGCTCGATGGAATTATTAAAATCGGTTTTTGAAAATGCATTTTCCCCAGCCAAAGGGGCAGAGCGATAGAAGTGGAAATTGACGTTTAGTCACGTACAAACTTGCCGCCAAGTTGGCCAAGGGAAAATTATTTTAATATGCAGCAAAGAAGTGGCAAAAAGTTCAAGATACACACACACTCGTGTATCTGATAGTGCACTGAGAAAAAAGAAAGATTTCAGAATGAATGAATATACTCAATAGGCGAGTGATTCTTACAAGAGTTTTCCGCTCAGTGCACAATCTGCTAACCACATAATAATAGCCATAGGAAGTGTTCACGTCACGAAACAGAAGTTTCTAATCGCCCAAGAGGGGGATAAATAACAAAAGGGGGTGTGTCTGGCGGGGGTGATACTCTTAAGATTGTCAGAATGCAATTTTGAAAGGAAGTTCACACAGAAAATTAATGGTATATGGGGTCCATACACTCCCCAACAAATTTCTGCTTTGTTCCTGATCCCTGACCAGAACCTTGTAACTCATTTCGGTTTCTGTTGGCCTTTGTCTTGGTCTGGGCTGCCCGTCGTCTCCGCCTCCGCCTCTGTCTCCGTCTACGTCTCGGTCCATAAATCTAACAATGCAAGCGTTCAATCACTCTCTGGAAGTGTGGACTCCCCTCCCTCTCCCTATCGCAAAAACTCCAGAGTGTGGCGCTTCAAAGCGCACATGCAATGCATATCAAAAACCCCAACTTGTTCTTTGGTTTTAACAAATAAATTCTGATGAGATTTATGGCGAAAAGAACTCCCCTCCCATCCGAAGTCCTAGCCTCAATCCCCATCTTGAAAACGACATAAAAAAAGTACTTCCATCTAAATATAAACAAAAGGCTGAGCAGAGGCATATATGTACATATGAATGTAGACAAAAGAGGCTAGAGATAGAGAGAGAGAGGAAAGAGAAACAAATTCAAAACGTGCAAATGCACGTGCTGCTCCAAATTTTTTGTTAAAAATCCCCCACACATATAAGAAGGGGAACCATAAGCAGCAGCAGCGGGGAGATTGCTGTATACAGATGAGGGGTTGGGGCGGGGGATTGCCTTTCGCGCTCCAGCGAACAGTGGGGACCCAAACGAAAATAGACAAGTTTATGGAGCAGAAATCAAGTTGAAAAAGAGTCTTTTAGCTTCCGCTTAAATATACAAAGTGGAAAAACGAATGAAAAACAAAAGGAAAAAGAGACAAATAAGACGGGGGATAATGCAGTGCGAGGACTAGTAGATACCCTCTTGGACATACCCTTTTTATAGTAATTTGGGTACTTTTAATAGAATAAAACTGTATTCAAACTTCTCTCTAAGTGAAAATATCCAGATAAGGTTCTACACATATCCATTGTGACAAGAGAGAGGGAGATTGAGAGCACAAATGAGAGACACAAAATGTGCGCTCTCTGGTATATTTAAAAAAGGTGCGAAATTGCAAGAGATCGCTCTTTTGCGTTGCGCTATTTGTTTCGGCTGCAGCACACAAGGAGAGAGCCGAAGCGAGCCTTAGAGAGGGGGAGCTTCGGAGAGCGCCTCACCTTCATTTGCTAAACACTTGTCAAAGCGCTCTCGCTCTCTGGGAATATAGTGCAGAAAAGCAATGGTAAATGGGAAGGGGCAAACTCTGGCTTCGGCTATGGACACAATTGCATGCCCTAGTGTAGGGTATACGTTTAATATTTAGAAGGGTATCTTTTCTCCTAGAAACAACACACCCTTTCTGCTCCACGACTAAAGGGTACCTCACCTAAAGGAAAACCCAAAGACAAAAGTATTTTTCTTCTCTTTTATATGTATGTCAGAGCAAATCAACAATTTGTCACGCCGTTTTGCATTGAATGAAGGAAGGTGGAGCAGTGGCAGCAGCAGCAGCAGTGGAGTGAGGAGGAGGAGATGGTGGCAGCTAAGGAGGGCGAATGCCTAGGTAGGTTGCCACGATTTATATCGTTTTTTTTCTGGCTGTTTTTTGTTTTTGTGTAACTCAAAGTGACATTTGTTTTTCCCGAGCATTTAACCTCTTTTCCGAGCCCGTTGCCAGTCAACCAATTAATTGCTGGAAAGGCAAAAGGGCCGCCCGCCAGCCCGAAAGATCAATGGGATAGGTGCGGCCTACATCTTGCATATAAATCAGAGAAATATACAATGGTACCCCCACATACCCCCCATATTTCATAATCGTAGTGTCTTTCGGAGTGTCTTTTTGATGTTTTCAATTGACATTTCCGTGAGCTCTGTCTGGGGTGGGGGTGGTGGTGGGGGGATCTTGATCGCAAACCAATTGACAAGAAGCCCATCAAGATAATCAAAATACAGATGATTTTTTCAATATAAATATTTCTTAATAAAAAAGACGGCAAGTCATCTGCATGGGTGGTCTCTGCTGTGGTGATATGCATGCCACGTTGCCCAACTTCATGTCTATATACAGACTTTTTGCAAAAACAGAGAAAAAAATTGTTTGTAAAGCAATTTGCATAAAATTAGAATGGAAAAAGAGACATTGCAAATGATGGATTGTATACAAATACTCGCAGTCGTAATTTTAATGTAAATTCAGTTAGGGTATGCGACTCTTTGGTAGTAAACTTTTTATGGATTTTATGCATTTTCTTGTAAGCCATAAATCAGAAATAATTGCATTGAAAGTTGTTGTTGCTTTTAGGATTATACAAAATTCGAAAGTTTACTCGGAGTTACAATCCAGAAAGTCCGTTTGTGAAATTCCAACGCCATATAATGGTCATATTCCATGGTTAACCCTTAGGAATTTCATGACTTTTCTGTATATTCCAACCCCCCTTTGGCCATTAGCATTATCATAATTAAATCATTAGGGCGCAACGCGGCCATCAACTAATAATAAATATTGCTCCCCTCCCTGCTCGTCCGCCTGCTACCTCAGAGATTATTCATTCCTCCCTCAGAGAGAGATCATTCACACGCTTGAGGCACACAGTGGGCCCCTATCATTAGTCAATGTTGGTGAGGGAGGGAGGGAGGAGTACCCTCCAAAGGAGTGCACGTACCGTACACCTCCCTCCGCCATTGATTTTACATTATGTGTACTATATGTACCTTCCCCACCCCCTAGGTCTCGTCTCGGCTTCTGTTTGATAATTTGACAGCTTGCTTTCTGATATCTCAGATTTCCAGGGGGCTTTTGGATTTGATTTTGATTTAGAGTTCGGATTCGGATTCGATTCCAGTGGTGGGTTCAATGCTCCCTTTACGAGCAGCGTAGAACAGGATTTTGACAGCGCCTGTTACCCGCTTGTCAGTTTGTCAGTTTGTCAGATGTCAATGGCAGACCTTGAGGGGAAAATTGAAAAGAGTCCCCCAAGTCAGACTCCTTCGGAGAGTGTTCGTTTGGGGAATGTGTTTGCTCAACTTGTGGCTCAACCATAATTAGCTTCAGTGCCTGCTGCTCCTGTTGACTGCTGCTGCTGCTTCAAGGAAGCATAATCCTTTTGGTCTCAGCTGCCACTTGAATAAAATTAAATTACGCACTGGTAGCGAATGCGCTTGAAGAAGCTCTGAAGAGAGCGCCCCAAAACCGATTCGTAGCGGTGATTAATTGAAGACACGCGCCTCGACAAAGAAGAAAATAAACCCATACATACAAAAACCGGTTAGGAACCAGTCAGCCTTCTGCAGCATCTGTGATCCCAGCACCGATGACAATGAAGATTAGCACCCCGTCCGTTCCACTGGATCTGGATTGGTTGTCTATCCATTGTCTGCCACTAATTACCTACCGTTTGACGGGGGGCAAACTCTGGCAGCAAACTCTGGCAGCAAACTCTGTGGCAAACTCTCATTTTCTTTAAATTGTTAGAACTTTCGAGAGGCAGTCATCCGGAAGGTGGTAAATGGGGGTGGAATTGGGAAGAGGAAGTGCACGATACGGCTAGGGCTAGGGATAGGAAGGCTTCCGATATGATAGTCTGTGAAATTTCTATGGATCTTTATCGGTTCGTTCAACTTTGACCACAAAATGAGGATGGTTTTTGAGATGAATGATTTCGATTAGAGATTGGAAAGATGTCTACGAGATGGCTAGAGGGGAAAACAAAGGAGAAGGTTTTTAGAAATTTAAGGGCAATTTATAGAAAGATACATAAATCGATAATGAATTAATGAAAACATTCTTTTAAATCCTTTAATACATTAGTCACATTCGAATGGCATTTTCTCATCCCAGCTAATATATCTTCGACCAACGTCCTTCTATGATCCAAAAACCATAATTCTCATAAAATTCTCCCATAATCCAATAATCACATAAACCTTCTTCAAAACAAATAAAATTTAATGCAAAAATTCAAAATGAAATTTTCAAAAATTCATCATGCACATCCACTTTCTCCCGCACTTTCATTAACCACAAAAATTAAACAATGCAGAAGCCAACTTTAAGTCAACTTTTTTCATTTCAGAACAACTTTGGGTCCCCAAACGCCGCCATGAATGCAGTTTTTTATGGTGGGGCGGGAGACGCTATAAATAACACACGACTTTTATCTCTAGGATGGTGGTCCATGGAGACCGACCACGTTGTCTGGTTTTGGCCACAGTTTTGGGCCCTGGAGTCAGTCTGCCTTTAAGCCTTTTTAATTTGTGTGCAATGCGATAAGGCGTTAATTATGCCCAGAAATGATGAGTACGGTACACAGTACTGCAGATTATAATCAGAACTTAAAGCCATTAAGTATGCAACAGATGGGGGCACATTATAAGAGAACAAACTTTATACATCTATGAGTTTTTATCCAGTAAAAAAAATCACCTATCACTTGACACATTCACATTATTTTTTGGCACTTTTGTCTGATTATTCCTCTTTAATCAAACTCTTCAATCAAGATTTGCTCGTTAATCCAGATTTTCTTTGATAATTTCTCCATTCATTTCCCCGTTAATCAATCGTTTTCACACACTCTTTTGCTTTGCCGCCATTTATTTACGCGATAAAAACAAACAAAACTATAGAGAAACGAGCGCGTGCGCCGCTGCGAAAACCGTTATTCTGAAATGAAAAAAGTTGACTGAAAGTTGGCTTCTACGTTGCTTGGTGAAGGCCATTCGAAGCCGGCAAACGTGTCGAAACGAGTCGTGCGTGCAACATGTTCGAAGTGCGATGTTCGATGTTCGAGCGAGGCGGTTGCATGGGGGTGGTTGGTTGGTGGACATGAAATGAAATTGACTGAAAGTTGGCTTCTACATTGCTTAGTGAAGGCCATTCGAAGCCGGCAAACGAGTCGAACATTGCGTGCAACATGTTCGAAGTGCGATGTTCGATGTTCGAGCGAGTGGTTGCTTGGGGGTGGTTGGTTGGTGAACACTCAAAAAAAAGTAAGGTGCAGACAAGAGCATTGCTTTTATGTATTAATAAATGTAGAAAATAATTAAAATTAAAAATGAATGTTTTTAGAAATATTTCCTGGTCTAAGGACTCCACTTTAGTTTCATTTCCAACATTATTTTTCGCAGTGTAACCCCACTCACTGCACACATGTCTCTTGTTGCATTTGCTCTTCTACTGCTGCCGGCTGTTGCATTTGTCTGGTCTAAAAATACTTGACTTTGCTGGCTCTCAGGGGGCTGGGGCAGATCTGGATCTCTGAAGTTCAATGCACAGTCGCCCGGCTCCTACTCGGGGGGTCAACACCACACCACATAACAGCAACAAAACAAGACCAATTAAAGTCGGGGGCCAAAGTTATTGCCTCTAGCCCCTGCCCCGCAAACAAATCGCTGAGCAATTTAACAAAGTAAGCAATTATCACAAATACAAAAATACAAAACACATAGTTTCGTGTCACATAAATTGTCG
Organism: Drosophila algonquin; assembly: GCA_035041765.1. Taxonomy (NCBI): domain Eukaryota; kingdom Metazoa; phylum Arthropoda; class Insecta; order Diptera; family Drosophilidae; genus Drosophila; species Drosophila algonquin. The sequence goes on from JAWNKY010001621.1 coordinate 303,524, forward strand.
CAAAGTAGAGGGAAAAGAAAAGATACGAGCGCAGGGGTTCAAAGTAGTTGAGTAAAATTGTTTAATCATTGAGCTTAATTTCAATTGGGGGAAAACTCGTTTTGACACTAAGCCGATCAGGCACACTCCGAGAGAGACTTCGAGACTCAGAGACCCCGACTCCGACTCTGGCTCTAACTTGTTCGATGTAGTTTAAGACGTAGTTTCGCGTTGGTTTTTATACCCTATTAATCTGGGGAGGGTATTAAGATTATGATAGAAGTTTGTTGGAGTCCAGAATAGTGCACAAAAACTGTAGGATCTCTTTATAGAGATGAGGAGTCCATTCAATAAGGCAGATCTCTTCTGTCTGTTCTGCTCAAAAAAATTTCCAATCGGTTTCATGCGTAATGCAGCAGCTCACCTCGGCTTATAGCAATTCTGTTTAGATTCACGCGTAAATTTTTGCACATCAATACCTTAACATACCAAATATTAAGCTCCTATCTGTCAGTATTTAGTATAAGTCCCATTCCATTTCTCTTTTTAAATTTCTCCATTAAGGGTATACAAACTTCTGCCTGCCAAAAGGCCTTCGTTTTCCATTCGTTTTTTCCAATATTTGAACCTGAAGTTTATTGCCAATGCACGGGACAGGCATGGGGGGCATGGGGCATGGCAATGGCAATGGCTGTGCAGCGTGTCGAAAGATGATTGCAATTACCAGCATGTGCGATGTATCGCCCCGAATTCATTCGAAATTGCCAAAATGATTGAATGGCCGAAACGAGTTGCGGATTGAAAGTGTTAGAGCACTAGAGCAGGGGCAGAGGGGTGGGGGTAGGGGCTGGTGCCATAATTGAAGTTTTGGGTGTGTGTTTGGGCTTGTGGATTTTCTTTTCTAGTGGGCGGCGGCAATGAAAGTTGCTACCCGAGCGATTAAGCGGGAAAAAAGGCGCCAAGTCCTGTCCAAAACAACTTTTCCAAATGGAAATTATGGCCAAAATATTGTGTTTCGATTGCAATTAGTGTTCAATGTTAATGTCACGACTATAAAGATAGGTGTTTCGGGGGATACTGATGTGATTGAGTGGGGTTTTAGCGTATTAATGTTAATTAATGGCGGTCTATGAGATTAAATCACAGTTGGAAGAGGAATATCACAACAGAAAGTGATAGATTATTACCAGAGATTGGGGGAATTGGGAATTAGAGCATGTGATGAAATATCTCAGTCATCTGTGATTTAATTCTTATGAATAGCATATTTAAACTACTAATATATCCCCCTTTTACTACCATTTATTCAACAACGTATCAAAAAGAACACATCTTCCACTACTCCCCTCTATAAACACTTTCTAAAACCGTCTAGCACTTTCTCTGCCCAAAAATAACTGGTTAAAACTACAATCAGTTAAAAGCGAAAAGAATAAACAACCTGAAACACTGTTCGTCCCCTCCGCACTCCCCCTCCCCGAAAAGTAGAAAAAGTAAAACTAGAACCAATAAATCTTTGTTTAGACAAATCCAAAAACCATGAAAAGGCTTTCGCTCGAGTTGCCACACAAAACATACCAAAATGCGGGCTGCCAGATGGGAGCTCCAGACTGAATGTTCCACCCAACCCACCGATGTGGCGCCCCACACCGTTAATGCCGTTATGCCCCGCCTCCTCACATGTTGCAAAAACACTAAGCATGCATTTTATTGCCTTTCCTGTTCATAGGATGTCCTCCACTTTTAGGAGGAGGGAGGAAAAGTCCAGTAGCCTGTCCTGCTCCTCTTTCAGTGGCAAAGTCCAGTCCTGCTCCTCTTTCAAAGGAAGATTCGTACTCCCTCCCCCCTTCAGTGTGGTAGTTCCAGCTCCTCCCTTTAGCGTGGGAGTCCCAACTGCTTCCTTCAGTTCGCGGCAGTCACTCTGGCACTTTATCATTTCAATGGCAGAGAAAAAACGGCGGACATTGCAATGTTTACTTTTCATTTTAAATATCCCCTTTGGATCCCCTAGACTGCCACTCCCACCCACAGGACCTCAGGACTAGTGTCCTATCGCCACGAGGACGGAGCGGAGCAATGTTCACTTTCCCGTCGTCTATTCAATTGTTCAACGGTTTGTCTATGCAAATATTTTTATTTGCCTGCTGGTTATTGTTGTCCAGCGTGCAGGAAAAACCACATAAAAAAAGGACATTAGGCCGAAGGAGAGTCAAGTGTTTGGAGCATGAAAATACCCAGTAATTGCGGGCTTAAAAGAAGTGTTTGTATATATTAAGATATATTATCTAGTGGTATGTTTAGAGAGATTTTTGTAACACTAAATCTAACAGCACTCCCTAGAATAATTTTTAGAGATTTCGAGATTTTAATGGGATTTATCTTTGAGGATATTCCTTTTTAAAATGTTCCTTAACGAAAAAGGGACGATTTTATTGGGGTTACATTAAAATATCTGTAAGATATAACCTTAAACATTTTTTTTTAAATATTTTAAACAAATAAAATGATTTAAAAAACTTTTTTAGAAATTCTTGGAACATTTTTAGAAAATATTGAAAGTTTTTTGTGGAGCTACATTTATATACATAGTTCCCTGAAAAGAACTCAGAATTGTATCCTCTAGGCACATTTTTCATCATATAAAACATATATGAATGAATACCCCTCATTTCTTGCAACCCTCTGGCCTAATCTACCCTTGAAAACCACTGCAAAAACTACAGGATATACCTAAAAAATAAAGCTAACATTGCTGACATGGCATGGCTGACGTTTTCGTTTGCCTCTGCTTGAAGGAAACTCTGGCTGGCTGACTGAGTGACTGACTGACTGCCTGACTGATGGATGGATGGATGGATTTTGCACATGTTGCCACTTTCCACTTTCTGCTTTCCGCTTTAGTTGCGTTTATTAGCCTGCTTCCAGAATTTATAGAGGGCTTCGTCATCATCTCCAGCATCAGCATCAGCATCCGACGTTAATCAAGTACTTCAAATAGTTAATGTTTTCCCAAGGGAGTTAATTATTCGGAGCATTTAGCATATAATTATGGGCTTCACCTGTTTTTCATCTGTCCTTCATTTGCGGTTCCAAGGGGGAGGGATCTGTCCTCTTCCCCCCCAAGGGTGGGGATGGCAAAAAAGAGTCCCCTGAGGGCAAGACAAACTTCATGGCACGCCCACACCCCACCCCCAGCCCACTGCTGGCAATTCAATTTTCCTTTACGACCAAACAACAGCAACAACAGCAGGAGAGGGGAAAACTGTTGCTGGACGGGGGAGGAAAACTGTTGGAAAAAGTAATCATCGTTGCAATTGTTTCACATTTTTCACATTGTGGGGCAGACAGAGCATGGGGCATGGGCTTGGGGCAGAGAGGCAGCCTGAATGCCTGCTTTGATGATGACGATTGTGAGGCGAGGGATTCCTGGGGGTTTCCCCCCCATTCACTCATCCATCGAGTACGCCTGCAGACGACATTTTTCTGCTCCCCAATTTTCTTTTCTTATGACTAATGGCTGTGTGGCTGTGGCTGTCGGAATCGAATTGTGGGTGTTGATTTGAGGCGCCACCGAAAGCTTAAAGAGTTGCCCCAGCACGAGCAACCCCTCTTTTCCGAGTGAATTTTTAATAATTCACTGAAAAGCAGTCGACTTCAAAACGATGTCCACTTGAAAACCAAGCGGAAAGCTGGGGGAAAACGAGAAACAGGAATACATTAAAGTCCCTGCCACAGGAGAAGGGGGAGAAGGGGAGAAGGGGGAGAAGGGGGCAGGGTTTTTGCGGACAGCGGACGTTCAAAAACAAAGGCGAAAATTGTCAAATGGTGGCAGAGTACGGGAAAGGGAAACGCATGTCAGAATTTGCGCGTGGATTCCGTCTGTCCGCGGGGACAATGGCAAACAGTGGCTCATCCACTGAGAGAAGGAGAGACAGAGTCCTCATCCCATAGAGATGAGCATCCGTTGGAGAGCGATTTGAAATCCTCATACCTTAGGGAGAAATATCTAAAGGATGAGAATTCGATGGAGAGAGCATTTGTAAAAGGGATGAACCATCATTTGTGGGGGATTTTCAGGGGCAATTTTTGTTTGATTTCTGGAAAATATGGGCGTAAACATAGCCCCTGACTAATCATAATGATTGAGGCAGGCTTTGTATGGAAAATTTGATGAAGTAAATTAGCCCTGAAAAAGGGAAATGCTACAGAAAGAAGTCTACCTTTGTAGAGCCAAAAGGAAGACCTAAAAAACCGAAAATTCCACAGGGGGAAAGCCATAGATCGTAGATCAAAGAACTCCTTTCTGAGCGCTTCAACTCCTTTGTACTATATGGATAACTTAATAATACTCTGAGACCTGGCTTTTCCCATCAAATTTTTGTGGAAATTATATAGGAAAATATTCATTCATTAAAGCTAAAAAATGAAGTTTGGCAAAACATTTGAGAGCCTTTTGACCAGCGAATGGCGTCAGCAGTACATGGATTATGCGGTAAATACAATTTTCCTATATATCCCAAGTCTTATCACAATTTCCAATCGCTTTCCCTGCAGGAGCTCAAAGCAATGATCCTCCATGCCACCGAGAATGCACCCAACCCCAAGACGGCCTCCGACTTTGAGCTTAAATCGTATTTCAACGACTTTCAGACACTCTTCTTCTCCACCTGCCTGGAGGAGCTGAACCGCGTGAACGAGTTCTTCAAGCAAAAGATATCCGAGTCGCGGCGAAAGCTGGCCGCTCTCAAGTATCAGTTTCTGGTGGCCGATCGTCGTCGGGATCCCGTGGGACATGCCAAGAGCAAACCCCACTTGGAGGATGTGCAGCATCGCAAGCCCCTGTCGCAGAGGAAGCTCGGCTTGGCCAGCACAGAGTTCTACCTGAGTCTGATCATGCTGCAGAACTACCAGAGACTCAATCAGACGGCGTTCCGTAAGATATGCAAGAAGTACGACAAGTTCATCAAATCCAATCAGGGCATGGCCTGGTACCAGGCCAATGCTCTCCATGCAGAGTTCACCAAGCCTCTGGAGCTGATTTCGATGATTACGGCCGTGGAGGATCTCTACACGGAGCATCTGGCGAATGGCAATAGATCCATGGCGATGGAGAAGCTGAGGGTCCCCCCTTTGGGGGAGCAGACCTCCTCGACGAGGGTTTTCTTTGCGGGTCTATTCCTGGGGCTGTTTCTCGTGGGTTTCATCATGAGTGTGATATCATGTGAGTCCCTTAAAGATTCCTTCTTTTACTATAACTATCCTTCCTTTTCTAGGGTTCACTTTGGACCTAAAACCCGAATTCAAATTCATGTTCGTCAGTCTCTTACGGGGTCCCGTAATGCTCATCGTGTACGGCATCTACCTGGCTCTGAATGTGGGCATATGGCAACAGGTGGGCATCAATCACGTTCTCATTTTCGAAGTGGAGCCCAGGAACCACGTGGGTTTCCTGGGTGTCCTGGAGATAGCCAGTTTCTCCGGCTATATCTGCACCATCGTCATCCTGGGATACCTGTACAACGATGAATTCGGCATCAAGGAGTACTACGTTCTGCCCCTGATACAGATGACCCTCCTGGCCGTGTTGTTTCTCAACCCCATCCGAGTGATGAACTATCCCTTCCGCATTTGGCTGATGAAACTCTTTGGCCGGGTGATGGCTGCTCCCTTTTTCTATGTGGGCTTTGCCGACTTTTGGATTGGCGATCAGATGACTTCGCTGGTCCTGTGCTTCGTGGATCATTACTTCCTATTCCGTTTCTATATCCGTTACTACAACAAACGGGAGAATTCCTATGGCTTTGAGCCGGACTACGGAGTGGCCCTTATTCGCTGCCTGCCCGCCTGGTTCCGCCTGGCCCAGTGTCTGCGACGCTACAGGGACAGTGGCTCCAAGTCCAGCAGATACCTGATGAATGCCGTCAAGTACAGTCTTTCGATTCTAGTGGTCGTCTTTTCCACCATTCAAATGGAGACAAATGGTGAGGGTTTTCCTTTAAGTTTCACATTTGTCAACCCACTTTTCCTTAAAGCCAACTATCACGACATGTTTGAGAATCGATGGACCTGGGTGTACATCGTCACGGCCCTTTTAACGAGTCTCTACTCCCTGGCTTGGGATCTATTGCAGGACTTTGGCTTGTTTCGTGTCTGGAAATGGAAAAATCTCTTTCTTCGCGAGAATCTAATCTATCCAAAAGTACGAGTTTCGCTTTCGTGCTTCGAGTTTCCTTTAATTTTCCGTACATTTTCCAGTGGTTCTACTACATTGCCATACTGGAAAACACTCTCCTGCGTTTCGTTTGGATTTTGGAAATTGCTTTAATCCACTTCGATGTCCTCACGGCCTACAACTGCAAGTCCTTGCTCATCTTTTGTGAAATCACACGACGCTTTGTGTGGAATCTGTTGCGTTTGGAAAACGAACACCTGAACAACTGTGGAAAGTTCCGAGCCACGCGAGACATTTTCCTCACAGCCTTGAACCCCACCGAAGAGCTGCTCCTCGAACGAATGATGGACGAGTCGGAGCATCGTATGCCGGGAAAAGTGTCCCATCGTCCAAAGACAGATCAAGAACGTCCCAAACTTGATAAAAAGTACTTTTAAATTTGACTCATTGAGATGTCTATCTGTAAATAAAAACTGAACTGGAAACATGAAATTTGGTCAAACCTTGGAGCGGCTCATGGTCAACGAATGGCGCGATCAATACGTCAATTATGAGGTGAACCGAGTGGACCCTCCACCCCTTAAACCTATTAATCCTCTTGCATCCTCCTCCTGTGTATTAGCTTCTCAAGCAAGTGATACAAAATGGTGTCGATGAAGCCCCCGATTTCGTTGATTATCCCAGGGTCTTGATTAAACAGTATTACGAGAGTGTCAGACACGAATTCTTCACCGCCTGCGCCCGAGAGATGGTGAAGGTTGAGCTTTTCTTCGGGGAAAAGATAGCCGCAGCACGCCGGAAGCAAGCATCGCTCAAGGCCACTCTGGCGGAGCTCCGAGAGGAGGGTGGTGGCAGGCGGTTTCGCCTGAGCAATCGCCCAGAGAAGTCCCAGACCATGCGACAGATGCGCAGGGTCTACAGCGAGTTCCACCTGATGTTGGTTCACCTGCAGAACTATCAGACCCTCAATAAAACGGCGTTTGTGAAACTATGCAAGAAGTACGACAAGAACTTCCGTTCCACTGAGGGAAAACTGTGGTTCAAAACTGTGGTGAGGAGGTCGCCCTTCAGCAACGAAACTGAACTGAAAAGTCTCATCGAAGAGGTGGAGAATCTGTACACCCAGTACTTGACCGATGGAGACCGTGCCAAGGCCATGGCAAAGCTGAGGGTCCCGCCCTTGGGTGAGCCCCAAAATTCTTCTAGGGTTTTCCTGGCAGGACTCTTTCTGGGTCTGTTCTTTGTGGCTGCCATCATCACAGCGATGTCATGTGGGTTCTCAAGCACCCAAAGCACATAGAACATCATTTATCTATGTTTCTTTTTCAGACCATCTGTTGGACTTGGATGCCACATTCCGGGAGATTTTCATCCATCTCTTTCGTGGACCCTTCATCCTAATTTGCTACAACTTTTTGGTGGCTGTAAACCTTTACATCTGGCAAAATGCTGGCATCAATTATGTCCTGATCTTTGAGCTGAATCCCAGGAACCATCTGACATCCACAGATGTCCTGCTGATTGCCAGCATTTTTGCGTATGGCTGGATCCTCTGTGCTTTGGCTTTTCTCCATCATGACATCTTTGAGGTGGAAAACCCATTTTATTTCCCATTGATCTTCCTGGGTCTGGTAGTTGCTGTGCTCTTGAATCCCATTCGCATCATGGAATACCGCGCCAGAAAGTGGCTCCTCTCTCGCTTGGGCAGGATTATGGCCACTCCCCTATCATATGTGACTTTTGCAGACTTCTGGCTCGCCGAGCAGATGACTTCGCTGACCATTTGCCTGGGGGATCACTACATGCTGTGTCGCTTCTGCGTGCGATACTACGCCAATCTGGGGAAGCCCCTCGACTTTGAGCCCGACTATGTGGTCTTCCTGCTGCGCGTCCTGCCTGCCTGGTTCCGCCTGGGCCAAAGCCTGAGACGATATCACGAGGGTGCTTCCAAATCCTTTTGGTATGGCCTCAATGCCCTCAAGTACAGTCTCACCATAGTCACGGTTGTCTTTTCCGTTATACAAATGAAGACAAATGGTAAATGAAGATCCTACATACATATATCTTTAAAGTCACGCTCAATCGTTCTAGGAAAGTACCAGAACATGTTCGACAATCCCTGGACCTATGCCTATATGTCAAGTGCCGTTTCATGGACCATCTATCTATCATTTTGGGATTTGCGTAATGATTTTGGTTTATTTGCTGTGGAGTACAAGTGGCTACGCGAGAAACTCATTTACAGAAAGGTACTGGAATTTACACAGAACAGAGCTCTGAGAAGAAGGGCGCAGCAAGGGCCGCGGCTCTACTTGTTATTTGCGAGCACACCTAAAAGTCATTCTACATTTATTTTTCCTTTCAGTGCGTCTATTACTTTATGATCATAGCAGACGTGCTTTTGCGTTCATTTTGGATGCTAGAAATGTATCTGGTGGCCCAGGACTATGCTACCCCCAACGATTGCAAGACTTTTGGAGCCCTGTGCGATATAACCCAGCGATTTCTGTGGAATCTATTCCGTTTGGAGAACGAACACCTGTACAACTGTGGCAACTTTCGTGCCTCCAGACTCATCAGTGTATGTCTCTCTGAAGGGGCTATGATTTCTCGCCATAATAAAATATATTTCTAAAATTAGTTGTTTCCTCAAATGGTTATATTTCAATTATGTATCGAATATCAAACGTTATGCCGAAACTGATCATGTGTGAAAGTGTTTTCCTGTCAACTGTGTAAAAGTGGATCGTTTTGGTGAATCTTTTAAAAGCATTTGCGGTGTACGATGGCTGGGCCGGACTCGTCGTACTCCGCCTTGGAAATCCACATCTGCTGGAATGTGGACAAAGAGGCCAAAATCGAACCACCAATCCACACGGAGTACTTCCGCTCTGGCGGAGCGACGATCTTAATTTTCATTGTGGACGGAGCCAGAGCCGTGATCTCCTTTTGCATCCGATCTGCAATCCCGGCATACATTGTGGTCCCACCAGACAGCACAATGTTCCCATAGAGATCCTTGCGGATGTCCACATCACACTTCATTATGGAGTTGTAGGTAGTCTCGTGTACACCGCAGGCCTCCATGCCGAGGAACGACGGCTGGAAGAGGGTCTCCGCACAGCGGAAGCGCTCGTTGCCGATGCATATGAGCTGTCCGTCGGGCAGTTCGTAGGACTTTTCCAGCGACGAACTGGAGGCCGCTGTGGCCATTTCCTGCTCAAAGTCCAGGGCAATGTAGCAGAGCTTTTCCTTTATGTCGCGCACTATCTCGCGCTCTGCAGTGGTGTTGAAAGAGTAGCCGCGTTCGGTCAGGATCTTCATGAGGTATTCGGTGAGGTCGCGACCGGCCAGGTCCAGGCGCAAGATGGCATGCGGCAGGGCGTACCCCTCGTAGATGGGCACGGTGTGAGAGACCCCATCTCCCGAGTCCAGGACGATGCCAGTGGTGCGTCCCGAGGCGTACAGCGAGAGCACTGCCTGTATGGCCACGTACATGGCCGGGGTATTGAAGGTCTCGAACATTATTTGGGTCATCTTCTCGCGATTTGCTTTGGGATTCAATGGGGCTTCGGTCAGGAGCACGGGATGCTCCTCGGGGGCCACACGCAGTTCATTGTAGAACGTGTGGTGCCAAATCTTCTCCATATCGTCCCAATTGGTCACAATCCCATGCTCGATGGGATACTTGAGAGTGAGAATCCCCCGCTTGCTCTGTGCCTCGTCGCCGACATAGGAGTCCTTCTGCCCCATGCCCACCATCACGCCCTGATGGCGGGGACGGCCCACAATCGAGGGGAAGACGGCACGCGGGGCATCGTCGCCGGCGAACCCGGCCTTGCACATCCCCGAACCATTGTCGATCACCAGAGCGACCACCTCTTCGTCCGCCATCTCGACCCGATGAACTTTAAATGCGAGAGAATTAATTTGGAATTGATTTAGAAATTATTTTAGAACTAATGATTAGTTTTCCTACCGTTTGCTTGTTGCTTGTTTTTTTTGTATCAAAAATAAATTTGGAAAATATACAAAAATGTATATTTATTTTTCACGCGTTTAGTATATTTTGTTGATGTTTTTCTGCTGCTAGACGAACTTATCTCAAAGACGACCGAGCTAGAACTGAGCTCAAACGAATTTCAAAGTAGATCCCAATGACACAAAATGTAACGGATGCCTTTGATGCAGAACATTTCATCGGAAATTCGATTCAAAATGGTAAGAAAAGCAACCTGGTGCCAACATGGCAGCCCTGACATCCCTGCCAAATGGGTTGCCAGAGTAACAGAGGATTCTAAAGGTCTACGGCAGGTCTGGCAGCTCTGGTGCATCGCTTATCCCTGAAGTAATCTAAGGCAGAAACAACAGAAGCTGAAGCAAAATCCCACCCAGAAAAGGAGTGGCTCTTCCTATAAGCCATGCGGCAACTCTGCTGCTTCCAATAGCCCCTTGGCAACTCTGTTAACTCCTTCACCTTCCCCCAATCCAACCTCAATCACCGTCATTCCCTTGCAATTTAAATCCATATTTAAACGAATAGCTCCGGGCACGAACGAAATTGAATAAAATTAATTTCGCATTTAGCAAATTAAAACCACAAATGGAATTATAAATTCAACACAACACGCCAGAGGATGCACAGGATACAAAGGACCAAAAGACAGACCATGTGGAAAAAAGCAAGCAGCCCGCAGGACAACAAAAGTTAAGCCAGAATAAAAGACCGAGCCAAAACGAACCGAACTGAACCGAACCGAGAGCCAGGAGTAAAGGACAAGCGATGCATGCATGAGCCAGAATGTATTGGCCAGAAAGGACTTGACAACTTGTCAATTGGGAGAGTGGAGTGGAGGGGAGGGGAGTTGCGTGGAGTGGAGTGGGGTGGAGTGTACAGTAGCCATAGATTTAACGGGGGGTTGCACTTTGATGGAGATTGCAGATACACTGAGGTATGGCTATGGAAACGAATCTGATATTCCGGGGATATCCTTGAATGTGATGCAGAAAATGTCTGTCTACAAAGGGGAAGCCATTAAGAACTCTCTTTCTGGGCAGATTCGTGGATGGAAACCTGTCTTTTGGGAACTCTCTGCCCTGGTCTGACTACTCCCCAAGGGTTATCTATCTTCAGTTATATCGTAAAAGAAATACCAAGTTTACCATGCGAAGTCCACGAAGAAAAGCATTCCACCTCCCATCTAACATACCGAGGTGCGCTGCCGCATGACTCACAACACGTTCTATTGAATTCTAGATTCGATTTCTTCCCTTATTCCTACTTATTCTCTCTCAGAATATATATTTAAGACGGACCTTTACTCTGAGTGATGAAGACCTTTTCAGCCTTCGTTCCTTTCCGCAACTAAGTTTTGGTTTCACCCTTTCTTTCAGTGTAAAAGCCAGTAAGAGTTTTAGCCACAGTTCATGGGGATTTGTTCCTGCTGCTTCCTCCAGATTCCTACTGCTTTCTCCTGCTTCATGGTCACGCATAAATGCAGGCAAATTAGAGACGACAGACGGGGAAGCCCCAAGGAACATACGCACGTAGACGCAGGACTTAGCCCACCCCCAACAACAAATGGTTGGGTGTGTGCGTGCCCCCCAAGTAGTCTGTTGCATGGGAATGTCCCTGGCCTGGCAGGGAAGGGTAAGCTTTCCACTTCGGTTACTACTGTTATAAATACACACATTTTCGGCAGGGGGGCGGCAAGGCAACATATTGCAGCAATGTCTGCTGAAGCAATTTGCAGAGTTATAAATGGGATGTGGCATGTGGCATTGTCATCAGCTGCTGCCTGAAAAATCTTTCCTTTTCTTTAATTATGTGCGTCTGTGCAACATGTAGCAGGTTGTCTGCAGGCTGTCTGAGACGAATCTCTGCTTTAAAAGAATAAAACCTGCGAATTACCGCCATTAAATTGGAGAATCCCCAAATCCAAGCAGCAGCTGCTTTTGTCGTTTAAAATGCTTTTGAATATTGCATTGCGGCCAAATCTGTGGCCCCCTTTGGGGGTGGCTTTTGGCGACACTCTCGCGAAGGGGAGTGGCAACCCGCCCCCACCGTAACGATGGCTAGGTCTAGGTCGCCAGACCGCAGACATTATAAACACGGCTCTCCCTCTCTCTCTCTCTCGCTCTCCCTCTGGAGAGGTTCAGTTCTGCTGCTGCAGTCTGCTGCTGCTTCCCCTAGTGAAAGTTTTATGGCGGAACTTTAAATGGACTTGGAATTGCGTGCACGTAGTCCTACCATGAAATAGGCCCAAGGACGGTTGTAAGAATCCAGTGTTATTTATGCGTCTGCTCGACCAAATTTCCATGGCGTCCAGACACTGGGGGGAAAAAGGGGGTCCTAAATTGGGGAATAAACACTGAGAGAAACGGGAATAGCTTTCTTAGAAGGGAAAAGGGATTACCCTTTTGGTATTCTAGAAATCATAGAGAAATGGTGGCATTTCATACGGTAACCATTGATCGTAATGCATTCTATAGGTCTTATATGGCTAAAAGGTCTTTTTCCGATCAAAGGAAGATATTTTCCAAAGCTTAGTAGGATACAAAAACAGTAAAACTCTGAAGGTTAAAGCCAGGCACCATATTGATCATAATTCATAAAGAAATTAGCAGATATCTCTATGTTTACTGGGCACAAGATTTCACGCTTCCAGTGATTCTAGGAATTCCACGAAATTCCCCCAAAAACATCTACATTTTCCCACATTTTCTGTATATTTAAACTTCCCTAAATTCCTTCTCTGCTTTACACTTTCCTCTCAGTGTTTTTTTTGCTTTGGCAAATGCGAAAAACATTTCCGTTACGCATTTAAATTTCATAGTCAGTGAAAGTCATCAACACAATGCCATGAAAACAGATATACACAGATATATATATACATATATCTGGTAGAAGAAGGAAGTATCCATAAAATTGCAGAGAAGAGAGGGGGGAAAGGTTGCCGCGTTAAACGACGATGACGGGGCTTCCACCGCCGTAAGAAACCCCCAACGACAAGGGGCAGGGGCAGGGGCAGGGGCAGGGGCAGGGGCAGGGGCAGGGGCAGTGGCAGTGGCAGAAAGCATGAGCCACACAAAAGCTTCCGCTTCCTGTCTGCAACTCCAAGGAGATTCCCCCAGGGGTTGCAAACACACACACACACACACCAGAAGAAACCCCTCCAGGCATTTGCTCTGGCAAATAAAGTTTTCTAATTTTGGGACGTCTTCAAGGTTTTTGAATTTTTCAAGGAACCCCCCACCCCCCTTTCCCCGCACTGGAAACTCAAGCACTTTTTCGAGGAGATTTTTCCTCACTTTAACTTTTGTAGTATGCCAATTTCTGTTTGCTTTTCCCCGTGAATTTTCCATTCGAATTTTTTCTTGCAGACGATGATGACATCTGTTGCCGGAGGTGTGAGGAAGAGAGCCAGGGGCTTCGAGAACTGCCTGTAATTTCCGGCAAACAAACCAATAAATCATATTAAACTTGCTCGGAATTTCCTTTTTGGGGGAAAAGCGCAAAAGGAAAAAAGCGACCGAATCGTAGCCGGAAATCTTATGGCGCGTCTAAGCAAAAAATTCATAGGAAAATCTCTGACATTGGATATGCCATATCCTTGGGGTGGAGCAGCAGTTCGTTTTTGGATGGATTTGACAAGCGCTCGGAGTTTTAAATAATGATGGAAAGAACAATGGGGCGGGGACACTCTCCCTTCTTTGGGGGGTTGGCGCCATTTTTGGTGGGATTTTGTTCGTCACGAGGCAAAGGGAATTACGTGGAGTTAATCAGGGAGATTTGTTCAACATGTGCTTGCTGTCACAGAAAAGGTGCGCTTTTAAAAGCAGCAGAAATTGTAATAAATTAACTTAGCCAGAGAAACAAATAAATTCTCGAAACATATTTAAGAAATAAATAAAATAATACAATTTGAAAATTGTGAAAATATGAATAAAATTAAATATATAGTTTTAGTACCAATTCCATGAAATAAAATATCTTAAATAATATTTGTAAAATAAATGTAATACTATCAATAATAGTAATATTTTAAAACTTAAACTTAATAAGTAGCTCATCGGGACAGATAGACTGACGGACGAACAGACAGACGGACTTGACTATATGGAATGGGATATCGGCATCGAAAATATATATGCGTACACTATGGATTTTATGGATAAACGCCTATACTCTTCGAGTACCGGGTATAGAAATGAATGGGTTGCCCCGCAAGAAAGGAACATCTCTATTTAGTTAACATAACTGTTATTTAACAGGACGTTATTGATAGCTGACTAAGGCTCGGCGCCATGAAACATAAATACGTGTTCAACATTTCAGCTTCTGACACGTGACGAATCGATTCGTCCCTCCCTAGAAGCTGAAGTCTATGAAATGTATGTTGGCTGCACAGTGGCGTTCCTTGCGGTTATAGTTGGAACCTTAAAGTACCATACATTTCAGCTTGTGATAGCAATGGCATAGTTCCAAAGAAAAGCGATTAGGGCGCTGTAGTTCCACAAATAAATTCATTTACGTTTGTTTTTTAAACGTTTTCTTTCAAGTCTGTTAAAATAAATATTAAAAAATGTTTAGCACTCACCGATTCACCATCTCATTGCCGTTTTCCAAAGACTGAGCCAACTGTTGAGGTGTTTGCTGCTGTTTCTGCTGCTGCTGCTCCTGTTGATTCTTATCCGCTGCGCCAGGCGCTCTCAGACTTCCGCCCAAGCCAATACCCAGTACGGAGCCGCCAGATAGGGCCGTGTTGGAGGCTGCTGTGCCACTGCCACCTCCACTGCTGCCACAGCCGACGCCAATCGATTTGGTCTGCTTGGCCTGCTGCTTGAAGCGGCTCAGGGCAAAGAACAGCGCAAGGACTGCCTTCAAGCGGCCGGCGCAAATGTCATTCGTTGTGATGTTGTCCAGGCCGCCAACGGATTGTCCGCGCAGCACATGGAGGCACGAGTTGACGTTGTCGTACTGCCCCGGAAGAGAAACGAAATGGAAATGATATCAATTCGGGGAAACGTTTCCACATTTAAAGGTATTTAAGAGGATGATTCAGCGCTAGAGGGGGAGGGGGGAAAAGCTTGATACATAAGTCGTCGTCTAATATAAATGGAAATCCTAACCCTCTTTGACGGTACTTTATCCATCATTAAAACGTTCTTTGGAGGCCCTATTCTATCCGTGAGTTAACGTTATTTTCGAGGCGTTATTTTATCCGCCAGTTAATGTTCTTTTAAGCCTACTTTTTGGGCCTCCATCAGAGTCGTGATTCTGTCATTCGTTTCCCCCCACAAAATGCTTTTTTTATGACTAATTTGCCCAAACAGTTTCGTTTTTTAACTGCTTCACGCACAACTCTTGAAAAATACCTTTTAAAAACCCAATGGCATGCAGATAAAGACTGACTTTCAGACCTCAATCTACCCAGCAACCCATCCGTACCATTTGTCAACACCCAATGGAAAATGGAAATGATGAATGACACGGGTCCCACGAAATGACCTGGAAGCTGCTCTCCCTCTCTCTTTTGGGTTCTCTAAGCTTGCGATAGGAAATGGAAAACGCTTAGAAAATGATTGGTTAATCTTAAGAACCAATCTAATTCGGGAGTTGGGGAGTGGAGGCAAAGGTAGAGGAAGGAAAAGGTTAAGGAACTCCCCAAATGTTTGGAATTTTTTATAGAATTTATTCCATTGATCGTAAGATATGATGGAAGACTTTCTTTCAAGTTGCGGAAAACTCTGTTTCCAAATCTCGAAAAATCTCCAATTAAACCCGAAAAACCCCCAAAAAAACTAGTACCACTCATGACCCAAAAATCTGTCGCATCCGTTGACAGGGGAACACGACTAACCACTCAACCCAGACACAGACACACACACACACAAACACACACACACACACAGAGACTCGACTCGACCACTCTTTATTTTAGTGGCAAGAATCGTATGAAATATTGTCAACAAGCAACCAAGCAAGCGCTTCCGAAAAAGCTGCACAAATTTGTCTTTTTGTTGCATGCCCCACACCCCCAGCCTGTTGTAACAATTTGAAAAGCATATATATACACGATATGTACGATATATTCATATAGAATAGAAGAAGCAACTGAAGAAGATCCAGCAAATGTCGAAAAAAGAAATCAAACCTGACAACTGACATGACAGGCAGACAAATGACAAACGTCGGCTGTCGCTGCTGCTGTTGCTGCTGGCCGCCCCCTTCCCCCCCTCTCAACGGCTGTGTGCACTCAATTTGCTCGGCAAAAGATACTTCCATCTGCCAGTAGTGCGAGAATCTAACGAGTTGACAAAAAAGAGGTTAAAGTTTAAAAGCTCTCCAAAAAATAAAACTTATATGTCGCCAAAGTTTGTAATAACTTTTCCCCGATAGAAAATAGATGGAAAATCGAAGGCAACTTTTTGGGCAAACAATTGAAAAACTTCAAGTATTCGCAGCAGAAAAGTTCAAGTTCAATGCCGCGTCACAAAGTATCTCAAAGATACTTGCACATCGTCTGCTTCCTTCTTCTTCGTTGAATCTGCTGTCAGCATTCGCTTTATTTTTTTATTTTTGGCGAAAGTAATCTCTCCTTTGGGGTCTCAATTTTCTTTCATTTTCCATTACAAATTGAGATAATAAATTTGAATTAATTTTCTTTAGAGCAGAGAAAAGAGAGAAAACTTGTTATCGCTTGGCATTTATCTCGCTATTCTATCTGTTCCATTGATACAGATACAGATACATTCTGTCATTTGGAACATTAACTTTTTGTGGTCTGCCAATTGGAGACTTTCCCCCGCTGAAAGTTTCTGGAGGATGATTTTTGGTTTCTGAAAGGAAAACTGTGTTTCCGGTAGAGATTTGTGCTGGTTATTGCACTAATTGGTGGACAATCGGTGCAAATTTCTTTCTCTTTGCCATCCATAGCCACTCCTGGAGTAACTACTGTCGTCCCATTCGATTCTGCCATTTGTTATGACCATGTTTAATAGTGTTTCCCCTCCATTAGCTTCAGTTGACAACATCATTTCTTTGCCGTCTTCCAATAACTGGCCCCAAGAGGAGGAGACACAGAAGGCACCAGCTCCACCTCCACCTCGAGCCACTATCGGACGATCAATCACGGGGTGCCGCCGCCACGCTGACAGCTGCAGCAAGTGTCAAGCAGAGCGCTGCACTTATTTATTCTCGCCACAATGGAAACGCCGCCGCCACCGCCACCGCCCACAGTAGCCACCACAGTAGATATCAGAGTGGCGGGGGGCACCTCTATTCATGTGGAGAGTGGGGGCCTCTATGTATGTGTGTGTGTTTGTGTGTGGCACAGTTACGGAGTAAAAACCCATTGACTATCGCTGTCGGCGCTGCAACGCCAAGTGCATTGAACACTCGATTTACGTAATATGCAACAAAAGTCAAATAAACCACAATAGATGCGGGGGCAGGCCAAAGGCAGGGGCACAGGGAAGGGGGAGTCTGTATTTGCCAAAGATACTACTCGTACTTGGAGTCGGTACTCGTGCAACAAGATGTGGCAGCTGCTGCCACTGCTGCTGGAAAAGAAGACGCCAAAAGCCGCAAAACTTCAATGCAATGCAATCGGCAAACACCAAGATATCGATACTCCCCCTCCAAAGTCTCTGCCACACTGCCACAGAGCGGCAAGCAGCCACAGAGACAGGAAGGCTGGGAGGCACAGAGATACCCCCAAAAAAAAATACATACATATATCGTGTTGGGTAATGTGATGCCCCCGTCTGGCTCTTGTTGCAGCTCGCTCTTCACTTTTGGATGCCTCTTCCTTCACTTTGGACGCCTTTTCCTTCACTTTCGGACTCCTTCCCCCACACTTTCGAATCCTTTCTTCATCCCCCGATGATTCCTTCTTCACTTTTGCTCTCTTCTCCCTCACTTCTGCCTTACGAAAATAAATGCAAAACAATATTGTTCGCCTTGAAGTTGTCAATTGCAGTGGAGAGCGGCAGACAGGACTCCTCCTGCCTCCTGTCTCCTGTCTTATCAATGACCTCTCCTTCCACCAATAAAAGGGTTTAAACAGTGGATCTTAAGTGATATTTTGTATATTTTTTATAGTGCAGAAAACCAGAGTTTTCCCTAAGAGTTTCCTCTAGAAAAACCCCTAGTATCTCCCAACTTCAATTGCATTTTTCGCTAGAAATTTCATCACATTTCGAGCAACTTTTAAGCACTGTAAAAATCATTGAGCAACGTTATGATGACGAGGCTCTGCCTCTAGTGTCCTTGCTCTGTCCTTTTGTTCTCCTCCACCAAAATGAAGACAACAAACAGGCAAAAGTGACGCTCATTGTCGCAGGACGCACACACACGCACACAGCATCATTAAAAGGGTGGCCAAGAGGGGCCTGTGTCCTGCTGCAGAGGGTAGCCCCATAGAGAGGGAGGGAGAGAGGGAGCTCCATCATGGAGCTCCTGCAGGCCAGCCCTATCCTTTATTGACATTCTTCGTTTCGTTTCGATGCGATTCGATTCGATTCGATTTTTCTCTCCCGTCTTTGTGTTTGTGTGCCAAGTGCAGGAGAATTTCTCTCTGAATTGCTGCTGCTCCTCCGCTCGGTGCTCGATGCTCGACGCATTGTTGGTGGTCACTCGTGCTGCCTGGACCTACCACCCACCCACCCACCCACTAATTTAATGCGAATTTATCGCAAAATGCAATGCGTTTCCCTTCTTTTGTGTTCAGTCAATCCCCCCTGCTGCCCCTCTGTGCCGTGGCGTGGCAGCCAAAGGATTAAGTGTGGTCATCGAAAGACGACGTAAATGAAAAGGCAAACGGAACCCAAAGCCGTAACCGAAAAGGGAGTGGAAGGGAAAGGCAAGGGAAGGGCAAGGCGAAAGGCAAGGAAAAGCTTTTGTTAATGGCGCTAAAGAGTTGAACGTTTGGTGGGGGTCATGCCACATGCCCCCCCACATGCCACATGCCACACGAGCGATTGCGTGTGGCTGAAGTCAACGCATCTCCCGGCATCGTATGACATTTTTATTTTATATATAAATTTCATTTCATTTGATTTATTTACACATTTTAAAGCCCCCAAAATGCAATAAATCAACGTAGGCGTCTGTCTGTATATCGCTCTCTCCCTCTCTCCCTCTCTCTCTATCTCTCTCTCTCTCTCTGTTTCTCTCCTTCTCTCTGGGAACCTCCGTGTGGCCAAGCCCCTTTTTTAATTAACCAACAGCCAAAAGGAATTATAAAAAAAACCCTATAAAAAAGGGAAGGAATATCCGTATATCTGTATCTGTATATCTGTAGCTGAACATCTGTATCTGTGTGTATCTGTATCTGTGTGTATCTGCATCTGTGTGCATCTGTATGCAAAAAGGAATATGGTTATGGCACAGGTGGAAGACATTCGAATTGACAATCAATTGAGTTATTTACGTGCTACAAGTTCTTTATAATTGGGGAGTATTTCGGAGTTGAAAGTTTCTCACTTATCATTTTGAGTTAAGGATTCGGTTTAGTTATGATATTTGTTACTTAAATACCCGATATTTCGGTTCTAGTTTCAAAAGATCCTGAGATATGGTGCCATATATTCTTTTAAATAACTTGTATGCCAAGGAATGACAAGGAATTCTGGTATATTCATGGTGTTTGTTCTTTATAGAGAAAGTTCTAGCATGCTTTACTCGTATTTGCTCGATTTCGCGATATATTGGAGATATTTTAAAGAAATTGTAGTTTAAATTGCTCACTAATCTTATGTTGCCAGTGTATTGTATTGGTAATGATATCATTTGCTTATATACCAAGTAATTCCGATATACAGTCATTAGATCCTGAGATATAATAATATATATGTCAGTCAAACCTCAGCCTAATTGCATGTGGGTTACAGATGAATGTACATTTCCTAGGAATATTTAAGGAAATAGTATCTAAACTTCTGCTTGCCAGAGAAATCCGATTCGAAGTAAATATTAATCTCAGAGTATCTGCATTTGTAATCCATTAGAATTGGGAAGTTTTTTAATCAGCAGCCGAAAAAGTACTCGGCTTACAGGCGCCCGCATCATCGATTGCCGCTTTTTAACTTTCACTCGAATGCACTTTTCAAATTAAACTTTTCAGCCACGTCTCTCCAGCACTCTCCCTCTCTCTCTCTCTCTCTCTCTCTCTATGGCTCTCCCTTTCTCCCTCTCTGCACTCGCATATGTCCGATGTCCGGCAATTTCAATTACATTTCTTCACTTCAATCAAATTGCATTTCCCCAAAATAGAGAGAAAAAAAAAGGCAAGGAAGAAAATTGTTTGTGCAACACACGCGTGTTGCACTTTCAGTCATTCGTAAATTGAATTTACAGTTCAGTCTTAGCCAGGACTAAGGAGTAGTAGGAGTAGTCCTTGAGGAACCCACCCCCCATCTAATGATTGCCCTCGGGGGAGGCGGGGGTCGGGAGTTTTCTCAATTTCTTTTGATTTCTTGGGGGCGATATCTTATCGCTTTTTCGAATGTCTCGTGACTGGGCGACAATTGTCGTTGTCCTTGTCCTCCCCCCGCCCAAAAAAAAGTCCTCCTCAAATCGAATGTGGCTGAGTGACTTCTGTCAGCCACGGAAGGACACTTGGAAATTATTGAAATTGTTTTGCCATTTCGCCACGAGGAGTTTGTCCTCTGGAGGAGAGTGCCGTGCCGCATCCTCTCCAGCTCCGTCTCCACATTCTATGAGAAAGGACTTGTCTCCATCGACTGGTGTGTCTGACGATTGCATTCGTCCTGCCTGCTGCCTGCCGCCTGCCTGCCTGCTGCTTATCATTGCCATGGAATTTTCTCATTTTGAGCGATTCGAAGAATTTGTGTGGATTTTGGTTATTGATTTCCAAATGCCAAGGAGTCTCTCCGTCTCTCCCTCCGTCTGTCTGTCTGTCTGCAGTGCATCGTCAGGACGAGTCTTAGCCTGAAGAAGGATGTGGGTGTGTGTGCCCGGGGGGGGTGGGTGGATGGATGTGTGATTTTGAGCTTTTAATTAGTTGCTAATTTGCTTGAGGGGACCTTTGAGAAATTGCTGAAATGTGAAATACATTAAAGTCAGACTCGGAGGAGAACAAAGGAACTGAAGAAGTGCAGGAATATAGGAGGATATTTAATGGGGAAGCTTTAATGGCTTAGACGTAGCTTTAGCTGGGAGTATCTTTCGGATTGAAGGTATATTTGGTGCCATATCTCAGGATTTAAGACATTTCCAGAGTAAATACGATTCACAGCGTACTAAAGATGATCAATGAGCAATTTTCAAATTATTTATGGTCACCTTCTCATAAAAAGTGGGGTATATCTCAGGACCTATTGAAGTTATCTTGGAAATACTTGTTATTTAGGCAAACGAAGTCAAAACGAACCCAAATCACTCAAACTAAATGATTAGTGAGCTACTTTATAATATGAATAATATCTTAAAGAACTTCCAGCCTTCAGAGTACGAGTATCTGTCGTTGGTTGTCTGGGTTGTCCTCCATTTATGCCTGTACCTTCCCAAAATTCGACGAAAAGTAAATGAAACCATATCGGTTCGGTATCAGTATTTCTTCCACCATTTCATACGCATAATCAATATGAAACTTGTATGGTTTTCTATACGACATAGAGGAGTGAGCCTGCGAGTACTCTATGGAGAGCCCTCCTCTCTATTAAATTGCACAACACGAACACTCGGGTGAGCACTTGCACAGCCTCTCCCCCCACCCATCCATCCATCCGTAGTTTTCCTCCTACTTTGCCAGTTGTGCTGAAATATTTAGTAAGATTTCCCGCGTGTTGTAGCAACTTTTCAGCAGGCAACAGAAACGTTTTTAGGGCTTCCACTTGACTCCAGAGAGAGCGAAAGAGAGGGAGAGATTCCCTACCGATGTGCCTGCCCCTGAGAGGAGGAGGGGGAGGATGTTGTTGCCACAGCGACCTTTAGCCAAAGTGCGTGTGCTTCAGCGCATTAAATTGATTGCTATTCAATTATTTCCATGATGAGGCACGCGGGGGCCAATTTGAAGTTTTCCTCACGCTCCCTCCCCCCCGTCTCCATTCTCTCCAGACTTTTCTTAGGGAAATTGTAGCAATAAAATTATTGATAAAGCCATAGAAAGAAATAAGGAGAGAGAAATGAAAGAGGGGAGGTGGAAGGTGGAAGGCGGGTGGGTGCAGCCAACAAGAGAGTGAAAAGATGGCTATCGATGGCCCAGGAAATGCAAGGCACAAGAAAAATTGTAGGAAAAACTCCACCAGAAGCAGTAGGAAGGAAAAGCCAAGGAAACATAAGTAGGGGATTGGTACGGGGTGGGGCGGGGTCTTGGGTGGCTGTGTCCAAGCCGAAAGGTAAGTAAAAGCCACTCTCCTACACGCGGGTCACAATTTAAATATGTATTATGATTATTTACAGCCAGAGAGCGCCAGGAAAATATAAATAAAACGACATAAAGAGAGAGAGAGGAGAGGGAAAATATAAGTAAAATATAAAAATAAAAAGGTGCATAAAGAAAAAGGTGAAGCTCGAGATGATGATAAGCCAAAGAGATGCACTGGGAAAAAGGGGAAACAAAGAGCGTAAAGTTTAAGGAATACAACAAAGAAAGTAAAGAAAATTAAACATAAAAGATTGAAATTAAAGAAACGAAGAAAAAAGTTAGTTAAGGACTAAAAAAGGCTGCGATTTCTGGACTAGAGATTCTATATAGGATTAGGTATTCTTTGGTAGATAATATTCTATCGAAATGTATATCCAAAATCTGATTTTGATCCCATTTTTTACAAATCTTTGAAGGAACTACATGAAACTACAGATTGTGGGTTAATTTCTCACCTATTTTCGATATTTTAGACTTTAAATAGAATTAAAAACACAATCCCAATTCCATGTTTTGTATAAAAGAAAAGTCTTGAAAAAAAGACATCCGAAACTCAGAGAAGAACCTCCATTTATCCCATTTAAACAGTAACTATTGGAATTTATGTAGAACTTAAATGAACTGCAATGAAACCCATATTGGGTTACAGTTTTCTTCAAGTAGAATCTCCCCTGCTCTTTCTCCCAGTGTAGAATATCGTTCAGCGGAGACCAAAGGTAGAGTGAGGTCTGAGGCAGAGGCTGTTGCGAAGGCTAAAACTGAGTCTAGAAGCAGAGTGCCTCTGAGACGGAGGCTAGTAGTAAAGGTAAAGGAGGGAGGGATCTCCGGTGCCATGGACCCACAAAGCAATGGAACTTGGTAAGTGGTAGGGGAAGGGGGAAAGGCACAAGCACAAGCAAATTGCACACGCAACGTCCACCCCCGCCCGTACGTCCGCGTGTCCAAAAGCCTCTCCTTCCTTCCTGAAGCTTCGCTAAGATTAGCCTTGGAGATATGCCGCTGCTGCTGCTGCTGAGGTGCCTTGCAGCTCCATTCCGCTCCACTCCACTCTGCCACTCCGCTCGCCGGCTCCTCGCTGGCTGCTGCTCTCAATAGGCAGGCGTCTGAAGAAAGTGCAAAGCCAAGGCTAAGAGCATTCGCAGCATAGAACGTGTTTGGGAAATGGCACTCAGAGAAACGAAACTAAACCTAAAGTAAAAGTAAAAGAAAGTATTCCCAAGGCAAGGCCACTATTCTCCTACTTTTCTCTCAGTGTATTAAGTGGCTGGTGCTGCCATTCGCTTTGCCATTGGCACACAATTGGGTGCATTTTTTCGCTTCATATTCGCAGCATCGCCGTCGTCGTCGTCGTAGACGTCGCCTTAGTTACGCCTTAAGTTATGCAGCGCGCGAGTATCGTGTTGCAGGCTACTCCGCGTGCACCCTATATATAAACCCCTGCCCTCTTGCGCCCATATATAACCCCTCTAGCCCCCTCCCTTCTGTGAATACTCCAGCCATAAGCTGTTTTCATTTTTATCCTTTTTGCCGCTACGCGATGCGATGCTATGCCACGCGATGCGAGTGTTTAGATTAGGAGAAATTGCATGTTGCATCAAAATATTTGCGCCGCCTGAAAGCGGGGAGGCAGGCAGGAGAAAGGGTGGCCGATTGAGTGGGTGAAAGTGGCTGCCAGGTAGAATGATAGCCTGCCGCCTGCTGCTGCTGCAAATTAGCCTCCAACGTGTGTTGCACCAAAAATTTATAAAATTAATTGCAAATATCAATATTCCGACCGGGATCGAGTGTGTTTCATGCCCGATTGCATCTATGCAAAATAGCCAGCTTTCCCCCACCCCCACCCCCGCTTTTCATGCACTAATTGGCTGCTGCCAGGAACATCGAACACCAAACATCGAACATCGGTAATCACTAGGCACAAAATGCTGCACATAGGAATATATTTCCATAAATGCATTGAAAAATCAAATATAATTAATAACAGAGTCCGCCTGACTTTTCACGACTTCCAGAGCGACTCCAAAGCGGAAAAGGTAGAAAATTTTCAATTTTCAATTAGTTTTCGGGGCCGTGTAATTTGCATTGTTTGCATAAATTGTCAAACAATTTGTTTGTTTTAAAAATTTAGCAACAAAAACAAACACACAAAACTTTATGCATAATAAATACCAATACCATTACCACTACCATCCACACATATCGTTGTTCTTTCGTCCATGAACTCACCTGCAAAGAGAAAGAGAGAGAAAGGCTGGTCAGAGAAATTCCAGAAATTCATTGTTAAATATTTTAAAGCCTTAAAGCAACGCAAAATATTGTACGAGTTCGCTCTGGCCATATTGATGATAAATGATTGTCGCATTCATTGAGAATGCCAACAAGAACAAGCGAGGGAATGCACATTCGTGCATGACAAATGAAACATTTTTTATTGTTCTTTGTTTTATGATTTTTGCCGAGTGGATGGATGGATGGATTTGTTTTTTCATACGGAATGCATCGTGCATTTTGGTAACATTTTTTGGGGATATTTTCATACAATTTCAATGACCCCCCATTAAGCATTGCATTTATTGAAATTTCTAGGACTTCAATATATATTTTTTAGTTATTAATTTTTGTATTTTTACTATCTGTGGTATTTTTACTATCTGTGGTTTTTTATTTAGTATTTTAAGTCCTTTATTGTGTAATGGTATTACATTATTTACTATTTTTGGTAGTTTATTTGGAATGTTCAGTATTTTCCTGTCAAGTTCAGTTTTTAATATTTGATTTAGTATTTTATTTAGTTCTTTTTGGAATTTACTGAATATTTTAAGGATTTGCGGTCTTTTATTGAGTATTTTAAGTTATTTAATAGTTTACCCAGTTTAGTATTTTGGTATTTTCTTAAGTATTTTTGGTATTTTCTTTGCAATATTCAGTATTTTTGTCTTAATTTACTATTTTTAATCATTTTTTGTAGGTGTTTTGGTATTTTATTTTCCTAACTCCGACTTAAAAAAAAATCCCAATAAAATTCCCACAAGTTTTCTTTGGTCGAAACTATTAAAAATTCCTCCGTTTACACCAAAGCAAATCTCATATTCAAATCAAATTAAAACCCAGCCTCCGAAACAAAGGCAATCCCCGGGAAAAAACAATTTTAGAATTTCCATTAGTTGGCTTTAAAAATTACTTTGTTCCAAAGAGAGATTTTCGTTGTTGCATGCAACATCAAACAACAAAGGGGGAAATAAAAAATGGAAGCTAAGCTGCAACTGAAACTGCAGTTGCAATTCCATTTATGAGGCGGCGGCAGAGGTTTTAAATCAATGTTGCAGCATCTAAAACGCGGAATGAACAATCTATGCATGTGTCGAATGTGTGTCTGTGTGTCTATGCAAGTGTGTCTGTGGACGTATCTGTGAATGTGTGCCAGAGTGTAGCTATGCATCTATGTCTGGCTTAAACAATGCCCAATGCATAAATAACTGGAGAGAGGAAAAAACAGCATAAAGAAACTAGCAAATCTCCAAACAAAGTGTACATGTAAATAGCACACACAAAAAGCACAGAGAAATAGAGGAGGAGCCGGAGAACGTATCTAACAGATACACGCGCCATAAACTTTGGCAAAATCGTATGCAACATGCCACCATGCCTCTCCTCGCCTCCACACTCTCTAGTGTTCTTTCCGTATCCCATCATCCGTTGCAGATGAGCAGGGCCATAAAATATCAATTTCGTTTTACAAAAAGCAACAAAATGCCAGAATCGAACATAAACTTATGAGTCTCGCTCTCTCTCTCCCGCTCTCGCTCTCTCTTTTAGCCAGAAGAATAACGGATAGGATAAAATATCGGTATAAAATGTGTGCAGAAAAAGAAAAGCGAAATAATTGAAAAATGCATTGCAGTAAGAGTAAAGCAAAATATTGGAACGGGAGAGACAATGTGTAATATATTTCCGTGTATTATTCCAACAATTTCCATAAACGAATTGCAGGCTATTTGTTGTAACATGAATCGAGGGATAACGGTGGGTTCCAGCGAGAGAAAAGATACATTTGATTGATGCCCAAAGTTGGAGAATATATTTGGGGGAAGCGGAAGGGGATTCAAGAATTTTTACCTCATTTAAAGATACAATTTTGGTACAAGTTTGAGGACGTTGTCGTCAGATGTTTAACTCATATTTACGCGAGCATACGAAGCGAGTGAGCCGAGGGTTGGAGCACGAGGGAAGCTTGAAACTTTCAAACTCTAATTACTTCTTTAATACCACGATTTCTATCCAAAGACCTTCTTTTCTTACCAAATTCCACTTAAAAATATTAATCCAAGACTTTTATTACCTACTAGATACCCAAACCCCTCTAAAATTTAAACATTTACTTTTTAAATGGGCTCTAAAAATAGCTACTGTCTTGTCAGACTTCCAAATAAGATTTCTATCTCTTCCGAAGAGTCATCCCGCACAACACGTGCCATTTGTCAGGCTGGGCTGAAAAGCCATTTGATGAGCCCAGCAAAAGTGTGTACTTCTGTGCAAGATAATCAACTTCAAGTCACTTCAAATTGTATCTTTTGCCTACAGAAAAGATATATTTATGAGCGTCATAAATAAAATGGCAAACGACAAAGAAGCAGAAGAAATGCCTGTTTTTTGAGGCCCAATGAGAAATGTGAAAACGTGTTGGGCATACAATTTATCCACAAAATTCTGAGGCTCACGTAGCGGAACTGCCAGACAGGGGTAGGGGAGTGGGGAGGGGGGACAAACATTTGAGAGATAGTAGTAGGTACCATTTTATTCAAACAACATTTGATATTTTCATTAAATGTCATTCAGCGGCGCACACATCCGTTCCCAGCATTCACGATGTGTCCTACAACTGCAGCGAAGCGTGGAATTCTCTCTCTGCCCCCCTCTCTCTCTCTCTCTCTCTCTCGACAGAGCAGTGATATTTTTTTGCGATTCAAACAAACAAAACACACAAAAGCGATGGATGAAAAAATGCAAATAACAAACAACAAATGGACTGTGCAAGCAAATGAAATATTGAAACTAAACAACCTGGAAACAGGTGTCAACGTCATCATCATTCGACGTTTCGAAGGTCCCTCCTCCACTTGACAATTCCACTCCACTCCACACCCCCCTCCATTCTCTCTCTCCATTACTCTCTCTCTTTATTCTCCCATCAATTTTTTCGGCCTGGCTGTATTATTTGCATTTCATTTACGCTTCGACTGGTGTTTGCTTTGGGGCCATCCAGAATTTTTACCAGAGGTACAAGACCAGCGGGAAGGGTATGTTCTATTTGGAGTTGTTTATGTGACAGGAGAAAGGAAGCATCAGCATCAATAGTATGTAGAGTCAATATAAATATATATTCCTATAATTTGTTGCTTTCAGAAGGTTCGTTGGTTGGTAGAACCCCAATTTGGTTTCTAATATTCTGTATATCTAGAAATCTAACACTGTTGTCTTATAAATAACGCTTTTACCCACCTATATGCCAGAAATCAGAGCAATATAATATCAATTACAACCTGAATGTAGAAGTAACTAGTAGTAACCTTTATTTCGAGTTATTTCTCTGCAAAGTAACGGACCAAAGAGGCTGTGTTTAAAATATACCTGAAGAGAGCAGGCTCTGGTTTCTGTAGGACCTTAAGTCTCTGAGAACAAGATAAAACTTCCTCCCTCAATCATGCCACCTTTCTCACTGCATTTTCCTACCAAAAGTCGGTTTTATTCACAGTAATCACAGAAATAATCATAGAACTTGCCATATGTGTATCTAAATCTCCGAACATGCCCTTCTCTTAGTTACCAGGATATCTCCCAGTCGTTTCCCTAGCTTCTCACCTACTCTCTGGTTTTGTTTTTTTATGGACCGCAGGTGTTCGAACCCCTGGAATCAATCAACATTTGGATATGCTCAATGGGCGATAGTATTTCAATTGTTTGTGCCGGCGCGGCGGTCTGGCTCTTTTGTTTCGTGTTTTGTTTGCGGCTTGAACTTGACACTTGCCACTTGGTCAACCAATTGGGCCTTCCCCCCACCCCCCTTCGGCCCTGCTGACCAAATAAGTCGCGACTAATACCTGGCAATGGTTCTTTGATGAGCTGTTGGCCGTTGCTGTTGGCCCTGTTCCATGCTAATGACCGAGTCCGAACATCAACGGAAGTCGTGATTTGGGAAAGCTCAAATTATAGAGACAAAGAGAGAGCTAGAGAGAGAGAGAGAGAGCTCGAACAGGAGTGGCGCAGATTGGCTTAGATAATTATGGCTAATTAGGTAAATAGGCTTGACAAATCAGTCAACAAACTGCAGACCCGCAATCAGGTACAGCCAATGATTTGAGCTAATTAGAAGGAAAGTTTGGCTTACGGAAGAAATTCTAGTACGTGCTGGGACTTAAACACAGACAATTGTGATGGGGAGTGAAAGGTTTACCAAGGCTTTAATCAGATTTAATTCTATTGGATTTATTTGTATCTAATACTTGAAGATAGAGGAATACAAAGTGAATCAACATACAGAGTAAAACAATTGCTTAACAAACTGAATATTCAGGGTTGAAATCATCAGTAAAATGCTTCTATTTCTGTTTACTGCTCAGCTACTCTGTGAAAGAAGGATCGAAATATAGAGAGAAAGTGTGGGAGGCAGCTAAGTCACCCGAGCAACATTTTTTCCTTCAATCTGTCTATAAAAATGATCCCCTAAGGTAATTCTTGATATATATTCTTGATATTTAAAAACCGGATAATACATATCAAGTATCTATATAAAAGTACCCATAAATAAACCAGTTTAAAAGTGAATGAAAAAGTATTCCATAGCCTAAATCCAAGGAAAGGCTAAATCTCTCTCTAATAAATTAAAAATTATTTTAAAAAATGGTTATATGTATATAAGTAAACGTATCTAAAAAATGTATTTAATCATCTTTAAAACTGTAGTGATTTATTTTCTATTTTATGTACTCATTTGAATGCTAATTTCCCATCAATAGAGTCAAAGTTCAATAATTTGTTTGCCTATTTTCTACTCAAAAGAGTCAAAATTCATTCAGTTTTTTGCCAATTTCCCTGTCAGATATCATAGAACGATTGTATTTAATTTCAAACCCAAACATGCTATAAGCCAAACCCAACCCCAACCCAAATATCGTTTCCCTTCAATACATAATTAAGTTGTCAACGCAAACACAGACTGCAGATACATTACGCAATGTATCTGTGTATCTGTGTGTATTTTCCACATTTATAACATTTCAAATTATGCAAATTTCATTTATGGTTTTCTTTTTTTCTGTTTTTAAAAATTCTATCAGTGCCAAATGAAATTTGTTTGGCTGTGCCCGTGCCTGGTGCGTGGTAAAATTATATTAATTTTGCAGCGCGTAAAAGTTCATTATGCATAACGAATATACAACAAATAACAAGCAACAACAATAGGGCGTTCATGTTAAATGTAGCCTATAATTAAATATTGTATCTACTGGATACGAAGAGCGAGAGAGAGATGGAGGGAGAGAGGGGGAGGGTGGGATCTGTGAGGCGACGCCTAACGCATTTTGACAGGGCAATTATTTAAACGCCGACGCTGACATCTCTCTCCCTTGGAGAGCTCCGTCGCCATCGCCGAGAGCTGTTCATATGTCATATTTCTAGCTGCTGCCTGGCACACCTTTCGTATCTGTAGCTGTAGCAGTTGTCGTATCTGTATCTATGGCTCCACCTCTGTCGCTGGCTCTGTCTCTGTCTCTGGCAAATGCAAAAATTACAAACGCCTTGGCGTCTAATGATTGTCTTTCGAGTGTTGTGTCGCTGTGGTTATGGCAACCTTTGATTGCTGACCTGATTTTCCACAAATTGCACTTAATGAAAAGCACAGCTACAGATAGATCCCAAGAGGCTTGGCTTACTTTGCTTGGTTGTAGATATTTTACAGAGATTTTTATTGCAGGAATTTCAGAAAATTCCTATAGCTACAGGAAGCTACAGCTGCTGTAGATACTTCTGTAGCTTCTCCCACAAGAACCCCTTCTTCAAGCAGGCATTTCTCCCCAAATAGTAGTCTCGAAAACTCCCCCTGGAAGTCCCACACGCAATGACTGTCTCTCGCAGGTAATAGCCTGAGAAAAGAACGCTGTCCAAAAGCTAGACGAAAGCTATGTAGATGCCTGTAAGCCATTCCCATAGCCCCATAGCCCCATATCTCATGGGCAGCAATACGTTGGACATATCCTTGAAGCTTACATTTCTCAGCTGTCAACTGTTTAACTCCTCGACTTCTCGACTCCACTAGACTCGACTCCCCACTCCCCACTCCCCACTCGACTCCACTCCTCTTCGAGAGAGAGAGAACCTCTTTGGGTTTTTGCATAGTTGACTTTGACACTTTTGCAGTTGTGTTGTTGTTTTGCATTGCTATTGTGATGTTGGTTGTTGGTAGTTGCTCTGCTCTGGCTCCTGTTAACATGTCCAACTGTTTGTCCGTCCTTGCGTCTTTCGGTCTTTCAGTTTCTGGCTATCAGGTCTGTCTGTCGCTCTTTCTGGCCATCAGGCGAGGTCCGTCCTTCCGTCCTTCTGTCTTTCTGTCCATCCCAGCAGCGACAATGAGCCGGGCCATTCCTCTTGAACACGCAACGTGCAATTGTCAGTGTCAAGCATTGTGGCAAGCTGTGGAAAAATATATATAATACTCGTATCTGTGAGATACATACATATATATATGTAAATGTATCTGAAAGATAGGTAGGTTGCATGTTTCGTTCGAATGAGGAGAGAGGCTACTGCTGTTGCAATTCGCGTAGGCGTTGCTGTTGCACCTCTCAGATGAGAGTATCTTTGCTATGTGAAAGAATCAAAAGTGCTAAAAAAAACAACAACAACAGATACATTTTAAAGATACAAAAAAGCTTAATTGGTTTTAAGACTTCATTCCTTTGAATATCCATTATTTTTAACACTCTTTTATGGATTTCCACTAGAGTATTAGCCATTCGCTGTGGATTCTGCTTGGTCGCACTTTTTCGGGCCGACACAGATACAGATACAGATACAAACTCTACAAATTGAGTGATGGTTCCACAGAGTGAATTATTCCTTTATTATTTTTCTCCTTTTTTTTGGGACGACAATTGCATAAAGTTCACAATTCAATTTAAAAAAAGCCTCCCGAAAAGTAGTTGAGGAGCTAACGAAATCTGTCTGCTGTAGAACGTGTATCTGTAGGATGCGCTACAGGGAAATGTATCTCGATTATAGTACTGTTTGCATCTCTTGGATGCGGTACGGTAGATGGGAATCTCTTAGATGTAGTACAGGGAGTATCTTTTGGCTTTAGTAAGGGATTTATTCCTGCAATGTGCTACAGAGAGTATCTTTTAGCTTTAGTATGAGTTGTATCTCTTGGATGTGCTTTGCAGAGTATCTTTTAGCTATAGTACGGTTAGTATCTCTCATTTTTGCTACTGTTAGTATCTTTCACCTCTAGTACGGCTTGTACCTTTCGGTTCTGTGGCCTAATATGCCATTTAACAACCAAATCTCCTCCCAAATGACCCCGGGGGTCATCCGAAAAAAAAAGGATTGCTCTACTCTACACACGTTTTGCTGGTTTGCTGGTTTTCTGGTCATGTTTGACAAACTGCCGAAATGCAATTAACAATTGTCCCCGGCAGTGATGGTAGTGGTCGGAATCCATGCTTAGAAATACATGCCACAGGGGCAGTACGGCCAGTGGCACAGCGTTCGAAGGGGGCCTGTCATTCAAAAGTATCTCAAAGAAATGGAAAATGAAAAGAGATTATTCTTGACATCTCAGAGAGTAGCCAGAGATCCCCTCTGAAGCCCCTCTGCTGCTTCTGCTCTTATTCCACATTTAAACCCCTCTTTTGCTCTCATTTCAACATCTAAGCCTCTGCCCTGAGGGGGGCCACTAGTTGTCATGAACAAACAGAGCCGCAGAGAGGTGGAGAGACAATTGCACCGTTAGAACGGCAGCAGCAGCAGCAGCAGAAATACACAAATGAATGCCCTTTGGCACCTGTCGTCATCATCAACCTGGTTGTCAGAGTATTTTGCATAGTTTTGCAACAGCAGCAGGCAGCAGGCAGCAGGCAGCTCCTCTCCTCTCTCCATTCACCATTCGACAGAAATTAGCCATTGGGGCTACAGGAGAGCTCTGCGTTCTGGTCTTCTGCTGTGATCTGCTGGGGGTGGGGTGGGGAGTGGGCCGAAACAGCAAATTTACCTGCATTATTTGCATGTAGAGCCCACTCCCTGTGGAATCAGAGTCGGAGTCGAGTTCGGAGTTCGGGTTCTGTTCTGGTCGACATTAATGCATAATTTTGCCAAACTATTTTGAGGTTTGTTTGCCTGGAAGGCAGAGGTAAACCGCATGCAGCAGCAGTAGCTTCTCCCTCTCCCCCCCTCTCTCTCCCTCTCTCTCATGCCCTGCCCTGCCTCTCGACCAGGCCAATTTATTTGTCATGTCAATATTAACGTCGTACCGATGTTGGCTCCGATAGACAGTTGGAAATCCTGGGGAAACTTGAAGCCCGAAACATAATTTAGTTCGGTTTTCGGTTGCATACTCTCTCTCACTCTCTCTGTCTCTTTTTCTCTCTCTCTCTCTCTCTCTCTGTGTGCCCCTGTGGATGCTTTTGCGGTTTTCTCTGTTGCTGCTGTCAACTGCTGCCCAAACTGTCAAATATTTGGCCCGAAATCTAAGGCCAGGAAACTGCGTACATTGGCAATTGTAAAATTAATTAGAATTTATTGGGAAAGAGAGAGGGTTGAAGTGGGTGGGGGAAAGCGCAGTGTGTGTGTCTGTGTCTGTGTGTGTTGACTAATGCAGTCAACTTATATTCATTAAAATAAATGGTAATAATTGCAGAGAGAGTGAGTGCATCGGTTGAAAGAGTGCAGATACTCGTAGAGATACTCGTAGAGATGGAAATAAGTGGAAATTAGGGAGGAAAGATGTAAGGAGATAGTTTTAAGATTTGGATACAAAGCAATGGATTTTCATTAATGGAAAATGTATGGTATCTAGGGATTCTTATGTAAAGGAAATTCCTGATAAAGGAGAGGCACTTTTACTTCTTTTAAGGTATCGATATTGTTACCAAGAAATATGAATATATTTTATAGATACATAAATCTATTTATTTTTTCTAGTAAATTATATTAATTTTTATCGATAAATTTTGATATATTTTCTGGAATTTTCTTAGAAAGTAGATTATTGGAAACTTAAGACTAAAGTTTAGAAAACGAGACAAAAAATAGTTGTAGTCCTTAGAAATGGAATTTTAATCCATAACGAAAAGGAAACATCGTCCCAAAATAAATTCCAAGCAGCAGAATACCCCTAACCAATACTCATATTACCAGGTAAAGCCTTTCCCATTCCCAGATTAATTTATTAAAATTCCCATGGCAATCCATAAGAATCCTCCAGCAGCAGCGTGTCGTGTCTTTCTCATGTGTGTCTGTCTGTCTGTCTGCCTTTTTGCAAGGCAAAATGAATAGCAGGCAATCAAAATATTGATTGAACACATTATTTAACAAGAGAGAAGCCGCAGCCGCAGCCGCAGCCGCATCCAAAGTCGAAGTCTCTTTTCTTTCGCCATGAAATTAACAAGAATGAAAGAAAGAAAGGTGCGCATGCGTGCCCCTCATTGAAAAACCACTCCTGCTGCAACTGCTGCAACTGTGACTCCAACTCCAACCGTGACTCCTTCTGCGGCAAGTTGGTCACGCATTGTGCAACCATAAATCTTTTGGGGGCACAAGGCGTTGAAAAATTGAAGTAAAAAACGAGCGAACGGCTGGGGAATTGGCCTGAAAGCTGCGCCTGCGCCCGCACCTTGTGGCAAACATTTTCTCTGGCGTTGGGTTGGGCCGAAAGGCAGGCGCCTGCCACCTCCACCTCCTCCTCCTGCAGCTGCGACTGCAACTATTGTTATGGCCAGGGGCTTTGCTTTTCTTTTGCATACTCGTACATGCGTGTCTGAGATTTCATTTTCTGTGACTTCATTAGCAGTCCAACAGTCAACAGTCCAACAGTCGACAGTCGACAAGTTTTCTTGGTCTGAAGCCCAGGTAAAATCCCTCAAGTGTTTGGCAATTAGCCATGCTTCAATGCCCCACAAATCAGTTTTGTTCTTATGGTTATTTCTCACTCTGCTGCTGTTGCTGTTGCTGCTGCTGCTACCATTGTTTGTCTATGTTTCTATGTTGCTATGTGTGTGTGCAGCACTTTGAGACATTCATTAAGATTGACAGGAAATCATAAAACTATAATTTGAGGCCTTGATTGTATCTGGAAACAAACGTTTTAGGCTAATTGGAAGGCGCTCTGGCTTTGGCTTTGGCTTTGTTTCTGCGGGTGGGGTTGGGTTTCACATGGGAAAACAATTACCCAAAAATATGAGAAATTTATTGCGTAGCATGCCACAGAGCAATCGTTGCTATTCCTTCATCAATTAATGGCAGCTTCATTTCCTTGCATTCCTTTGCAGTCATTCAGCGTTAATTTTCCCTCCACTACTCCTCTCTCCACTCTTCAAACTCTCTTCATTGATAGCTCTTCTAATGCCTTAATTAATGGCACGTGAACGATTTTCCCATCCGTCTATCTATCCACCAATCTACTCCTTTTCCAGGCAACATGGCAACGAGGCACCGAGGAGTTGCCAGTTCTTCAGTCGAGTGCCTGCCTTCCACTCAATCATTTGTAGATTGAACAATTGCTCGTCTCCCTCTCCCCCTCCCCCTCCCTCGATGGTCACTTCAAAGTGGAGTCTCTCATTCATGGACTTTTCCATTGCAACTTCAAAGTCGAGGCTGCTGCTGCAATCAGCTGCGCGGCAGCAGCAGCGACGCGACGTGCCTTATCTTTTATCGTCGCCCTGGCTTGCTTTTTATTATTTTCTTGTCTGTCTGCCACTTTGCCTCGCATTGTCGTCACTCTTGTCCGGTTGCAAGTCTGCTCAGAGTCGCTTGTTGTGGGTTTTTTGCTGTTCTTTTTTTTGGTACGTGCAGATTGTCTTTTTCGCGCGTTGTCTTCTGATTGAAGAACGCAGCCAAGAAGCGGAAATGTCAAGCAGCAGCATAAACACAAACATAAATCTCAATGATGATGATGATGGTGATCGTGCCACAGATTACCATTGCATTGGGGGGTTGTTTAATGATGATGACACACACACAGAGCTCTAAAGCCACCCACTTACATTCGGAGACGCCTCCAAATTGTTGCCAGATCTGCAAATCTACAAATCTGCGTCTCTCATTTCTCGGTTGCAGCTGTGGCTGCAGCTGCAACTGCAGTCGGGGGGAAGGGGGTGTCAGTTTTCCGCCTCTTTAGCATAATTGTATTCATCCGAGATTTCCGACCACCTACGCTCGCGCGCCGCGAAATTCTATTCGGGAATTGTGTGACACATTTTCACACGGAAGGGGTGGGGGTTGGGGGGTGGCTGAGTAATTAGAAAAGTCTGGTAGGGGGGTTTTTCTTGGTATGCCTGTTGGCAGTGTGCCTAATGAATGACTCGAAAATTATCCAAAAAGTAAATAAAAATAGTGGAAAACATTCATTGATTTTCCGGGATGTTTTTCAATTTTCCGGGAAACTTTGAAATGGAAACTGCAGGAAATATGGTTTAAAAATTCTGGGGAAATTTAATTAAATCAAAAAAACCAATTAATTGGCGAAACATCTTTCATCGAAAACGAAATTTAATCTATTCTTACAGATTTATATTTTTTTCATTAAATGTACAAACATTTACGAAATATGTAATTAAATACTAGAAACAACCCATTAAAATCCTGAAAAAATCGTAAAAGTCTACAAAATATACCACAAAATACTGTAAGAATAAAAATGTAAGAACATAATTATTCTTTACATTTTTTAACATTTCTTACATTTTTTAATAAACATTTTTTGAATCTTCTAAAATTGATGTATTTCTATGTTTTTCCCATCGTTAACAAAAAAATTATCCTATCCCAACCTAAAGCTCATAGAAAACTCCCTTTAATACCTTGCCAAAATCTACCTCTAAAAACCGCTTCACCCAGAAAATCTTCCCCAAAAACCTTCCTCCAAAAAACCACCTCCCATTCCCGAACCCCGCCTCCTTTTCCAATAATTTTGCTTTATCTGGTATCTGCATGCCACCGTCCAATGCCACTGCCACAGCCAAATGCCCCACTGCCACTGGGACTCCATTTGCGAGTGGTATTCATGAGTATGCCATTCCCTAGCTGTTATTAAACGTATTTTGATTGCTACCTAAACAACGAAGTAACTTCCTTGTGGGCATGCAACTCCCCTCCCCTCCACTCTGTTGCTCCCCTCCCCTCCCCTGTGTTGCTCCACTCCCTCTATAATTAATATAAATTTCGCCCACAGAAACTTTTGGCTAATGTTTCGCCCTGCGGTCCGCCACGAACAAAAACAAAAACAACAAAAAAACAGAATACACGAAATATAAAACAGAAAAAACCGTTTGTTTGTTGACTGAAGTTTCGCCGCCAAATGGCGAGGCGGCGGCGGCCCTCTGCTCTAACAAGCCCTGAAAAGAGGAGAGCTCCAACCACAAACAGCAATAAATGAAATCAAATAATTTGTTTACTTTTGTCAAGAAATTTGTTGGTGGGCCATCGGCCACACAGCGCAAAACCACAGGGCAAGGGAGGTGGAGTGATGGACTAGGGGAGGACCTGGTAAAGGGGTTTTATGGAGGAGAAGAGGATGGAAAATATACCTCAAATATCTATGGAAAATATCCAAGTAAAATAAGGCAATAAAATAAAAGAAACCCTAATGAAAAAATGTATTTATTAATATAAAAATATGTGAATAATTTTCAAAAATTACTGGAGACTATTTTGAAGATATTTAAAAAAATATAAAAATAATAATAAAATATTCAATAATATACAAAAATAGTTTAAGAGCCCTATTGCTCCCTCCAGCCTAATACATCCTTGCTAATCCTCAATTGGAGTACAGGGTAGCACACACTTTTTGGTTCACACAGTGCCCCAGAGGCGGCCAAGGCGAGAGATTCGCAATCGTGGTGCTAATTTGTAGCGCCCATTTCCGTTCTTTATGTGGCACCAAGAGGGATTCTTGCCTCCTGCCTCCTGCCTCTTGCCTTTGTTGGGGGATCCTTAGCGCTGCTGCTTATTGGCAGGGCTGCCATTTGCGTGGTGTGAGGTCTGAGCCTTTCTTCTTTATTGATGCCCCACAATTAGCGTCGCTGTCCCGTCGTAAACAATGCTTAAAACCCTTTAAAGCCGCGCGGATGTTCTTGGGCAAACAGAGTGTCACACAAACCGCAAATAAACCTCAAGCGACGACGACGACGACCTTGACTGCAGCAGCCACAGAATCGGAACTGCAACAAAGACCCGACCCCAACCCCCAACCCCCACAGGAACTGAGTCAACCAACGCCTCCTCACTCCCCACTCCTCATTCAAGTAACGAAGTTTCGTATGAGGGAAAAGGTGTTGAAAACCGGTTTAACATTTAACAGTGTTTTTTTCTCTTGTTTTTTGTTGCTGTTGTTGAACCGGCAAACAGTTCTTTGAACCTTTGGCTTTTTTGATGAATTTATTTGGTGTTTAATGTCGACCGATTGTCGGGTTGGTTCGGGTCGGGTCGGTGGTAACGCGTGCCGTTTTTCCCCCCTCTTTAAAAGGGAAGCCGCCGCCGGCCAACAAAGAGGTTGACAAAACTAATGGACGGATGGTCGGACTGTCGGCTGCCGCTTAATGATGAGATATTAACGCGCCCATGGGGTTCCAGGGAAAAGAGCAGCAGAAGAACAGCCGGAGTACCGAGTATCTGCATGACATATGACTCGATCTCAGTCGATCTTAGTGGGCCAACAAAATAAATGAGATATTATGTTGGATTTCCCTGGAAAGGGAACATTCCCCAAGCCATGGAAGGAGGCCTTAGGAATTCCAAGTGAATTTTAACTGAATTTCGGTAACCTTTCATGGTTTAATATTGAGATATTATAATAGATCTTTGGCTATTATATTTCTGAATTTATTGGTCGTTTTTTAACCTTAGAAAGTCGAGTTTTAATCTAAAATTTGTAGGTCAGAGAACATATCCCATATCCGTACCTATAGAGCTTATAAAATATCTCATTTTACCAGTAAGATCTCTATGAAACGTATGGGAAATCTCAAAAGCTCTTTACAGAGCAGAAATTTAAAAATATATTATATATAGAGCAGTAAAAGCCTTTAAAATATGCATCTTTCTATAAGCTGTCTACAAAGGCATTTCTATTACATCAAAGAACTTTTTTCTAGCCCCGAAAACAGTACTAGCTTTTAAGATATCTTTTTAAGAACTTCCCGACTTCACTGTTGTAAATATATCATTAAATCTACCATAAAATCACTCAACAATCATGAGCCAATCAATTCGTCCTCTTTGTCCTTTGTCAAACACTCAAATTTGCATTCATTTTGCAATCTGTTTCTTTTGGGAAACTATTTTGCATTTCCCCCTGAATTTCTCTCCGTCTCTCTCTGTCTCTCTCTGTTTTGGCTCGAAGAGAAATCCGAAACAAGTAAGCTTGAAAAAACCACTGGTTAATCACCCGTCGAGCATTGAACATTGTCAAGTTTTCAGTAGTTTTGGCCATTAAATGCCATGCCAGCCAGAGGTAGGAAAAAAACTTGCTCGAAAACACGGTCATGTCATGTCACGAGAAGTTGTCTTTGCTTGCATTTGAATGGAATACCCCCCTCACCTCACCCCCTCCCCCTCTCACTGTCTTTCTCTTGTTGCGGAACTGTGTCTGTTGTCTCTCTCTCTTTCTCTCTGTGTGTGTGTCTCCTCTCTCTGGTAACAACTTCCGCAACACATTTGTCCAATTTGCACACAGAACACACACACACACACAGCAGGCAACAGGCGAGAGGCAAGAGCAAACATTTTGCCCCGAAGCTCAATTGTTCCCAATTATTTCTCTCTGTGGCATGTGTGGCAAGGCAAAAAGGTGTGTGGAAAGTGCTTTTGCGTAGCCATAAATTCTGTCTCTGCCAATTAGGAGAGGGAGAGACCCCCTAAGACTTCTATAATTAGAGATTGCCAATTGGTCTCCCACTTGGGAGTGGGTCAGTGGGGTGGACAAATGGAGATTCCATGCTGGGGGGGAAATTAGTCAATGAAATTATGGTATTTGGTATCGTTTTCAATTAGAAACATTACCAGAACCGAATGGAGACCTATTAGCACTTCCCTGTACGAAGGAACCTGTCCCACTCCCCTCATCAATCTTCAACCTTTAATTAACTCAATTTTCTCTGTAATTAAATATATTTATGCTGCCTCACACTTGTTTATTGTTTTAGTTTCTATAGCCGTTGGTAAACTTCTCAATTAATCCAATTTCTCAGGCCTCGAAAACCTCGAAGTCATGCCACATGACGCACACACCCCAAAAAGGGGCACACAGCAAACGGAATGACTCATCATCAGCAGCTTCAACTGCGACACAAAACTTGCAACCTCTGGGGCACAAAGTCCACAAAATAAGTCCAAGCCGTTGCAACAGTCGGCGGCGGCGGCGGCTGGCACTGCCACTGCCACTATTGCGGTTGTCGGCTGGCGTTTATCTGGCGACAGCAACAACAACAACAACCAAAAAAAGGCCTCCAATTTCTGTTGTCTAGACCAAAAACAGCTGACAGCTGTGCCGCCTGCCGCCTGCCCCATAGATGCCCGCGGGGCAGAGTCCGTTTGGTCGCCAAGTCTTGGCCAAAAAGATGACACCCCCCGCCCTTCCTTTTCGACTGTTAAATCTTGTTAAATTAACCAGCGGCTAAAGCTCTCTTTCCGACAGCCAAGTCAAGCTCGATTTAACGCTCAATTTAGTGGCTTTCGAGGCTCTGGCTTTGGCTTTGGCTTCAGCTTCGGCTTCAGCTTTGGCTTAAATGATGAATCGCCGAGCATCGCAACGCTCTGTCATTGATAAATAAAACCTCATTAGTCGGGGTCTTTAGCCAAAAAACAAAACCAAGTTTCTGTTGGCCAGAAGCTCCCGGCCTGAAATATCAGAGAAATCTTGACAGATAGCCCAGGCATTGACTTTTGGGTTTCCCCCGCCCTCTGCTCTAACAGCGGGGGGTGGGGCCAAATCTGTTAGTGCCACCCAAAGTGTTTGGCTGGCAGTTCATGGAAATTTAATAAGCCAGCGATAACAGAGGTCAAAGTGGCTATAATTATGTAATTTGTTGGCCTGAATGGGAGACCATTTTATTGTCAAGAATGGGAAGAATAGGTGAGTGTGTGCGTGTGTGTGTGTGTGTCGCACTCGCACTCGTTAGAGGCAATAGAATGACAATAAACTTGGGCCAACAATAGATCGAAAAAATGGGAATAAAAGCGAAATGAAATACAGAGGAGAGGAGAGAAGAGGAGAGGAGAGAAGAGGAGAGGAGAGGAGAGGAGAGGAGAGGAGAGGAGAGGAGAGGAGAGGAGAGAAGAGGAGAGGAGAGAAGAGGAGAGGAGAGAAGAGGAGAGGAGAGGAGAGGAGAGGAGAGGAGAGGAGAGGAGAGGAGAGTATGATGTGAGTGATGTGTGGGGTCTGGGGATAGCTATAAGTCAGGGGAGTACTCGTAGAGGATGAATCACTCCAGGAGGGGGATAGTTAAGAGAATGAAGAAAGAAGGAACCATTCAAAGGAACTATGATGCAAAAAGATTTTATT
This sequence comes from Drosophila algonquin, assembly GCA_035041765.1. Classification (NCBI taxonomy): domain Eukaryota; kingdom Metazoa; phylum Arthropoda; class Insecta; order Diptera; family Drosophilidae; genus Drosophila; species Drosophila algonquin. Next base: position 344,838 of record JAWNKY010001621.1, read on the forward strand.
TTAATTTTTATACTTTTCATGCAGCTTTTTTCATTTTGATTTAATTTATAGATAATATTTCATGATAAATTAATAAAAATTATATTTAAAATGAATGCAGAATATATAATAATATAAAAAATACATTTAATCCTGTTTCAACATTTTATGGAACTTTTTACGAAGAATTTCTGGGCTTTAGGAGCCAAAAACGAATCTTCTATTTCCTACCAAACTTCCTTAAACTCATTTCCATATCCTTTAAAACCATTGGCATAAATAAATCACTCTCAATCATCATCTACTCTGAATAATAACCGAATAATAATTGACTTAGCTTATGATTTACGACTGGAATAAATCAAAATGCTGAATAATTTATGCGCATTTGTCTATCAAAATGATTTATGCGCACAGCAAACGTATTTTACATGATTTAGAGCAAAATGCATAGAAGAGATTAAAAAACGACATAAATATATGGAAAATGCATAAAATATAGAAGGAAAGATCGAGAAATCAATCCACGAAGACTAAATCTTAACTAGAAATAAAAATATCAAGTAATCAATCAACCAAATTTAACTATTAATGCTCTAACGATTTGCTAGCAAATTATACAATCTTAACAGTATTTATGGATATTTTTCATCCCGAATCTAAGTACATACCTTAAAGATTTCATCTGCCTGTCCTATAATAATGATATTTTCTGTTCAATTTTCCAGCAATTATTCCTTTAAAACGAAAGATCCAATCTAGTCTCCCAGTAATTTATCATCCATTGATCTCTTTGGCAATCAATTTAGCATTCTAATTGATCTATTCAGGTTCCCTCCCAAATCTGTTCCACCGAATGACCTTCTACACTCTCACCCACCTCTCGTGTAGCCTCATTCACAAGCACCCCGAACCCCCCTGTGGCGACACTACGCCACTGCCACTGCCACTGGTACGCGATGTCCACCCGCTGCACAGCTGGTCCCGTGTTCCCCAGAAAATATGGGCACGTAACCTCCGACTTGGGCCACAAAAGGCCACACACACACACACAGTCACACACACACTGTATTGATGATGTGAATGTAGGTGAAAAAGGTGTAGGCCAAAAAAGGAATATGGAATAGGTCCCGGGTTCGGGGTTCGTGGTTCGGGGTTCGGGGTTCGTGGTTCGGGCCAAGAGTGAAAGTCATAAAAACTGTGATGTGGCTAACAGGACACGCAGCACAAAGGCAATAACCGATAGGAGAACGATAGCCCTAACAAGGGGCGTGTCAAAGGCAGCGGCCTGCCTGTCCGCCCGCCCGCCTGCCTGCCTGCTGCTTCATTCCTTTGACAGTTGTGTCATGATAATTAGTTCTGGCCATGGCCCAAAGCAGGCTAGAGGGGCAGCAGGGTTCGAAGGGCATTCGTATGTGACAGTGGCATGCGTGTGTGCGTCTTGACTTCTTTTTTATGACTTCCATTGTTTATGATGATTTGATGTTAATTTCTCGTAAAATTTGATAAATATCTCAACGAAAAATGGAGGAAAAACCCAAGGGGTCATAACATTTTCATTTACCTTTTGAAATATATTTTCGTTTGCCTTTTCTGTTGTTGTTTTCTGTGGGCCACTTGAGGTTTACCTCTTGACCTGCATAATGTCGAGGGGCTTCTTCTTCTCTCTGTTTTTTCTGTGGGATTTTTGTCTTCACGAAATGAAATTTGGAGCAAGACACTTGAAGACACACAATATATATTTTTTAATTGATATAATCTATTGCGGAATTTGCAGTACACATTTATTTAAGGCAATCAACGAACGGAGCAGAGCAGAGCCACTGAGCCACCGAGTGAGCAATTAAACAAAATGGAACGAAAATTGTGGCTTCTTTGCTTTTTATGATCGAAGGAAATTTGCATGAAATCAGCAAATACACTGAGAGAAATCGTTCTCTTTTGATTGCGAATAAAGACACTTGACACTCTATCGGAAGCTTATTTGAAGCCAGTAGTTAAATTTTTGCCAATTTTTAGCGCTTTTAATTATATTTGTTTTAATTATATATTAATAATTAATTTTTTAAAGTATTTTTTATTATCTCTAGACACTTGACACTCTTCTAAGCCTTCATTTCTGGCTTTTTCCTTGCCAAAAAGTACACTTTTGGCTCAAATTTCATTTAAATGCCAATCAAAATCGTGCTTAAAAATCGTTCAAAAGACGCGCGCGTTTTGCTTGCGTTTGCTGGAGGCTGCTAAAACCGACTGGCAAGACTGCAGCAACAGGCGGTTCGGTTCTGAATCGCAACCGGCGCGCCGACTCAAACGAAACGACAAACAGATAGCCAGACAGGGAAAGAGACAGAAAGAGATGGAGACAGCATATTGATCGTGTCATCGATACACTTCGGCTTTCATAGCGACTTCGGCTTTTGGCTTCGTTTTCATCGCAACATTGATCGCTGTGACCAGCTGTGCTCTTGGCAACATGTTGCTCGCTGCTCACTTGGCTGCCAGACAGGTTTATTGTGTTGCCAGACGAGCGATCGATTGATGCTAACAATCTAGTAGGCATTGTTGCTAGACATGCAAATTGGAGATCTTTGGGCAAGGGAGATGAGCATTTGGCGGGTTTTAGGTTAAAGCTATACGGATTGGCAATGAAAAAATGATAATATTTTTATTATTTCCATATGATTTGAAAGGAAAGGTGGTAAAATAAAGTGTTTTTTCCATTTTAAGGTTGTAAAGAATAGTTTGTAGCGCTCACAATTTCAAAGATATGGGGTTCGAGACTTATAGATGATATTTTCTATCTAAATAACAAAATTCATATTGAATGGATCGCTATTAGGCCCGTCATAGATAGAAATGTTACTATATCTAATGATATCCTGATAATTTTGTATCTTTAAAGGGTATCTTCAAGGAGAAAAGTTAATTCTTTCCAAGAAATATTTTAATATTCTGCCGATCACATTAGGATCTGCCCCAAAATCAACATAACTGTATAAACATCTACTCCTGCACTTCATATTCCCAATATCTTTGCAACATGTTGCATTCATTCAAATTTATGAACTGTTTTTGGAAACAGTTGCCATCTCTTTCTCCCGTATAGGCATCCTTTTCAATCCCCAACAGACATAAACACATTTCCGAACTCTTCAAAATTTTTCTGATTTTTGTTTTCTTGACAGACGCGTGGGGGGAGGGTAGGCGAGAGAGAGAGAGAGAGAGCTACAGCTTGTGTCTGCTGCTGTATCGCTTCGACTCTGCAATGAGTAAACAATTTTTAAATGGAATTTTCAATAAGTCATCAAAGAGGTATCCCAGCATCTCATTGTCTACCCCCGCCCCCACTTTTTGATGGATCTTTTGGTTATCTTTCTCATTTTTATTCTTGTGATTGTTTTGGTTGTTCTTTTCGGACTCTCGCGACGGATCTGTGGCGTACGTTTCATTCATTAAAAATCCGCCGCAGACACAGAGTTCAATAGTTTCATAAATTTTAATTGCAAAAACGTGCACCGAACAAAAGGCAGTTAAAAAAGTCAAGAACACAGAAGAGTCGTTGAAGGGGAACCTCTCTACGTCTCTCTCCCTCTCTCTCTGTCTCTCTCTGGGAAAGTAGGCCACGATGTGGCGTTTACGTTCTGTTCGATGTTCGTTTCAGTTATGATTTACAAGGCGCGGATTCCACACAGAAAACCGACAATTAAAGATACTCGTAAAAACAAACCGCAAAACGACAACGAGAGAGAGAGAGAGAGAGAGAGAGAGGGAGAGGGAGAGAGAGAGGGAGAGAGAGAGGGAGGGAGCCGAGCCACCAAATGAATGGAATGGCAAGGCAAAATGTGTGCCTGTCAATAAATCTATATGATGATCACGATCTTGTTGTATTGCCAAAAAATATCAGGCGAAAGATAAGTGCTCAAAGAGTTCGTTGAGGAATGTGGTGGTACTAAAAAGTACTCTATAGGAAAGACTTTAAGACTTTAGGAAGGAGTCTAATAGTTATCGAATTGTAATGATTTCGAGTAGATGGGTAAACAACAGCTATGGATACCACTCTATCGCTTTTAGGCAACACATCTTTTATATTTCAAAGTTTAAACATCTTTCAGGCAATCACAAAGGGTTTCAGATCTATATTCTCCCCAGTTTCTCAATGGGAACTCGCTTACTTATCTGCTAATTGATCATTCAATAGATTTCCAGTGACCTTACGATCTTTCTCCAAAGAGAGTGTTTATAAATGATCCCACAACTGCCACTCCAAAGCGATATTATTTCTCTTAACCTTCTGTAACCTTTCCCCTAACATATGTATATAGAAGTCGTAGATCTTTCAGCTGATCCTCCAAAGAAATTCAATCCTAATGGATCATTCAATTCATTCTCCACGGATCATTCAACTTTTTACTAAGAGATTGGTTATAGATCATCTTAAAAGTGAGCCTTCAAAGCGATCTTCCGCATAATCTTTCTTTTGCAATTTCCTCACAGTTATTCGATCATTAATCCAACTTATCCCGTAATACCTCCACTGATTCATGCACCACAAGCTCTCTTTATTCACTCTGATCACTGATCATTGATCGCTATGTGATCCCTTATGTATTCCCCACTCTTTTCCATTCAAGATCTGTCCAACCTTATCTGAAATCCATTGTACCCGCGACAAATCGCAAAATATCATCGATCGCTCCACAGATCATTCGTTCCGTGGATCGTGAATTGCCTTGCAACCTCTCCCCCGGCCCCCCATCGACCCCGCTGTGTGGTGGGACAATGCCGCACTTAACCATGTGGGTGGGTGGGTGGCTTTGGCCCCATGATAAATTGCAATGAACTTCTTTGTGGCCTCCAAAAACCAAAACGATGTCAACGGGCAGGCAGTTCGATTCACATAAATTTCCAAAGTAAAGACAGGAAAAAGATCTACATATACATATATGTATGTACAGTCGGATGGTTCGAAAACCTGTGCCACAGACTGTGGCAAGTGTACAAATCTCTAGACTGCGGAGATCTTTCAATCTATATATAGATGCCACATACGAAATGAGGTCGCAGCATGCCACTAGCGTTTGAAGTAGTTTTGGGGGCTGCTGCAATTAGAGGAGCAACAGCATCCACCCATCCACTATTCCGTGTCTAATTAAGTGCGTGAATCGTTGGCCAGAAGAAGAGTTTTTCAGTTCGGGAAAAATAACTGAAAATAGAAATGTATTTCAACACACAACCAGACAGCCAGACAGCCAGAGCAGAGCAACATTTTGGATACAGTCCAAAGTTCAAGCGGCTTAAGCACCAATTGAAACACTTCCGCAGAGATCCCAAAGCCAAAGCCCAAAATCCAGACAGAAAACCAAGAGACCACCAGACCAGAAGACCAGGAGACCAGGAGACCCATGTCCATTGGCCTCCCAGCAGGCGGGCCAACAGGCCGCAGACGACATCCCACAGATACATTTGAGTGTATCTCTGTATCTCTGGCTAGTTATCTCCCTGGTCCATGGCCAACGACAATTATCATAGTACCGACCACAGTTAAGTACCAAACGACAGAGAGAAACCAAACTTTTCCACACTCCCCTCTCCCCTTTTCCCTTTGGGGGTGGGGAAAAGCTAAACAAAGTTCCCCCAAACCGAACGAAACGAAACGAAAGGGGGATTTACATTTGTAATTAGAAAGCTTTGGGCACAGCAGGAAAACTTTGACGAATGAGCAGCGGAAAAACAACAAACACGAAAGTCCCTTTTAGAAAAAGTCAAGGGTGTCCACCCTCTGTGAATACTCTTCTTAAAAATTGGATAAATTATGAAATAAAATGGATTATAAATGGATTATTGGGTGACTTTACTGGTAGACATACATAATTGTTTACTGGTAAAACTTTTGAGACTCTTTCTGGCATGAAGCAAACGCATAAGCCTACAAGTCTGCAAAGATTCATTTCTGGAGAAAGATAGAAGATATGATCCACTAGGAAACCATTTTTGAAGCCTGAAAAGTCTGTGTTTCTATCTAGATCGATGGAAATATCCAGACTGAAAGGAGGAGGACAAAAGAGGATAAATGTACAATATTTAAGTGTATCGAAAGGTAGATAGGTAGAAGTATACGGAGAATAGATAGAGATATATGTAGATAAAGGGAAGAGAGATACATACATACAATATGTAGATATATTGGACCTACATAAGTACTATATGAAACCAAAGAATGATAGGATATGAAAATGACTTTAACTTTTTGAAATATATTCTCATTATGCAGAACCTAGAGGATATTATTCAATTTTTCAATATTCCACACATTTTTTATACAGTATTTTTCATACAAATTTTTCATTTAAATCTTGAATATGGAATGATGGATATTTATATTATTATATTTATATTACTACATACATTTATATATCTTAAGGTAATAATTTTTATATATCAGGTCAAATATCGGCTCAATTTCTCTGTAATATTTCCATAAATTAGATTCCCATTAGATTCCCATTAAATTTCAAGCACTACTCAATATTTCCCATTAATTTCCATTAAAAATCACTTACTCTCAAAAGCTGTCCATTAAATTCCGCCTCAAATCCCTCACAATCTTTGACAATACATCCAATAATTGGCATTAAACTCCCCTTAAACTGTCGTTAAACAACCCCCAGAAGTGCTCTTTGTGCCCCCACCCACTCATTAAAGCTAATATACTCCGGCATTTGCGTGTAGTGCACTTCAAAGTAAAACAAAAACAAACAAACAAACAAAATAAAGAGAAAATACTCGTAATCCCCCCATTGGCGTTGCAGTTTCGAGGGTCCTTTGGGGGTAAGAAGAGTCCTGTGTGTGTGTGTGTGGCATACATGGCGTATGATAAACAAAACTTTCATCAAGTACGCCCCCACACTCCCACTCCACCTGCACTCCTGGACTCCAGCAGCGTTTGACCAAACAGAAAACTTACGGCTAATACGAGAGAGCCGCTTAGGGCCAGGGGCTTACACGAGGCTTAAACGAGAATGGTAATATTTCTAATTGAAAAGAATGGAACTGCTGCTGCCACTTAAACGGGGGAGGGCGGGGGCACAGGCTTGGCACAACTGTACTTGAAAGTTTCTCCGTGTGTTTCGCTCTGGGGATCACGTGCCACGCGGCGGCAGCGGCCACTAATTTATGCAACAGAAGGCGCATCAGCAGCAGCAGCAGCAGCAGCATCCATTGATTGGCTGCCTGGACAAGGAACATTTGCTGTTGCAGCACCTCCCACTGCCACTGTGGCACCTCCTTCTACCGCCTCCTCCTTCTGCCGCTTTCCTTGTGCCACAACTTAATTTGTGTCCTGGAATTTATGGCCGCTGCACGTGCAAAATGGAGCAGCCATGGGCCATGGGCCTCGCTTGCCTCATCGGCCTCCCAGGAAGTTTTTACCGCCTGATTTGTGGTTACAAAAGTTTTTCTTTCACACAAAAGAAAACAGAAAAAAAAACAAGAAAATGTGTGGCAACAGTTTTTATTTTTTAGTTCATTTGTTTAAACTTTAAACCGTTAACGTTGCTTTTTGTTTTGTTTGGGAAAATAGGAATGAAAATCGTTGCTTTTGTTGCAACAGAAATATTGAGTAAATTTAGAGAATTGGAAAAGCTTTGCTTTTCGGGGGATTGTAAAACTTTAATGAAGCAATAAAAACTATGCATTGTTTACAGCAGGAAAAACACGAAGAGGGGAGGGGGGAAACATGAGGCAACTGGAGGAAATTTGAGGCACGAGAAAACATGGAAAACCGAAGAATGGAAGGTGAATTTCCCTAAAAATAAATCAAAGTCTTATGCATTAATGAACTTCAATTCGAGATGCTGCCAGATGCTGCATGCCCCTCCCCTCTGCATGCCACCTATGGGTAATGCACATAAACCCATATCGAATGTGGCAGAGAATGGGCCAGAATGCGGCACATGAGGCGGGGGGTGGGGGGTTTTTCCACCCATTTTCCCTGCCATCTAAGCAGATTTCATTTTAGATAAAGCAAACGTAAGCTTTTTCTCCATTGAACATTGGAAAATGCCTGACAGGTGAAGAGAACAGAGAAGAACGGAAGAGAAGAGAAAAGAAGGGAAGGGAAGAGCAGGAAAGGAAAGGGGGAAAGTGTGGAGAAGAAAGCAGAGAAAGCTGGCAAGCCAACGAAAGGAGGATATTTTTTATATGCATTTGCATTTACCCGTTGCTTAAGTGGGTTTCAATGTGCAACCACTTGAGGCACGAACGAAAGCTGGAAATTTGTACAAAATTCCTGGGGGAAAACTCTGAAAATGCTGGAAAATTCTGCAGAGAGAAAATACTGAGGTATGGCTATGGATTGTTCAAAATCATTAGTTACATTTTCGGTTGGAAAACGTAGGCAAACAAAGGAAAATTCAATTAAGGAGGAATAATGGATGAATGGATAAAGAATAAAGAACTATTGGTCGGAAAATGTATAGAAAACTACTCGAGAATAGATTGAAAATTGTTGGAAGAAATTTGTTTGATTGTTTCCGGTATATAAATATTATTCAAATCATTTTCGGTATCAATACCTAAGGGAATATTAGGAAAATACAATTTTCTATTGAAAAATCATTAGGAATGTCCGTTAATCACTTGATTTTCATTATTGAAAAGATTTGTTTTCAATAAGATTTCCTTCGATAGATAAATCTTAAAAAATTATTAATATTATTACAATATTTTCAAAGGTAATATTTGTAATATTCAATAAAAGTTTAATTCGGTAAAATATTTGATTTTCAGACAATTTTCCAACGAAATATATTGTCAATAATTATTATAAATCATTTTCATAAAAGAATCTTTAGAAATAGATCATTTTCACTCGATTCAAGATCCATTTTCACAAAAACAAATTATAGAATGAATAGTTTCTTGTATTAAATTTCTACAATCTTAATTCAGGGTGTTACAAAATCTCTTAAATATATTTAATATCCATCGAATTGAGGTTCCCAATTTGGTTCTGAAATTCTTCCCTTAAAAACGAATAGAAATCGGAAGACAACTTAAATATGAAATAAAGTTATTCGAACCAACTCTGTGGTCTGCAATTAAAATCTCTAGGAATATTCCATCTTATTTTCCCTAAATTTGACTTTAGTTTCTCCATCCGCTAAGGAAAATGTCCATAGTATTATTTACTCAACCTTTTAAGCACTTAAATCTGCTTAAGACCCCAAAAGGAAAACGCCCACCCCCGCCCCGCAAAAACACCAATTTCCATCGCTCTTTTCATTGCACTTCAATCATGGGGAATTTATGCAGAACAACAAGGAAAGGAAAGGACTCGAGTCCTTAGAAAATAGGATAGATATGCATATGTAAATATATATGTAAATGTATATGCATGGAAATCATTGAAGCGCATTAAATCGTGCTATTGTTTTAGTTTAATTACATAATAATTGGCCTGAATGGATGTTTACGGGTTGGCTGTTTGTCTTTCTGCTAATAACTGAAGCAAAAGCAGCTTATGACAGCAGGGCCACAGGGGGGAAAACCCCCCAATCGACGGGGCAAAATCCATTGAAAATCCATTGAAAATTGGCTACAAAAGGCAGTGTCCTGCAAAAGACAGGACTGCAAAAAGGACCAAGCCAAAAAGACAGGCAATTATATAAGACACACGAGGCATGTGCTTATTTTGATTTAATTTCCCTTTTAAGATACAGCCACACACACACACAGCTACACACACACACACACACTGAGACTGGTGTCCAACGTTATTTACATATTTGATTGGGAAAATCTCTACAGCTGCACAGAGCTCGGTGCGTACGAACGAGAGGGGGGGGTACGCTTTTCCCCCCCATTTTCACATTTTCACATTTTACCTTTTCGACTGGGCTTTCAGCTTGAGTTTCCATCATCCACATCCACTGTAGCTTGTAGCTTGTAGCTTTCCTTTGTTTACGATTTCCTTCCAAGTGGAAATCAAATTAGTGCCGTAGTAAAATTCATTTTCAAGTAAATTTGCACAAATTTTGGCCTTTTGTTATATGGCAATGACTGAATATGGATGGCAGAGCGACAGAGAGAGAGCCACAAAGAGAGCTTTAAAGAAGGGACTTGTATTATGGGAAGGACCTTTAAAATGATTCCAAAATTTTAGAGAATATATGGTTCAAAAGATACATTTTGGCATACTAAAAGATACCTTTCCTTCTCTCTTGATTGTTTTTTGCGATCTTTTCTTGGTTGATAAATTGTTTCTCTCTTTCCCACCTTGGCTCTACCTCTTTTCCAGTGTAGCTTAGCAGTTGAGTGTGAGTTTATCACTCTCTCTTTGTGATCACACTAAAAGAGAGCGAATCACCTCTTTTCGCTCTCGCTCTTTCAATGTCTAGTTCCTGCTTTTGGATCTTTTGGATTGATCTTTCATTTTTACACATTTCTCAACAAGCTGCGCTCCCTCTCTTTCTATCTTTCTCTCCTTCTCTTTGCCAGTGTAGCTTAGCATTTAAGGGTGAGTTTTTCATCTGTGTCATCCACTCAAACAAAGCTTATCATCTCTCTCTCTCTCTCTCTCTCTCTCTGTCTGTTTTGCTCAATCCACCTCTCCTAGGGAGACTCGTACACCCTCGTACCTCTCCCAACCGCTTTGTAGATCTATCCCAGTGCGCCTTTTACTCGAATTGTAGGCCTTTGGAAACCAAAACTTTATTTCGCTCCTTCAAGAGTTGATAAAACTCTTAGTAACTCCCTTTTTTGGTTTAAGTTTTACCTTTTTACCCTTTCACGCAGTTCGCTCTCTTTAAGTCGATTTCGGCGTATGTTTTGGTCTTTAATTTGGTTTTTTTCAACGACTTTGACTTTGGTTTCTGCGGAGTTTTTACTGGCTTCTGGGCGGAGTTTTTTCCAGTGCCTGCGCCTTCGCTGGGAGGTTTTTCCTCGGTTCGGTTCGGTTCTGGTGTGGCACTTGTGTCGACGCCAAAGTTGACTTTGAACACTTTTACGTTTCGCTGATTTTTCAAGAGTTTTCATTTTACTTTTTTCCCCGGCTTTTTTTTCTGTGTGCCCACATTTGACTAGAATCCCGACGAGCCCCTCCCTCCGCCCACAGAAAGTACTACTACTGCTGCTGGCTGCTGCCTGCCTCTTGTGTCGTCGTCACTCATTAGAAAAACGTTGCAGAAAGTCGCACGCCACACACAAAAAAAGTGTGCACTACGTGTTGCAGTCGAAAGAGAGAAAAACCAGGGGAAAAACCAAGAAAAACCCTCATGTAAAGAGTTTGCATTGGAGCAAAAAAAGAAGCGAGCGAGAGACTAAGAAAAACTTTATTACAAAGTTTTCGCAAGTGAAGAAAAGGAAAAGCCTGGCTAGAGGAAAAACCTTGGGCTAAAGTTTAATATTTGATTTAAAAGTTGATAAAATTTACTTTATTCCAACACTCCACTTAATGGCAGCCGCCACACTGTCCGTCCCTCCCTCCGTCCTGCTATTTGTTTTTTGATTGAATTTGCTGCAAAAATATTTCCTGGGGTCCGTCGTCTGCCAGGGTTACCACTCGTCCACACATTCGATTGCCTGCATTCCATCTCTAGGGTTTCCTTCCTTTCTTCGTTTTTTTTGGTCCTTTTCTTTGGTGGGTTCGTGTCTCGGCTAGAGCGTTGATTTTTCATTTCGTCATGCAAATATGAAAAACAAATGGCAGCAGGGCATCCCGGAAAACGGGAAAATTGTTCAAATGCTTTTGTTTGTTTGCTTTGAATGGAAATGGGAAAAACACAAACTGCACGCTGCGCGCCAGAGGGGAAGAGCGCCATGGAATATGGACATTGTTATGAGAGAGGCACAGGATATGAATGAAGAATGCAGGCAGGCTCCGAGTGCAGAAGGCCCCCCTTCGATGGGGGATGAAAGGTAACTATTGAGGGGGTAGGGGGTATTAGAAGGTGCTTCTCCAAGGGCTTCTAGTGGGGTATTAGATGGAGTGCAGGTCTGCTCTGGGAGCTGCTTCCAAAGGGGTATTTGGAGGCATGGAGTGCCATCTCTGGAGAGGATTTATTGGCGCAGGACTTATAGGTAGTATTCTGTGAACACAGAGATACAAGAGGGTGCTGATAGGCTGGTATTTAAGTTCTAGGCAGTGTCTACCAGGACCTGCAGCAAGAGCCTTAGTATGATAGAAAATATCCATAGAAAAAGTAGAAAATATGCTAGTCATAGAACTTTAATAAAATTCACTGAAAAACAACCACAAAAATTCCATTTATTTCGGAATAAATACACTATGCCACGCCCGCAAATATTTGCATATTTTCAAACGTTTATTTCACAAAAACCTCCCCTCCTCAATCAAAGAAATGCACGGGCATCCAGGGGATGGCAATGCATCCAGGGGGATGGGGAATTTGGGGTATCCATGGGATGGAAATGGCGGATCTGCTCCCACATTCCAGACAGAAACACAAACAATTTTTCGCATGCTACCAACTAATTTAGAGGAGCACCTCCCTCCCCTCCCTCCCCTCTCCTTTCTTTGCCTTTCCTTTCCATTTTTTTCTATATATTTCTGAGCAAATTGGCAAATTGAGTTTGTTAGAGCCGGGAATCTCCAGTGGCGCCTCCTGCTGCTCCCGCTGCTCCTCCCTCAATGACATATAGAAATGTTGCACCGACTCCTCCTTGCTGCAGCAGTGGCACGAGGAGGAGGACTCCCCTCCGGATAAACCCAATTTGGCGCCCATGTCACATACGTCAGCGCGACACTGCCACGCCCACAGTTCGTTTGGCAATTTGTCAGCTCTTTTCCGCCGCTATTTTCGGGTTCGGGGGGAAGAGGGAACTCTTTTTTTTGTTTTTAGATATTTTTCATTGCTGCTGCTGCATCACGTGCCACACAACGGGTGCACGTTTAGCTGAGCTTATCATTTTCTCAAAAGAGTCTTTCTTTTTTTTCTATTGCCATTTCATTTGTTGTCTTTCGACAGAGACGACCTCTGTCGCTATTTCGCTCTCTTTCCCGCTGTGATGTCTCTGTCTGTCTGTCAGTGCCTCTCTTTCTATCTCTCTTTCTGTTTTCTCTGCCTCTCTTTCTAAGAGAGTGCTCCTCGTCCTTCGTCTCCTTCTCCTTTGTTTCTATTTAATATGCAAAACGTCAACTAAACCAAAAACTGACAAAGTTGAAATAAATTTTTATTTCATGGACTCTCTCTCTCTCTCCCTCCCTCTCTCTCTCTCTCTCTTTGGGGTTTTCTATATTTCGGCAATGAACTTGCCGCAGATTCAGTTTAGAGCAAAGGAAAACGAAAAAAGGAAACCTTAAAGTGGGTGAAGAACCTTCAGATACACTTCCATATACTTTCTTGGATATAATGCTCCTATTATATTCAAAACTGAATCAATAATGTCACATCCGACTGCTTTTTTTGAATATCTTTCGAAAACCAACGATCCTAACTATCGGAACTATCAGATTAGTCATCGGATATTGATCATTATTTGCAGAGTTATGCATCCACATATGAAAAAGTGATAGCCAATGTTTGGTCAACAAATCTACAGAAATAAGATACATTTTCTAATAAAGAATGGTCCTTCATGTGTAAACTATATGATATAGAACTTCCTCCGGAGAGTCTTTTCCTAAAAATAGACAGCAGAGCATGTCCTTCCATGGAAATCAAGAATATACACGTAAACTCCGAAAATTCTCTCATTTTCAGCACCAAACCTCTTCCCGAAATCACAATACCCCATCTGAAGTTATGGGTACTCGTATAAACATTCCTTAGCCTTGGCGTAGAACCTGCTTTAGGGGCGCCTTCTTTACGGGCGAGAAGGAAAACATTTTGGGAAATCCCATCACGTATCAGACGGCGCGAGTTAAAGGAAAAACTGCACACGCGAAGAAAAGGCAGAAGAAAAGTCTGCCCACTTTCTAGCTTTGCCGCTGCTGCCGCTGGCCCTTTTGCCAGGGAAAATCTCTCCACAAATGGGAGGGAAAACTTTTTAATTTTAATTTCATAAATGCAATGAAGTGCAACAACTGGCTGCAGTTTTCGAGAATCATCAACCTCATCCCCATCCGCCGCTGCCGCTGCAGCCGCAGCCGCAGCCGCATCCGAATCCTCATCTAAATTCAATCAGAGTTCCGAGGGGCAGATGCTGTGGCAGTGGCACAGTCCATGTGGCAGTTGCAGGACCGTCTGCCTGCCTGCCACCTGTCCACCCGGAATTGCTTAGTGCGGCGGAAATCATCATTTTCCAACTCCCGTAACTGAATTTCCCTGAAGTTCGTTGCAGAAAAAAAGGAAAAGTTTTGTCATCCATGGATAGATGACGTATCCACCTTTCAAATGCATGCCACACCATGCCCCCACCCTGTGGCACACTCCAAACGTGTGAGTGTACGTGTGTGTGTGTGTGTGTGCGGGAAATATTTTCACGTTGATGCCACGGCATTTGCATATGCCGCCCAGGATAATGGTACGGCAGCGGGTTTTCTGTGTGTTTTCCTCCCATTTTCCCTCCTTTTTTTTTGTCATTCAAAAAACAATTAACGCAAAAAAATGGCAGAATGACTCATGGGACACGGCTTTTGGGTGCAGGAAAATTCACTGGCGTTTAGGATTTTTTCACGTATTTTTATGAGGCAAAAGCCAACAGAGAGGACGGACTCCTAGTGGCAGTGCCAGTCATCGCTGTAATGCCACGTGCGGGGTGTGGCATGGCAGGAGTATTCCTTTAGGTGGTGGCAGCCTTTTGTAGTCCTTTTTTGAGTTTGAATTAATCAAAAAACGAGTTAATCGAATGGGAAGCCTCCTAGGGGGAGGGACTATTGATTGAAGGTAAAAACTGTTGAAGGAAATTAATTCTAAAACTAAAAAATATTTGACTTAAAGTTTAAATTAGAAGAAAGTTTCCTACGTTCTAAAAAATACTCCGAAATTGCTTTTAAAGAAATATTATACATTTTTAAAGGGCAGAAGGATGCATTTTACTTTCAGACAATCTTTAAATGGAATTTCTTTCACGGAAAACTGTTAAATTTCCTCTAAGATTTAAGGCATCTTTTTTGCGGTTCTTCTTAACTTATAAAATACTTATTTTTTCCAAAGTTTCTTTCAATGAATATACGAAACTTCGCACATAATATTTTAGCAATTTGTAAGTAAAACTTCCATCTAAAAACTAATAAATTTCCTTTACATGCAATGATTTTTGTGGTTTAGAACTTTATAAGCCGGAAAATAGTTATTTTCTTTCTAAAATTTCATTCAATAAAAAAGTTTAATTTTTAAAAATATTTCTGTATGCTTTTCAACCATTTTTAACAATATTTAAATACAATTTCCATGGCTTTTAAATTTCTTTAAATTTAATTGCTTTTCTGGTCAAAGTTTTTAAAGCCAGAAAATTCGAAATTTCCTTCATTAAATTCCAAAAATTCTAAGACAAATCTTTTCCACTTACCATTTGCTGTTGACTCTTTGGCTTCTTGACCAAATCGGGCACCTTGAAGCTGGTAACAGCCTCAATAACCTCGGCCAGCAGCAGGCCATCGCGGCAGTCGGCCGAGAGATCTGTGACTTTTCTTTTCGACTTGGCACGCTCCAGATAGTAATTGGCCCAATCCGTGTAGATCTGCAGATGAAAAGCGGAAAATGTGCATCAATATACATGAACATAAATGCCGGCTAAATGGCAGTCTAATGGGAAACTCAGGCTGTAATTAAGGGCCAGGCAGATGCGAGTGGAGTGGCTGTACTTCCGCACAGCTGTCCCAACGGATGCACCACACACACACATACACAACGTTGCAATCTCTTTTACACACAGATTTTTGGGTTATCAGGAAATCATTAGACATTTTCCTAGAGGAGCTCCTAGAGGACTTGCTTCTCTCTGCTAAAGAGCCAAGGACATATGCACGAGGAAGTCCAAGGAATAGGCAAACAAATTAAAATTGAAGACATTTATCCACACCCCCTAAAAGAGGAGGAGGAGGAGCAAGGAGTCTGCTCTGCTCGAGAGGTCGTTAAGAAAATCTGTGGCAGCACGAATCCTTTTTATATGTTTTTCTACTTGTGTGTGTGTTTGTTTGTGTTTGTGTGGACAGTGGCCTTATCTTTATCCATCTCTCTCTATCTCTCTCTATATATATATATTTGATTCAGTTTCCTTCTCTTGTCGGACTCTTGTCTTCCATTTCAATACCCTTTTTTGGAATAAACATGAGTTTCATAGAAAAGCTGCATCGACATAAAAACCTGACAGAAGGAGTGAATGGCAATCAAAAAACAGGACTTTCGGGAGAGTAGAAGTCTCAGAGAAATGGTAGTAGAAGTCTCCTTCAGTGCAGGGTATCAATAGAGCCGGCTAGGCCTTCTTGGTTGTTTTTCTTGGCTCCCAACTTTATTTGTTTGCCTGGCAACATTTTTATTAGATATATACGTAATTATTATGGGCCAGGACTTTTGTGATTTAATGGCAGATGAGACCGATGAGTTATCCGCAAGTTTCAAAGGGTATGTGGACTTTGTGAGGCATTATGCTACAGCAAGATCTAGTAGAAAGAGATGGGTTTACGAACAACCTCAAAATTCACTAAGAAATTACTGAAAAATTCCAAAAAATTACATTATAATTTTATTATTCATTTCAAAAAATTGTTTTTAAATATCTAGATAAGTTTGAAATACCTCCCAACAAAATATATTAATATTTAAACAAAGTTTTCCTATAAATAAATCCTATTAAAAGTCGTAAGTAAATTTCAAACAATAATTGAAAGCCATGAAGAAAGTCTTACAAGTTTTTCCTGGCCTTTTCCTTCTTCAAAAACTACTGCCTACACATTTTCCGCAAAGTTCTAGAACTCTAAAAAGAAAACATTTCCTTGGCACTTTCTATTGTTTCCACCTTTCGCCTGATCCTTTAGGGTATTTCAACTTTCCTTTTTGTTTCGGTCTCGGGGCATTATTAGCTTTCCCAGACATTTGCTGTGCCCCTCACATCGTTAGGCACATCCTTACATAGTTTTTATTATGCCACATGGTCTCTGCATTCCCCTCCGCCCCCTCCCAGACAATGGTAATCCTAATGTGGCACGGCACTCATCTTCCTATTCCCTGTTCCTTTTCTATGCACTGCCGCTGTCTGCCTCCTGCTGCATGCAGGCGACACATTTTGTTTGGCCCTTGCTTTGGCAATAAAAATATCTTTCTTGCATTGTGCTTTTGCTATCTTTTGCCAGCCTTCAGATTCGGTTCTCTCTCTGCGAGTATCTCTCTATCCCCATCTCCTCTGCCTGCCTTTTCCACTGTTTTGTCTGGCTATTGTCCCTTCTGTTTTGGCCCTCTACTGTTTAGCCATATTCCATTTTGTTGTTGCCACAAACCAAGTTACGAGCTGGCTTTACATCTCAAAGGGGGGCCACACACACATAGGACACACAGGCACAGGCACAGGACAGACACAGCACACAACAATGGACTTGCCCCTGGATGAAAAGTCCTGAAAAGTTTGCTTATGCAAGTTTTTTTTCCCCCAAGTACCTCATAGTTTTAGGGGTCTAAGGATATGTTGTTTTTGGGAAGGATTATGCCAGAAGGTGAAAATATTTCTAAAAGCGAGAAGAGAGGCTATGACTTTCTCTATCTGTCGGAAGCTTAGGATCCTTAGATTTTACTGAATAATCTACATTTTTTGTGCCACTTTTCGAAATCTGCATAAGGGGTATCCCTCGGTCGACTCCCGTATCTTCTTTGGTGTACTATGATTGCCCTTGCCTTTGATTTCCTGTTGGTTTTCCCTTGTTATTCTTTTTCTGCTTTAGGCTCAGGATTTGGCTTTGGCTTTGGCATTGGCTTTGGCTTTGGGCTTTCGGACAATAAACTGAAAAACTTGTTACTGGAAAATAGCCGTGCAGGCAGGGGGGCGGTCGGGCGGGCAAAAGTGCAAATGTCAGTGTCACTGTGGCAAGTCGCTCTGGCTTACAGTAGATATGCCACTTGCCCCACACATAACCAACCTTGACAGAGAGAGACTCCCCCCCGCCCCGTCCTGTGTGTCCTGTCTGTGGCATATATGCATGCACATTCTCTATAGCTACTTTTCTTTGCATTTTCCTCTCTGGGAAAACTACCAGTGAAACTTAGTTAAGGGACAACATTTTACCCCTTCTTTTTTCGTCTACTAATTAATTTATAGTCGACTCGCTTTTGTCCCTCAGATACGAACCTTGGCATAGTCGCGCGTCAGGATGCCATTGATGTTGTCGCAGGATCCCTGATAGCTCACGCAGCGAGCCAACATTTTTCCGAGCGGCGGGGGACAGAAAAAGGATTTCCCTGATTGATGGCGCTGATAATTTTCTTTTCTTTCTCCTTTCTCCGTTTTTGTTGTTCACACTTTTACGCACATTTTCCTGATAAGTTTTTCCTGTTTTTCAGGCACTTTTTATACATTTTCAGGGGGTTTTCTTTTATTTTCTTACATTTTTTTATAACATTTTCCTGGTTTTTTCTTCTTTTTTTTTTAAATTTTTTTATATTTTTTTATTCATTTTTATTTTTTACACTTTTTTATACGTTTTCTTCATAGTTTTTCAGCTTTTACACTTCTTCACTCATTTTCTTTCATTAAAAGGGTTTTTATAGAATTTAGAACTTAATGGAATTAAAAGAAATATAAAAAAAGTATGAAAGGTGGGTGATATAATTTAAAATTAAATTCTCGTTAAATATTAATAGTTTCACTTTATTTTATTATCTTTTCTTTAGTTAGAAAAATTATGTGTAAAATTTTCCTTCGATTAAACAAAAACTTAGATCCACAAAATCTTCAGGATTAATTTATTTTTGTTTTAGTAAATCCTGAGAGCATTAAAATATCCGAAATATTTTTCAAAAGCCAGAGAAAAGCCACTTCAACCTGTTGTTTATTCTTCACAAAGGATTTCCATTCGGTAAGGATGAAATCCCTGAAAAAATACACCACATACCCACTCCCACTCCCAATTCCAATCTCAACCCCAAACCTCCATCACAATCTAAAAACCCAACTCATTCGCTATAGATACGAGTGAGTACTCCCCCCATAAAGCACTCCCCGCCGTACACTTATCACACATTATGCACCTTTCAACCGCAGCGCCTGCCGTTACTCTCTCCTTTCTCTTCTCTTCTCCTTTCCTTTTTTCATAAATATAAAATTACAGCCCCAACGCGTTGCCCGGCATTTTGTACATTTTGTATTCTTTGCTTCATTATTGTTAGTATTTTTTTGGCCATTAAAATGTCAATTATGATAAAGTTTTATTGAAACGTCGCACGGCGCTGAAAGGACATTAAAGCTTATCAGCAGGGAGCAAGAGTGAACCCCACAAGAGGAGGCTCAGCAGAGAGGAGGGAGGAGGGGAGAGAGGTCCTTGGGGGCAATAATAATACCCACTAAAAAACATTAGGCAATGCTTTTCACTTTCACCCTTTTCAAAAATCGCACCCAGCTCCACCGAAAGCCCCGTTGCTTGCGCCCTAAAACTCTTTCCTTTCTCTGCTGCTTTCCCTTCCTCTTGGCTTCCCCTTGGCTGCCCCCCTTGGGTTTTTTCCTGAGGTTTTCGTGTTGAAAATCACACGCCCACTTGGGCAAACTAATTGAAAATGGAAAGTGCCACAAACACCTCTACGGAAATGGGTTTTTCGGGTGATTTTCCGAGGGTGAAGCGAGAGCTTATGCATAATTGGAGCCAACGTCCGTCCGTCCACTGAACACCCTTGTCAGCGATATTTCACAATCCGTTTAGAGAGAATATTTTGCTGCTGCTGTTGGCCAAAACAATTTTGTTTTCTAGTTTGGAGCCAAGGGGTTGACAAATCGTTCAGGAAATCAATTTTCGTGTGCGAGGCGAGTCTGAGAAAAAGGTCAAAACAGGAGCCCCATTTAACAAATGAAAGAAAAGGGGGGTCTCAGCCACGCCCTTATCTTGCCAGGGGTGGCATGTCATTCCGGAGGGGAGGAGGGTAGCCACTTTTCCGAGGGGGAGTAGCATTTGTGCCTCGAGCAGCAGTGCTGCTGCTTTTACCTTACCTTTTCCCTTCCCCTGGAAAATGTCAGTGGAAATGTCACAAAAATAAAAGTAATGCTGATAAAAATTTTATAGCTTGTCAGAAAATGCGCAAAAACAAAAAAATACACAGGAAAACGGGAAACGGAAAAATAAAGGCCCTCCAGGGGGAAAGAGCGCCAATGTTCTGCTGCTGCTTCTGCTTCTGTTTCTGTTCTTTATCAAAAAAGATGGCGCGACTTTTGGGTACTTTAGTTTATTGGAATTTGCATGCCACATGCCACATTCATGGCAGAGACAGAGGTAAAGTAGGGGTGGGGAGGGTAGGGGTGGTTCTGTGTTACTTCTCAAAATTTATGTTAAATCGAATGCCTGTAAATATTGTCTGCTGTTGGCTGCCTGCTGCTTGCTTCTGCCTGTGTTGGCTGTTAAATAACTCCATCGATGTGTCTGCCTGTCTGCCTGTCTGCCTGCCTGTCTGTGGCGTGTGCGGTGTCCTGTCTGTCTTTTTGTGGCAGCGTACGTGGCAAGTGCTCGCTCGTTAAGTTTATCTGCCAGTTAACAGTTAACAGTCGGCTTTAAGCTGCTTTAACGATTCGGGCCCAAAGCCTCTCGCTGCTCTCTCGAAAGCGTAGTCAGGTGTGTAAGCTGCTCCGCTCAGAATGAACAATAATAATAATCGTATACTCGTATTTATGGTTCGTGGCATAATCTTTGGACAGTGCGTTTCATAGAGATTAGGACGGCAAAGGTGTGAAATGAAGAAGAAGTGAAGAATTGACTGCCATATTTATTCGATAATTATCGATAATTTAATAGTTTACGACAATTATCGATAACCGATAGAATGATTGGTGCCCTTCAGTTCCGCTCCTTTCAAAAGCAGACTCCAATTGCTTTATTTTATATATTTTAGATAGTTATCTATAATCGATATGTATCGTTCGAGAACATTATTGATTATTAAATAGTTATCGATCATGGACCTCATTTTGTATTTATCGATTGATATATATTTCCGATAATTCTCTATAATCTTCTATTATTAATAATTCTCATTCGATAAATATCTGCTTAATAGATAGAAACCGACTTTAATCGATAATTGTCTTCAGTCTTTGCCAAATGCAATGAAATTTCTGTAAATTCCACAATTTCCTTTCAAATCCTTTTGAAATTTCATTCTCCATTGCCTTCCCATTATGACACGCACTGTATTTGCTCGTATTCATCACCACAATATGGGGAATACTTCAGAAAATGTGCGGCCCTGTTGCCAGCCTAATCGATAGGCCGCTCCAATGGCAACCTGTTGTCAGGCAGCTTCTTGGATAATGGAAGCACTTCCCAAATATTTATCCCCCACTGGGTCTGGGGGTGGCATGCCACCCTTAGATATAGGGTGGCTTTTTCCTGGCACATCTTCCTCACTCTAACCTCATTAAATTTGATTGTATTATCGACTTTTATCGCATATTTGACCCAACAGTTGCCCCCGAAAAGCCCCTTGCCCCTCGTGTCTAGTGCCACCTGAAATTCAATTTGGGGACAGAAAGCGACTCAAAGAAAGCCTCAAAGAAGAAATCAAATCACAGGGCGATTGACATTTGAAAGTAATGTCAAAACAATCTTGGACACCTTTTCCATGACACACACACAAACACAAACAGACACACAGAAAAGGAAAATGGAAGAAAAGATGGAAAGGGAACTCCATTGATTGGGCAAATGATGTGTTGATGTGCCCAATCAACTGAGTTTTCATATCAAAGAAAAGTCTCTCCGCCTCTCTATATCTATCTCTCTCATTCTATCTCTCATTCTATCTCTCTCTCTCTCTATCTCTATCTTGTGAACATCATTGAGATGTCGGCAATGATGGGGGCGGAATGAGTGCACAAAATATGACATCATTTAAGGCGAGAGGTCAATCGCTTGAAGCGAGCCATAAAACTGCCTTTAAACCGAAAACTATAAATAAACACAGAGTTCGGTCCGGTGTCGAATGCTCTCTAAAGAGTGCTGCAATCACTGGAAACACTGTGAACTGTGTGTTTGTGTGTGTTTATTTTCGTTGAATGGACTATAAAAACATTTATTGAGTTGTTCTAGTATTTTTATAGAACATAAACGGATTGCTTTTGTGTACGAGAAAACGGAAAATGGATTTAGTTTAGGGGAAATTAAAGACTTTAAAGATGGGAATAAGAATTCAACTTGATTTAAGAGCAGGTAAAGTTGATGAAATCATTAAAAGCATAAACATTTGTATTATACAATAATAAATAAATATTCAACTATTTTGTAGTAAAATATTTTCTGATACTCAAGAAAAAATCTTAAAAAAAACTTAAAGAAATTAATTTAAACATTTTTTAAGTTCTTCTCAAACAAAAGTATACAGAATGTTCTTTAATAGTGTCTCCTAGACCATGCAAATTATCTTTATAATAGTCCCTAATTTTCCTTATTGTTTCTTTATATTCATATTTCATAAAAAACTCACTTAAAGCCCAATAAAAAGATCTCTTAAGACTGCTACCAACGACCCATTTCCCACCACACTTTATCGCATCGAAAGGCCAATAAACTAGACCCTTGTCTGCGCCAACAAAACACCCACCCCCTCAACCCCTTCTACCCCTCTCTCCCTCTGGTAGGCGTGTGCTGCGTAGGTGTGTCGTAAGTGAATGAAATTGAGGGAAATGGAGGATGATTATAGGAAAAGCCCACGCACAGAAGCGAAAGAGGGTCTCCCCATCGAATGGCAGCCACTGTTGCTATGTTATTTTCGGCTTTTCATTCCCTAATTGCCAACAATTAATGGAGGCCAATAACTAGACCAAACTCAAGGCAAAATAAAGACAAAAGCACAAGACAATGCCGAATAAATATGACAAGTTTTTGTCGTAAAGGAAAATCCTTGGGAGGAGGAGGAAAAGTAAAACTTTGAGACTGTTTTCTGTCGTGTCATCTGTCACATAAATAAAATTGAATACATAAATAAATATTTCTAGGCGGAAAAACGACGAAAATCCCGCCCCTGCCCCTGGGAGGGCGCTTAATAATGACAGCTCATCAAAAATGTATATGCGACCCAGTTGTCAGAGAAAACACCCCCCGCCCTGCCCCTCCAACGACTCATCAACTAAAAGATGCCACAAATAAAAGGAAAAACTTTTCAGCAAAAAAACACACAAAAATATATATCATCCCCCCACAAGTTTCGACCAAACTTCTGGCCTTTTTTTCGCCGAGTTGTGAGCGGAAGTGCCGGCGGCACTTTTATGGCAATTGGATATGGCAGAGGGTCCTGAGGAGGGGCTAAGTGCCCGAATTAGCGATGCACGGGGGTCCTGTTTGGCATGTCTTATTGGGGGTCAAATGTTATATGGCTAAAAGGCAAAGCGCCGAGAACTGAGGGGCAGAAGGAGGTCCCCTATGGGGGAGAAACATAAATTGAAATATGGGATAAACGACACAACAAATAGATTTCTCTTGAGAAATATTAAACTTCAACTTTAAGTCCCTTTAAAAATATAATTTCTTCTATTAAAACCTGAATCAGTGACTCATTTATCGAAAGTAGAAGCTGAATGAATATTTTTACCCACTAGCACGTATGGGTAATACCCTCAACCATTTACACATTGACCCAAGAGTGGAACTTTCCCCTAATGACACATTTTCCTGGTAATTTTCCCGGCCATTTACCTGCCTAGTGGCTGCTTTATGGAAGCCATTGGCTTATAAAAACATTCAACTAATTGCTGAATGCATCAATTGCTTGCCTAATTCTGCATAAAATGTGCAAAAGAAAAACCTGGCCATAGAGAAGGCCACAGAAAAGGGGGGAGCAGCAGGGGCAGCAACAGAGGGAGGAACCATCACTGGCAGGGGAGTGACCGCAGCACAGTCAACCGCAGTATATACACACGATGACTAGGCAGGACGAGGACGTCGACGAGGACGAGGACTAGGCATCGCATCTGCGGCAAAGTCAATGGTATATATGGGCCATTGAACACAGATGTGACCCCGAAAGAGAGAGCGAAAGAGAGAGCGAGATCGGGAGCAGGGCTCATGGCTCATGGCTCATGGCGCGTGGAGTGTGCAAAACAATTGCAGTAACCCTCGAGGGAACCTCAGACCAGACCTGACCCCAAATCGATATGAAAACCAGCTAAAAATAGCACACAACAAAACCCCCAAAGACCTCTCCAATTTCACATAAAACACACGAAAAAAAAGCCTTCCCAAAACCTGTGAAAACCCTAAAAATTCAATTTTGAAAATGGCCCAAATGGCAAACAGCTTTTTGGCCCAAAAAAAGGATAAAACTTGCAGGCAGAAAACAATTTTTAATTATGTTTTCAATTAATAATGCGGCAACACATTCTGACGGCAATAAAACAAGAAAATGTAAAAGAAAAAAGGAAGAAAAAATAATACCCAAAAATGTAAAAAATATAAAAAAAATATAGAAAGAAGGGAAAACAAAGAAAAGGCAAAAACTAAGAAGAAAACGAAAGAAAAAATAAAGAAGAAATTATGGGAAAAAGTAAAACTTTTGCGCGTTAATTTAATTACCTCTAAAAAAAAAGAGGGCCTGTGGAAAAGTGGGCTAGGGGCAGGGGCAGGGGTAGGCTTTAACTCCTAATTATTATGCCACACGAAATGGGCCAAAATGGTGCTGCAAATGGGGCGGGAGGGGGTGGAGGCGACACTGAGGTTAACAGCTGTTAACGGCATGGCGTGTTTCGAGTCTTAAGCTTAACAGCCACGAGGCATGAGGCAGGAGCAGCATGTGGCATGAGTCACCTGCAATTGACGTTGAATGGTGCGGAACACCCCTTTAAGCTACATTACGCATACGCAACGAGGCGCCGCCACACGGAAAACCTTTTCCCCAAATGAAAGCACAACAAGGTGAAAAGTTTCCCCCAAACAGGGGGGAGGGGCGGTGTCCGGGGCGGGGTCCTGAAACAATCAAAGTTTGCCAGGAGACGCCACGGGGCACCCTCCTTTTTAACAGCTTGTTTTTACGTTGCTTCGAATTTAAAGGCAGCCTTGCCACACGGCGGGGCACGAAAATCAAAGCCCCAGCCGTCGTAATGTGATAAAAGCCCTGCGCCCCTCCCCCTGCTAAAAAGAAAAGCAAAGAGAAAGGAGTGAAATTGTTGCCTAATGGCTTCATTGCTGATGTCTGGGAGAAAGACAAAAGGGGTCGGTTTCTGATTTCGGTTTGCGGGGGGGCAGGGGCACTGCTCTGGGCCACATTTCGGGCTCACAGCTTCCCTCGTAATTTTCACATTTTATGGGCTGGGGGATCACCATAAGAAAGGCCTTTCAGAGGGCATCTTGTGGTTCAATAATGATAATGAAGTTGAATGTTGGGGAATTTTTGGATAGGAGAAGAAATATGTAGGCCCCAAGCAGAACCTTCCGAAAGGTACAGAAATTAATTAGAAAAAAAGCAACAAATTATAATGAATTTTTTGCACTAGAAAGACTTTTAGAAGAATATTTTAGAATATATTTTTAACCTATTGATTTTACATAATTTTTATGATTTTTGATATATTTTTATTACACTTTTAGTTTCAATAATTTTGTAAAATAATTTCCTTAACAATTTTGTTGGGTTTTCCACATTTTCCACAGCTTTCAGTGGAAGTTTTAACCACTTCACTAGTAAACCAATTTACAGTAAAAACAACTATTAAAAAACGCATCAATTCAATTAAATTTCGAGCATAATTGAATAGAAAAAAGAGCCACAAACAGGCGTATTCGGTGCGCCGTAAAATGATTTATTGGCGGCCTGCAATATCATTTAAGAGAACATAAATTTGATTCAATCATGATTTTCCAATGATGCTTGTCAGCATTTTCCCCCACCCCCACACATGCACTTTGCCATCCCCCTACCCCGCACGCACTATGTTTTCCTTTTTTATTTACACTTAATTAACTGCATTTTCCGGGTAGCTCATAAATTTCACTTGATTAAACCATTTGGCGGCACTACTTTTCCCGAATCGAATCGAAACGAAAAGCCAACGAACGATGCGATGCGGCAATTAATTCATTAAAAATAAAAGAAAACACACACACACACACACACACACATACACATACACAGGAGCCAAGCCAAATCAAACGGAAAACGGGGCACGCTTTTCCATTCTATTTTCAGTTGAGAACCAAAACTTTTCCCGATCCGATCGAAACGCGACGCTTCTCCGATCAACAACAAAACGAGACTGCGGGAAAGTCCCAAAAGAGAGACAGAGAGACGGAGAGAGAGAGAGAGAGAGAGGGAGAGATCTCTGGAGAGTCTTCTCTCCTCTTTGGGGGAAAATCTATTTTTGGTTGAAAAAGCCAGCAACATTTTTCGTAGCAACATTTTCGTGGCTCTCTTTGCTTTCGGTTGGGCAATACGAATACGAATCCGATTTATACCAAAAGTAAATTCGTGTAAAACGGAAATGTCTTAAATATGGCCATGGGCCGCCGGGATTAAGCGATCCACGAAGGAAGCGAGGAGGAGGAGGGGAGGAAACTGACGAAAAATTCAATTACTCAAACCATTTGGTAGGGAGAAATGAAGGCTACCTTTCCTTGAGGAGAAACGAAGTCTTTGATACCCTTTAGGCAGATATGGACACTCTTTCTATGGCAGATATGGAACAAAGGTTGAAGGCTTCAGAACATGGTCGCCGGATGATAGGGGAGGATGAGGAGGATGATATAGGATGATGGGGATAATGATCATCATATATGATATGGAAATTATATCCTCAAGAATATTGGGCTCCAATTTGATCAGCTCTGATTCCAATCCCTAGGAAGTTCTACTCCAGTTTTCTCTATCTCTAGTTTTTCTGTCTTTTCTCTCCCGAAACAAACCTCTCCAGGAATTCAACGAACCCTCCTGCTGTAAGGGCATGGGAAAATCTCGTATTTAAATTACAAAATAAACAATTAGATTTCTCTGGAAAAGTAAGTGAATGAAAGACACAGCTTTTGGCCCCAAACACACACACACCGACACACTCAAATGAAATGCCAAATGCAGAGATGCAGGAAGGAAAACAATGAAAAGAAAATATTCATGAGGAAAATGATTCCGCCACCCAATTTTTGATAGCAGCAAGAGGGTCGGACTTTCTATAGATGGAGGGGAGGACGCTCTCTGCACAGATGGTAGGACTAGAGCGAGGGCTCTATATAGGTAATACAATATCACTCAAGATGAACAAGTTTTCAGTTTCACTTACAGCAAAAGGGGGGAGAGGCAGGGGCAGTGGCATCTGCAGAAGGAGGAGGCAGTGGCATCTGCAGAGGGAAGTGGAGTATCTGCAGTCGGAATATCTGCGAAAAGAATGGAGCTGGGGGGGCGGGTCTGGGGGCACTGCCAATGCAAATAAGTCAAGTCAAAATTAATTTACATTTTACAACAGCAACGAACGGAATCCATCAGCAGCAGCAGCGACAGCAGCGACAGCAGAAACCCACAACAAAATATTGACTTAGGAAAAGAGAAAAAATATATACGAACCCCTTGCATACTTTCTGGGGGGATGTTCCCAGCAGAACTGAGAAATTGGTGGGGCGGCAGTCAGACAAAGCAACGAAAATTGGCAAAAAAGAGTCAGAGAGGAGGAGAGGCCAGAAAATACCCTAGGACACCCCCAAAACAGCAGCTCCCTTGCCCCCTCCTCTGGACTCCTTTAGAGTTCTTAAAGTTCCATAAAGTTTAATGCATGGTATACCCAGTAGAATCCTCCAGGAATCCTCTACAAAACACCCCTCGAAATTCCCCTTTGGACTGTCCCAAACAGCAGCTCAATTCCTCTATTCTTTCGAGCACTTTTTCCGAACCGCTCTTAAAGTTTTCCGCCAACTCCAGAGTGGAGAGGTTTTCCTCCCTCCCCCCTGCTGCCACTGCCACTACATTTTCCTGTGTTTTCCTTTCAATTTTCTGTTTAGTCAACTGTCAAGCCAGTGGAAAATTAGAGTGGAAAATTAGCGCCCTGATGGAGCAAACTAAAAAAAAGAAAACTACTTCCACTACAAGTTTGCTCCTGCTGTTGCTCTTCGTCATGCAACAATTTTTGCAGCCACAGAACATGCAAAGTCATGGCCCCACACACACACACACAAACACACACAAACACACACACACCGAAGGGGACGCGTATATTAGTCATGCCAGTGATGGCTAATCCAGGTGGAGGAGGAAGGGAGGGGTGTGGCCGGTAAGGGTTTGACTTTTTGACAGCAAAAAAGGGACTTTGAAAAACAGTCGTGGATCACCAAAGACAGTGGCGGGAGGACAGGACAGAAATAGTCTTCCTTCTACAGTGGTGGCAGAAACATTGGCTCACCTTGTCCCCCCGTCCCCCCTTGTGTATCGATGAGAACATTTTAATAGGGCGACAGGGAGTAGGGAGCCACTCATGGGGCAAACCACCTTGACAGCACTTCGTCTGCTGCTTCGTCTGCTGCTGCCATACATCAAAAGCAATTGCTGTGCCCCGCCCCCACTCGATTCAACGCCAGTGAACCCCAGACAATGCATCTGGAAATATATTTAGATATATGTATAGCATGCATAGTCCACTCTTTTAGCATCCATAGCAAGTCTCGACTTGTCCCAAGAAGCATTCCGAATTCATGGCTCATTCCTCCCTAGAATCATGGTTTATTTCTCCCTAGAACTGCTCTGAATCCCCGGCCCTTTCCTCGTACTCCTCCCAGCACCCAATCGCAGCCCTTTCTGAACTTTTATGCTAGTGCCACACGCTATTTTTACAAACAATTTTGCCAGTTGACAAGCGCCAAGAATCATGAAGGGGCAGACACACACACACACCACAGAAGGGGGGAGGCAGGGGCATCCCCCTACGATAACATGGCAACTAAGTGGCTGGCTCCTCCACAGGAGAAGCGAGAGGGAGCTCCCTGTGTCCCTGGCTTGTTAGTTGCATACTTCTCCTATTTTTTGTGGCCAAAGTCAATACATGGCGTGGCATGGACTTTGGTTTCCTCTGACATTTTGGCACTTGACGAAGACTAATTGCAGTTAATGTGGCATGAAAACAGCATCATCTATCGGTTACGTAAAGTGCGGCCACAATCACACAGTTTAGGGCCTAATTAGGTAAACTACTTGCATTAATTAACAACGAAACACCAAGACACAAAAACACACAAACAAACACCGAGGCGGCATTTGGTTTATCAAAAATTTCAAGGCTATTAATAGCAGGACAAGGAGGCGACCACAAGAGGCGGCAACAAGAGGCAACAACGGCGGGGCAGACACTTTCACCAACAAACCAAAATTCTTTCCATAAACAAAACAGTTGTCGGACTCTCCAGAGAGACTTTTGGGGAGAGAGAGAAAGGAAAAGAGTGTGAACGAGTGGGCGAATCATTTCGAAAAACAAATTGTGTTTCTTCAACGAAGTTCAAGGTCTCCAGAATTAGTTCTGAAAAGAATTTAATTGGAGGTTCTTTGATTTTTGGTTGTTAAAGGAAAAAAACGAAAGGGAACGTTGTGAGCCGCGGCAAAGGCCGCGTCAGTGCTTTATACCCGAGGTTCTCAGTCTGCTCTCCTATGAGTCAATGACTGGGTATTCCCCAAGAGGCATGCAACCATAGATATATGTAAGGTGCAGAGATCTTTTTTGTCTCCTACTTTAATTTATATAAATAACACCAGTGGCGCACCAGCGGCGCACCAGCGATGGTGCCACACTCTCAAACATGTGCCACACTCTCAAACTAGGCGTGTCTGTGGCTCCGACAAAATAAATTGCGTCAAGTTCAACGTGCCGCCAAATGTCGAAGAAGACAACAACAAAATGGGGAAGTGGAAAGCGGAAAGGAAGCTTGCAACTAAAAATAAATTATAAAAAATAAAATAGCGGACACGTTGAGGAGGAAATATTTAGAAAAATAGGGGGAAAAAACTGTCAACGTGCCTCATAATTAATTGCAACACTGCAGCGCTGCCACAGGGGCAAGTTCTTGCCTCTTCGTTAGGATATGCAGCACGTGCGTGAGCATTAACTACGAGAAAAAAGAAAATACCAGGGGAAAACTTTTGAGTGATCAGAGAAGGAAGGAAACCCCCCTAAAAAGGAAGGAAAATATGCAGGAATCCCCCACATAAAAGGAAACTTCACACATGAGGCAGGAACGGAAGGAGGAAAGCAGGAGGCAGAAAGGAGTTGTGACATGAAAATCAGGCGGATTTTAATGGCAGATGAGTTCACGCCTCCATAATTTATGGTCTCTCATTAGAAGCTGCTGTAATTTCATCATTTTTCAAACTAAAACTTCAACAAAAAAAGCAGAAGGGGTGGACAAACAAGAGGGGGAAGAAGGAGGCAGAAGGTGGGGTTAGAGTTCTCCACCAAAATGGAGGAAAAATAGAAGGGGTTAAAGTTGGGACATGCAGAAATCATTAATTATTGTAGGAAATCCCGCCAAAACACTTAAATTTCTCTTTGAAAATAGTTTATTTCCAAATATTATGTCACTCTCTCGCTCTCACTCTCTCTCTCTGGTTTACATCCAAGAAACATTGCAAAACACCCAACCCTTCTAAGGCCTCTTCTTTCGAGGGCTTATGATGGTATTCCATCCATAAATTCCCGCGTAAACCACACAAATCACACACTGATTATTACAGCATAAAACGCACATGAAACCATTCCGAGAACATCAATAAAACATAAAGAATGGAGCTCCGCATATTACGGGGTATCATTCTCTCATCTTTTATGGGCAATGAGGCAACATTTGCATGTTGTTTGGGGCAACAATGTTGTCGCCGCTCCACCATCCTCTGTGCCCCACTATGCACCCCCGAAAGTGTTGACAACCAGAAGGTTGTGGCAACCAGGTTGCTCTTTTGGGGACACCCTACTTCAAGTAGGGTATCAAGATTATGCAAAGAAGTTTGACAGGGTATTTTTTGGGAATTAATGAATGAGGTTTACTTTTCAATATAACTCTTAGATTTCTTCAAATATTTCCACGAATCTTTATAGTTTTTACTTTAATATGACACTCTTTGATATCTCTGAGTTTCATTATAAATCGGACTCTTAATAGTCAACCAAAGGTCACACGATGTACCTATAATATAACTATCCTTAATTCTCTCAAGTTTCATTGAATTCGGAATAGTTAAATCGTTTAAAGGGTCAGTTCTTTATCATATAACTCATGAATTTCTTCATAACATTCCTTTCCATAACCCTCCTACTTTTTCCTGGGTTTCCTTGTCTTTCAAAATCTTTTTTCCAGGTGTAGAAGTGTATTTCCATCTTCGTTCTCCTCCCAACTCTTCCCCACATTCCTGATTCACTCTCTTCTCTGTCTTTTCGCACTCTGCCCTGAGTATTTTTAAACTTTTATGCTCGTCTACTCCGTCGGATGTCACATAATTATGAGGCGGGCACACACGCTGCTCATGCTGCTGCTCATGCCACACGTCGCATCGTCTGAGAAGGCGGCAGTCGGCAGTGGGGCGTTCATTATTTAAGCCTTTTATGCGTGAGAGCATGGGAACTACGTAGGGAACTTTCCACTCCATGCATGCACTATGCTCTTATGCAGAATATGTGGTAAAAAAATATGTTTGCCAGCAGTTGAGTTGAGTTTTTCTGTTTTTTTACGATGCGCTAACTGGTGGCACACACAGGACACACTCGTGCACAGGCGCCACTCTCCTCTGGCCCTGGCCCTAGCCCTGTGTCTGCCTCTGCCTGTGTCCTGTCTGTGTGTTTGCCTTTGGCTTCTGTGTGTCTCGTGGTTCGTGTCTGGTCATAAAGTCAATTAAACATATATAAATTTAATGAGTATGCCAGTCCGGTCCAAGAGTCGAGGGCTTAATGAGCTGCCCGATGAAAGCTGCGCTCAGGTGCGGTGCATCATCGTCGGAGAGATGCAGATAAATCATATGAAATCGAGATTATTACTAAGGATAAAAGGAAAGTACTTTCAAAGGTACTCCAAAGTGGGAAATCTATATGAAAACAGCATTAAATTAATAGTAAATTAATGTAAGTAAATTCATAGTAATTTAAATGTAAATTATTAAAAGAATTAATGCCTTAAATATCGCTTCAGATCCGATCATAACTTTGCACTTAAATTCACAAAAATTATAAGAATAATTTCCTTATTTTTACCATATTTTCCTCTGCACAGTTTTGCACTTTCTCCCCAATCTCTTGGATCCCTTAAGCCACTTACAATCATAATTACCCTGGTGGAGAGATGTTCATCGAATGAACGCCCAAATGCCAAGAAAATCCCCAAGAAATCCGCTTACCTGCAAAGACAAAAAACAGAATACAAAACAAATTAGAATTTGGAAATACGATTATAATGAGGGGGCGGGTGCAGGGGGAAAATCCAATTAAAGTTCAGTTAAATACAAGGAAAAATCCAAAGCCCAACCCACAAACTAATTAGCAACAAGAAAGAGATTAAGTTACCAGCGAGAGGCGAGGAGGATAAGACAGAGCTCAAGGCCAGAAATATCAACAACAATTAGTAGGCCAAAAATGCCAAGGAATATCAAGAAACATTTAAAATTCCCTTTTCGCTGGATAAATATTGCGAAATTCCTCGAGTTTCGCGTGGAAAAACTAGCCCCCAAATGGGTTCGTTCCTGGGGCTTCATTTTCCGCTTCAAGTGTAGTTAATACCAGGAAAATTCCTTTGGTCTACCGAAAAGTGGCGGAGGATGGCAGAGGGAGGGGGAAGAGGGGGAAAACTGGCTACAATGGCCATCATCTGGCATTCAGCGAAGAGCAAACCATGTCCGTCCGTCCGTCAGGCGGGCGGGGGCAGGCAGCTTCCTGTCTTATGCTCTCTAATATCCGTTTTACTCGTTATCCTTTTCTTACTCCTCCTCTGCTTTTTTTGGGATTTCTTTCATCGTTTTATCCACTTTGCTCTGGCTGTTGCTGTTGTTGCACTTTGACATGTGTAAGTGGCTGTCAAGCGTCACAGAATGATATTTTTCCTGCCATTCAGGCACCTTCTGTCCATTGTAGTCCCTTTTTTTCTCCTTTTCGTGTGTTGTCCTGCAGGTCCTTCCGCTGTTGATTTTATTTACATTTCTAGGATTTTTTTTGAACCCAAACCCCCCTCTAGTCTCTTTACCCCTTTTTGCATTTTTTGGGGACACTTATGCTAATATTTTCAGAGGCCGAGAGGGTTTCCCCCCACTCATTCTGTTTGCACTCCTGCCAATCCTTGGCTACAAATTGAGGAATCGGTGTCCCCTTTCCAACAAAAAGATAGCCAACTTTTAGGCTTAGCGGGGAAATCTCTTATATGCCGAGGAAATCTCCAAAGAAAGGAGAGACGTCTGATTGGGGTATTCGACCCTTGACATGGGAGGAGCAACCAATTACTTAAACGCAGCCCTCAAGGAGAGAACTCCTTGCCCTTGGGCGTTGCTATGGTCTCGAAACCAATACGGAAATGAAGGACAACTTTTTGAGGGGAAACTTGGAAACTTCTCTCACGACTCAAGACTTGCAATCTTCTATTATAACATTCATGGAATATGTCCCTAAAGGTCTTTGGTGTTAAATACGGAAACACACAAACAAATTAACCTTTTCTAGCCCGAATCTAAGAAATCTACACCAAAGGAATAACCTTTCAGAGTCCTTATCCAAGAACCCATAGAAAATACCCCAGCAAAAGTTCAATTTGGAAACAAAATAACCTTTAAACTCCAATTAAGGCAACCCAAATGCTCTAACCTATCAAATGTCCCCCTCGAAAGGGAACCCTTAAATGGTATAATAGGAACCCCACGCAAAAAAGCGAAACAAACTTTCAAGTTTAGGGTTTTTCATAATCCCTGACCCTTCCACTTCCACTTGCAGACTCGAAAAAACAGTTCCACATTTAATAAACTGCAGCCATAGAGGAGAGCAGATCTCCCATGGAAACCCGAATCTGCATCCCTCGGACCCTCGGAGCAGCACAAAAGTTTCTCATTAAAATTAAACTTTGTTGCATTACCAGAAAACTTGCTTACATCCTGGCGTACTCCTCCATTGGCCGGGGCTACCATCGTGGCATGTGAGGAGACCTTTCAAATCCCTGGAGCAAACGAGTGTCTTTAAACTGATAATTGGATTTAATTTTTGAATAGACACACGAGAAAGGCAGCGGCAGCGGCAGGAGCAAAGGCAGGAGAAAGAGCCATAGACTGGACCTCGGGACAAGACAAAACCCATTAACATTTTCAGTCATCTAACCCATAAGCCATAGACATAGGGCCATACACAGCTCCATGCGAGATATGAAAGGCATAAGCATGGCCATGGGCACTAGCATGGGTCTGGGTCTGTGCTTTTGGGCCTCTGTTTACAGGGTATTTGTGGAGTACAGGAGGTATTTTGGAATCGAGAAAATGTATGTTTAAGCTGAAAGGAAGGTTGGAAGGTTTAGACCCCACATAGTTTATAGAACCCATACAACATCAATAGATCTTGCTATTTCAATCTGTTCAAAGTTTCAGCATCTAAAAAAAGACACCAAGGGATCCATGAAAACTCTTTTAAGTATTCCACAGTATTTCCCAGTCGTAACCCTCTCTGGAAGCCTCTCTTTATTGTTCCTTTTTGAAACTGTGAAAATTTTGACATGTGCTTGCCACATAACAATGAGGTACGTGGGCGAAGCAGGGTGACGGGCGAGGCGGGGCGGGGCATTCCCCCTGGAGTGTCGCATAAATATTCATTTTCTTGACTTTAACGTTGTCGAAAGGGTGACTGCTCCACAGCGCCACTCCTCACCCCTCCCACCTCTCTGCGTCGCTCCCTTGTTGACTGCTGCATCAAATGCGTGTTATATAATCCCCTTAGAGCTGCCACGGGGCTAATTTTTAATTTTTATGGTTCACAAGCCGCCCGCCTCCTGCCGCCCACCCTTTCGGCGGAGAGGAGAGCTCATAAAATGAATAATTGCCACTTTTTGGCTCCAGTAGCTCCCAGTAGCTCCCCGTTCGCTCGCTCGTTGGATGCTAATAAAGCGGGAGACCCCCCCCGACCAACCCCCCACCAAAGCCAGCGAAAGGGCAGTCTGGACACCCCAGCATGTCCCCAATTTCCCCTTCAAACAAATGGAGATTAATTTTATTATAATGTTTCCCGACTCTGGCGACTTCCCCTTTCTGGGCTGCTTTACTTTTTGGGGTCTGGCATTAAATTAATTTGTGGGGCTACTGTGTACGTGGATTGTGCTTTTCCTTTTCTTTTTTCTGCTTTTTGCGTGCTGTTGTTTGACCAGCAAAACAGCTCCATGGATACTCCCACAGAGTGGAGTGGATGTGTATGTGGATACCGAGTACTTGATTACATCCGTGAATATTATGGGTGCACTCGTTTCAGCGTTTGAGTGCCGGCATGTGGTTTTTGGATTTAAATGAGTGCCCCCCACCCCACCCCCCTTTGGATCCCTTTTGATGTGCTCCTTATGCGAGTGGCTTTGTCGAGGACTTCGAGGACTTGGCTTGGCCGTTTGACAGGAGCTTAGGCGTTTAATGGGGAGATTAAGACTGGATATTGGCTATAAAATATGTACAGTGTGTGGCAAGCACCCAAGGAATATGTTTGGCATTTGGTTCGAATGGCGAAAAGACGAGGCAATTTGGCTAGAAGTGTCCCTGGGGGTAAGTATTGTGGGTGAGGGTTAAGATTTGTTCTAAAATAGGACAAAATACTCCCAAAAATACCAACTAAATTTTAAATAATCAAAGCTTTAAAATTGTATTTTAAAACTGGTTGAAAACTGTCCTAAAAGTGTAATGAAACTGTATTAGTTCACTAATAAATGTGTACTAAAAGCTTACTATATTTTTAAGAGTTTCACTACATTCACTCAGTGTACTAAAACTGTTCCAGCTGTGTTCTAAAAACTGTCATATTTTTTTAACTGTACTAAATTTTGTTTATGCTCGTTTTAAAATTGTACCAAAATTAGGATGAACCTGTACTAAAATCCTGCTAAAATGTACTAAACCCACAAAAAGATCTTAAAACTGAAGTGTACTAAACATTTACTCGAGTTCATAATAGTAGACTAAAAATGTAGTAACCATGTACTAAAAAATGTACTAAAAATTTACCAAACAAAATGTACTAATAATTTACTAAAGCTACAGAAAGAGTTCTTAAAAAATGTTTTAGAAATGAAAAAAGTGTACTAAAATGTGTACTAAAAAAAAAGGTCGTCTAGTGTTTATCACTTTCATGGCAGGCCTCTCACATTCTAGACAAATATTTGGCTGTACATTTCCCTTGCACAGGAATTTAATTTTCCAATTTCCCCCATCAAAACCCCATTGGAGTCCCCAAAACATCGAGAGGCAGAGCAAACGAAACGCAACGCAACAGCCCAATCTGCCAGATATTTGTATAATGCTTATGGCCCTAAAAGGACACAAATCCAGACACTCCAAAACAATCATACGGCTGAGTCAACAACGACATGAACGACAAACGAACGAACGAACGTTGGGGTTTTTGGGAAGAGCTTTCCGAGAGGGCGGTGCTCTCTGTGGCTGGATCTGTGACAGGATTGAGAGTGGATGTTCGGCAGAACAGGAACAGAAACAGAAACTCTGTTATGCATAAATCACTTTCACTTGTTTACACAAATATAGGCGCAGAGTCGAGTGCTATATAGAACTCTGAAATAAAAATGTGTTGCTGCTGCTTTTCTCCTGCTCTCCGTCCGCCCTCAGCTTAACGAAATTTTCAATTTTTTCCCCCAAGTTGTTGTTTCATTTTTGCCGCCACAGCAGAAAGCAAAGGCCCCCAAAGGCTCCCACTCAGAGAGGGAGAAAGGACACAGACCCATGGGCAGCAGGACCGGACGTAGGGTATCCAGGTCCAGACCCCCCAAAAACAGTCCACACCCACGGGGCGGAGTCCATTTCCACCCACACACACATTGGCAAATATTGAAAGGGAATAATAACAACAGTTAAGCAAACAATGTGCCTGCCACCCGCCGCCCACTGCCTGCCGCCCAGGTCACGTTCCAGGGCTTAAGCCTACCCAGGAAAACCCAGGGAAACCAAGGGAAGGGGGAGTGCAGGACCAGGTCTGAGGTCTGAGGTCCCAGGGAGTGTTGGCATGGAATGCAGGAAAGGAATATTATTCCCCGAGTTGAATAAACAATTTAAACGATACAATGCATATTTATACCCTGCAGATAGAGGAGAGTAACGGCACAGAAAGAGTCTACGAGGAGATACCTTTGCGATCCAATGTTTTTTACTACTAAAGATGATGAAAACAACTTCAAAGGAGAGGTTAACTCTCACTGTTCACTTTTTAGACCCATATATAGTAGTATTTCCTATCCCTTTTTCAAAAATGATACCACATAAAGTGTTAAAGAAACTCCCAGGCGGAGCTAGCACTCATCGTACAACCTTTTTCTATTTTTAGACTCATAAATTGTAATATTTTTTAGCTATGTTCCAAAAATGTTTACGTACTGAAAACTTTTACATTAAAAAGTGAAGAAAATTGTTTCTCAGTAGATCAAGAACTACATTTTCCTAAAGGGTATTCCCCTGTCGAAGGGCTTTACTATTTACCTTCTCCCCGTGTATTTTACCCAATATTATTCCACAAAATGTAAAATTAATACGCAATCCACTGCCACCAGATGGAAGGAATGGAATTTCTACCCCCAGGAATGATATTTATTCACGTAGTCAATTGGCACTGTCGCTGAAATACTTCCCCTTGGAGGAGGGTGCGACATATCCCGTACACTTTATAAGCTCGGATTTAATCCCCCCAATTCCTAATGAGAACTAAACAACAGATCTGTATGTATATCCCCCTGCCCCCGCCCCACTCCCGCTCTCCTCTATTGCCCGCCAATTAAGTTGATGGCCTAATAACACATTTGCCTCAATTAAATCAACACACGGACACACGCCGGAGCATTCACATCAAAATAAATAAACAATGAACCGCTCCAAAAACAAGCTACGAAAAAAACTTTCGCCAAAGAGAACAAAACAATTCCAGATTCCAGGCGAAACAGGGGAAACTTCAGGGAAAAAGTTTTGTGTCAAAACTTTGGCAAAACTCTAACTTTGTTTTGCTATTAGCCAAAAAAAACAGAAAACAAAAAAGCGACAGGAGGGAGGGACTTGGGCCCAGACTTTGTGGCCCACGCGTGCTGTCAAATTATCTAGGGAAATTATTTTTTAACACGCATCCAAAAATAACACCAACAAGCGACAAGGACAGCGTGGGGAAACCACTTTGGGAATACATTCTACTATTTGCAGGCGGGAAATGGGATATTTTTGGGATATAAGGCAAATGGTTATGGGATGTAGATGTGGATGCAGATGTAGATGTCTTTATGGAGGGAGTGAAAGATGGTAGCTATGGAAAATATGGGTTTTAAAGATAAATAACTTGTAAATATATTAATTTTCTATATATGCTATATTTTCAGCGTTTTTTCTGTGAAACAACACTCATTCAGTATCCCTTCTATGAGAATCTACCTCCATTTACTGCCCAAAACACATCCTTTCATTAGTTAAAGTACATCCCCCCTTGCCACACTGCCTCTACCCACTTTCAAACACCTAAATAACTAAAACACTCCCACAACAATCAGTCGGAAAACAAGTTTATTTGAATTTCCATTAACTTTCCCATTTTCCATGGAAAACACAACTATTTACACACCACCCGAACCGAACAGAACCGAACCGAACCGAAAACCATCCTTAATTAACCCCCAAAAACAATTTCAAGTGCCAAAGCGGAAAACAACAAAAATATTTGCACTACAATTTGGCCAAAAAACCCGAGAACAGGCAACAAGGAGGCTCTCTGGAGGCCCTCATTTCCCAACATTTCCCCCTAGGCTCTTTGCCTCTCCTCTACCACTCTTTCAGCGGTAGTTTTCCCATTCTTTCAGAGGGATTTTCCGCACTCTTTCGGAGGGATTTCTCTGTCCGTGGCACCTGGCACCTGCGGCTTGTTGGCCAAGTTATCAGCGTGCCATGTATTTCGAAGGTAAGTTTGCGTTTAATTCGACCACAAATCACAGGACGGTCACAAGAGGCGAATATTTCCAGATATGACTTTCTTATAAGTTCGTTCCGTTTGTGGCACGCAAAGTAATTTTTCAATTTTATGCCACACGACACGGCTGCTCGGCTGCGCGGCTGATAGGCCGCTCACGATTTCCGCTGACTTGACAAATCGTGCAGAAATGAAATGTAAACCTTTTCTTTTTCTCTTTTTATTTGGTTTTGGTTTTATTCCTTTCTTTTCTTTCTTTCTTTTTTGATTATTACGTGCGCGTGTTGCCAAACACGAAAGCCGCACATCACGGGAGACGAGAGGAGGCCTCCTCCAGCAGGACGATGATGATGATGACGATGATTTGCAGATGAGAAGGCATAACCCAGAGGACTCCCCAAAGGGACGCACACAGGTCCTGGCCCTGGGTATGGCTCCTAATATGTTCTGGGGCCTGCGGTCCGGTGCGACGCTTAAGTGAAATCAACGAGAAATATATCCATTTATCTAAAGTAAGAAATCAGAGAGCAATCAAAGGCATTGGGAGACCGCAAGGATACTCTAAGATTTGCAGGGGATTTTTGGTATTTTCAAACAAATAATACCGTAAAAATACCAAATGAAATACCGGAAATACTGAGAGAGAAAAATACTTAAAAACAGATAAAATACCAAAAAATACTGAAATTTCAGAAAAATACAATTACAACAACAAAAATACTGAAAAGTACCGAATAATACTGATAAAATACCAAAAGCTCGGAGAAACACATAAAAAATACTGATAAAATACTGAAAATGTTCCAAATTCTCTCCTTCAATTACTGAAAATCACCTTTTAATAAGTACTATACTTCTCCTCAGCTAATATACCTTCAGTACCCAAAAAATACCAAAGATAATACCCAAAAATACCTCTGAAAAGGTACGAATTTTCCTCCTTTAGCTAATGTACTCTCAGACAAAAGCGCCGCCCCCCCTCACGCCTCCTGCACTATAAAAGGAATGAGGGAAATCACAGCAAGAAGCCCACTCAGTGGCTGCCTCAAACGTTAACACTCCGCCATTCATCACTCGCCGGCAAAGTGGAGCCAGTAAAAACAGTAAGTCCGCCAGAAGGAGCCCTAAAAAAGTAAAGACAGCAGAGGGAGGGGGGATACAGTAGAGGGAGAAACAGTAAGAGGAAAAGCGCATGAGGTTTTCCTTTGGTTCTGGCTGAAAGATGAATGACTTGACAAATGCTTTGGTCATGAATCAAATATCAATTTGACAAGCGGCAAAGCCCCTCCACTCCTTGGGGGGTAGAAACTCAGGTGGCACTCCCCCACCCCCTTTCATACTGCCAACTTAATTCAATTTAATTGTGGCTCAAACGTTGTAAATGACGCCGCCGCACGATTTTCGGCCAAAGATTAAAGTTCTTGGGGGGCAACAAGAAGGAGAGAGATTAATGAAAAACTTTATCGTTGCACTTGCCGGGAAAATTGTCTGGGAAAAGTGTCTATTGAGTTTAGCTGCAAGTTAGATTGGCTGCCGTTCAGCATAAAAGAGACGAGGCAGAAGAAGAACCAGCCAAAACCATCAAAAACTTGATGACGTTTCATTAACAAGTGCCATCTGGGGGCAGGGGGCGGGGTCTGAGGACACTCCATGTCTCAAGGGGAATTTGCATGCACACAGACTCACATTTCACATTAATTATAAACAAAAGCACTGGCAGGGCAGGGCAGTCGCTGGGGGATGTGCAGGGGGAGGGGGAGTTGATTAATAGTGTGCAAGTGGCAGGCATTTCCAAAAATCCTGTCGCTGATAGATAAATGAAAGGCCAACAAAAAACAGCAAAAACAATTAAGCAAAAAAATACAAAACAAAACGAGACGAAACGAAACGGTGAATGGCAGATAAGAGCAGAGCAGAGCAGAGCGGCGTCACCTGTGAGTACCTCGGCAGACATCATCCATCCCCTCCCCTCCCCTCCTCTCGTCCATCCTCTTCCTGTTTCTCTTCCCTTTATCAACGCGCGACACAGGAATAGTTCTTCCTGGCATTCATTTTTATTGCCACTGTACCCCGAAAAAAATCGCAAAAAATATATCTGCTGCTGAAACTAAAACCGGAACCTCCCAGCCGGATGCCAAATGCCGGGCACAGTCCGTTCGTTTTATGCAATATGTCGCCAGTCGATAGGAATACTCCCACTCCTGCTCCCTACTCCTATTTCTACTCCCTTTTCCTACTCCTCTCTCCCTACTCCTCTTTCTCTTGCTCTCTCATTGCCATGCAAATCTATGCCAAATGCAGGCCACATTTATGCCAAAGAAAGGCACCAACAAAAAAAGGGTAATATTCTTTTCCATGTGTCTATATGGGGGACAAAATCCAAGTTTTTCCAGCTAAAAGGTTTTTATTTTTATTTTGCTTTTCCCCCCCCTCTGAAAGCATCATTTACGCCGTCAAGCGTCATCGCTTTTTTCATTCAATATTTAAAAAAGTAACGTAAATGCATCAGAGTAAAGTGTTAAGGGGGGAAAATGGAGAAAATGGGGACATAAATGGGGTGCAAGGAGAGCGAGAGAAAGGGGGTGGGGCCCGGATTAGAAAAGGTAACCCAGAGCCGAGCGGAATGCATTTTTCAATGTGGATTTTCTGGGAGTTGCAGAAATTTGCATTTCCCCTACCGAAACATTCCAAATGAGGTTTTGAGGTGGCTTTCCCCCCGCCCCCGTTTCCCCCGGGCTGACAGAGCGCTTCTCTGCTGAAATGTGGTTTCTGTCTGTGGGAATGGTTTTCGTTATATTATTAAAAATTCTCACTCCCAGAGAAGGAGAGAAGCAGTACAGAGGGAGAGGGAGAGGGAGAGAAAGAGTCCTGCCAGAAGTAGGTGGAGAGAACCCTTCTCATTAGTTATCCTGGGGCTCCCAGTAATCCCCCACTCCTGGCAAACCCCTCTCCATCCCCTTCTCAAAACTTGTTAAACAATTTCAAACATTCTCCAAAAAATAAATGCTGACACTCTACTTTCTCCCTCCCCTTTCCTCTTTTCTTTTTTGCGTGTGCAAACGAAACCATCAATTTCTAATAATGTAATTTGGTAAACGTCATTTTGTAGAGCAACCCCCACGCACAGCCCACACACCCCCCGGGGGTGGACTTTTCTATCCTGCTCGCTTTTCATCACGTACAACCAGGGAAAATTTGCATTGCACAGCATAGAAGTCGGAGTCGTGCAAAAAAGTGAGGGAAATGCTCGGAAAATGCTTGTTTAACGAAGGCAGTTAGTCAAATATTTGCAAAGTGCAGCAGTACACAGCGGGGTGGGGAGGCCACTCCCTGGGAAAAACTCCAACTCAATTACTGGCCATGACACCTCACAACAATGCTGCTGGCTGCCGTCTGCCCCTGGGGTGTGGGTGGGGGTGGGGGTTTGAGGGGGTCGCAGATACAATTTATACCCACATCAAATGCAAAATACAAGCCAGAAACATTTGCACGCTCGCAGACTAGAGACCGGGGATTCCCCGTGAATTTAAAGGGGGGTTTAAGGATCTGCAGGCACGGTACCAGGG
The DNA here is from genome assembly GCA_035041765.1 of Drosophila algonquin. Taxonomy (NCBI): domain Eukaryota; kingdom Metazoa; phylum Arthropoda; class Insecta; order Diptera; family Drosophilidae; genus Drosophila; species Drosophila algonquin. The sequence continues at coordinate 387,575 of JAWNKY010001621.1, forward strand.
GTGAACCCAGGGAGGCAATCATTTTCATGGGTGCAAGAAATTAAAATCTAATAACACAGCTCTCTGTCGCTCTGTCGCTCTGTCTCTAAATAAATATTTGCTCTTCCACACACATAAAGTTCTTTAAGCACAACCCCTAGGAAATACTTATATTTTACAATCACCCCCGCTACCCTCCCCCTCCCAAACAGCAAGCAGGGATGGAGTTTAGAAATACAAAATGATTCAACACTCTATAAGCCTCTGGAACAGGGGACTGCAACAGACAGACAGACAGACAGTGAGACATATCCTTCTGGTTATGTATGTCCTGAGGGGGCAACAGCAACCTGTGCAACATTTTGTTGCCACCGTAGCCTTGGGTAAGCTCTGTGTTCTGCAGATTGCTCTTTGTTGTCATGTGCCTGCCCCCTCCCCACCGAAAAAAAGGATGTTTTTTGGTGGTTGCTATCAATGTTTCTGGGCGAGGGTTGATCAATCATTTGGATGGATGGATTATCGCTTAATGATAGTCGGGATAGATCTTCAATTTCCCATATCTTTTGACAGATCTGTTTATAATCTTTTGAGAGATCTTTCGCCAGATCTCTGAGGGATCTTTGACTGCCATGCGGAAGCGTGTCGTTTGAGGTTGATTGGGATATTTATATATTTTATTTTTTATAAATTGTAATATGATTACAACCCTAAAGATACACGTGCCAAAGATGCAGATAAATACTATTTCATGTGAAATAGTAGCTAAAATATATTTCAGAAATATTTTAGGTATATTTTAAAGCATTCTTTCAGCATCTTCCTCCTGCTTTCATCATCGCCTCAATCAACCCTCAAGCAGCTCTTCCTGCCACCCAAAATTAAGCCCCTTTTAAGCCCTTGCAGCCATTAAAAGTCTCATCCCACCCCGAGGAGGATGTTTGTATCTGTGGCAGGTCCATTTACAGGTGGAATCACAACAGAAACTACTCCGAACAGAGTGGGAATCCAGTTACAATTTCCCTTCATTTAGGGGGAAAATTGATGGAAAAGGTAAATTTATAATTTGATTTTTAGTTCAGATTCGATTATGACAGCAGGGGGGCAGCAGGGGGGGAGGCAGCAGCACATATTGGAAAACTCCTTTGTCATCGCCCGTCGTTGGAATGTAATCTTAGCTCTGAAAATTGATTGCAACACCCTTTCGATTTTCCTTTTAGAGCAGTCCCTGATTGATGGCAGAAAATTCCTTCCTTCCTAGCCTTTTCCCTGGGAAAACTCTTTGAAATTCAATATGCAGTTCGCCCTTTCCTCTCCGTTCGGGGGTTCCATTTCCAGGCACCCATTTTCCACCGTATCGAAGGCCAATACAAAATCAATTATGGGAATCAGCGCGCCTTGCGTACCCCCCAACCCTACCCTCCCGCACACTCCTTGCACTCTCCCGCTCTCTCTAGCTCTCTCTCTCTCTCTCTGTGATATATGGGAGGTCCTTGCGTCCTTTCGCATCGTTGTACGTGCGTGTAAAGCAAGTTCTAAGCCTGTGTAAAACTATAAATGGCCCACAGGACACTCTCCTCTCTGGGATGTGTTGTGTGTGTCGCCTGGCAGTAGGCTTAAGTGTGTTTGACTGCGGCTAATATTTATTTCCGGCAAATAAATCCTCTCCACACACACACAACCCCCTTTCCTGGAAGCACAACAAAAGGGAGAGGCACAGGGCAGGCAGTTCGGGGGTTCCACAAACAGCCAAAACAAAGCCACCCAAAAAAAAGAAAGGAGAACAAAAATATATAGCACTAAACCAGGTTATTAATTTCTCACAAAGGGGTCCCCTGCCCCCCTCCCCCCAAAATGATTCCAGAATCATCGCAAAACACCAAAGAAAAAATAAAAAGGGTACATGGATTTTCAGTGTACGTTTGGAGGGAAATTTAAAAGGAAGTTTCAAAGGAAATTTGGAAGAAAATGTGGAAGGAAAATCGGCAGTAGATTGAAGTTTACTTTGAAGTAAAGTTATTTATTTTTTCATAACATATTAAAAATTATAAAGAATCAAAGAAGAAATACCAATGAATTATATTTCAAGAAATTTCTCCCTTTTTTTCGAAATATTTCCACAAAAAAGAGTTGAAAGATTTCTCAAATATGAAATTTTTCTGGGTAACTTCTGGCAGAAATCAATCAAACCGAAACGTGACTGATACTTATGGGTAGTACATTATAAGACACTATGTTTCATTCTTAAATATTCTTATCCAAAAAGGGTATTCCCAGTTCCTAGAACCCCCACAAAAGGTGGTTCACAGTCTGTCCCTCCCCTCCCCGCCCTAAATAATGATGATTTTGCACTGTGGGACACATTCTGGGAGCATTAGTTTTATGGCATTTGTGTCGCAGTCACCAAACCCCCAAAAATCGGCACAAGAATCGTTATTGATAGCCCCCCACAATCCCTATACGAGAGGGAGGGAGGGAAAACAACACAGAGTTCGAGGGGGGAGACAGACAGTTTGAGGGGAAGAAAACAAAAAAAAAAGAAGGTCGAGGGCAAAAAAACGGTAAGCAATACGAAGTGGAAAACAAGGAGAAAGGATGAGCATTACGAATGTTTTCCGAAGGGGGAGGGGGCAGGGCAGACAAGGATGAGTAGTCCTAGTCATAAATTTCCATGTCCACACTTCCCCCCACCTCCCCAGCTCCTCAACCACCTGATCCCCTCTTCTCCTCCCCCTCCCCGCCGCAGTGTCTGTTGTTGTTTGTCGTTTGCTTGTTATATAAAAGTCTTATCACTAGGGTTACGGCTACGGTTTGGGTTACGTCACAGGAGTGCCTGGGGGCCATTCATCTTCTGTCGATTCCTCGAGAGCTGTGTTGTTGTCTCTTCTAATTAGCAACAAATCTCTCTCTGTCTCTCTCTCTCTCTCTCTCTCTGGCCTCCCTCTCCCTCTCTCTGCCTTTTTGACAGCTCTTTAAGGCAAAATATTTAATGCTATTTATCACAACTATTATTTGCAGGAGAGACGGGGAGCGGGAGCGGGGAGCGGGAGAAAAAAGGAAGAACTTGAGAACTTAATCAGAGAAAAAGCACTGCCAAAGGATTCTCAGGCTGAGAGGAAGAGCCTGATAAAAAACGAAGGAAATTGTACACATCTTTCTGTTTTGCTGTTGTTTGGAGTAAAGATTTTTCCATATACCACCTCTCCCCCCACAGAGCAAAAAGTTATGCAAACAATTCTACTTATGAATGCGAATGTGAAACTATAGGGAATGCTGGGGATATATGAGAATATTGAAGCTATTCGAGGGAGTGGAAGGGCTTGAAGAGATGGTGTCTTGATGGAACCGGTATGGAATGATATACTCGATAGAAATGGGGAGAGAAATGGAAAGAAAATATGAAATAAAGTAGAGAAAATTAAATTCTTAGTGGGGGAATACTAAAAGAGTATCAAAAAATACCCTGAAAGTTTATAATTACTCAAAAATACCACAAAATACCTAAAAATATCAAAAAATACTAAAAAGGTAACTACAAAAAGATCCCAAGGCAACCAAGAAGAAACTAAATATCCAACAAATGACAAAATAAAAATAAATAATAATAAAATAAATATAAATATATAAATAATAATATTTAAATAATAATAAATATAAATAATAAATAAAAATACCAAAATAAAATATCATAAAAAACGCTGAAAGTATTACTTAATAATAATATTAAAAATAGGTAGTAATATTTCCATTAAATTATATTGCCAGTCATAAACAGTATAAATATAAAAATAATCTTTAACAGCATTTAAATTGATCAAATAATTCTATACAAATTTCCTTTAAATGTGAAAACTCTCCTACCCCACAGCCCTTAAAGAGTATTTTCCTGAGAAACATTAAGACTTTTCCACATTTATGAATATAAACCGTTTTTAAGCTTAGTTTTCAGTGAGGAGCACAAACTTTATCTCCTCGTTTTTTTCTGGCTGCTGGCTGCTGGCTTCCGTCTTGGCCAGATTTATTTGCAGCCATGTTTTCTTACCTTTCAAATGCACAAAAGACGCAACAGAATCACAACTAAAAGATACAGATATAAGTAGCAGTCAGCATCACAAAAAGATACAAAACAGAAGCATCCCAGAAAATGGAAGCCAAAGCAGCTATGGAATGCATCTCGACGGGAGGCGGGGAGAGGGGTGGGGAAAATCGTTATGCCCCAAAGAAAATGTAAATAATTGCATGAAGAAGAAAATTCTCCATATTTTCTTTTAGAGAAAATCTCAAGAAATGCACAGAAACAATGCAATTATTTTACGAGAGAGTGCGAGAGAGTGCGAGAGAGTGCAGTGCATTTCCGTCGACTAAAAGTTGCACAAATTAATTGCATATTTTCGAAAAGGCCAAAACTTTTTAATTAGTTAAACAAACAACAGGAAGCAGGAAACAGGAAGCCGGAAACAGCCTTCGGCTTTGGCTTTGGCCAAGAGTGAAATTTTAATAAATAAATTTCCCAATAAGCCGAAAAATGCGGCACCCGAAAACACTTGCCGCTTGCAGCTCCTGCTGCCTGCAGCTCCTGCTGCCTGCCGCTGCCTGCTGCCGCTGTTGCAAAGCCGTTTAAAATATGCATTAAGCGATGAAAGGCGACTATATACATATATATTCGTATCCTTTGCAAAAGGAGAGAGTCCTGGACTCGTCAAGAAGGGCAGGATGCCCAGGAAGGAGTGCGAACAAAGTGCAGTGGCAGGCCTCGGTCTCCGTGAAGGAAGCTGCTGCCTGGTGGCTGCTGCCGGCTGCCGGCTGCCCAGGCTGGTTAGTGGCCAAAAATTATGGCTATAATTTTTCACACAGGCAGCAGAGGCGCCAAAGAGGAGGAACCCAGAGGAAAGGCTACTTCCAATAGAGAGAACTTTCCTTTCCACCGATTATCCGCACATAAGCAACAAAAAGCTGCAACTTTTCGGCCATTTTCCAACACAGTTTGTGGCCTTGATGCATGGCCTGTTTTTAGAGGAAAAGCAACCAAAAAGGAAGCAGCAAATACAAGAGAAAAGCGAACTAAAAGAAGGAATAGGTATAGAAAAGGCAACAGCCATAGAAATAGGAAGAATAAAGGAGAAAGCAGAAAGAAAGTCCCGAGGAACTGGGGACATTATAAATCTGTCAGGCTTATTGTTAAATAATGCACAAAAAACTTTACAGTTTTGTGGGCCTTGGAAAACAAAAGGGAGACCGCACTAGAGCGAGGCTAAGGGAAAAGCAGTTTCCAATTTGGTTTTTTGGGGAAAATATTTAAAGATCAGAGGGAAAACTCTAGTGTTTTAAAGGTATTTACTCCCTGGAACACCTAATTCCTCATCTTCTGTTTCATTTTCCCTCATTTCCTTCCATTACCCTCGTATTTAAGGCGAAACGAAGCATGCAACACGTTTCCCCACTGGGCCTCTCCTTCTTCCATGTGCCACTTCTATCCATCTCTTTCCCCTTCTCTCTGTCTCTCTGTCTGCCTCTCCACTTGAGTGCCGTGTCTGGGGAGGGGGGCGGCGGCTACTGTCGACTGTCCTGTCTGATGTGTTTTAAGCATAAGTGCAACGCATTTAGCTGTCAGTGGCGCTGCATTTTCCTGCGAAAGGAAGGTGCCCCGCCGCCTGCTGCTCCAAACTGGTGGCAAGTCTTCGGGCCTTTAATGTCCCGCCTGCGGTGGCCACTAAGTGACGTCAACGCAGAGGCGCCTCCCTGTCAAAGTAGGCGAAAGGCCTCCACCATCAGGGGAGGGAGGTGCCTCGCCTCCTCCAGTGTCCATTCCATGTGCAATCCCCGCAAAAATGGAACCCAAAATCCACCTGAAGGTTCACCCCTTCCGGAAAATTGAAAACTTTAAGCGTATGCCAGGAAAAATATGAATGAAAACTGCAACTGCAACTGCAATTCGGAAAAGGAAAATGGAAGGGAAATGGAGAATGGAAAATAAGGAAGTCTGTAGAGAAGTCGTTGTCCTGGACGTCACATGGCGGACATGCATCGGGGGCATGCAAGAAGTCGGGCATTAATAATGCCAGCAACCGTCCATTAAAATGTGTGGCTCTCTCTCTCTCTCTCTCGCCCCCCCCCCTCTCTCTCTTCCCCTCTCTGCGTGGATAAAGGATAATGCCTCCGAAGGACGTCTGGCCGTAAAATTAACGCAGAAAAATTAAAAAATTATTATGAAAATATGAAATTAAAGGAAAGAAAGAAAATATGCATTTCCCACATAAATTCGAGGCTTAAATGGGGCATGCCGCAGGGCAGAGGCCACAGGGGGGAGGGGAAGGTAAAAAATATTGACAGTTGCATGTGGCACTTCCTTATCGACACACACATCTACATCGGCAACTACATCTGCATCTACCTCTGCCATTGCCGACTGCATAATTATCGATTGTTGGAAATACAGCGAAATGTATTTTATTTTTTTTAATCTTTTAGTTTGGAGGAGAAGGGAAAATGAGGGAAAACTTTTTCTCGTGCATAATGCGCTTCTGGGAAATGCAATTTCCAAATGGATTTCATATATGGAACCGTAAAGTGAATTGAATGAACAGATGAACAGATGATTACGAGGTATTTAAGGAAAATATATTTAAATATGTTTAAAAAAACTACATAAATTACAAATGGAAAATTATAGAGAAATTCAAGTAAAATATAGAGAAATTACGGGAAAACCCCCATTGAAAAACCCCTCCCCAGGGGTATAATCTATGGAAATCTCCTCTCAAAAACACAAACCGAAAAAGAAAAGGCTTATTGAGGAAACTCCAGTGGAAACTGTGTTTGCAAATGCCACAAATATCATGACTTACAGCATCAGAAATCAGAAAACATTTTCCCCCAACCGAAAGAAAATTCCATTTACAGATGGAAGCACACACAAATAAATGGAAAATGGAAAACTCAGTTTTCCAAAACGGCAGAGAGAGATGCAATTTCAAAAGTCAAAATCCAGTAATTGTCTATAGAGAATTTTCCATCTTCTGTGCAAGTTTTCCGCTTCACATGTTCCACCCCCTTCATGGCAGTTGCCATTTCCCATTTCCTACTCCTCAGAGAAGGATATCTAGTGGTTCCTTCGTCCTTCGTCCATCGCCCATCGTCCACTTTCCATCAAAGTCAAAGCAAACAAAAACATTTTGGAATTTATGCAAACGGCGGCTGGCGGCGGGCGGCGGGCGACTGGCGTCTAGCGATTTCAGGGACTGGGAATATAACCATAAATTAGTAGAGTCCCTTCCTTCCTCTCTCTCTCTCTCTCCTCTCTCTCTGTCTCTCTCTCCCTCTGTGTCGCGCGTTGGTCAACGATTTTTGGCCTAAACAGCAGGCTGTACTCCCTGCTAGAGCTCTCTCCCTCTCTCTCTCCTTGGGCGAAAAAGTCTCAATTGCAAATTGCAAAACGGCACTGAGGCATGCAATTTGGCTTGCAACCGCACACACAGCTACACAGCCACACCCACTCATCCGCCCACTCTTCGGCCTCGTCGCACTGGCCGAATATTTGTCGCGAGGCGCTAAGCTGTCAACTGTCAGGCATGCTCGTAGTTGTACTTGCAACAGAAAGAGGCAGAAGCAGAGCTGCCGAAGGATTCAGAGCCACAGCCAGGCGGATGCTGCCACTGGGTGCTTCCGTAAAGGGGGTGGGTGTGGGGGGGGTTGGGTGGGTGTTGCAGCCAAAAAATTGTTAGTTTCCTCTGGCAGGCAGCATTTGGGCAAGTCGCGTGTCGTGCGGCTACTTTATGGGACACCCGCACCCACACCCCTGCCCACAACACGGGCACACTCCCTGGCACCCCTTGGCAACCCATGGAAACCCCTTGTTACCCCCCTGCCTCCGCCACTCCGCCACTGATGATTAGTCCAATAAGTTGTAAAAAGTGTCGCTGCATTCCCTTGGTGATTATCAGGAGAGGTCCCCGAAGGGAAGAGCGAGAGAGGTAGGGGTGGAAGAGGAGAGGGAGAGAGAGAGTGTGCAGTGGGTGGTGTCCCAGAGGGGAGGGGCGAAAGTCACGGTCCAGGGATCGGGGATCAGGGGTTTGTGTTTTTGGGCCTTTTCGTTCCGAGATAAATTTTTGATTTATGACTGAGGCAATAAATGTTCTTCGACTGTTTAATGCATTTTATAATTATGTCCGGGACTGTCGTGGCTGCCGGGATTTCTGGTTATATGGGGGACACACCATATGTGCAAAATTGTACATACGATTATTATGAATTGCCATTTTTATTCTCCCTCTTTTTTCGTGCGGAAAATAGGGCAGAAAATTGGCTTCGATTTGGAAATAAAGGCATGGAATATCCCTCACAATTATTGGAATGGAATTTAGGCACGAAAAAGTTGAAGAAAAAATCCCAAATTAAGAGAGAAGAAATTTGAAAACTTTGATCAAGATATTTCTATGAGTATATGCGTCGGAGGAATACCTCTATAAGTCACTCAGTAAACCCTATAATATTCGCATAATTTTTCCTTATAATTCTTATAAATTCTTATACTTTTTTGTGTCATTTAATGCTGGATTTACTTCAAAATGTGACCTTAATATTGTCTCCATTATAAACTTCTTCATCATCTACGGTATTACATCTCTTCCTCTCCTAATCTCCCCTTTCTTTCATCTCTCCCCGAAATTTCTATCTGTAATCATTATCGGTCTTTTCTTCTCATGAAAAACTAACCTTTCCCTCTCTGTCTCCCGCTGTTTCTAGTATTTTTCTCTCCCTCTAGAAACTAATTTTCTCTTCGAAAACTACAGCCACCACATTTAGCTCTTGGAGTTCATTATCCTTGCAGGTCCTTGATGCTCCCTGATGCTCCTGTTGTTTGCCACCCGCGTGTGTATCAATTTACATTCCATTTGCCTCCTGTGGACATTCTCCGTCCTCCCCTCTCTCATCTGCCCTGGCCTCTTCTTTGCTGTGGAAACCCCCCTCTGGCTTCCTGTTTAGCCGCTCCTTTGGCTTCCTGTTCCTGTTTGCAGTGGCTTTCCGTTTGAAGAACCTTCACTTGCAGTTGACCCAAACATCCATCCATAAAACCCATGCCGAACCATGCCATAACCATTCCCATCCCCATTACATCCTCTACAGCAGAAGGCCTTCCTCTCTCCCGGAGTAGCCCATTCTCTGAAGTGGCAAATCGCCTGCAAAAGCAATGCACTTGACACTTTTGGGAAGCACCAAAGAGTGTGCTTCATCTCGCTGTTCTTCGTTTCATTAGGGATAAAAATTGCCCTCAAGGCAGAGACAGAGGGGAGAGACTCTCAGGGGGAGATTTTCTCCATTTCTTTTGGTTTTTTTGCTAGCCAAAATTTACAGCGTTCGCATTTTCAATTTGCAAATGATAGAAAATGCCTGTGGCAAGAGTACGTGATGGAAGGGAAAAGCTGCTGCTGCTGCTCATTCGAAGAAGAGAAGGGATGGGGTAAAGCCTCTGCTCTTGCCACTCCACATGGATGTATGGTACACCCCTCCCCCCTGCCCCCCTGCCGCTGTTGTTTCCTGTTTATTTGTTCTCACTCTTTCGCCACTCAACACTCCATGGCAACAATTTTAATTCAATTCCATTAAAAGTCGCGTAAGATGGCTGGCACACAGATGGTGTTGCCAGCAGAGAGAGTGGGGTAGGCAGGGTGTTTTCCACCGCCCACCTCCCACCTGTCTGTCTGCCACTTGGCTTTGGCGTCTGCCACACAATCAAACTAATGTTTCAGGCTGAGGCAAAAACTAATGAAGCGAGCAGCAGCGGCAGCAGCGGCAGCGAGAATACGCGACGATTGATTGCTCCCTGGAGGCAGCAAAAGAGAGAGAAAACAAAGAGAGAGAGCGCGAGAGAGAGGGCAAAAGTCATGGAAGGAGAGTGGGAAAATGGGAAAACCTGATGCAATCAAAATCCTCCCCCGAACACCCCCAAAAATCTCAAACGTTGCAGCCCAAAACCCGAAAACTGCAGTTGTTCAGGATTTTCGGGGGGTGGCTTTCGCCAGAAAGGGGGAGGCGGGTGGTATGCGCTGGGTGGTAGGTTGGATAACCCTCCAACACCTCCCCTGGGGTGTACTTTCAAGATGCATATTATAAGACTTGTTAAGTTCCTTTCGCTCGTTAAGATAAGTGAACCGGCAAATGGTGCGACAAGTGTGCGACATCGCAGGAAAACGGAAACAGCTCACCCGCAAAATGATTACCAGCTTAAGATACACGAAATTATACATATCCAAACGACCTTTAGATAAGCCCCACCCCAGCCCACCTTCTGGGGGGGTGTGCTTTTAGGTGTACTTGTGGTTAAAGAGGATTCTAACAGGGGAATCAAAAAGTACATCAAAGCATGAAAAGAGTCCAAGGAGCAAAAGGGGGAGGACTAATAGTTCTGAAAGGGTGCTCTACTCCTAAATGGTTCGAATATTTAAGCTTTATGGTTTGGTAGACTCTTCTTGGGGGATTGCCATGGGTGGATAATGCCAAAAGTTTGGCGAAAATGTTACCGATTCTAAGAATTGTTGCTCAATAGAGCGGATAGTCCTCTCAGTTCAGAAGCCCCACTTAGTTGTAATCACCGAATCGGATATTTGGCAGATAGATACCAGCAATATATCTATGAAAAACATATATTCCACAGGCAACTACAGCCATGAAATTTCGTACTGTCCAAATCCCACTTTTTCCTTAAAATAGTAGGCCTCAGCCCTACAGTCATTACAGCCTTAGAGACACACAAAACATTTCCATTCATTCTCATTCAGATCTTTGTAGAGTTCGGAGTGTTTTACGAGTCGGAGAAATATTTCGAAAAAATCCAATTTCCTATTTTTGTGTCTAGCGAGAAAAGTAAGTAAAAATTTGGAAAATATTTCGGAAAAATAAAATAATATTTTCAGGAAAGAGAAACAAAATGTGCAGCTATCCTTGCTATCCCGCTGCCGCCCTGTGCGCCTGCGGTGGTTGTGGTCCCAGCGGCTTCTACGATCCCACCTTTGGACCCTACAATGGGCCATTCAACTCCTGCTGCGGCCCCAGCGGTCCTCAATTCTGGAGAGGATTTACCTTTTAGACCCGGAGACTGAAGGACTGCCTTGGCTCGCTAACAGAAGAAAATCAGGAAAAGGAAAAGGATTTGTTGTTCTGCCAACAGCTGGTTCAACTTTAACTACGACGACTCGAAAAACAACCGAAAAAAAATTCATAATCTAATATTTATGTGTAAATATGTGTATAGCTGCAATAACTTAGTGCAATAAACTTAGTGTACGCAAGAAGTAAACAATGTGTAATATATTTGACATGTTTTTCAAAGCAAACTTAGGAAAAATCTATAAATATTAGGTACCTTCTTTTGACGGAATTTCCAATTCGATTATATTGATTTTGGATATTAATGCATACCAAAGAAGGGCGAAATATCTCTACAATTGTAGTACCATTTCTGTCATTACATATAGGAGCGCCTGTTCCGTTCTGAGATTGAAATTCACGTAATTGCGACATGCGCACACATGCGCACACATACATTTTCGTTATCTCATGTCACACACAAATAAATCAAGGCATACTTGATTATATCTAAATGTTATTAGATATTTTTAGATATTTTAAGGAAGGTGAAACATTTACGAGCCATTTTGTTGTAGCTCTAAGTATTCCTTGTAAAACTCACCTCAATGTAACCCTGAACACTGTCGCACTGCTGCAGCACCAGTATGGCTGGATTTCCCCTCATTTCGTCCGGCGAACAGGGCGACAGAAACCCACTGTCCGCATCGCTGTGGGTCGACAAAGGCCTTGATTTCCGGATCTTGTACTGCACATGGCGACTGGGCACTGGGCCGGGATTGAAGAGAACGTAATTGGACTCCGTGGGCACTGGCACCGTGTGCGAGCGCTGATCCCGGCGCTGCTCCTGCAGCAGTTGTTGCAAGTGCAACATGTGATCGGTGCTCACGAGCTCCGAAATGGCTCGCTGCTGCTGTTCAAAGGTCGACTTGTCCCCGGATTTCTTTCCACTGCGAAACGGGGAAAGATTCATGAAGGTGAGTTTCTTTTTCATGGAGTGTTGTGCCGGATTCTGGATGGAAGTACTGCCCATTGAGCTGCCCGAATTGGTGGACGTGGAGGACTCCACGAGGGCCGTGGAAGTGGTCTCTGTGTCCTTCGACTCCTGGCTGTTGGACATGCTGGCGGGGTTTTCCAGCTCCTGGAAGAGCTTCTCCAGATTCTGCTGCTCCAGATTGGCGTTCACCAGCTGCTCGTTCGTGTACGGGTTGGGTATGCCAATGTCCATGGTGCACACTCCTGGTTCTATCACGAAGTAATTGTGGTGGTCAAAGTGTATCCTCGCATCCTTGGGCTCGGCACAGCCCTCGGTCTCCGCCTCGGGCAACGCAGAGGTCTCTATGATGATCGTCTCCTCGAGTTCCAGCTCCTCGTTGTCGTAGATCACCTCGGGCACCATTTCATCCTCGTCCTCGCAGACCAGATGCTGGCGCGAACTGAACAGCGGATCCCTGAGGCCGTGGGCTGCGGTGCTGCTGGCACTGGGGTACCGCATGGCTTTCTCGTTGATGAAGTCCACCGGATCGAACAGGCAGTAGTTGTCCATGTGGCGAGTGGCAGCCTTTCGCTGGCGTACGGGCAGATTCTTCAGTTTCTCGGAGTAGTCTGCCGCATCCTCGTTGTTGTTGCCCGATTCCGGTGCCGGTGGCGGGGGAGATATTTCCTGGTTGATCTCCTTGGGGGTTCCCCGATGCAGGGTGGCAAAGAGCCCCCTTGCAATGCAGTTCTTCAACTCGCTGACTCTTCCCTTGTAGGGACTCGACTGGGCAGAGGTGCTGCCGCCCAGAGGCAGCCCCTGGAGATCCTCCAGGCCCAGCTGCTTGCTCAGCTCCTTCCTCTCCTTCTTGCTCAGCACCACCTTGCCCCGGATGGGTGTGTTGGGTGCCGAGTGCAGCAGTCGCGACTCTCGGGAGGGTATCTGTGACAGCGGTGGCGGTGTGGGCGGCGGTGGCTCCCGATACGGCGGTGGGGGGAGCACACTGGTGGTGGCGTAGCTCACGGGCAGGTCGGCAAAGGTCGCCGACGGGGGGCCGTCTGTCTGCATGAACTCCAGCTCCATGTAGTTGCCATATCCCTGCAGGGATTGGGCCTTTTGTCGCTGATTCTGGTTCTGGTTCTCAGTCTTTGTTTGGAGGATCCTTTGGCTCTTACTCTCCCTCTGGCTCTTGGGTTTTGCCCCCAATTGCGGCAGTGGCAGCACCAGCTCCTGCTGCAGCTTCTCCGACTCCTCCTGCTGCTGCTGTTGATGGTGATTCTCCTCATTGGCGTTTCGATCGGACTTCGGAGGAGCACCTCCACCTCGCTGCTTGAACGTTTGACTGGACATTGCCTGTCGCTATTTCATTGTTGGTTTTCCACTTTTCACACTCAAATTTTAATATACGCTTTCCATTGTAATGGTTTCATAAATCTTCATCTTTATGGCGCAAAAAAACACACAGTAGACATTTAATGGTTTTTCTAGTCACAAAAACAGGAAAAGGGGAAAAAGGGGGGGGACGGGGAAAAGGGGTTTCCCCTCTCCAGTTGCTTGTATTTCTGTTTTGTAATTGGATTTTTGTGAGAGAGCTTGATGCATGTCAAAGTTAAATTAAAACTGACCCACACACACACACACACACACAGAGGACGCAGCAGCACGAGGACACACAGACTTGCTCTCTCTCTCGCTCTCTCTCGCTTCTCTCTTTTTTCATGGTCATGGTTACGTGGTCCGTGGTTTTGTCTGTTTTTGAAGTGTGTGTTTTCCAGGCAATCCTCAAACGCAAAACGCAAAACAATGCCCCCCCAACCAGCCGGCAGCTCGCCAGGTTTTTTATAATTTGTCTACAAAAGCAATTAACAGAAGGGCCGAGCCATGGCGTGGCGTGGCGTGGCGGCTTCAAGGGTTACAGCAAGAAGAGTGGAGTCATCCAACCTTCCCCCCGCGCCACCTCCCCTCATTGAAATTGTATTTGTAAGTACTTTTCCAGGGCTTAACCTTGAAAAGGGGTGTGAAAGCCACAGGAAGAATGCCAGGAGAAGGCAGACAAGGCCTCAAAAAGATATTCAAAATCCACATAAAGAAAGCGCTTGAGATCCAAAGAGAATTTCTGCCAAAGAGAGATTAAGAGAGTGCAGAATATTTAGGAATTTTTAGAGGAAAAAGCTCTATTTCTGAGAGTTACAATTAAATTCTAAAATTCGTCAGAAAACTACAAAAAAATAAGTAATAAATAATAATAAAAAATAAGTAAGTAAAATAAGTATTTTAAGAGAAAAAAATTTCTATAACCGGTAAAATTATTTCAAAAATTCAACAATTAATTTAGAAATATATTTGATGAATTTTCTTCTTAAAAAAGCTTTAAAATTTTATAAAAAGCGCCTTTTGTTGCTTGAAATAAACCACACAAAATAATTCCATATTGTTTTAAGCGAATTTATATGAAAAATCCTTAAATTTGGAATTATAAATTTCTATAAAAAATCTCTCTAAATTCTCCACAATCTCTAATCTTAAAAAAACTCTAAAATAAATAAAACCTAAAAACCTCAAACACAAAAAATGGGAAGAAAAAACACCCAAGAAAGGCAATTTAAAGTCTTAAATATTTAAGAGACAATTTTTTTCTGCAAAAACTTTTAACAATTGAAAATTGATATCGAAGAGAAGTGAATTTGCTTTTGTTTTATTTAGAGAAGAAAATGTATCAAGTTTTTCGAATGGAGAAAAATTACATGTCTCTATGACAAGAGGGGTCTCTGAAGGGGGGTTTTCTCTTTCACAATTGATTAAGTCTCGTTTTGTCAGGCAGGAAATTGTGCAACAATTGTTGTGCAACAAGCAGTGGCAGAGAAGAGGAGACACACGAAGCACGCTGCACGCTGCACGATGCAGAGATATCTACAACAAATTGACAGCAAATTGATCAAGGAATTTATTGAGTGGAAAGCAGCAGAAGGAACAAAGAAACAAAGGAATTCCAAGGATGGCCATGCAGGGGGTGCACTTATTTAGGGAGAATATTTATAGGAAATGTGGAGGCAAGAATTTGGAAGGAAAATAACAGCAGACCATAGAACGAAAGAGTGCCTGGAGGAATGATGAATGAGAGTCCAACTCAATGATTGAATAAATACTGGAATGAGTGAAGAATCTTGTGCGAATCTAAGTCACATCTTCATCGAAATAAATTGTGGAATAAATTCCCAGTTTTGGTTTAATTTTTATATTTTTTAGGAGCCAGGTTTTCCTACATCTAAATTAAACCAAAAACCCAATAAGCTTCCCCTGAAAACCCAATAAAAACATAAACTTTCCAATTTCTGATTAGCTCTACATTTTTCCTGCTTTTTCCTACTCTTTTTCCTTTAGCTTTTCCTACGCGTTTTCCTGCTCTTTCCTACAGCTAATTTCCTACAGCATTCCCTACAGTTTCCCATAGATTTTGCTGTTGTTTTTCTGCCAACTCACAGAACTATGACGAGGCACACGGAAAACAACAGTTTTCCCAACAATTTTCATTGAGGAAATAACAGCAACAACAACAAATTTTCAGGGAGAGAAAACCGAAATGGAAAAAGTTTTATTGGCAACAAATTGAAAATAACAGAAAAAGAGGCCGCCTCGATCTGAGCGCTGCTTCTGGCCAGTGTCCTGGTGCTGCTCCTGCTCCTGGTTCTGCTCCTGCTCCTGGTCTTGGTCCTGCCAATGAAGTGAACCAACAAGTTGCATAATTGTTGGCGCATGATAAAATTAAACGGCATGAAATGAGCTCCAACTGCTGCCTGCCGCCTGCTCCCTGCAGCTGCCACTGCTGCCACTGCCTCCCGCTCCTTTCTCTCTGAATTCCTTTTCTTCCTTTTGCTCCTTTGACTCCACTCCTCCCAGTAGTTTTCCCCTCTATTGTCCCCACTCTGCACCTTTTCAGGTAGCCCGAAAAAGAAGGAAAGTTACTTTATTTAAGTGGAGTTTTTCCTCCAACGCCTGCTCGACGTCGATGTCGGTGTGCGGCATCGCTTCGTCGTAAAGTATATCAAGTAATTTGCAATTAAAATGTTAATTTTTAATTGAATTGCAGATGGCAGTAGGCAGCAGGCAGTAGGCAGTCGACTGTTGGCAATGCCTTGGCTCTTCTGGCATACTGAATCAAGTTAATTAGAGTCAAAGGAGAGCCCAACAGGAGAGCCCAACAGGAGAGCCAGCTGTGGATGGAGAGTGCCTCCAGGGGCTCTAAGGACAGGCTGGCTGGCTCCTTAATCCAGGCTTAGAGATGGAACCATCGTGAGGCACCAGACTGAATGCAAATGAAGCAAGCGATGCAGGTGCAGGCTCCCGGAAACTGTGTCCCATTTATGATGGAAGTTCTTTGAGATATTCGTGCATCTTTTGAATGGCAAATGGAGGCTTCAAGGGAGGAGGAACTACAACCAATACAACCCATTGCAGCGGGGGGAGCGAATGAAGGGAATCTCATAGATAATGTCATGGATAATCACAATTCAAGGACGTGCTCTTTAAGTGGATATTTCTAAGAAAAAGCGAAGGAAAGCTAGAAAGGTTTACAGAGGCCCAAAGACAATTAAACCCTTTAAAAACCATTCCTTCATCTCAAATATATCTTTATAGTCCCCCAATTCTCGCTCTAAAGCGTGCCGTTTCCATCTCTAGAGCTCATCTCTGGGGCATCTTTTTGTGGCACCTGCTGCAAGGCCAATGCACTATTCCGTCAGAAGTAGCACCTCCCCGCCGTAATCCTCTGGCACTTTCAGTTTCTATGACGACACACAAGACACAAAAGACAGGAGAGAGACGAGAGGGGAAACAGTAGAGAGAAAAGTGTGGGGAAACCCTGAGCAGAAACAGAAAAAAGAGAAAGAAATGAGAGAAAGAAAAGTATGAAGCGCAAAGAGAAAGCCAAAGCAACACTTAAAGTTCAACACTTTTCCTCTTTTCCTTTTACTTTGAGAGGTGAAGTTTTCTACACTTTTCCGAGCGTCACTTCATCTGTAGTTTATGCTGCCGCTGCTGCTGCTGCCACTTCTATGGCAGATTCTGGCTCAGACTCCTTCTGCTCCTCCTTCTGCCACTTCTGTGGCGCCTCCTACCTCCCCCTACCCTGCCTCCTGCTGCCCAACAAACAGTCAAAGTTGACAAAATACTTGTCAAGATTTGTGCATTGAGTTCTCTCCGGAAGCCCCACTTGCCCCCTGGGATCCACAGTTGTAATTGCAGCTTTGCCCTTTACCCTCTGCTGTGGCTGCGGTCTGGCGCACCCAAGTCCCTAAACCCCATGAAAGGAAGGGTATTTTCGCAGTGAACGAAGCTTTAGATACCCTTTTATTTGCATCTTTGGTTGGATATGCAAGGGATTTAGTACGGATTTCAGATGGAATCGAGAGATACTCTTTTGAGGTACATTCTTCAGAAGAAAGGGTCCCCAAATATCCCTAAAGCTTGGGGAAATGCTCATATAGAAGCCTGGTCTAGTATCATATGTGCTATACCCCTCATAGGTCCTTCTTTTGGCTACCAACCTCTCGTAAGAATCATCACACCCTCCCCCCAAAGGGTGGCCACAGCAAAACCAAAAGGAAAAACGTTTGGAAACCTAAGGAAGAAAGAGGGGGTCTAAAGAGGGGCAAAAGAAATCAGTGGCAAACGTTTTGTGCTGCTGCTGCTGCTGGCGGCTGGGGCTGGTCCATCAAGCTGCTAACTTTACGAGTGAGAGGGAGGGAGAGGGCGGAGGCTGCTGCTGCCTGGAAATACTCGTAAAGTGGAAAGTGGAGCATGCATTGCGGCGACGGCGGCGGCCGTTTGCTTTTAGCTGGGAGTTGGCACTCCACCACCCACTCCCCACCCTCCCCCTCTCCCCCTCTCTCTCTCTCGCTATGGCAGGCAGCACTTCATGACATCATTTTATTTGCACTCAATCTCTGGTTCAGTTCCCCCCTACCCCCCCCCCTTCGTGTGACGCTTTTCTGCGCGCGTAGAAAGCGCTGTGCAAACTCCTCTCTCCCTCCCTCCCCCTCTCTCTGGAAATGCTTTTGATTTGCTGGTAAGTTGACCATCAGAGAAGTCCCTTTCTATGACTCTCCCTGCATGCCCTGTGCCCCCTTTCTTCCTGCTCTCTCTCTCTCTCTCTCCGTCTCCACTTTCTTTCTCTCCACAAACCCACTTAGAAAAGTGCACGCTTTTCTTTCATTCTTCAGACCGAGCGAAAAGCCCATGCCCAAACCAGACCTCAAAATGTTATTCAAACAAAAAAAGTGGAAAAATAAAGTGAAGAAGTGGCAAAGGGGAGCAAGGGGAGGAGGTCCTTAGTGCCGCCCACACAACCCCCCAACACACCCCAAATAGTGCAGAAATAAAGTGGGAAAGTCTGTAACCAACAAAAAGCAGAAAAAGTGCAGAAAAAGTAGAACAAAAAACTAAAAAAAGACACAAAAAAACTGAAAAAATAAACTAAAATTAAAAAAAAAAATGAAGAAAAAACTAAAAAAAAAACCGAAAAATAGAGCGCAAAAAGGAGTCTCTCGTGCAAATGCGTGTGACAGTTTGAAGCGACTTCTGCCGAGACTTTTGAGTTATGCCCCGCAGTTTGAAGTTGAAGAGGCGTTAGTTGAGTGGGCGTGGCACAACAGCAGCCACAGGAAAAACAAAGAAAACCCATAAAACGGGAAAAAGAGAGAAACTCCAAGCCGAAAGCCCCCAAATCCAAAAATCCGAATCAAAATCTATGTGCAATTCAATTAAAGAGCAATTTGCAGGCAGTCATCATATTTTTGTTAGTTAACGATCCCCAAAGGGACTCCTCAAGGACCCTCCCCTCAGGGGGGAGTAAATGTTTAGGAGGGCGGGGGGAGGGGCGTACAACTTAATAAGACCCATCAGTGGGTGGAAATGGAAATCGCTTGAGGAAATTGTGTGTGTTTCAAGCGAAAGCAAGAGCATACATAATAAACTCGTATAAAAGATTGTTGCATGCTTTGGGGAAATGCCAGGCGGGAGTGGGGGGGGGATAAATTAAAGCTATGGGAGGAAGCAGGGGGCGGGGGGAGTGCGCTGCGGGCCACGGCATAAATACCCATATTTGCAATTTGCAGGAGGAAGCAGCAGCAGAAGGACAGAAGGACAAGCACAAGGAGGAAGGAAGACAGCCGAGAAGGAGAAGGAAGACAGCGACAGCATGGAGAGGGAGAAAGAAAAGCAGAGAACAGGACGGACCGCTGATGTCCCCAGGCGTTGGACAAAAAAAAAACCCCCCAACGACGAATGTTATTAAAAAAGAAACCAAATGAAAAACCAAAGCGAAAACAGTGGGAAAACAGAGTGAAAACAGTGTAAAACAAGGCGAAAGACCATCAGAAGAGTGTCTGAACGGGGGGGATACCCTGTAGCCTGGAATACCGATACAGAATATGCAGAAAATGGAATTCAAAAATTAGAAAAATCTGCAAAAATATGGCAAGAAAGTACAAAGAGTTTTCCATCGGTAAGACTTTTTTTGGAAAAGAAAACTTAAGAGATTTAACCAATATTTGATTAAAGATAGAGAATATCTTTATATAGGCAAAAAATTAAAATTATTGATACATTTTCGTACATTTGTAGAGCTCATAAAAAGGTTTCCGAAAGATACAAAGTCGTCGTATAACTCCCTTTTCTCTATTCCTTCTCTTCTACCACAAATCCCACACACTGCCACCCAAAACTGTCCCTTTACAGGGTACCACCCCTAGCGGTCCTCTTTCTCTCCTCCATCCCTCACTTTTTTTGCTGCTGCTAAAAAGTCATAAAATTTATTAAATGCCTAAAAGTATGACAGCTATAGACAATTTATGGAAGGAGAAGAGGCAAAGAAAACCACCCCTCCCCCCTCAATGGAAAAACTAAGGAAATGAAAATGAAACAATTTTTCCGTCCCTCAGCCTAGTGCTAGATGCTCTATGGCGGGGAATAGTCCTTTGAATTTTAATGATTTTTTCGGTGTAAAGTCAAGCATGAAAATGCAAATATTTATCAAGACGAAGCTGGAAAATCGGGAAAATTAGCAGTGGGGAAATGCATTAATATAAATATTTATGAGTGGCTGTGGCTGGAATATTTGTGGCTGGCTTTGGGGAATGTTTCAAGAATTAATACATGAATAACTGAGGTTCTTTATTTGATAAAGATTTCAGGGAATATTTTCAGTAATTTTCCACTATTTTCCTAGCCCACTGCCAAATGAAAATACCTTCCAAAACAAAGACTTGTTTCTTCATTAATTAAATGAAAACCTTTGCATATTTACAAGTCCCTAAGTCCTGGCCAGGCCCTCTGCACACAATTTCCATTCATTTAAATTTACTTTCCACCGAAACGGCGACAATTTTCCTTGGCCGAAAGCATATTTTCAACTTCATAAATTGCAAGCACAAATAAACAGAGCGAAAGATGGAGAGAGAGGCAGAACCTCGCTAGGGAGTCCAGGGAGTCCTAGAAGTAAAGGACATCTATGTCCATATGGTCACGCTTCTGGCTCATAAATTAGCACCAAATGGACGCCGCCTGCCTTTCAATTGCCCAGATCCTGGGAGTCCTGGGAGCTACATTTGTAAGGATTTAGCAGGTGCACGCGAAAAGCCATTAACATAAATGGCTTTAGAGCACAAACATTGAACTTTTGCTCGGGTTTTTAATTACGGAAAGGCGGAGGAGAAGCGGGGGATACGAAACGAGAAGACAAGACACGATGCGACACGATAGGACACGATGCGACACGACATTTTCCAAACGCTAATCCGCCAAGGCGTACAGCAAAAAATGGCATACAATCAATTCTCAAGCAGCGGGAAAAACGATGCGGCTGGGGGTGGGGGGAGGGGGAGTAGAGGGGGGTAAAACAATTTTCCTGCCATGGTCGCAATTTTCCACTACATCGGATTAAAATGTGATATGTTTTGGGATTGTTTAACAGCAGCAAAAGGGGAGCAAAAAAAGAGAAGAGTGCGAGAGAAGAGAGAAGAGAGGTGTAAAATGTAGGAGAGAGAGAGAGAGCTCTTTAGAGTGTGACTCTACCGAGTGTGTGTGTGTGTGGGTGAGAGACAGAAAGTGAGACATGTCGAGACATGTGTTTGTTTACGGAACTTTTTGGCAGCAGCAGCAGCGGCAGCAGCAGCTCTGCTTTTGCCAGTGGCCTCTGGAGTGGGTCTTAATTTCCGCTTCGCAAGCATTTCACACACACACACACACACAACACACACACACCCCTTCACCCACACAACGCAGCTTCCTTTTGGCTTCTTTTTCTTTCTTTTTCCTTCTTTCTTTTTGTGTGTTGGTAACATTTTTGTTTATTTGGGATTTGTTTGCCCTCTTTTTTTTGTGCTCCGTGTCCTTTACATGCTTGCTTGAGTACTTCCGGTTTGAATGCCGGAAGTACGAACGAGAGGGAGCCCACACACGGGTGGGTGGCAGGAGGCAGGACAGTGTGTGTGCTTGAGGGGGAGGCAATGCCAGTGCGAAGGAGGAGACTTTAATTGTTACGAGTGGAAAATTGAATTGTACTTCGGTAAATCACCGAAACCTCCCGATGTATCTCTGGATAGACAGTGCGATGAATGGTACATATTTATCGGAAAAATGATCGACACGATATCAATAAAGTTCTAACAATGCTTTCGATTTAATTATCAAATTTCTTATTGAAAAAGTTATCGAAATATTATTTATCGAACTATCTAAGGCTTATCTATGAAATTAAATACAAGAAAATAAATTCTACATAAGAATTTCTATAAAATGATGGAAATATAATCGATACATTTATCGATTTATGATAAAATATCAAAATACTATCGATCAAAGCATTGATATAATTATCAAACGGTTAAAGATCTATTTATCGATTAATTGTTCTATATTTTATCGATAAATTAGGTCACTGAATTGTCCCTGGTATTTATTATGAGCCTGTGCTCATTGATCACTGATTAAATTCTCTAAAAACTGATTCGATCGCAGAATACAGTCAGGAATTGCCTTGAATCATTCTGGAATTGAATATATTGAATATTTGAATATACTTGAATCATTTATGACCCCAAAGAAGGTGTCGAAGGGCACGAAAATGGGACCACAACTTAATCAAAAACTTCTCACACATTTAGACAATTCGAATGCCTCCTGTGACGCATTCTAACCCCACATTGTAGATCTATAATTTGTATCAGATCTGTAACCAACAATTGTCTGCAATGAGTGGCACGAAAACATATTGTTTATCCCAAAACTGCTGGCACCACACGTCCCTGAATGTTTAGCCCTGCCAGAAATGAGACAAACACACGTTTTATTCCTGTGTGTGCCACTGCCGCCTGCCACTGCCACTGCCGCCTGCCACTTCTACTGGTATTTGTACACTCACAACAGTTGCCGCATAATAAGTAAGGCAAACAGAAGGACGGACAGGACTCCTCAGAAGGAAAACTCCCATAAAAATTGCCATTGCAAAAATGGAATAAAATTTCGTGTGAATTGGAGTGAAAGCGGGGCACTTGCAGATGGAGATATCCTGCTGCAAAGGATATAAGTGTGTGTGTGTGTGCCAAAGGAAATACTCGTCGCATTTGTGGATTCGATTGATTGGAATAAAAAGGAGAAATCGATGCAATTTTGATCCAAGCAAAACTGTTTTATTAGTGATATTCGAGAAATGAAAAGAGCGACAATTTGTGTAATTTAAACTGGAAAAGGACATTGTAGTCCTTGGAGTGGGGAATCCCCCAAAGCTTATGGTAAGCCTGGAAATTAATCATTGACTTTTGAGGGGGACTAGGGAGAGGTCTACACCGGTTGTTCAGGCTATAGAGAAGTCTTGTCCCCCTCCACAGTAGACCCTCCTCAGTGTTGAACAAATTAATATAGTAGAACTCCTCTATATATGGATGTAACATGTATCCTCATTATGGCACATCATCCAATCTAATTTTAGGCCCATTTCCAGTCCCTCGATGCCATTTGGGGCGTATGTGGGATTTTCTTCAACTGATTTTTATGGCTCGGCAAAGGAAACGAAACGAAACGAAGCGAAAGCTGGCTAAAAGCGCAATAATCAGGCCAAGGCACGCACACAGAACCAGCCAGAAGAGGAGTCGACACCCCCCCAGCAACCAAGGGGGAGGGGGAGGGACTTCCTTAAAGCGTTACATTTTTTCGTAAGCCAAAAAGACGGCAACGACAACGACATTACGTTTTATTATCTATTATATGGAGGCGCCTCAAAATGCCACTACATTAGCCTCAAAAATCCATAATACACACACACACACACATGAGACAAGCTGGAGAGGAGAGAGGGGCATGCCACATTCGGTGGTATTCGGTGGCATAAAGTAAACATTAAAACAGGAAACGGAAGTCGTGGCAGTGCCAAAAACAGCCACACACACAGCGACATTCCATAGACGGGAGGGACGGGAGGGAGCTTATGATTATTTCAATGCGAGGTTTTTCTTCTAGTATTTTTCTTTGGTTTTTTCTTGGGTTTTTCTGGTTTCTGCTGATTTGCATTTCTCTTCACGTGTTTGCATACTTTCGGCACTGAGTGTGAGGGCTAATTTCCTATGCATAAAGTGTTGCATGTGTCGCGGATTTCTTGCCACGTTTCACATCAAATTTTCATTTCATTCTTTCAAATTTCGTACTTTGTTTTCTTTAAAATTTCACACATTTTACATTTTTTCTCACTTTTTTTCCTATTTATTTTTCACAATTTTCTTTGATTTTTTTTGGCGGCATAAAAAGTGCAAAGCATTTCTTTAAGGATAATCCACAGTTGCTAAAGAATGTAGTGCTACCTTTTTCCTAGAGGCCGTACAAATATTACGCGAAATTATTCCATAGGAAAGCGAACGAAGCGAAACGCAGAGTCCTGCCGCAAGTCCTTCCGCGCGACACCAAAGACCAATAAGCACTGACGCCACAGGACCTTCAAGCAGCAGCGGCAGCGGCAGAAGCAGCAGCAGACTAGGGAAATTTCCTCACTGGAAAAGCCGGCTATTGGCATTCCATTTCCTCCCCCGCCAGACGACAGCGACAGCGACAACTGCAATTGACCTTAGCCTTCGAGGATACGTTACGTTGCGTTACGTTACGCTACGGCCGTGTTTCGTTTATCGTTTGTCGGCTTTTTGCCGGTCGGTTGTCGTTTTTCCCCTTCTGGGGAAATTCTGTTTTCCATTCGAAGGCTTTCATGCAGGTTTAACAGGTTGATGTGTGACGTCATTGGTGAATAGGAATAGTGAATGGGACTTTTTCTGGGGTATAAGGGATGTTTTCTTTCTACAGAAGGAGAAGGGACATTTCTTTGCTATGCACAGGGGAAGTTTCTCTGTGATGGAGAAGGGACATTTCTTTGCTATGCACAGGGGAAGTTTCTCTGTGATGGAGAAAGGAAGTTTATTTTTTATTTATTTTTAAATTCTTTTTTCAAGAATAAAGTTCGTTATTTGAAGGAAAATTCCACTGAACTTTTATAAATAAATAATGAAAATATAAACTTTTTTTTTTAATTTAAAATAATAAACCAAAAACTGTTTAAGAACAGATCTTACTTTTCAGGCCAATCCAAGCCAACATTTTGGTGAAATACATCTAAATTTAATCAAAATCTGTCAACCCAGAGTGAACTCTTTCTTTACATAAAAAACACTGAAAAGTTCCTTTTAAATTTCGATATTGTTTCATACTCTTTTCGGCCAACTGTTTTCCATTTAAAACCCAACTGAAAGATGGCTTAAATGAAGAGTTGGTAAAAAGAAAAAAAGTGTCGCAGGTCTGGCCTTTACCTCGTTTTATCTATGAAACATTTTCAATTTCTCTTTCTTTATGTTTCGGGTTTTCCGGCTCTCCGTTTTGAGTTCTGGGTTCTTTGGGGGCGGCTTTTCCTATCTTTATTTTGCATAAATTTTCACTTTGTTTTTATCAATGTCTTTGGGTCCTTCCTTAATTCCTTCAGTGTCCTTCCTCCCCTCTCATCCTTCATTTTTCGTCTCTTCTTTTGGGTGTTTCTTTTTTGAGGTCCTCTTCAGGTCTTTTGTTTGCGCCTGAGATTTTTCTATTGCGATAATACTTTGTTTTCGCCTTGTTTTTTAATCCTTTGCCCAATGACTGCGACAACGAAAGGACTCTTTTTTTTTGGGGTTCGGGTCTCTGTGTGTGTCCCCTCGCATGTCCTGGCTGACTGCATACACGCGATGGCTACAGGACTCCTGGCGTTGGACATTTTATAGTTATTGCCATCGGAACGTCGGAAAATTCCCCAGATGATTCTCGCAGCGCCAGCCCTCGCTTTCTATCCTTATTTTCTCTATGGCATGCAAATCGAGGGCTCTATTGTTTAATAGTCACATGATGAATGATAGAGACAGAGAGAGAGTGGGATAGAAAGGGAAATGAAATCGGGAAACGTCTATCCCCCAAACAAAAGCATTTGATGACAGGCTTTCTTTGGCCTTTTATAGCGGCTCTACATGAAAAAAGTAATCAAATTGGATTTTGGGAGCAGTCAATCAATCTATCTATTCACGGGCACTTTCCCAAAGAAATATAGTAGGTGGAAAGTTTGTAAATGAAAAGAAATTTAGTAATAAATGTACGTATTTTCCCACATTTAATCAAAGTTTTTGTAGAATTTACAAATATTATATACTTCCACAGGAATTCAGTTATATTTCAATTAAAATAAACCAGTAATATTTGTATTTGGATTCCCAAGGGATATTTCCTTATCGCAGATTTCAACCTCCCAACAATAACATCTTCGACTTGCACCCCTTTTTTTTACTGATTGCTGGAAATTATTTTCGGAGTAAATTTAAATATCTTAATGGGAAAATGCCAACATTCATATTTCCTTATCGCAGATTTCAACCTCCCAACAATTACATCTTCGACTTGCACCCCTTATTTTTTTCTGATTGCTGGAAATTATTTTCGGAGTAAATTTAAATATCTTAATGGGAAAATATATTCCGGTTACAAATTCCCTTAGCCAAGTCTTGCTTCTCTTGTGGCCATGTCTTTGATGAGAATGAAGTACCCGAATCGCAAATGTCAGGGAAGTCCTTTAATAGCTCCGACTTGCACCCGAAATGGGGAAATATTATACGAATTTATCCAAGTTTCATTTTTGTACTAGGATATTTTCATATTTATCCCAGCTTAGACAAGTTTCAAGGGATATTTGGGAATTAGAGGGAAAAGGAGTCCTTTCTTAGCTCAGACCTGAACCGAAATGGTGAAATTGTATACGAATTTATCCAAGTTTCATTTTTGTACAAGGAGATTTTTCACAGTTGTTGAGATTATTGGGAATTTGTTGAAAAATCTAGATAATTTCAGTGCACTGGCATGAAGTGTTGGAAAATATCAAATTAAAAATATATGAAAACGCAACTAATTTCAAAACCTTGAGCGTAAATCGGCCTGATACTAACTTTACAGATCTGATTTTTGATTAAAAAGAAATCGTTCCAGATAATACAATATTAACGAAAAAAAACATGAAGATAATGCAAGAACATTAACTTCCTCCAGAGGAGTGTTCTTTAGTTGAATCCCTGATGTTTGTATTTTGAACAGAAATCCAATACAATGTTAGTCGGATGCAAGAAAAATCTATTAATAGCTCCATTCCATCAATTTCCATCAAAAAAGAGCCCCTACAATGTGGATAAATCGACATATGTACGTACACTCTCCCCACCCACTCCACTCAATGATTTCCGTATGGAAATCTGCCACTAAACCTGACAAATAACTGTCGCCAGTCGCCAACAATCTGTCAAACTGCCGATACTACACCCCACCCCCTCCACCCGCCCGAGAAGCACCCTAGAAATCGCCTTCTGTATGAGTTCCACAGTCTGTCGATAAAAAAGTGTACGCCGTATTTTGATTTTGTAACTTTTGAGCGTGCAATCAATTCCAACAATAAGCCAGGGACTACAGCCAGGGACTACAGCCAGGACATGGACACGGCTCCAAGTGCCAACATTTGGAACAAACAATTAATCATTTCAATTTTCCAAAAGACTTGACAATGAAGGAGACGACGTCGACGAGGACGACGAGGACGACGAGGACGACGACGACGACGTTGAGACGACAAAACAATTTGTGGATAGCCTCCACAAACTACAAAAAGGAGCTTGTCCACGCCCCCAAATAAAGGGGGTTGCAGGGGGCGTAATGGAGCTACAGAGAGTCATGGAGATTGAGGATGGGGTCTTGAAGCCAAGAGCCGAAGGCAGCAGTCGGAAAACAGGAGTCACGGGGTGATAGAAATTGGAGTTAGAAGCCAGAAGGCAAGGACACACTTTGCTGCTCCACTTGCTGCTCCCCCCCGCTGCTCCACCAGACATCTATCCATAGAATTTGCATGTCAGACGCAGGGAATTCGATGAACAACAAGCAATTCATCTCCTCATCCGATGAACATCAGACAATGGAAGGAAATGGGCCAAATCCAAACTGGAGTTGACTTGCAACTCAATAAAAAGAGTTCCAAGAACGTTTGCACCCACCCATTGAGGCTTCTCTTCCGTTTACTACTCCAGGAAACAAGTGTGCGAAAATTGATTATTCTCCAATGGAGCTCCAATGTCAAGCTGATAAGAATTTCTCATACATAACTCATGATCGTGCGGATAAAGATAAAGAACTACTCATAGCTCTTGGCTCATAGCACTGCACTCGCACGCGCAGAGGTTATTGGTCCCTCTCATGCAACATGTCTTTGTATAGTCACTGATTACACGTATATGTATAAATTCATTGTATTTAATTGATTACTTCAACTCATTTTCATTTCGTCAAGGCCGAGTTGTTCAGCACAAAGCAATCCATGATTTTCGCATATTAAATCAGTCTGCGATAACCTCTGGAAGCTCCCTTTCACGGAGTTAATTTTATTGATTACAGATCACAAAATAACATTAAGGTGCCCCCAAAAGCCATGAGATGGGAGCTCTCTGAATATATTTCTTAATTCCTGCGATTTTCCCAATTCATTTTATTATCAGTCCAGAAGATGTATAAATACGTCTAGGAATGTCTACCAAATCTAGTCGTTTTTTGGATTGAATTCGGAGGAGTAGTAGCAATGCGGTGTTCCATTATTTTCGTATTATTGGCGATAATCTTTGGCAGAACCCTGTCACTGTACTCGAAGGTTGGATCGGTCCAAAATACACGTATTGAGGTGGAACCGCAGGAGGATGTACCTCAGCTCGGAGGATACTTTTACGGAGATCTAAAACCGGTCCTAGATTATCTCGGTATCCTGGAAGGGCGAGTGGCCAAACAGTCGGAAGAGGCTGCATCTAAATTCGCCCTAATGGACGAGACGTTAAAGACACTAAGAACACAGATGAGGGCCCAGCAGTTGGGAAATATATCGCAAGATTCAGCAATTCTATCCATTATTGGCAAAGTTGACGAAAAGTTAGAGGCGACCCAGCAGGAGGTGGAAAAGATCTCGCAACAGACGGTAGATGCTCTATCTAAAATAGTGCTGGTGGACGAAAAGTTAGAGACCCTGAGAAACCAGACGGCGACCCAGCAGGAGGTGGAAAAGATCTCGCAACAGACGGAAGATGCTCTATCTAAAATAGTGCTGGTGGACGAAAAGTTAGAGACCCTGAGAAACCAGACGGCAACCCAGCAGGAGATGGAAAAGATCTCGCAACAGACGGTAGATGCTCTATCTAAAATAGTGCAGGTGGACGAAAAGTTAGAGACCCTGAGAAACCAGACGGCGACCCAGCAGGAGGTGGAAAAGATCTCGCAACAGACGGAAGATGCTCTATCTAAAATAGTGCTGGTGGACGAAAAGTTAGAGACCCTGAGAAATCAGACGGCGACCCATCAGGAGCTGGAAAAGAACTCCCAACAGACGGAAGATGCTCTATCTAAAATCGTGCAGGTGGACGAAAAGTTAGAGACCCTGAGAAACCAGACGGCGACCCAGGAGGTGGAAAAGATCTCGCAGCAGACGGAAGATGCTCTATCTAAAATAGTGCTGGTGGACGAAAACTTAGAGACCCTGAGAAACCAGACGGCGACCCAGCAGGAGGTGGAAAAGATCTCGCAACAGACGGAAGATGCTCTATCTAAAATAGTGCTGGTGGACGAAAAGTTAGAGACCCTGAGAAACCAAACGGCAACCCAGCAGGAGGTGGAAAAGATCTCGCAACAGACGGTAGATGCTCTATCTAAAATAGTGCTGGTGGACGAAAAGTTAGAGACCCTGAGAAACCAGACGGCGACCCATCAGGAGCTGGAAAAGAACTCCCAACAGACGGAAGATGCTCTATCTAAAATCGTGCAGGTGGACGAAAAGTTAGAGACCCTGAGAAACCAGGCGGCGACCCATCAGGAGCTGGAAAAGAACTCCCAACAGACGGTAGATGCTCTATCTAAAATAGTGCTGGTGGACGAAAAGTTAGAGACCCTGAGAAACCAGACGGCGACCCAGCAGGAGGTGGAAAAGATCTCGCAACAGACGGAAGATGCTCTATCTAAAATGTGCAGGTGGACGAAAAGTTAGAGACCCTGAGAAACCAGACGGCGACCCAGCAGGAGGTGGAAAAGATCTCGCAACAGACGGAAGATGCTCTATCTAAAATCGTGCAGGTGGACGAAAAGTTAGAGACCCTGAGAAACCAGACGGCGACCCAGCAGGAGGTGGAAAAGATCTCGCAACAGACGGAAGATGCTCTATCTAAAATCGTGCAGGTGGACGAAAAGTTAGAGACCCTGAGAAACCAGACGGCGACCCAGCAGGAGGTGGAAAATGCTCAATCTAAAATCGTCCAAATGGACGAAAAGTTGGAGACCCTAAAAACACAGATGGCGACCCAGGAGCAGCTGGAAAAGAACTCCCAACAGTCGGTAGATGCTCTAACTAAAATAGTGCTGGTGGACGAAAAGTTAGAGACCCTGAGAAACCAGACGGCGACCCAGCAGGAGGTGGAAAAGATCTCGCAACAGACGGAAGATGCTCTATCTAAAATCGTGCAGGTGGACGAAAAGTTAGAGACCCTGAGAAACCAGACGGCGACCCAGCAGGAGGTGGAAAAGATCTGCAACAGACGGAAGATGCTCTATCTAAAATCGTGCAGGTGGACGAAAAGTTAGAGACCCTGAGAAACCAGACGGCGACCCAGCAGGAGGTGGAAAAGATCTCGCAACAGACGGAAGATGCTCTATCTAAAATCGTGCAGGTGGACGAAAAGTTAGAGACCCTGAGAAACCAGACGGCGACCCATCAGGAGCTGGAAAAGAACTCCCAACAGACGGTAGATGCTCAATCTAAAATCGTCCAAATGGACGAAAAGTTGGAGACCCTAAAAACACAGATGGCGACCCAGGAGCAGCTGGAAAAGAACTCCCAACAGTCGGTAGATGCTCTAACTAAAATAGTGCTGGTGGACGAAAAGTTAGAGACCCTGAGAAACCAGACGGCGACCCAGCAGGAGGTGGAAAATGCTCAATCTAAAATCGTCCAAATGGACGAAAAGTTGGAGACCCTAAAAACACAGATGGCGACCCAGGAGCAGCTGGAAAAGAACTCCCAACAGTCGGTAGATGCTCTAACTAAAATAGTGCTGGTGGACGAAAAGTTAGAGACCCTGAGAAACCAGACGGCGACCCAGCAGGAGGTGGAAAAGATCTCGCAACAGACGGTAGATGCTCTATCTAAAATCGTGCAGGTGGACGAAAAGTTAGAGACCCTGAGAAACCAGACGGCAACCCAGCTTGAGTTGGGAAACAGAGCCCAAAGACTTCAGAGATTGGATAATTTCGAAAAATTTGGTTCCAAATACTATTACTTAGAACGTAATATTCAAATGAACTGGCACGATGCATTGGAAAAATGTCGTCAGATGGGAGCACATTTGGCCAATATACAAAGCACGGAGGAGATGTTGGCAGTCTCCATTATTTCGTATAATCACAGGATTTGGATAGATCTGAATGATCGAGAAAAGGAAGGAGAGTTTGTTTCGGCCACCACTGGCTTGAAGGGAACTTTCTTTCACTGGGACGTACACGAACCCAATGACCACGACAACACTGAAGATTGCGTCGAGATGTATCCCTTGCCTTCATCTCCCATCGATTGGATGAACGACAGACCATGCTATGACAAAATGAACTTTGTTTGTGAGATTGATTAATTTTAAACCAATTGAACATTTAGATTATAAATTACAAGTGTTGTTAAATAATAAAAAGAACATTTACTCCTCTAAAACTAATGTGAAAATTAATTATTTAGATGGGCTGAGAATCCCGGCGGTACTGCAATACCGGGCCAACCCGCGACAGAGGTGGAGCAAGCCCCTAGCACTCCGTCTGATTCCAAAAATCAGTTTAACATTTGTTGTTCTCCAATGGAGAAACTATCAGATGTTAAGCTGATAAGAACAGATACTACACTTTGATCTTAGCCATAAGGCCGAGAAGCGATGACCTGGACGAGGAAATCATCCCCCACCTCATGACCGTGCGGCTAGAACCAGTTGGGAATTACACAACAATGGGAAGGTTTAGTAAGTAAGGGGTACCGTGGGCACTCGATTACGAAGAAAATACTCTTTGATATTTATCCTTATGTGAATATTTTTTACCTTCGATCTATGGTTCTTTTCTCCAAGCAATATCTTAATTTTTTACCTAAAATCTTGTTTAATTTTAGGGAAATATTATTTATTATATAGATATTCATATCAGAGCTTGACTGTACTCCATAATAACTGATATTGAATAGTTGTACAGAGGCACAGTAGTGGAAACGATACTCCAGATGGCATAATCACACAAAGAGGATAGTCTACTGTACTTGAGATAGCCCCCGAAGCTGTAACAGATAGTGTCTATATCATATGTCTATAAATATATCAGATGTATGGATAGTATAACTGATATCCTATAAGATCTGTAGGCATACAAAACTAAACTTGATACATCCGCTGGGCTCCACTTAGCGAAAGTCTACTGTGTCTCGGTTTCTAAGGAGGTAACAAGCGGCCCTTGGAGTATTTATCGATCATAGGCAGGGTGTTAGGTATATTTCCCTCTAGAGGGCAGGCAGCGTATTCAGGCAGCTGTCTTTGAACACACAAGAACACGTTTAAAGACCTTCCTTGTCCTTGCCCCTTGCCTGCCTTATAATTCCCAACCAGTTTTAGCTACCTTTTAATGGAGATCCACTGGATTTCGTGGTAATATTCACTCTGGTTTTTCTTCAATTGTCGAATAAATCTTTCGCCTTTTACTAAAGATTTCCGTGGAGAAGGACACTCTAATGAGTCTAAAGGAATTTTTACCTAGTGCCTGGTCTGTTTTACGGACCGGGCCAATGATTGATACATTTGAAAAGGAGTAGAAGAAGGAAAAGCGAAATGAAATTTCAGCTCTTTTATAAGAATTGTTGTAGATCTTAAACTTCTACTTCATAATAATGGAAAATGGATATTGGTTCATATAAAATAGGAAATGTCGTATGTTTAGGAAAGGAGGCGAGCAATTTTGGAAGAAAAAATAAATAAAACGGTGTACATTGAAAATTAAACCAACAATTTCTCTGTTGTTAGGAACACGTCCTATGAGAACCCAGGAGTAAAAAAAAAGAGTAGAAAATATCCCACAACCAAAAAGTTAAATCCAAGAAAAACCAACCCAAAATACTCCACAATAATCAAAACTCGAGACGGAAAGACAGCCTTAGGAATCCCCAAAGAATCCCCGAATAAATTGGAAAGTGTGTGAGGGTTTCCTCTACACTCCACAAATTTAATTGAATTATTTGTATCTTTTTTTTTTTTGGGGCAGGAGCACAGCAGCATCTTCATCGATACAGAGACGGAGACAGAGGATTGTTTTGCATAAATAAAGCATAAATTAGGCCCCGGAAAAAGGCCTTTGCAATCCTAGAAATCAGTGACAAAAAAATAGGGAAGCTGGAGCATAAAAAATGAAATATGTTTTGGGATTTGCCTTCTCTGGAGTTCATAAAAAAGCCACCCACCCACCCAAAAATTGGTTGACCGAAAACGTTACGCTTGAGGAAATCCCAATTTTACCTTTTTTTAGGCGCATTTCCCATCGAAATAAATGGCAGCCCGAAATGGCAAGAAAAACTAACAAGGCAGGCAGTAAATTTTGCATACAAGTTAAAGGTTCGGTTTGGTTCGGTTCGAGGGTTTTCCTTCAGCCTTTTTCCAACTATAAAATCCTGGCTAAACGGGAAAACTTTCCAGTCACATAAACATAAATTGCGGCTGTAATGGGGAGCGTGTTTCCTCCACAGAGACAAACAAACAAACATTTTGGTATGCTGTTCAGGGTGGAACGCTCTCTCTCCCCGCCTCCCGCTATTTCTGTCGTTAAATGGAAGTTTAGCATTAAGTTTAATTTGTCTAATGCCCAAAAACCTGATCCCTCTAACCCTTTCCCCCCTAAATGACATAGAAATTAATGTTTAAAGCCAACATCTCTGCCACTATCCTAATAGCCCGACATCGGCACTTCTCAAAGTCCCATTAGGCACATAATTTTGAGTCTTACGACTCACCTACTACCCAAACTACCTCTCATTATAGAGATAATCCTAATAGTCTTTTGCAATGTATTATTAATTGGCCCTCACGGGCTTCCAAAAATTGCCGTAGCGGACGGTATTTCACGTCCTCATGGCGGGGTATTGGTTAAAGTTTTCAACTAGCAATAATCGCACCTCAGTAGAACTTCATTGGTTACGATAATGCCTCTGCGCAAAGATAACCCAAGGTGGCCCCTCGATGGGTATTCCAGACGGCGCGGGCCAGAACCAGTTGGGAATTCTAGGGGCATCAAAAGAAGTGCAGCTGCAGTAAGGAACAGAAAAACATATTGCAGCCTTTTCAGATCGGCAGAGATTGCCAAAAGGCATCGATCGGCAGGGTAGAGGGTAGGAGGTAGGTAAAGGTCAAGGTAGGGGTTGTTTCTTGCTGTTTAGGGATCTGTGGGGGGTGGTTTATTAAGGCATTCCTTTCTCTAAGGGAAGTCAAAGATCTTGTAGGAAAAACTCTGTAAAATGTGCAAGATTAGCTTTTGGAAATTGATTTTTCTCTTTCTACCCTTAAAGACCTCAATTCTACGGCACCCACTAACCCATTATCATAATTCCTTCATAGTTGCAATCCTTAACCGACACTTTAACCCTCACTTGGCCTCATTATCCTTAATCATTGTCAATTTCATGCCACTGCTGCCGCTGCTTAAAATTTCCATTTGTTGTCGCTTTTCCTTGTCGCCATTCGAAATGAAATTAATGAAAAATTCAGAGGTCTTCGGAGCAACAGCACAACAGAGCCCGGACCCCTGAGGGGTGGAGGAGTGGCAAGCGGGGTTCAGGGTTCAGTCGTAGGTCCCTCTTCCCGGGTCCTGCCTTGAGGTCATGTTTCTTTGCCTACTCTAAAATGCTAAATAGCCACTTTTGCGGCAGGGCACGACAAACTTTCTTCAAGAGTCCTTTTTCTTTTAAAGGCAGCATTTGTGAACCTATCGAATAGATTATACCCTTTAAAATATATAGAAGCTCGAAAGCATAGCAAGAGGATATTTTTAGAGCAGATATTTCCATGGAATATTCGAAAAACACATAAAATGTTATGCTTTTTATTATATATTTCTTTATATGTTTCAGTGTTCAGTTTCAGTTAGTGTATCGCAATATTCGTCTGGTTCTAGCTTTCGTTTTTCTGCATTCTTTCAGCTTTTTCCACTCTCCTATTTCTTGGCTTCCCTCTGGCTTTTCTTTGCCGCTTTGTCATAAAAAATTGAACAAGTTTTCACGTCGCTGGCGGAGGAGAAAGTCAAGAGTGTCCTTTAAGGAGGGAGGGGGAGGACAGGGAGGTGGGGAGCTGGTGGAGACAGCGACGACAATACCGGAAATCCGTTTCATGACAAATGCGTCACATTGTCCTCCCACCCAGTCCTCCCCTCATTCCCCATCTCGCTCTCTCGCCCTCTTTTGCCACTCCTCTGCTTCTTCCACTCAAAAAGCCGGCTATGAAATTCCTTCAATGGCAGCACGTGACTTTTAGGCCAGAAGAAAGAGAAATAGAGAGAGAGAGCGAGCGACTTCTCGGGAGAGAGTACGACATTGACATTGGCCGACAACAAAGCCACGGCGCCTGCGCGGAGAGTCCTTCGGCAGGACGTGCCGGCAGCAGCGGCAGCAGCATCATTTCGCCAAGGCATAACTCTGGCATTTTAATGAGAAATCCATATTTATGTTTGTTTGTTTTTGCCAAAAAAAAGAAAGGAAAAAACGTGGCCAAAAGCAGCAGCATATGCGGCGAAAAGTGAAATTACTTTGGTTGCCGCCCCCGCGCTCCTTGCGGCCGGGAGTCCTTGTGCCAGGGGAAAGGCATTTCGGTGTAATCATTTTTAATGGGCCAAAGCGTCTGCAGGTCTATAAGTAGTGCCGGCAGTGGCAGTGGCAGCAACAGTGGCAGCAACAGCGGCAGCATATGGCCACAGATATCTATGGAAAACATTTCGAACAGAAGAACTGGGAGGCCATCATTAGGGTTACTCTCTACAAAGAGTAATGGTATTCGAGTAGCTTTTAAATGAATTTCCAAATGCAATATTTGGAGAGGGTACTCCCATCTTTAAAGCTTAGAAATCCCGTATTTTTCTGCCTAAAGTATGATAATTACTTAATTTCTAGGCTCACAAATTCAACCCTTAGGTATGTTACCTTCTAGTCGGGGTTACCCTCTCAGAAGAATTCAATGCCTAAAGTAGGTAACACAAACCCTAAGAGCTTCCGGCTCTGTACATTCTTTTGGCTCTTCAGAAGCACAACTTTTCCTGCCAAAAACATGATTTTCCTCACAGGTTCTCAATCCCGTAAGTTCTGCTTGGAGAAACCTGCTGAAAGTTTCCCATTTGGGATTTTCTTCGATATTTATTCATTATTGGCCCGGCGGCCTCAAGCCACCGGGCGCGTGTCTAAAAATTCAATAAAAACTCATGTTGATGTCCCTCTCCACGGAAATCTTTAGTAAAAGGCGAAAGATTTATTCGACACAATTGAAGAGAAAACTGAGTGTGATAAAACCCCTCAGAATCAAAACTCCAGCCGATTGGGGCCAGAACTAGTTGGGAATTCCGAGCAAGCGAAAGGATTAAGCTACACAAAAGTAGGCAATGATTTGATTCTTAAGAGCTTTCCGGAAAATGCATGAATTTCCGATTGAAAAGAACGATTAAACAGGAGTTTCAGCCAAGTAAAACGATCTATGCAGAGGGGGTACAGATGTTGGTTTCCAAAAGGATTCCCTGGATTAAAGTTATCCCATGAAATTCCTCTTCAAACGAAAGAGAGAGATGCAGAGAGAGATCTGTTAACTCTAACACGTCCACGACTTGTCACCAATGGAGTCATAACGTTATCATTCCGCCCAGCAAAGCCATAAAAATACCAGCTTAAATAGCACAAAAAAAAAGAAAGAAAAAACAGTGAGCCAGCCTGCATGTCTGGCAGGACATTCAGAAGGATGGAATCAGAGGAGCAGTCATATAGGAGCTGCCACAGGGAATAGTACTGGGAATTCCCTCACATATTTAGCACTCGAGAGCACTTTTTCCCCTGCCACCTCCCCTCCTCCTGCCCCTGCTTCAAGCAGGAAGGAGGAGCAGTGCAAGGACTCCTTTTATGCTTTTATTGTGCAAATAAAAACACGCGGAAACTACTTAATCAAGTTTCACAGAGAGCAAGAGAGAGAGACCCAGACCCGGACACGGGATATACCTCTCTCTGTCTCTCTTTTCTAGCCATCTCTCAGCTGCGGAAGCAGCAGCAGCAGCCGGCGGTAGGACAGGCAGACAGACTTTTGCCCGACGTTGCTTTTTGTGCTTAACTTTTTTTCGGTGCCAGAGAAAAGCCAGAGAAATGGCCGAGAGAAAGCGGGAGAAGAGGCAGAGGAAAGTGGCAGAGTGAATGCGGGAACAGCCAAAGCTGAGACAACATGCAAACCAAAAACAAAAACAAATGAGAGAAAGCCGACAATTCAGAGATATTTACATGTTTATATCGAATAAGAGATGCCCTAACTTTTGGTGGATAGTATTTAGGTCAAGGATAATATAAGATGATAGATGGATGTCCTCAAATAACCATTGAAGAGCACAAACTAATGGTTCTATTAGTTTGAATTAAGTTTAAATATTTTCACTGAAGATATATAAGTATTAATGCTCTGAAATGGGTATTATTTTTAGAAAAAACAGTAAATTTATATTTTTCTTGTACTACTTCTTGTACTTCTTGTACTATAGTACTAAATAACTAGGTATTTTTTGTAATATTTTGTAAAATTTTAGTATTTGGATAATTTAGTATCTAACTATTTTATATATTTTGGTATTTTTTCATTCTAGAATTCTATTCTAGATCTCTAATATTTTTGTAGCAATTTAGTATTTCTAGTATTTGAGCAATTTATTATTTTATATTTTTGGTATTTTTCTTATTATGAAATCATTTTCTAGTTCTCTATTACTTATGAAGCATTTTAGTATTTATAGTATTCGAGTATTTTTTTGGTTTTATAGTATTTTTCTGGTATATTAATACCCGTGGTATTAGATGGTATATTTCACTATTTTTAATCTTTTTGTAGCCACCCTTTTGTCATAGCCAACATACCCGCTTTGTCCCATTATTCCCCATCTACAGGGTACCACAATTTGCCGAAAGAATGTGTTTTCTTTTTTTGTTCTTTCTGGTTTCCGAGTTCTAAAATTTATGACAGCAATTAGCGGGACAGTAGGCGTGTCTTTGGGGGGTTGGACGGACTCGAAGACTGCTTCCGGTGGAGAAAAAACTCTTCAATTAATTCGCGTTGAGCTCTGCTCAAACAGGACGGACGGACGGACGGAAGGACGGACAGGACGACGAAACTCCGTGCACATCAATCAAGTCCAAGAGGCAAAGGAGTCAAACGAAAGGTTGGTCTTTCAATCGGACATCGGTAAGGGGTATTGGCTGTTGGCTCCTGGTCTTGGCCCTTGGTCTTGGTCTTGGCCCTTGGTCTTGGCCCTTGGTCTTGGCCCTTGGTCTTGGCCCTTGGTCTCGGTCTTGGGGGTGTGAAAAATACTCGTAGAGGGGGAGGAGGAAATGCCCACAACTTTGGTCGCGTGCCAGTGCTCGTACTCGTAAATTTGTTTCGTTTTATTTTTAATTATCGCGCTCTCAAAGTTGTATTTTTTCCACTTAAAGGCCAACAAGAAACGGCTGGGGAAATGGCCAAGGAAATGGCCAAGAAAATACCAGGAATATAGCCCGGAAAAAGAGTGAAACTCCTACCTGGATGGTTTCCGTGGCGGAATACTTCCGATTGTAGTCGACGTGATGGAGGTTCGGCATGTTCCCAGCCGATGATAATCGCACGAAGGATAAGGGCTACTTAACACGTGTCCTTAACGCGGGGGTGGGTGAACAATCCTCTTCGTGCTCCTGCTCCTGCTCCTGTTTCCTTTCCCTTCCCCGTTTCCTGTTCATCAAGATATGCCAGCTTATGAAACATTTGTGTTAATTTCTGTTTGTCGTTTCAGGAGTCCTGGAATGGGGAAAGACCAAAAGTTTTCCGTAAAGTTGAAAGTTGGTAAAAGTGTAAATTACTTCGAGCAATCATCGTGCTGCTGCCTCCTGCCTGCTGCATGCCCCCTTGGGCATTTGTTTACTCATGTCGATATTGTTAATACGCCACGTGTTCCGCACACAGCAGGGGGGTGTGTGTGTGTGTGTGTAAGCCAAAGGACATTCGGCAGAGCGGGGAGGTTCATGGCCGGTTGGGTTTACGGATTTATTGCCAAGTTTACGGTACGTGCTCTGACTAAATTTATAAGCCAAAAAACGCACAAAGAATCGCAACAAATGGCCCAAAGGCACACGCACACACACGCACACACACACACACACACACACAGGCAGAAGCACATCTCTTAGATACACACAAGAAGCCATTGGAATACTTTTACAGTCAATGCCAAGCAATTAGAAGCGTTTACGGGGGAGGCCTAAGCGATGCCCAGGTGATTGTTGATATCCAAATCGAAGAACTCCGATTTCGGGATCCACAATTAATTGTAAAAATGGTTCCTTAAGTTTTCATTTTATTTTTATACATTTTTTTTCCATTAAATTATAAATATTTTGAGTCTTTCCAAACACTTTAATTCTCCTGAAATTTCTCTCCCTTGCTGTTCCGCATTTTATTTAAATCTCCCCCCCAAATATATCCCCTAGCTATACATAGAATATTCATACATATATATCGAAAAGTTTACCATAGACAAACTTTCCCTCGCTAAGCTCCTGCTGCCGTTTCCCAGGCGACTCTCTGGCTCTCTCTCCTGCTCCTCTCTCTCTCTCTGTCTGTGGCATTCATTTGTGCAACTTAACTGCTTAAGCATTCATCATCAAGGTTTAGACGCTTCAGATAACTAATTAGAATGCACATTAAGCCAGATACAGATACAGAAACAGAAACAGAGATACAGATACAGAGAGTTAGAAGAGAAAGCTCTCACACTCTCTGAAAGTTTCCCCCGAAAATTTCACCATTTCTCTATGGCTAATTAACTTTTGTTGCCTGCCATAAATGTTGACATCTATAATCAACAAAATAAATATTATCCATGGCGCAGCCCCGTGGAGGTCGTCGTGCAACAGCCTGTAACTTTCCACAGGCCCATTGGCTTTTATGGCCACTCCCACCCCCGCCCCCGCCCACACATTTAATGTCCAATATTTAACGATACTATGAGGAAATTACATCCTCCAGTGAATGCAAAAGTTTCCCATAAAAGTCGGTAAACGGAAAAGCGAAAAGGGGATAGGGAAAACTTGTTGACTGACGCGTGCGGTTTTTGGCAGCACTCAAAGTGGGAGAGAGCAAGAGAAAGAGAGAGCAAAGGGTATGATGAATTCTGGGATAGGGTTTGATGAACCCCCGAAAGAGAGGCGATGTTGTGAAGACGTCACCAGCCAGCGATCGTCACGTGGGGACGCTCTTTAGATGTTCCAATTACTCTAAGAAAGGATTTCTAAAGCACATCAGATTGTGGAACAATGTAGATACTGTCTAACGAACACTTTCTGATAGCTCTGCTGCGATGAGATGATATCAGGATAGAGAAAAGGCAAAACTATTGTTCGTAGACGTCTTTAAATACAACTTCCGGCTGTCAGTCGTAGAACTGAGGCACTATTTCTGCTAGGCAGTTGGCAAAATTAGATCTGAAGAGTGTAGCAATCGATAATCCCTGGCATAGACGCCTACTATACCTCCCTCTCTCTCTCTCTGCTTGCTTTTCCCTTAAGGCTATCTCTGTTTTTCCAGCCAATCCCTAAGAAAGGTTTACGTGTAAATATCAGAGCTTAGACAGATCGGTTTCTGGTTAAACCATCTTAAAATTATAAATGTTTGCACAGCTGTAGTATATTTTAAGTTTCAGCGAAGAATTCCTCAAGTTTCCACCCACAAAAAGTGCGCCTTCGCATCGTAAATTAAACCCCTTCCCCTTCCTTTCCTTCCCTTCGGCTTCGCCTCTTCCCTGCTTAAAATTAATGATGCATTTCATTGACGGGAAACTTTAATCATAATTTGGCGTTGAGTTAGTAGCTGCGTTTAATCATCAGCTTAAAGGAAGAGCTAGGGCAGAGGAGAGTCTGTGAGAGTACGGGAAAGAGTTGGGAGCTTGGGGGTGCGGTTTGGGGGTTTGGGGGTTCCAGTAATTTCACTAATTACAAACAGAAACAGCAACGGGAACAACGGGAACAACAGGAAACAGGATGCACGAAGCAGAGCGTGTCCTTCGTGTGCCCTCCAGCCGTGGGTCCCCCCTCCATATGCGTCATATTCTGGCCAAAATGTATTAGCTGCTTATGGGGGTGATGGGGGGATGGGGGGATGGGAGGACGATTGCCTGTGTGGGCCGTGCGGTGCATAAATGTGGCATAAAGGACATGTTAATCGGGAGGATGGCCAGAAGCAACAGGAAGTTCGGAAAAGCCTTGCTGGCGAGTCAATTAAATTGCTCAATAATTGAGTTTTCTCTTCGGGTGTCCTTGGGGCGTTCTCCTTAAAGCTCGCCGGACTTGGACTTGGACTGGACTCTTCCCCGTTCGTCACGTCGCAGGGATATCAATCGATTCGCAGGCTGATTTAAGACCACTTCCTGTTCTGTCCTGGAGGAGGACCTCGCCTGTGGAGCTCCTGTTGTTGGCTGGCACAAAAAACAGCTTGAATGCCAAAGCAGTCATAAATTATGCAGCGACATAGTCAAAGGGACACACAGGACACACACACAGAGGGTCCTCCGCAAGCAACAACAAGGAGGAGCAAGGATATGCAGTCAAGTGTTGTCGTTGCAGTAGTCCTTTCCATGCCACCTCCCCCTCTCTGTCTCTCTCTCTCACTCTCTCTCTGTCTATTAACTCCTCGGGAAAACTCCTCCTGGAAAACTCCAAATGGCCGAGCAGTTAATAAGAACAGCAGTTGTGCGAAGGACCTCTAGCTGGAAGAGGAAGGAGGAGGAGCAGTAGGGGCTTGGGGCAGCAATGCAGCGTTGCAGCAGTTGCAAATTATGACAAAGTAGTGCAAAAAGCACTGGGAAATAGCAGCATAGAGGGAATCCTGGTGCAAACGGGTTGAATGTGCCTCACTTTGTGGCAGAGAGGAGAGAGAGAGACGCACTATTAAAATAAATACACACCAGACATATAAATTATACATTTTTCAATTAAGAAACTAAGAAAATAAAGTGCGTTGCTGCCACAGGCACAGGGGAAATGAGTGAAGGGAAAACTTCTGGGGGGGAGAGAAAACCAAGGGTTTAGCTCTTTAAAAATCACAAAATTTCAACAACAGCAACCGCACTCGACACTCTACACTCATAACAGATCCTTAATCCTCTTAGGGGCTTTCATTCGAAACTCCATAACATCAACAAACACTCCTTGAATTATAATCCTATTAAAACGATTTAAACCCATTGGACTGAGGGTGAGGAAGGGAAAAAGAGAGGACGAAAGATATTTGCTTGATTTTACAAATATTTAAAGGGATAATGAGAGCAAAGTAGCTCTTGGGGATTTGAAAGTGTTGAAAAACACTCTCCATAAGCCATTTATGTGCCAGATTTCATCTCTAATTACTTCTAACTACCAATTTTAATCACAAACATCTTCATTCCAATCCCAATTCCACTTAGAATCGTTATGGCAACAGCAAAACAATTTCATTATCCTTTAAGCCACATTTTGGAGTGCCTCAAAGAGCCACAAAGTCTGCAATCTCACTTCATTTGGCGAAGGCAAGAGAAAACTTTGTTGCCAGGAGAAACTATCCCAAAAGAAGTGGAAAACTCTGCCAAAAGATGTGGAAAACTATCCCAAAACGAATGACACACAATGTGGAAAACTCTGGTGGAAAACAGTTGTGCAAAAGGAGACAACAGTTGTACCGAGGGAGGCGGCAATGTCCAACAGGTTAGAGGCGAAACCCCAGACGATGCTCAAGTTAATTATAAAAGAAAGAAAGAATAAAAGTCCCACAGTTATGACAATTTACAGACGAGGATTCCCAGGGGAAGCCCCTGGCTCCATTATCCTTTGGGTGTTGTTCAGGGACATTAACTGCTGCCGCCTCCTTCTGTCTCGAGTTGTCTGTTCCTTGTTTCGAGTTTTCCTGTTTTCCGGAGAGGAGTGGGGGTACAAATTTGACAAACGGCGACTTAAGACACGGAAAACAGAAAGAAAAACCGAAGGAAACCCCCAATAAACTTCACAGCAGTTTTCTCGCTGCAGCAGCAATTTAATTAGATTAAAGAAAAGTTTCTGCCACAAGGAAAAACCCAGGGAAAAACTCCACAGACGCAAAAGTTCAAAGATCATTTGTCAGCCGCAGTCATCATGCCGCAAGGCATTTTCCACAGAAAAGTAAAGGAAATACCAAAAAATGCCAAAAATACTTCAAAATTCAACCGAAAATCAATAGAAGGAAAGAAGGAAAAATGAATAAAAATACAGACAAAACAAACAGAAAGAAACCAACAAAAGAAAAAGCAGCAACAAAAAGGGCGGCCGTAACAAACAACCAAACAAACAATAAAAATTTATTGTTATCCCCAAAAAGAAGTGAAACAATCAGCAATAAAAATAAAAAGTATGGCATACCGAAGGACTAACGAAGTGTTCGATGCCCTAGAAGTGGCCAAAAACAAAGAGGAAATTCTCTACAACACAAGGCATACCTTTTAAAGGGATCT
This sequence comes from Drosophila algonquin, assembly GCA_035041765.1. NCBI lineage: Eukaryota > Metazoa > Arthropoda > Insecta > Diptera > Drosophilidae > Drosophila > Drosophila algonquin. The sequence continues at coordinate 430,998 of JAWNKY010001621.1, forward strand.
CAACCATTTATTTGCTATATTTTGTAGAAGAAATGCGCCCCAAAATATCGACTGAGGACTGAAGGGACAGAATGTCCATAGGGTCGATCGTTTTTCCTGCTTTCAGAAGACGCAAACTGCTCCGCACAGCCCAAGCAACTCTCCACTCTCCAAGAAACGAACATCAAAGACCCAAAGATGGAAGAAAGTTAAACAGCATCCAAGGAAAATCAAATGATAACAGCGACAACACACGCTTCTGCTCTTCCTACCCCCCTCCGCAGAGTTCTGTTCGTGTTTTCCTTATTATTTCCAGCATCCTCCGTTTTTCCTTGTAATTTTCGCGCAGCATTCTCTCAGGCCCTCTCCTTGGCCACAAAAATGCGTGCAAATAAACGTAGAATGGGGGGTGGGGATGGGGAGGAATGGGTGCTGACGTTTAGGCCTAATCCGCCGAGGACTTAGCACGGCTGTTAGGTGTATCCAGGCGGCTAAGGGGCGGCCAGGGGGATACACAGATGGAGCATAGACATGGGAAAGGCAATGGGTGTGGGAGGAGGTATGGGAGTGGGCGGTGGGCGGTGGAGTCACTGAAGCAATATTGCTGCATAGGCAGTTCTTAACTTTGGCCCCAAGCCACGAAAAAGCAGGGCCATCTGCGATTTTTAATTCACAAAAGTAGAAAATAAATCTTTACAATTTTCAGCAACGAAGAAAAATTACACTTTTTAAATAGGTTTCTTAAAAAAATATATATAAATCGAAAGGAAACAAAAACCCTCGACTTTAAATTGTTCCATATATCTTGCATCCCTCTCTAACTCTTTCGATTTTGTTGGTATTTTTAATAGTCTTTTTATACTGACTTTTAGATATTTTTAATATTATATTTTTAGATATTTTCTGCATTGTGTAATTTTTTTTATCATTTTTATACTTGTTTTATATTTTCTTAATTATTTTTTGTGGTATATTTATAGAATATTATAAGTATATTTCTCAAAGAATATCTCTACAATTTTATGATATTTTTAATAGGTATTTTTATGGTATTTCTAATGTTTTCTAGTATTTCATTGTAATTTTCTCCTTTGGTTCCAATTTCTTATATTTTCATGTCCAAATCCAAGTCTTTCATAAATTGTTCTCCCTCCAAAAACACCCCAAAAAGCCCCCTAAAAAGTAGAGACGTTCCTCCCCAAAAGTGTTCACAAAACAGGTGCACAAACAGCATCAATAAGGCAATAGCCATAACGAAACTGGAAGCCCCATATTGCATACCTTTTTTGGCATGAATTTTGGAAAAGACCACAGACCAAAAAAGATGGAAAATCGAGTGGAGGAAAAGAAAACACTTGAAACTGGAGTGCTGTTCGTGCAAGGCGAAACACTGGGCACAAGGAAAATGTTGCCCGATGTTACCCCACTTGTTTACGCTTGTAGTTTTTTGATTGAATTTTTTTCGAGAGTGCCTGGGAGTGGTACAAAGTGGTGGCAGATATCCGTTAGATCGGGGAGCAATATTCCAGACGAAAGGGGGAAATAGGATAGGGTGGGGGTAGGGGGTCCTAAAAGCAACAATTTGCCACAGCAACAAATTACAGACACGCTCTGCGGACGGACCGATGGATGGATGCATCAGCAACAGCACAGCACAAAAATACCTATACAAAAAATTAACCAAAACCCCAATCCCAAGCGAACAAACAGAGTGAAAGAGAGAGAGAGTTGGCCACTTGCTCGGTTGTCCTCTGGTATACAAGTGGACAGGTGTACGAGTATACAGTCCCGTCCCCACACTCTACTAAATGTATGTCCTTACTTTTCTTTCCGTTGGTATTTCCATTGGCAGGCGGAAAATCTGAAATCAAAATGCGCGCAAAATGCAGGCCAAATGGGGTTACAAAAAGCAGCCAACACACGGAAAGCGTTGCCAATTCCCTGGAGATAGACGTGGACTTGGGCTCTGGGTCCTGAACAGTGGGACAAATGTGGAGAATAGGAAGAGAAACACTACATTTCTGGTCTCACTCTCTCAACTCGAATATTTGTTTTGTATTTTTCTAGTATTTTCCTGAATTTTTACACATTTTTGTTTAGTATTTGTATATTATTTTCAGAATTTCTATAGTATATTTTGTTACTCTAATAATTTTCAATATATTTTTAGTACTTTCAGTATTTCTTAATTGTATTTAGTATTATTTGTAGTACTTTTATATTATATTTGAGTATTTTCTTGTATTTTTGTATTACTTAATTAATTTTAAAATCCCTTCCCACTTTCCATCAATCTCCCGACCCACTGTGCAACCACTGTCCGCCCTGGGGAATGACACAGTGAGAATGGGAGTCGGGGGAGCAGGAGTGGCAGAGGAGTGTGGCAGTGGCAGGGGCAGGGACATTCGCTTCGAATGACAGCGGTTGAAATTGAAGTTGGCAAACGATTTTTCCGAGGGTGGATTTTAAAATGCAAACACACTCTCAATACAAGGGCAGGGGGACGGCGCGGGACACGGACAGCCAGAGGTCGTAGTCACAGGTCCTGTGGGGTCCTGTCGATGGTGTGGCATAGCTTTACATGCCACAGGACCCTGGGAGCACGTGTCCGCTGTCCTGGGTCGGGTCTCGGCCCTCAAGTCCTCTGTTGCTGACAATGTTTCTTATTCCCCTTGAAATTTATGTTTATCAGTTTTTTGTTGGCTTGCTAGCCAAAATCAAAACAGACCCAAGACCCAGGAAAACACGGCCCCAAACAAAGGAGGCCAAGAACTTATCTGAAGGCAGTTAAATCAAGTAGGTCTTCCCATTCCCCCCGCCCCCTCAATCGCGTGCCAACGGATCAAGGAATCTAATAACCAAAGCTAAACAATGGCGTAAATAATTTTATTGCACGAGTATTTGCATTAACAAGGAGCAACCCATAAAAGTCGTCTGAGCAACGGATGAACGCTCGCACTTTTCGTTCGGCCCTAATTCCCATTAAATGTCGTTCAAAGTGCTAATGAGAAAAGAAGGTCAGGAAGTGGAGCAAAAGAAGGCCAAAATGTCTGGCAGAGGCAGGGGGAAAAGCTAAAGGAAATGCCACGGGGAATACCTGTTTCAAATTAAAGAATACTATCCCACTTTAATCAGTTTATTTAATGCAAATTTTAAGTATTTTATAGTATTTGGGCTTAATTTTTTCTAGTATTTCTATGGTATTTTTTAAATATTTATTTAAATTGGATGTTTAATGAATTTCTAGAATGTTTTGTAATTTCTAGAATTTTTAGTATTTTTATGCTCTAGTATTTGAGTACTTTTTGGTATGTATTTCTAGTATTTTCTAGTTTTTTTTCTTATTTTAAAGTATTTCTCATCGCAAAACACTCCACAACACTTTTCTCTACCCTTAACAGACATTTTTCCCCTCTTTAAAGGTCTCCCAAGATCTGAAACTTCCTCTTCAACCCTGTATTTCGTGCCATCTATTATTCCCTCAAATTAAAAGTTCAGCTAAACTTTAGAGAGCTTTTCTTGCACACATCGTCCCGTTCCCACTTCATTTTCAATCCCACTCATCTTTTATTCAGCAAGAAAAATAAAAACCAGACAAAGCTGGAAAAGGCTAGAAAATGAAAATGGAAATGGATTTATGCGCCTTTTGATAACTAATTCCCTTTGGGCGGCTGTCAACAAGCAGATAAACTGCTAGGCAACCCACACAACAATCCACACAAAATGTAACTAAAATCCAAGAAGGAAGCGAGAAAAGTCTGGGGTTCTAGTATGGGATATCCTTAAAGAACCTCAGACATGTGACTCATATTAGTTGGCTATTAGATGGAAGAGGGAGGAGGAGGAGGACTGCCATTCGGCTGTCAAATGTGTGAGCAAAAGAATGGCCGAAAACAATTTGAGGCAATTTGAAGCTGGCAAAAAAAAGTACGTGACATTGTGAGGTGGGATCGACAGACTCTGGAATCTCACTGCCTTCCGATTTCAGTTCTGTGGCTAACGTAATACACTGAGAGGAATTGCTATCCAACGATGCTGTTCCATTGTTTCTTGGGCTTGTTCCTACTCGCTTTTCTTCAAGTGCATTGCGATAAGAAAGTTTGGCAGTTGGGAAAATGCAAACATCTGCTGCCCAATGGCCCGCACCTTCAGTCAGACTCCATTGGAAAACAGTATGTGTGTGTGTGTGTGTGTGGGGGGGGTGGGAGACTGTCGGACAAGTGTCGATGACCTGCTGGTGCTCCTGCCGCTGCTCCTCCTGCTCCCAGGATGCTAACGAGCGAGCACGTGAGCCAAGTGTAGCGGAAAATGAGCTAATTTGTACGGAGGGAGCAGAGTTCCTTTTGGGCCAACTCCCTGCTCCCTGGTCCCCGGCCCCCGGCCACGTGTCGCCCCCTCTCCCCATTATCAGAATGACAGAAGAAAAAGTCAAGAAATTCAATTGGAAACATAAATCATGCCACAGGGAGGAAAGGAGGCATCCAGGAGGCACAAGGACATCGCAGACACGCAATCAGCTGTTGGTCACAAAGCACATGTGGATGTGTGCGTGAGTGTGTGTTCGGGTGAGTGCGTGTGGGGCATGTACATAGATATGTGGGTGTGAGGGGCATGTCAATCATGCCACAAGCAACAAACGCGCGCCCACATGCTTTGGGTGCACACAACCCCCTGGACACCCGTCCATCCACGAACCCAAGGGGCAGACAGAGCCAAAAAGGGAAAAAAGGGAACCCCCAAAAGCGGTCCAGACAGAACTGTAATACGATGCTCTTGATACGGCAAGGACTACGAAGATACTCTGGATTTGTTATGGATATATTTAGATTGGTTCAGAAATCAATGTAATGGCGAGGCGATCGATTGCAGATGTTTTCTACAATTTTTATGCATTTGTTTAGAATGTTTATAATTTTTACCTACAATTTTTCTGGTATGTTTAGAATAATTACCTATTATTTCAGTTCAGTATATTTCTCGAATTTTTATAGCTGCATCTAGTATTTTCCAGTATAACTTTAAAAATTTTTTAGTATTTATTACTAATATTTTTCTAATATTTTCTAGTATTTCCCATTATTTCTTTAGTATTTTTATTTTATTTTTACTTTTAGTATAGTTGAAGTATTTTTCTATAGTATTTTTAAAAGTGGTTTTAGTTACATATCAAATATTCCAATATTTTGTATATTTTTACAAATTGTCGATGTCTAATACCGATTCCCGTTTTACAGGGTATCACACACCCACACACAAAATAAGAAGCGAAGGACTCAATGGAAACGATTTCATCGATGGCTGCTGCCACAAAGCGTAGCGTAGGCGATAATTTATTTAACAATGTGTGGCATGCGTTTTCCAGGGACCGGAGAGGCCAGAAGGAGACCGAGAGGAGACCCAAAGCCGAAGCTTTTGTCCATTGAAATGTAAACGGCTACGAAATGCGTTTTGGGGATAGCATTTCGTACGTTAGCCAGGTCCTGGCACTGGCACTGGTCCAGGTCCTAGTCCTAGTCCTATCGATGACTGAGGGAAACATTTGTTGCCTCTTTTGGGAGGGGGAGGGGGTAACGGGGCTGGCTTCCACAAGAACAAAGGAGCAGAGCAGGAACAGTGTTTTATCTGCCACAGCATTCACTCCTTTATTTGCCAAGTGCAAATTGCAAAATGATATTAGAGTGGAGCGTCGAGGGCGTCCGGGGGGAGGGTTCGGATATGGGGGTGGATTCTCCTGCTGTCCTGTCCTCGCCTGTCCTGCCCGCTGCTGCATCCGATGAATGGGGGTGGCTTCTGCTGCAGAGTGAAAGTGGAAAGTGCGTCCAGTGCGACAGGACCCCAGGACCTGCCAAGGCAGCTCGTCCGTAATGAGCACGGGCAGAAATTTAATGTGATTTGTGTCGGAAGGGTGCAACGATGGCTGTATTATCGAAGGGAGTCCCACATACCATATACATTTCCAGCAACCGGGAGTGACAGCAGATTTCTATTTACTTTTGTAATTGGCGACCAGGACCCAACACCAACACCAATACCAACACCAATCCCAATCCCAATCCATAAGCCATAACACTCTCCTCTCCCCTCGCTCACGATTCCGCATAGTCATCGACTTTGATGAATAATTGAGCATACAATTTCTCCCCCTCACCCACCGCCGCCAAACAGCAAAAAGAAAAAACAGAACAGATGAAAAATGCTGAAAACGTGAAAATTTCCCAAAATTTATGTCTATATTTGGCGTTTGGGGGGAAAAAGCGTATGCCGGGGTTGAATATTTGATTGTTTTCAATCAATTTTGCGGCATGTCATACATTTTTTTAAATATTTATCATCCATTTACACATTTAAGGCCATTTATTCCAAAAGAGATTCAAAAATGTTCAAATTGCATGCTCCCCAAAAAAACAATTGTGAAAAATGTGATAGACAAACAAAAACGTATGAAATGCACTGACCTTTTCACATTCTTCTTCCTCTGCCTTCCGCCATCTTCTTTGTCCACGGCATTTTGCCTATTTTTTTCACTTTTAGTGCGCCAATACTGCAAAAACATAAGAAGTTTCAAATCAGAAACAAATTTAATAACAAATCGCATTTGAAATGTGGATTTAAAAAAGGTTAGATTCCCGCTATCCTTGCTTATTTTGCACACGCCAAACCAGAGAGAGAGAGAGAGAGAGAGAGAGTAGAGAGAGTGGGTCACATCTCCAGCTCACCTTTTGTATATGCAGACACATGAAGCGAGACTAACGTAGGCCGTTTTGATCTTCTTCTTCTCTCCGCCTACTACATGGCAGAGTTAGAAAGAGATGGCAATAGATTTGTCGCCATTCTGCATTTGCACTTTGCACACAGCCACACCACACACATATGTATGTATGTACACGTGATCTCGCCAAAACTGCAAAACCAAGTAAAAATTTCAAAATCAGAGCAAAATTCCTATACGAAAGCATATTAAAGTGCATTTAAAGAAGGTTACGTATGGATTACTATTATCCCTCAATACTTGCATTTTTTGCACACGCCAAACCAGAGAGAGGTCTTCTTCTTTGATCTTCTTCCACTGATCTGCCATTTTTTCTGCCGCTGCTTCGCCCCCACACTGGACACACATTTTTCACTGCACTTCACTAAAACACATTTTTCACTGCACTGCACTAACACACACTGCACACACTTACACATATGGCATGGCGTGCCTTTCTGGCGTTTTGGCTGCCGTTTTACACAAAAAAAAACTTAGCAAATGATTGAAAGATTTAGTTTATATTGAATACAATAAATACTTGTTGCACTGCACTTTTATATATAGAATTATCTCCAAACATTTAAAACACAGATCCGCCATTTTTTCTGCCGCTGCTTCGCCCCCACACTGGTCACACATTTTTCAGTGCACTTCACTAAAACACATTTTTCACTGCACTGCACTAACACACACTGCACACACTTACACATACGGCATGGCGTGCCTTTCTAGCGTTTTGGCTGCCGTTTTACACAAAAAAAAACTTATCAAATGATTGAAAGATTTAGTTTATATTGAATACAATAAATACTTGTTGCACTGCACTTTTATATATATCTCCACATACTTGAAACACAGATCTGCCATTTTTTCTGCCGCTGCTTCGCCTCCACACTAGACACATACAGATTTTCTTTTATTAAACACTTTAATGCCAGGATTTTTGATACTTTTCACTGCACTTCACTAACACACACTGCACAACAATATTTTCCGAACGATTTTCACAATTTTCCCGCTTTTTACGACCCGAAACCGGCAAAAGAACGCGGAGCTGACTGGGAACGCGTGCGGAAACTTGAAAAGATGATGTAACTGCGCAGCCGGCTTAGCATTGCCAATTCCATGCTCTCCTCTTCCACTCGCTCAATCTCTCCGAATGCGTAGGGAGAGAAACCGTTCGTGTGAGTGTGTAGCCACTTGTTGAAACAGTGGGTGGGACAGGGAGAGAGATGGTTTAGGTTCGGTGCATTTGCGTATGCAGCTTGGACTCGCTCATTCCATGCTGCTCTTTTTTTTGCTGCTCCTCGTATGCTCTCCTCATACTGCAGAGGGTGGGCTTATTGGAATTGGATGAAGGTATTTCTTTGTGTTTCTCTTCCCCTCTCTCGCCAAGACGACTAACATATAAGAGAGAGTGTGAATGTGCAGCGCAATTTTGGTAATCTTTTATGGTTTTTCTTATTTAGAATATGTAAAACCAATTTCTTTACGATTTCATCTATAATTTCTCGTACAATATTAACAATCCGAAAACTCCAAGTATCCATCTCTCCCATCTGTTGCCCCCTCCCACTCCTTGCTAGGATTATAAATTGCTCTTCCCCATCGGCCCATTTGCCTTGCCATTTCCGAATCTCCCAATGAAATGATGATGATGAATATGTTATTGGAATGACCGCAACACTTGACCGTAACAAACTTGTCCCAAACAAAATGCATTATAATGATTTATGAAGAGGGTACTCCTCCCCCACACTCTCCAAGTTTGCCTCAAAAATCCAACCCCTAGACAAATTAACAAGGATATATGATGATGATGTGGCATTCATCCTGCCACAGACAAAAGAGAGAGACAGAGACACGACACCCACAACCACAAGCTGTCAAAGCCACAAAGAGACACTCGACCCAAGCAGCAGCAGCAGCAGCAGATGCTTGCCCCAAGGTGTTTTCTGCCTCGACCAAAGTTTAAACAAAAATTAAAACACCTACCCTGCCCCCGCACAGCAGGAGACCCCCCTCCCCGCTCTCATCTTTGCCCCGAACTTGAAGCTAATCAAAAATGTGTTGCACAAAAAGAGCGAAGGGCAGGAAAAGTAAATAATGTTTTGGGAGGTTTTTTTGGGGGAAAGCCGAACTGAGGATATGCTTTCTTTCTTAAAGACTTTGAATGTTTCTCCTTCAAAGTTTGTTAAAGACTTTTTCTACTCCACTATGAAATATCTCAACCCCAAATCCTTTCACCCTTAAATCTCCACAAAAACGTCACGAGATTTCCCAAAAAATCATCATGCCCTCTAAGATTTTCTATCGAAAATAAACGCAACAAAAAAAACTTGTGTACAGCGAAAGTGCAAAAGTTTTTCAAGGAGTTTTCCTTGCTTTACTTTACTTTTTTTTCCCCGCCCAGCAATCAACCACCAAAAATCGGGTTCGGGGCCAGGGAAAGTGAGGGATGGGGGGGAAACACAAACAAGGATGTTGTTGTAAGTTCCATGATTAGCATTTTATCAGGCAGATCCTGGCATCATCATCGTGCCCTTGTCTTAGGCAACTTAAACCCATCTTTATGCTAATTTAGTTTTTCGTCTAAGAAGCGGCAACAGCTGACAATGTTGCCGCCAGGTTTTCCATCCTCCCCCCAACCCAACTCACAACCAGCCCAACCACACCCCCTCGAGTACGGGAAATCACTCCCTTAGATTTTCGACTGGTGGCAAGGAGAAAGGTCTCCCGCCTGTCACATGAGGCACATACAGAGCTGCTGATTCTGCTGCGTGTGGCATAATCAAGAGCAAAGGAAAATACTATCCTCTGCTCCTTTGTGCGACAACCTGCAGGGTGCTTTTTTATATGTGTGTTTTATGTGCAGATCCCATTAATTTATTGCCAGAGACATTGAGACACCTCCGAAGCGAACAAAAGGCGACATTATTATTTCATTATTATGCCAAACGCATCGCCTCCCAGGATCTGGTCTCTGGAATTCCCTCCCCCTCCCCATCCACACTCCATCCACGTGAGCAGCAGGCTCGTATTACATACAATGGGGTAATGTTGGAGGTAAAGTCCTCCTCCTGCTGCTCCTCCTGCTCCTGCTGTTGGTTGTGGTCCTGGGAGCTCCCGTCAGATGATTCATGCGATGGCAAATTTTTTGACGCCCGCCACATTAATAAAACAGGAAGTCTGCTCCCCGTAGCATATGTTTGGCTAGTCCCCGGGTCAAAAGAGGCGGCAAGAGAGGATGAGGAGGGAGGCAGAGGCTGTTATATTTACTCGTAAATATTTTTATAGGCCCACAGAAGAGATGAACGGCAGAGCGGAGGTTGCAAAGTGGCAGACACCCCTCACAAAAGCAGGTGCTTGGCAGCACCTTTCTTTTTCACTATTTACAGATTTTTTTTAATAGAATTTCGGAGAGTTCACGCCTATAAAAGTAACGGAAACTTAATTTAACTCTGATTAGGGTATAAGTTAGTTTATAGTGAAATAAATATATACCAATTTGATAAAAATAACTCTCATTATAGGGTATTCCACAGTCGTCATAGTCTCTTCTCTCTTTGGTTTTTCCAACACTTGCCAGAGTCCTCTCAATTAGTACTCTATCAAACGGTAAATTTCCTATTGGAACTGCCGGCAGATTCACACAAGCAAAACAAACACCCACACACATATACAGCCATCACACAAACACTCACCTTTATAAACACGCTTAACCCTCGCTTTGCTGTTGCTGCTGCTAATCCTTTCAGGCACGGCTTTTGTGTGTGTTAACCATTTAGCGCCAATTAAAACATAATTGCGGCATTCACTGATAGCAATCGGGCGTCCTGGCCTTAAATCATGTTCGGGCCTGTCTGTAAATCATTCGCGAGTGGGTGGCGCCGGTTGGAGCCCAAAAATTGCGACACATTTACCGTAACAAAAACACAACAAAATGCGAAAATTTTACGCGCGCGAAAACAGGACGACACTACACACACACACGCACGCGAAATGATGCTGCGGCGGGGAAATTGTTGTCAAATGGTAAAATGGCTTCAATCTGCGACGCACTTTAATTTTATTGCACTTTTGGCGTTGATTAAAAACCCGCCACACACCTGCACATCGTTTCACAGCACAGCCGGCCGCCCCTTTTTTGGAGGGCTCTTGAATTTTTGGTGTTGCCGCAAAGCACGTAAGTTGTAGGCACAGACTAACAGGACATGTTTCACCCGCAAAACAGGACCGCGCGCCGCCACGACGATTCAAACGGTTATTTACAGGGATATTGAGTTTTGAATACTGATATACATATGTATGTACGTATATATTTTTGATAATAACACCAGTTGCTTGTTGTCCGTTTTCGCGGTCTAATTTACTAATTTACGTATTTTTCGATGAAAAACTTCAAACTTTGAAAATGCGTGCTGTTGTTAACGGTCCGAAGGTCCGAGTTTTTTTGTTTTTATCACAGTCGTGATAGCAGTTATCACAGTCGACTTATCGATTACTAACTTAACCCGCTTGAGCCCCATTTATTCAAACAAGCGAACAAATTGAGTTAAAGCACGGAAAAAAGGAATGTATGTAAATTCTTATTGAAAATCCATCCTTCCTCTTTGCTAAAAAACAAAATTACAATATTTTAAGCTAGAAGTGCGCTGAAATTCTTCTAGTTTCATAATATTAATTCATGGAAATATTTAAACAACCCACTGGTCGACAATGGAATAATCGTTAGTTGTCGTTTCTGGAAATCATATTCCTCCATTTTTGTATTCGGTTTGATATTACTTGCTAACTAGGACCCTCAGGGCTGAGCACATAATTTTATACGATTGATGAATCAATTTTTTACAAGATTGGTTAAGTTTAGTGACTGTTTTTTATTAGATTGTTTCTAAAAGGACGTTTAAGCCAAGGTATAGTGAGCATGAAATGCGACGTAAGAAAACGTAAATGAGCATGAAATGTCACGTCATTTGGAAACTTAACCGGTGGTATGGACATATATATACCCTTTTTCATTTGATTCATGTTAAAAATCTTTATTCCAGATGCTCTAAAACGTTATTAATATTGTATTTTGCACATATTTACAATTTTTGACCCAATAATGAATTTAATGAATTTATTATTACTAACAAATCGATCCCGATACCCATTTTCAGTCTTTATAAGAAAGCCAAAAACCGTAAAATTATCTGAGATAGAGACTGACTAGTTTCTGCAATAATTGGTGCCTAGTAAAACAAACTTTTTTTAGATTCTATAACATCCTTTCGTAGAGGGTATGAAAAATGTTGTCTACGGCGAATTACGTAAGTGAGAGTGACGTAAGGCAACGTAAGTGAGAAATTCGCTCGCTCGCCGTGAAACGAATCGATACGAGAGAGCGTCGGCTCGCTCTCTGCTCTCTCGGCAATTTTAGAATCGAGGCCGAAGTGGCATCCGAAAGCCAGCCGAAAGAGAAAGACAGAAAGAGAGTAGTACTCTTAGCACTTTCGAAAGAGAGCCGCGGCTATTGTGTGGTAGGTTGAGGTGAATATGGCTCAGCTGTTTTTAGCCGGTGTGTGTGGTGGGGCGGTAGTGGGGGGAATAGTGGTGTGTGGCAAGCTAAAGGAATATTTATGCAAAGTGAGGCATGCCTCTTTAGGTTGCGCGAAAGCAGAACTAACGCTATTATTGGTTTCCCTTTACAGTTCTCTTAACGGAAACTATGCAGATACTAAAATTCGATGCAGCCTTGGTAATAATTTCTACGCGCCAAAATTTGAATTTTGATTTACCAGCTTTTGTTGTCAGTGGTGACAGCTCACACGATAGGCAGACCAGATCTTAACAAAATAGAAACTAACTGACTGGGAATTCATAATATATAATATATAAAACTTAAAATTACATTCAAATTTTTTCGCTTTCAAATCATTTCATTTAAAATCGTCGCGCTATGATATCGATATGCGATACATTGCTATTTGTTTTGTATATCAAGCGCGACGAAAAAGCAAAAATTTGAAATTTTCTTGCATGAAAATGCAAAAAAGTAGGATATTATAGAATTTCAGAAAGGTTTGTTTTACTAGGCACCAATTATTGCAGAAACTAGTCAGCTATACCTCAGAAAATTGTACGGTTTTTGATCTTCTTGTGAAGTCTGAAAATGGGAATCGGGATCGATGTTGATAAGAATAAATTCATGAAATGCATTATTGGGTCAAAAATTGTAAATATGTGCAAAATACAATATTAATAACGTTTTAGAGCATCTGGAAAAAAGATTTTTAACATGAATCAAATGAAAAAGGGTATATATATGTCCATACCACCGGCTAAGTTTCCAAATGACGTGACATTTCATGCTCACTTACGTTTTCTTACGTCGCATTTCATGCTCACTAAAGTTGTATACCTTGGCCTAAACGTAATTTTAGAAACAATCTAAAAAAAAGAGTCACTAAACTTAACCAGTCTTGAATTATGTGCTCAGGCCTGAGGGTCCTAGTTAGCTAGTAATATTAAACGGAATATCAAATTGAAAAAAAATTTAAATTTAGGGGTGTCTGGCAAAAAAATCGATGTTTGAAAAAACGATTATATCGATGTCTCTCCAACTCCACTGTCACACTGCGCGTCCAATCACATTTTATTGAATACGAATTTTGTTGTAAATTTTTAACGAAAAAAAGCAAGAAAAATGCCTGCCGTGGTGCGTATTAAGCGGCGGATTGATGAAGAACCACACACAGCATTTGTGCTGAACGGCAAGCGCCGACGACTGCACAACGATGAGAATTCCTTGGCCGCAGCCACAGTGCAGCTGGGGGCGGATGCTACCGCCTCCGACGCGGCGGACAAAGACGAGCTGACGACCGTGCTGAAATTTGCCGGCACGCTGGCCAAGCAGGTGAGTGGATGCATGGGGGTATAGATATTTGGTATTCTTTAAGGCTGGATCTCTTTTTTTTGGTAGGATGACAGCGCCACAAAACAATTTGCAGCTGCCCGATTGAACAAAGCCACCGCCAAAGAGTTGGTGCAACAAAAATCCAATAGTGCGGCCATTGCCAATGCCCTGCGCAGGGACAGGCAACGCCTGGACGCACAACAAAGCACGCGCGAGCAGCGTTTCCGTGTCGTAAACTGTTTGAGGACCACACTCGACGACATCAATGAGAGCGAGGGTGCGGTGGGCGGCAGCAGCACAGATGAAGCTCCACAGATCACAATTCTGGATATCGAGTCACAGCAGCAGCAGCGGACAGCAACAGCAGCTGCTGCAGGAGTTGGAGAAGGAGGACTGCTGTCAGAAGAGGAGCAGCCCCGAGGAGGCCCCCTGCCGCAGGAACAACAGCAGCCAGCCGATTCGGATATTGGCTATGTCTACGATTTATATGTACCCGAGAATGAGATGCAGGCGGCCTATGTCGATATGATGGATGACAATTATCTAAGGTTCGTCATACACATTGAACCACATGAGCAAACGTTTAGCATCACGAATACCTTTATGTAGAGCGGATAAGCTATCGCCATCGCCATTCTCCATTTCCGTTTCCGGTCATGGCTGTTTGTATTTGTAGGTGCTTGTGTGTGTGTATATACTTCTATATATATGTATATGTGGGTGGTGTGTGTGTGCCTCCCTCCGCCTCCCGCCCCCGCTCCTGTTTGTTGGGTTATGTTTTTCGTAGTCCTCGTGGCGTGGCGGTCGTCTCATTTATGCATTTATCCTATAATTTTAATGTTAATTAAACAAACATAAAAAAAGCTAACAAACAATCATGTCTACTGCTCAATAATCCCCACATACTCCGTATCGATTCCGTTCTCTATAAAAGGTTAAACTATCCGTTTAATTACTACTACACCTGCTACTGGTAGGACACAGCCTGCCACACAGAGAGAGCCTTGCCACAAAGAGAGACGGAGAGCGAGAGCGAGCAGCAGCAGAGACAAAGCCCCCATCCAAAGAAAGGACTGCCCACACACGCCCACAGCTATAGCCCTATGGCTACGCCCACTAATATGACAAATAGCGTTTAGGATTCTATCGATTGATTGGTTTATAATTCATTAGACATATGCATCGTGCAGTCATTGCACAGGGCAGAACGGCTCCTATGACGAAGGGGAATGCCAAATAGCTAGAAGGAGCCAGGTGGATCTTTGTGGAAATACAATTTGCTTGATCTTGAGATACTTAAAGGGAAACTCCTTGATCTTATAAGCAGGAAATGCATTTATAATCTGCTTGCTGAAAACATCACTAGACAATGTATAGATAAAGTCATTCAGAGACACGGAGACGCATCTATATTGAAAGATCCTTGAGTAAAATCAGGAAGATACCGAAAGAAAACGACTTCTTGATCTTAAGGATCCTTAAAGAACTAAAGAATGGATCACTATAAAGCTTAAGCAAGAGTCAACTACCCTTTGAGAATAACGGCTATAAAAGATATAAATCATTAAAAATCTTGATTTTCCTTAAGATTACAATAAGGTTTGGTGCAAAATGCATATATAATCTTTAAAACAAAAAAAAACTATATGCTGTAAACTAAACTATAAAAAAACCGGTATATACCCATAATCTTTGAGTACCGGTTACAATTGTGTGCTAAGACGATAAAGTACTCCCCAAAGTATACCCACTCTATAACAAAATATAGAGAAAATCCCATAAAAAAACCTTTCGACCAATTTCGAGGATTAAAATAAATTGCTAGAGTGCAAAAAGTAGTCGCCCAAAGCTAACAAAAATATAAGCAAATTTTATAAATTGACTCGAGTGCAATCCTTAAGAAAACGAGGCACCTCTTCGACCTTCCCCAAAGTATCGCTTAGAAGGATGAGCCTAAGAACTTTATAGAAAATCCCATTAAGGTCCCATATCTTTAGTGCCAAAGTTATCAAAATATTTAAACAAATTAGAGAAAAAAGAGCGGGCAGACATCACTCTTATATCATTATATCACAATTATTATAATAACCTTTGTAGAACAATCTGTTTTGTAAGCCATTTTAGTGCCTAAAAAAGATGGAAAAGGAAAACATTTTCTTCACTGGACTCTCCTCTCATCGCCCTCTGCCTGCACCCCATCATATGAATCAATCAATCGGTAGAGCCTTAATCCTATGCCATTTCCTAGCATAAGTTCTTTCGATTTTCTATAGCTTTTAGATACTACATGTTACACATGCTACATGCCACACCACACACACCATACGCACAACATACCACATTCTCTGTGTTGTTTTTTACCCATTATTCTCTACCAGTTTGCCCGCCAGTGGTTTTTTATTCTTTTCGTTTCGTTCATGTTCCTATTCATTCCACACAAAAAGCCCAAGAAACCCCGAAATCAGAGCCCTTAAACCGAGAAACTCTTGTGCTAAAGTCTAATTAAGTGCATAGTTTTTAGCGTTTGTTGGGGTCTAGAGCTGCCCCCGTGATTAAAACAAAATAAACTAAATAAATATACCAAATTAAAGAAAAAATATAAACCATGATGTTTCAATGTAGGAATGAAATAAACGACTAGCTTCTGGGGTGGCAGATCGTATGTCGTTTCTATGGTAGATATATGATATATACATCTGATTTTAGTGGAATTTTAATCAGAGATCTGAAGAAAAACCTGAAGTTACTGATTTGATTGGAAACTGCCAAGCACTTCATATAAATACTTTCTTTTATACCGAGTCTTGTATCAACTTATGATTGAGCATGGATTTCTTAAAGATTTCAATTTAAGAGAGATCTTGAGAGGGTTTCCTTTCATATCATCATAAATGAGGCTCCAAATTACTAAGAATTAAACAAAAGTACTTCGCCTATCATCCTTGACCAGAATCGCATCCTCTATAAGGTCATAAAAGGTCTCTACTCCCAAAGTTTATAAGAAAATACAAAATTAAACAATCTTTCCCCCAATATTTACAGCGTTATACCCATGGGTGAACTGGTCCTAGAGGATTGCTACAACGATGCCGATGAGGAGTACGATTCAGAGGACTCCAATCAGGAGAACTACTATGCCAATGATTACCCCGATGATGAGGAGGCAGCCATGGGCTCTGACGATGAACTAGCCCGCGAAATGAACAAGTTTGTTTTCGGTAAGTGGCAGATATTCAACGATCCTTAATGGTAAATACCAATCCTCCTTCTCTTTCACAGACGACGATGAAGATGAAGATGGAAATGGCCTCTCTAGCGACTCTGAGGGCTATAACACCTATCATGATCCCTATATCCATTCCATTGACACCACAAGCGATAGCTTTGCGGATGATGTGGATTTCTGCAACACGGATCGGGAACGTGGCAGTGCCTATGAGCGTTACAGGCGTCGCATTTTGCGCGAGGTCGAGGATGGCTTGAACCCTCGCATTCAGCTTGGTCCCGGGGACTTGGACTCCGATGACGATGATGATGATGAGGAAGCCTTTGCCAGTGCCGATGATCAAGAAAAAGTTTAAACTTGTTTTGCAGTGAAATAAATATATATTTAAAATTATGTGAAATTTATTTTCATTTGTCTTTAAATTTGTTTCTGTGCTCCTTTTTTTCAGTCTTAACATCCCCCATCTGTGGCCTGGGGGCACAACCCTCCATGTAGAGGCGCAGCGTCTCCTCGTCCATCTTTTCGTTCTCCTTGGGCGGCTTGTAGTCCAGCACATGGTCGACGCGTAGTGTGCGCTCCATGATTTTGATGCCATTCAGATTGTCCACGGCCAGCACAGTGGAGCGTTGATCTCCATAGCAGAGGAAGCAGAAACCCTTGGACTTTCCCGTCTTCGAGTCGCGCACCAGGTTGATGTTGACCACTTCGCCGTACTGCGAGAAGACGCAGATGATGTCGCCTTCGGAGAGATTGTACGGGAAGCCAGCAACGAAGATCCACGCCGAGCCCCTGTACATGTCGTGCCAGCTCTTCTTCCCCACCCCCTGCTGCAGGTCGTGCTCGCTGAGTTTCAGCACATTTTTCATATTTGTCAAGGGATTCATTGTGCTGTCTCTTAACTTAAATTTAAATGAAACAAAATTTGTTTATGTTTTAATTGAATGCAGAGTGCGACCCTTTAAAGCGGAGGCAGAAAATACCAAATAAGAGATGTACGTTTTCCAGTCATGGACCGAGAATGATTAACCCATTTTCGACCAGTGTATATTAAAATACACTCCACGAAACTTGAACATTTTTAGTTCAGGTGAAAAATTTAGTGTTTTTTTTTTTAAGTAAGGAGGAAGTGCAAACAGTTTTGTTTTCCACGGTTGTTCACCTGCTTAAAAAAAGGGGGCTGAATGGGCTAAGTTCGTTATTCACATCGGTATATTTACGGTATATTTCTTCGGGTAGGACGGTATATTTATTTCATAAATCCGCGGGGCCACACTCGGCCGCACATTTGTTGTCTTCTCGTTGTCGCGCTGTTCGTTGCCGTTTGCTGTTGGAGTTTTTGCTTTCTTGCAGTAAAAGCCCTGATAAAATGTTGTAATTTTACTCTTACTACACGACCAGTGTTTCATTCGACATAGCGAAAGGTGTGTCAAACTATTCAATTTGTCCCCCGCCCCTGCATATTAGTGACAAAAAAAAGATGAAAAAAGATATGCTGAAAAGCTGAAGAAGAAGAGGAAAGAAAAGTATCTCTTCTCTATTTAAAAATGTGTGTCAGTGTATTGTGCGGCGGCAGCAAAAAAAAAAGAGCATAAGCAGCAGCAGCAGCAACAACAACAAAAAATAATAAATAATAGCTCTAGCACCGTTCGTTTTGGCGACGACTTCTTCCCAAAGAGCGAAGAGACAGACCCCTGAAGAGGTCTTTTAATTGTGGCATTGTTTCAGTATTTTTTCCCATCATCTCATCCAATTTCCAAGACGCGTTTTGTGCCAAATAACAGCAAATTATTCCCCCCTTTTATGTGGGGACGGGATGATAGTGAAGTGTGTGTGAAAGAGTGTGTGGTGTGTGTCCGGGAAAGGGCCATTTGAAGTGTGTGCGTGCGTGCGTGCGTGTGGAAGGAGAGGGGACCAGTGCTCTGCTGCTGTCATCATCCATCCTGTATCTCCCTTTCTCACCCATTGTTTAAGTGTGTTGTTTCGTTTCCCACGCACTATGCTCGCGCTTTGCTATTGGAATAGTTGGTATGTATGAAAATTTGCAGCAAAAAATTACTGTATTTAACTGCATTAATGGGGGTAATTGCATTTCGAACTATTTAAAGCCATAATATCTCACGGCGTCGCTTTGTCGAATTTAAAGCATTATCAGCCACTCATACATAGTTATGATTACGCTTTATGCTGGAGTTTCTGTGTATGAGTGTTTTTCACACTAGATTTTTGTCACCCTGCTGCTGCCTGACGCCGCTCTCCTGCTCTTGCATACGCGCACACAAACACACACACACACACACCTGAGACAACTCCACCATATGCCTTGCGCCTAACTGTCCGCCGTGCCGTCTATCTGTCTTCGCTGTCTGTCTGTCATTCCACCCCATTTGCAGTGTATCTCTTTTACTCGCTGTGTGTACGAGTATTAGCGTGTGTATGTGTGTGTGTCTGCCGCCGCCTTACGTGTTGTTGTTTTTGGTCAACAGAAAAAAAGGAAATTTATTTTCTTGTTTTTAATGTTTAGGTGTGGTCGTGCTTTACACACATGTAACATGTATGCACATACATATGTGTGTGTGTATTACATGGATCCCCACGGATTCAAGCGGAAGCGGCCATAAAAAAAGTTTTGTGGTTGACATTGAACTCTCCATCTGTTTGTCTCTCACTCGCACTCATCTGTATCTCTTGGTGGATATCCTCCGCTCTCTCTAAGGGGATTTCTTTTCTTTCCCTCTCTCCTTCTCACTGAATATCCTTCTCCTTCCCTATTTCTCTGGCAGATGTGTCTACTGAGTAGACTCTACTCCCTCCCTATCCTCGTGCTGTAGTGCCACCTCCTTTCATTCCCTCTTTCGCTAATGCCCCATTCCCTCTTTCCTTCCCTCTCTGCTGACTGACTTTGCCGTTACTTTCCAAAAAAATAAAAGCCGCTCCTGGCCTGGCCTTTCATTTTTTTCGCTCGCTTTTTGGCCACATTTACTTTTTGCTTATACCCTTTTTGGCACCGCAGAGAGTTTTGGTGAAAGGAGGCAATTGGATAATGATTGGGATAATATCCCAAAGATCATGGACTAATTTCCCTAATTCAAAGTGAATTTCCCTCAAGTACAAATCAATCTTCTCAATGGGGAAATGCATGGAACGCAGAGATGCCTTTAAATATATCTTTTTATCCCCCAAATTGATCATGTCTGAAGATTTCTTTGCTATTTTTTTTGGTTTTTTTTCTTTTTATTTTCTATGGCGGTGCGGGAATGTGCGGGCCAAGCTTTCACGTTTATTATTACGATGTCTGATATTCGTACATAAATATACATATGTATGTACATGTACATCATACGAAGAGTACATATGTACAAGCCATACTGTTATTATTATGTGGCTCACGTCTTTGGGAAAAAAGATTCGCGCTGCGACTGCGCACGATTATGGCACATTTCATAGCCTCCCGCCTGCCCCCGCCGCGCCCCGCCCGCTCCCTACCACCCGCCTCTGTGTGGTGGCTCTTGCTCCAACCCAACGATGACGAGAGCAAAGTTGACTACTGCCTGTTGCAGCAAAAAAAACGTGTCAAGTTGGCCAGATATATCTACTACCAACCATGTATACTACACATCATTCATACACATGTATGTATGTATATGTATGATAGCCACTGGGCAGAGGGAGAGAGCGAGAGAGAGAGAGTCTGTCTGGGAGCTTCTGAGCTTCGATTAATTTCGTTGCGCCTCGGTAGCTGTGCACTCAACTCAAACATCCGCTCTGCAGCGCCGCTGCAGGGTACCAGAGCGTTTACCCCTTCGCAGCGGGGACCTAACCTTATTACACATTATACTACATTTACCCACTGCCACCCTGCCCCCCTGCCCCCTGTGCTTGCCCCATCGTCAGGCATCGTATAACATCGTATCTCCCAATATCGCAATACCAAAAACCCCTTTCTCTAGGGTTACATTTGCATGGCCTGGCAGGGAGCATTTCATTCGGTTTGGTTTTTGTTTTTTTTGGAAGCGCCATTGCACTACACTAGACAACAGGGGTTGCAGGGCACACTAGACTGCAGCCAGGGGGTTGAAATGCGAGTCCAGTCCTCATACCAGTTATAGGATAACCGGAACCCCTAATCACATGCAGGGCTTGTGTTCCCAGGGGCAAAGGATCTTATTGGAATGTCAAAAAAGGCGGGAAATATTCAGGAAATACTTAAACAATGCCACGAAATGGTATAACAATGGGAAGTCCATATCAAACGAGTGTATGCCATTTTACTGTTACTTTTCGGACTCCAAAATGGTTCCCCCATATCCAGATCCAAGTGTATTACAGATACAACCATCCACTGATCTTTTGGGAATCTAATCTCTTATGGGAACAAAACAAAGAATAACTTTTGCATATAATTTCGATGTAATTATAATGTTTTTTATAATTCTTAATCCCCCCATTAAATCTTGGTGCGTATTTAATTTATTTGGTTAATTATTGCTCTCCCAATTTTGTTGTCTAGTGTCTCCCCCCGTCCCCCTCCCCTCCACATGACTTAACAAAAAGCAACAAAGAAATTGCAAAAAATAAACAGCAGCAGAAAAAAAGAACTACTGCTTTCCCCTCCACTCTTTCTCTCTGCCTTTCGTTGCTCTGTCGTTTCCCTCCTTTTATTTCTGTCTCTCTCCTTCCTCCCCTCTCTCTCCCACTCTTTTGTTTCTCTCTCGTTTCGCCTGTTGTCTCTTATGACTGTTTACACCTGTTTCTGCCGTAGGCGAATCGGAATACCAAGCTGACGCCGACGCCGCCGCCGCCGCCGCCGCCGCTGTCTCATGTTCGCATTTTGTTTTTGTTCATTTTTTTTTTGCTGCTTACATGAAAAAATGTTACAACAAAAAATTCTTTATGAAATTCGCTCCATATTTGGCTACTGACGCGCCCCCCAGTACCAGTTGTAGCTGGGCGGAGGGGAGGGCAGGGTAGGGTAGGGGGCACCGCATGCCAAACCCACACAACACTTTAAGAATTTTTTGGCTTCGGCTTTGCCTTTGACTGGGGCTCCAATTTGTTGTACCCTTCCCCAAAGAGAGGGCATTACGTTAATGAGGAGAGGTTTGAGAGGTAAAGAGAAGAAAAGGGAAAGGGTTTGCTTTAAAGGAAAGAAGATAGAACATATAGAACACAAGGAATAGATTTAGGAACATTTTGGAATGGATTTCACAGGTATCTGAGACGAAGGGTTCTCAGGTAAACCATAGGTATACTGAACCTCTAAGGGTATCCCTGGCTTCGACTATCAATGATTGGGGGAGCCTCTTCCCTTTTCTGTTGGGGGTTCTCGTTTCATGTACGCATATCAAATAATTGAGCTCAATTGATTTCAATTAAAACTGACAACTGGGCTGATGATTTCGTTGTGGTTGCTGTTACTGTTGTTGTTGTTGTTCCTATGGTCGTTAGTGCCAACTCATATGAAACAAAAACCATCTAAATGCCCCTCAAATGTCTGTCTGTGTGTCTGTTTGTGTGGGGGATCTGAGAGTTCTTCGTGTTTCGTGCTTGATGGACTGCATCGAATTGGGGAATGCACTGATGGGATTGTACCTCATTCCTACATGGAAATTATAGAGGGGAAAGGCAAATACATCCATCAAAAGAAAATTGGAATTCATAGAAAAGATTAAGGATTAGTAAATCTTTAAAAATCTATGGGATTTCCATCTTTGTTTTCCCCCCAACCGGATTAATGTTTTTGGCAATGTTTGCCTTATTTTTAATCCAATTCTCAGATCGCCTAGGCATGACTGCTTATAGAGTGCTGAAACCCATATATCTAGATAATTTTTATTGTTATTGATTTGCGGGGGCCGTCTATGGGGAGAGTCGTCCACAGGCCCATATAAGGAAACACCTTCTTATAATTTACGAGATCTACATACGAGATATCACACAGACATCAAAGATCGACTCGTCGCATACCTCTTGAATAATAATTGCATGAAATGATAGTACTCAGTGTATTAATTGTACAACATTCCATTCAAATCGGGCGATGATTCATGGGCTAAATTATACACGTGTAAAAAAATAAACATTCCAGATTGTGTGTCGTGTGTCACACGTCGATGAGTCATGGAAAAGAACCTTTTCACTTTCATTCTTATCTCTGAAAATAGATACCAAAATACTACCCAGAATACTCTTCTTTTTTCGGGTGTCAGAGGTTACTTGTTATATCCTATGATTTTGAGGACCGCTTCTTTGTTTGGGATTTCTTTTCTATGGAATTTCAGAAGATAACCAACTAACTCTTCGTTCTATGACTTCCAAAATGAACCTTTATTCGACATTTGTTGGGAAATTCCCATGGTTTTCTAATAGCATATTTCCATTTACATAACCTCCAATCACTGGAAGCTTTGATGATCTCTTATCAGGCCACCAAGATCATTATTTAAACCCTCGTATACCAAGGGATCGAATAGTTTAACTGTGAGCTTTTGTGCCATAAACTAAAGACTAGTTTTATAAGAAACTTATCATCGGATAAAATTATGCCTCCCTTTAAACTGTTTCTTGGCATTTTCTCTGATTAAAAACTTGATCGATAAACCAACCCAATTAGTGGTTTATCTCTTGAATCAGTGAAAAGGGAAATGTGCTTCCATTATGTGTGTGATGGGACCTGATCAATGCCCTATTTATAGAGAAAATAAACCACACGAGAGGAATTCCTGTCGCTCTGTCAACTATTTTGCTGCTGCTGCCACTTCTGCCTCTTTTGTTGTATTTATTTATAGATGTTCTAAAGATAGAGAATTCAAATACCAAATTCCTAGGCACAGGATAATCTAAAGGCATAGATTGTAGATCGATAGATAGATAGATAGATCATGCTGCCTCGCAGTTTTTAGAGCAACATTTCTGAATGAATTTGAGGGGATAGCAGAGAAAAGATATAGAATAGTTGGAGGATTGGAGTCGGTAAAGATTTGCATGAGTTAATTCCCATAAATTCCTGATTTCTTTTGCTTTGATTGGTTCAAAAATAAACCTTATAAAGTCACAGAAATTGTGCATAAAAATAGTTATCGAAAAGAAATAAAGGAATAATTAAATAAAAGCAATTAAAATAGAATAAAAATATAATAAAAATATTATACAATTAACTACCCATTTGCAATCGATTACATCGTTCTGCCTATCCATTAAGAGCTCGTAGAGCTATGAGGAGGAACCCCCTTGTAGATACAAAAATAGCTCTCGTATAAAAAGAAAGATGCAATATTTATTTGAGGCATTGTTTAGTGTGTTTTATTTGTTTATGGAACTCCCATTCGACGCTTGCGTCCCAATTGCCCTCGATCGGTGCTCGTTATTCGTTTCATTATTGTTGCTGTTATTGTTTCTCATTGAAATTCAACACTTTATTTCAACAATTTATATGCACGAGCCACTCATATTCCGGTCGCCGTCTGCTGCTAGAGAAATGAATAATAATTAAATTAAATTGTTTAAACGGCCGGCTTCTGTCTGTTTCCCTCTGTGCGTGTGTGTGTGCGTGTATCTTTGTATCTGACGTTTGTTTCTAAATATTTTTGGCGCTGTTTCGGAGGAGGAGGAGGCCAGCAGCTGCTTCGCATATTTGTA
Organism: Drosophila algonquin; assembly: GCA_035041765.1. Taxonomy (NCBI): domain Eukaryota; kingdom Metazoa; phylum Arthropoda; class Insecta; order Diptera; family Drosophilidae; genus Drosophila; species Drosophila algonquin. The sequence goes on from JAWNKY010001621.1 coordinate 455,490, forward strand.
GGAATGTGAATTTTTATTGTACAACTTTTCTACGCCTCTTTTTTGCCATCTTTCTTTTTGCTTTCGATTTTTTCCATCTTTTTTTGTATTTTTTATAAATATTTGGCATGTGCCTGCCTGCCTGCCCTGGCGCTACGGAATATCTAAATATTTAGATATGCCGCCTGTGTCCACTCCGTCCGTGTTTTCTATATTTTTACTAGCAAAAAATCAAACTTTCACTTCCATTAAAAAAAAATATACAAACTTTTGTTGGGTCTATGCCTCTGCGACTGTCTGTGTGCGTATTTGTATCTATGTTGACGTCTGTGTGTGTCTGTGTTTGTGTGGGTTTATGGTGTACCTGTTTTGTCGTCAACGTTCAAATGACATTAGGAGGCTAGGTTTTATGGTTTGGTCTCATTGAGGGGGGCAGCGGCGGAGATCTTTATAGAGCAGGGGGCTAGAGGCAGGGGGAAGCCCCCCATACCCCCAGTGGAAGCGAAATTCTGCAACAAAATGTCACAGTAGAAAATTTACATCCGACTGTACGATTTCGCTTTTCTTTTCTAGCATTGTTTTTTTTCATAAATATTTGTTTTCTCTACTTTTTTTCGCTTTTATCTGATGAACTGTTTCTACTTTTTTACGTAAATCCCCCCACAAATGTCTCTTAATGAGTTTTTTGTATGAAGATACTCGTTATGTTGAAAGTTTAAAGCATTTTCAACACATTATATGACGAAGTAAGACTGGTTTTGGCTAATTATAATGTTTTGTAATAGGTGGAGATAATATTTGAAATATTACAGATTTTCCAGAGTGTATAGCACCATGAATTTGGGTAGATTTGTTTCCCTTTGATATTTCTAAAAGTTCTAGCAAAATTTCAAAGGCAGGCTAGTAAACGACCTTCGGAGGGCACATTGGCCAAGGTAGAACCCATCAATATCAAAGAATTACTTACTATTAAAGCAATATACTCTACACATAGTGGTATTTGTCTTAGTTTTAAACTAAAACTTAGTCTCTGTCTATTTACATAAGATATAAATACAGATTACACCTGTCAGACCTTTTTCTGACTCCACAAGTCTGTAAAGATAATATTTAATCTTTACATTGACCTTAACATTATCAAAGTCAAAGATAAACGAGATAACAAGCAGATAACTGATCTTACAACGATATATCTTATAGATGACTTACTATCCCTAGAGACTCCACTAGTTGGGCTTTTCGTCATGTATTTATTATTCAGATTTAGCGGCGATTAACTTTAGCAATCAGTTCAGGGGTTTAACTGCAAGATCTATTGCCTCTCTGCAATGATTAGGTTAGGGTGTACAAATACCATGCATCCGCTCAAAGGTTTTCAGCCTCTTTCTATGGGACAGGCACCTGTTTTATAGGTACACGTAAATACACATGTATATACTCTGGAAGTCCGGTCTTTAGGCTGTGGGGCTGTGGTACGTGTGTGCATAATTGTGTGAACGGAAGTTCGAAAAGCTCCCAACAATTAAGAGCCGCACCGTCCGCCGAGGGGAGTCGTGTGTCCGTTGGCTAGAAATAATGAAATCGACTTTGGCTAGTAGTCGTTACCATCCACCCCTCCCCCACACCCCCTTCAAGAGCGGACTCCAAGAGGAGGCCAAGAGCAGGGCAGAGCAGAGGCGTTGACTAATATGCCAGTTACGACTAATTGCATTTGTTGCTCTCTTTCGAGCCCCCACCAGGGGGCTCCGGGGTCCAACTACTTTTCATTGTGAGTCATTCGGAAGAGGTTTCAGGTTTTAGGGTGGGGTATCGATTGCTTGGCTCAAGGAAAAACCCAGCAGAGAACACTTTTGAGTTCACATTCTGAGCGATACTCAGATTTGTGGGATAAACTAAAGGGAAAATGATATTCCACAGGGGAAAAGCAAAAGAAAACGACTAGCAAGTGTCTGGGAAATGGTACAATACCGGTGTACTCTGGAATACTTATCCAATCGTGTTGATTATGGGTATTTAGGTAGATAATAGCTTCATAGGTAATCACACCAAATCAGAGACTTCTATCTTTAGAAATGTGAATGCTACACATTTTTCTAACCAGTTCTGTTCATATGTAATACCTATCCCATCAAGATGATTTTGGGTATTTAGGTGGATAATGCCTATATCTATAATCTATCCAAAATTAAGCTTTCTCGCTTGAAAATTGTGGGCGCCACAAGTTTTAGTAGATTTGGGAATACCCAGTATCCAGTTGAGATGCATATACTCCCTTTTGTACTCCACAAATACCCTGTAAACACAGCATATATTGTAATCATATCAAATGTAAGCAAATCTCCCTTATGATGAGTCAACCGAAGTGTTCCGCGTATCAGATTTCCATCGAACAGTGGCACTCCGCACTTGGCACTTGGCACTCCACACAACAGTAGCTCTGTGGCATGTGGCAGTGGCACTGGCAGTGGGACAGTGGCACCCAAAAGTACAAGTGCCACAGAGATCTGTCTGTCCGTCTGTCTGCCTGCCTGTCGTCAGCCGATTGTGGGGCGTAGATTGATACGACGGCGATGCTGTTCAACAGATTAACGACAACAGCAAAAGCAGTCATAGAGCCATGGATGCTGTGGGGTGTGGGGTGGGGTGAGGTGGGAGGGGAACAGCAACCGGATTAGCCTTGGGCTGCAATTTGCTCCATGCTTTTCGTTTCGTTGGCGGGGAAGAGTGGGGGGACTCAGAGATCGCATAGTTTATAGGATCGGCATAAATTGGTCCCGTCGTTTAATCGTTTCTGATGTTCAGCCATTAGTCATTTTGTTATTCTGTTTGCTTTCATTTCATTTGAGGCTCTCCAGTCCACAGTCTCCCAGTCTCGATTATATCATGCATATATCGTTTTACATTCATCTAAAATCTAATGTGAATCATTTGTGTGGATACAATCGAGTGTTTAAGATCGGAAATCTAATAAGCGGAAAGGGTTCCAGCATGATATATCATAGAAAAGCGGAAGAAAAGGTGGCTACCTCTCTAGGAAACCAGAAAAAGAAGGCCTGAAATACATTTATACCAATGGATTGGCTCTGAGAGTGGACAGACATTGCATTGATTTAACCCACATTCTAATTGCTCTTGCTGTTTGCTTGGCAGACTCTGAAATTCCTCAAGATTTGATCTAATTAATACTGGATTAAACGAGAAGACTCTGGCTCCAGATACAGGATGTAGGATGCCTCCTAATTAAACTGGAAATGTGTGAGCCGCTGCTGCTGCTGCTAAAGAGATCTATTTAATTGCCCCTCGTTGTGGCCGTCTGATTTAGATGCACATCATTCAGGCACTCAGGCAGCAGCCTCTTTATGTGGCACTTGTCGTTTGAGTGATTGAATGACTGAATGAATGTCACGTTTGACTGAGTGACTGACTAACTAACTAACTGGCAGACTGGCTGACTGGCAGACAGATATTCAGAGTCGAATGCCAGTTTTAAGCACACATTATGCATGCATTTCGCCGCTGCCGCAGCCGTAAGTCTTTTATGGTCGACATCATTCAACTGCAATTGTTTGCTCTAGAAAATGCCTCTCTGCCTCTCTGGCTGTCGGCTTCTGCCTGGTGAACGAGTGACCCACTTTAAGCCATAAATTAGCACAAACAACAACCAGCTTTTATGCCACTTGATGTGGCATGTTGTGCCCCCCCTCTCTCTCTCTCTCTCGCAGTCTCTCTAGATTCTAGTTGCTCCTCTCACGCACCGACAATTCCAGTCTTGCTTTTCTTTATAGATCATTGTCAAATGTGCCTCAGCTTTCAGTTTCTCCGCCTCGAATTGGGTCAGAAGACAACGATGGGGGATGGGGGCATGGCTGGAGGCAGCAGCAGCAGCAAAGTAGAGCTCAAAAAACACACACAGTCATTAAAAGACCATTAACTATTGTCCAATATTAAGTTATTTCGTCTCTCGATTGAAATGTTTAACCCCCTCAAACACAAAAAAAACTGTTGGACATGGACAATGTTTAATTGATTAGAGAAAGTGAAGCTCGGCTCTTCGGTCTCCTCTCCGTGGCAAAATGAACCAAAAAACGTAGCCTCGAGGCTGGGAAAATGTCTTCATTGCTTCAATCGGACAATCGCGCAATCGGGCAATCGAGAAAATTGAATATGCACAGCAGCTACCAAAAATCTCTCGTCTTTTTTTTGAGAGACACACTCTTGTGTGAGGCAGTGTAGTATAAGGTATTATGTGATTTTTGAGAGATGAAAATACGTGTATTTCCAAACAACTCTTGTGGCAATCAATTGTTACATTGTTTTTTGTTTTAACTTGATTTTGTTACCTAATTTGTTATATGAGTATGGAACCATAGGAGACCTCCAGATTGGGAAAACTTTGAGGATAATTCTTAGGAATTATTTATATTATTAGGAGAAAAATACATAAAATTTCACATAAACGAATGGATACAAACAGAGGGAGACCGCATCTGAAATAATCTTTATTTATTTATTTATCGGTATATAATTTTTAATATTTTATTTTGTATTGAAGTTAAATTTTCTTCACATTTTTAATAGAATTATAGTAAATTTCATTATCAAATCCATTTCTAAATTTTTTCTTGGCTCTTTTTATTCCCTCACATAATATTTATGGCTTGATGGATGGGCAGTGAAATTAACAAAGGAATAAAATCATATTCTATTCTTTAGAGTTTTCCCACCGCCAGAGAACAATAGAATATCTTTGGGAACTCATTGGGGGAAAAACAGCAATTCTGATATATTATCGCACACTCATTCATTCGTTGATTCATTCATTCATGCATTCATTTGTTGGATAACGGATTACAAGAGCCATTTCTATATGGTTAGATCTTTTGTTTTGTTTTTCCGCACAGGTCGTTGACGTCTGATATTTGTAGGGTATGAGGGGGTTATATTTGATTTTTCAATACTCAGGGAAATGACAGGTGGTTGGTTCTGGATCTAAAAGAATCTTTGTTTATGTGCAGTATATTCCAGATCTATGCGATCTAGATTTTCATCACACATATGTTCTTTTGGTATAGTTTTTAGATATTGGAAAATATAATATTTATAATGGCGAATTTGAATAAAGTATTTATTATAGATACCATACATGTTCCTTTTTTTATTGTAAAACATTAAACTAGAAAGCCTTGTAGGGTCCACAAATGTTGAGATATAATGCTCTAATTTTCAAGATTTTTCTTTAGTGATATTATGTGCCTAAATATCAAAAATCATTAGAATAGAACACATAACATTTTAAAATGTTGCATACAAAAACGTTTCCTAAGAACTCTTCTCACATGATTATTGTCTTCTCATAAAGGAAAAGGTTTAAGCATAGCTTAAGCTATCCCATCAACGGGTATCGCCTAGTCGTATGGGCTTATTCCGATGGCAATCTTTCTCTGTATATTTTCCCTGGCAGGTCGTTGCCTTTTGTTTAAATCCGATTCGATATGCACACTTAATGATTATTTTTGTTGTCATTTATTTTCTCTACTCTTCTCGTTTTTTGTTGGTGTTTTGTGTTGTTTTATTTATATTTTTGTTTTGTTTGTCGTTTTGTGTTTTCCTTTATGCGGCTGCATTTTGAAACCGTTAGCGTTAACATTTTCTTTAATAGTTTTGTTGCACTTTGGGGAGCTGCTGGCTGGCTGGCTGCTGGCTGGCTGCATTTGATGAACGGCCCCCAGAGCATGGTCTCTCCCTCTCTCCCCCTATCGCGCCTCTCCTATGAGAGTTGAAAAACCCGTTTATCCGTCCCGCTCTATGATTTTGTTGCCTGCAAAAGTTGGTGTCTCGTCTGTCGCGTCTGCCACATCCCGTGGACTGGCTCTCTGTTTCTGTTTCCCCTGCTTACCCCCCCACACACTCTATCTATACCCCTGCCGACTGTCTGTCTGTCTGTTTAATTTATGAAAGTTTAAATGCTCCAAAGCCTGGCGGCGATTGCATTTCGTGTCGCCTGTAAATCAGAACTACCGCTAGGCATCCCCCATGCAACATCATCATCATGATGATCATCATCCAAAAAACAAGAAAGGAAAAAGTCTTTCCTTTGAGTGCCAAAAGTGCTGATACCCTGGCGGGTAATTTCTATCAATTTTGATTGTTTTCCACAGGGTGGAAAATCATCTCCGATGTGGCATCCAATCTAGAATCTATATACTTAATAAAATCGAATACTCTTACTATTCTGCTTCGCATAACCATTATACCCGTCTGGAATCGAGGAAAGAGTCGTACTCGTACATCCAGAGACACATCCTCCTCCAGCTCCTCCTCCTTCTCCTCCTGCTCCTCCTGCTGCTGCTGCATTCATTTCGCATTCGATAATCCGTTCCCCGATTCTCCAACTGGTTTGAACTTAATAAATATTTATTGTATATACTTATAGAAAGAGATACGATACGATACGACACAATATATACGAGTGCCACATCCATATATCCATGCCACAAAGGATGTCTGAGCCACTGACCTTATTCTTTCATTGGGAACAGCAGCACAGAACCCCAGAGAGAGACACAGAGAGGTGGAGAGTGTATTGTGGGGGTTCCATTTCACAAAGAGAGAGTGTAGAGTGGGTCTCACAGGAAGAGAGAGAGAGAGGAGTGAGAGTGGTGGCAGGCCCCTCCACAAAAGTAGAACATATTGGAACGGGGCTTGGTTCCGTTCCATTCGGTTGGAGCTTCGGGTTTGGGGTTAATTGATAAGTGAAACAGATCGTGCGTGCCATTAGAAAGTAAACGCGATTTTGGGCTGAACACAAAACGAGGCTTAAACGAGCATTGAATGCTTAAACGATGACTGCCTTGGGGGCAAGTACGAGCCAAGCACTCCATGCCATCCAGGCCTTCAATTTTGTGGTTTCTGGGGGGGCGTGGGCTTACTGGGGATAATCGGAGACTAAGAATGGGCTTAAAGTAATTAGTGTTTCCATGTTTCTCAGATGTTCTTTAGAACTCTTCGAACTTCGTCGAAATTCCCACAGACATGGCCATATACTGTGTAGACTCACTGTAAACTGCACACCTTATATGCAAATGCAAACGAAAGGCAACCTGAGAAGCGGCATAATAATTGGTAGCCTCAACCCCATTGTTGGGGCGAAATCAGTAGCAGTTGAAGGTCTACAGAGATCTGTGCAAACTACTAAAAAATTATAATAAATATCTCCATTATTTGTTTAATTTGCAGATGTTGCCGACTGTTTGAGAGCTCTAACGTTAACGATCCCTGAGCGATTATGTCCGAGAAGGTGAGCACATCCCTGGCATCGCAACTGCATTCCCATGCGTTGGCCACAACAACCGATGGAAGTGTTGCCGCCGGCTGCCACCATCCCACCACAAAGGATGCCCATCCGCCGCTGCAGTTCGAAATGGATGCCCCGGCGGCGGCAATCAGCGCGCAGTTGAATTTCAAGATAATACCAGCGGACAGTCTGCCCGGATTGAGCTACCAGGAGATGTTTGCCTCCATGAACACATCACAAATCTCCAATGCCTCCACAGAGGCATCCTCCAGCTGCAGTCCACCATTGGGCTCGGGTCTGGGACTGGGTGTGCCAATGGGGCCACCGCCGCCAAAGCCCAGTCGTCAGCATATGGCTGTGCAGCCGTTGACCACATCCGTGAGTGCTTTCCGCAGAGTTTTGCATTGGAATTCAGACTAATTTTCATTTGTGTCCCCCAGAAATCCTGTCGCTTTCCCAAGCTGGAGGAGTGCGCCCATTTCCACTACGAGCGCGTGCAGCTGGGACCGCTCTCTGTCCAGCTGCTGGACGATAAGTCCGAGCACATGGGCAGCAGCATAGCCTCCCAGTCGATTGGCGGGGATCTGCCGCACAGCTCGCTGCGGAGCTTCTCCCCCGAGAGCTGTTGGTTCATCATTCGGGTGTGTCCGCAGCGCTGCGAGCCCTTCCTGATCAAGAGATCCTTCGAGAACATGCAACTGCTGGACGAGATGCTGCATCGCTGTGTGTACGACCGGAAGATCAGTGGCCTGCGGAACATGGCCGAGCTGGCCGAGGAGCTGCCGAGCGAAACGGATGTGGAGTATGCGGTGGGCAAGTACTTGGAGCGCTTCTCGAAGATCGCCTCCGACTCGCTGACCTGCGGCACCATCCTGACGTGGCTGCAGCTGGACAACAAAGGGCGACGCCTGCCCCTGGCCGATGGCGAGACGCAGCGCACCATCAACACACCAGCGGTGGGGGCCGCCTATGGCGTGCGGCGCTACCAGGCCCAGGCCCCGGACGAAATAAACATCGAAGTGGGCGACATGATCTCGGTGATCGATATGCCCAGTCCCGCTGAATCGATCTGGTGGCGTGGCAAGAAGTCGCATCTGCAGAAGTCCCTCTACGAGGTCGGTTTCTTTCCGCAGTCGTGTGTGGCCACCATCGGGGATAAAGTGCCGAGGAACTTCCCCATGCCGGCGCCATTGGTGGGCCATCTGGATGCCTCACCCACAAAGCCAGTGCTGCGGAAACATGGCAAACTGATAGCCTTCTTTCGATCCTTCATCCTGTCGCGTCCCTCACGGCGACGCCTCAAGCAGAGCGGCATCTACCGCGAGCGGGTGTTCAACTGCGATTTGTCGGAGCATTTGCTTAACAGCGGCCAGGACATACCCATGGTCCTGCGTTCCTGTGCAGAGTTCATAGAGAATTATGGTGTCATCGATGGCATCTACCGGTTGTCGGGCATCACCTCGAACATCCAGCGTTTGAGACGCGCCTTCGATGAGGAACGTGTCCCGGATCTAGGCAACCCCGAGATGAAGCAGGACATACATGCCGTCAGCTCGTTGCTGAAGATGTACTTCCGTGAGCTGCCAAATCCCTTGTGCACCTACCAGCTGTACGACAACTTCGTGGAGGCCATACAGGTGAAGGCCGACGAGGCGGATGAGCGTTTAAGGCTGATGAAGGAGACGGTACTGAAGCTGCCGCCGCCACACTACAGGTAGGAGTCGATCAGGTAGAAGGTTAGGTTAAGTTAGGTTAAGGCGGCTGTCGAGCTCCACAGGAGCCCGTCACACTTGGGCGGGTGACGTTGCAATCAGTTTCTCGGGGAAATACCCTCAAACGCTCTGTGACCTTATGAGCACTAAGCTCGCGAGACTGTCAGAATGGACAAAATCGCGAGGATGGGGAGTAAATCCCACAAAAACGGAACTCGTGCTATTCACACGCAAGTACAAGGTTCCGCCGCTTAACCCTCCTATACTAAATGAATGCAGGCTCTCTTTCAGCGACAGCGCTAGTTACCTAGGGTTGGTAATTGATAAGAAGCTTAACTGGAACCTGAACGTAAAAGAGAGAGTGGAGAAGGCTACCATAGCCCTATACTCTTGCAACCAAGCAATAGTAAGTCCAATCTTACTCTATGGAGTTACAGTTTGGTGGCCGGCCCTATCAAAAGGATCGACAACCAAACAACTTGGCAAGGTTCAGCGAACCGCAGCTTTATGCATTAGTGGAGCATTACGCACCACCCCGAACGATGCACTAAACGCCATCCTAAATCTCCAGAGCCTCGAGCTTGCGGGAAAGGAGAGGGCAGAAATTGCAGCGATACGTCTGAGAGACTCCGGACAATGGACGTCACATCTCAGGGGTCACTCATCGATACTTATCAGCAGTACCGTCCCTACGAAGACGGACTACTGCGTCCCAAGGGAACACACTGTTACCCCCTTCAATGTAGCAGAGACGAGTGGTCCTAGCAGTCCTAGATCCCTAGCAGAGACGAGTGGCTTGAGGGACCACCAGGCCAAGACATGGCCATAAGCATCTTTACAGATGGCTCGAAGCTGGATAACAAAGTTGGAGGAGGGATTTACTCCGAACAACTCGAAATCAGGCACTCCTTTAGGCTCCCAGATCACTGCAGTGTGTTCCATGCGGAAGTCATTGCGATCATGGAAGCACTGAAGCTCCTTCAAACAGCCACAACGGCTTCACTGGCAACAACAACTGTAAACATTTACAGCGACAGCCAAGCTGCGATCAAATCACTTCACGCGATTTCCTCGAACGCGGCCACAGTGGCAAATTGCCGCAAATCTCTTCACGAGATGGCCCAACAATTTGCCATCAGCCTTATTTGGGTCCCGGGTCACCGGGATATTGAAGGCAACTGCAAGGCAGACGAGCTGGCCAGATCTGGTACCACCATACCCCTTCTCCAAGATAAGGAGGATATTTGCATGCCAATGGCCACCTGTAGGCTTATCATAAAAGGGTTATATAAGCGACGAGCAGACAATGCGTGGCGGTCAGCACCACTATGTCGCATAACCCGGCAAACATGGCCGACCATTGACAGGAAACGCACACTAGAGCTATGTAAGCTCGGCAGAAAAAGGTGCAGCGTTGTAATCCGCTCCCTCACGGGGCACTGGCTGATAGGCTCCCACGCTAACAGGCTGGGAGCCCCATACAATTTTTTGTAAGCTGTAGAGATGAGGAGGAAGAGGAAACGGTGGAACACATGTTCTGCTCCTGTCCAGCTCTCAGCAGGAGAAGGCTACAATACCTGGGCATGCCCTATGTCTCAGACATTTCAGAAATGTCCAAGATCTGTCCCAGAAAGATTGCAAACTTCATAAGAGCGTCAGGATGGGATAACTGCTGATATGTTCAGGATGATTGATCGATGAGCATCACCCAGTGACCGTCCACACCCAGGTCAGTCAGTGCTTTCGTAATGGCACCTGGGACGACGTTGTTAAAGGCTCCCTCGATATCGAGGAAGGCTATGAGAGAGTATTCCTTGAGGTGTAGGGATTTCTCTATAACTGAGACTACTTCGTGGAGCGCCGTTTCCGTGGATCTTCCTTTCCTGACAACATTTGAGGACTAATAATTGTCCTCAGATGTAGTCCGACAAGTCTCTCGAAAGTTTCGAGAAGAAAGGACGATAGGCTGATTGGTCTAAAGTCCTTTGGAGTCGAGTGCGAGGCCTTTCCCGCTTTGGGGATAAAGACTATTTTCGCCTTGAGCCATTCTTGTGGTATGGTCCCCACAACTAGTATCTTCCTGAAGATACATTGTAGCCAGTTGATGGCTGAGTCTCCGGCCTTCTGCAGTTGGGCCGGAATGACCTGGTCTGGACCTGGCGATTTGATCGGATTAAGGCTGTTTACCGCCCAGCTTATGTTCCGTTTAGTAAAAATATGGTCCATCGTGCTGTAGGACGATGTTGTCGATTTGTTTCGACCACCAGGGGGGTTTCTTTTTACCCCTTGTCTTGTGTGGCAGGCAAGCCGCCGTGAATGCCTTATTGCATGCATCCGTGAACCTGTTCACTATACGATCTAAATCGTCTTGAGTGTCTGGGCTCATTGGTGCCTTGTTGGGGAGTAGTTCCTCCAAAACCGAGCTATATTTAGTCCAGTTGGTTTTCCTGGGGTTCCTCGGTCTGCTGGGCACCTCGCTCCAGTCTACCGCGACGAGCTTCGCCTCAGCGTAGACCTCTCCGATCTGCGCCACCGCTGCTTTGTACAGCTTTAAGGAGCGCTCGTCTTCGCAGGCTACTACTTTAATGTTGCCCTGGAACCACCCCATGTCTTTGCAGACTGGAGGTGGCCCTGGCAACTCGAAGCAGCGGTCGGCCAGTGCCGCTTCCACCCACTTCCATTGGCTCCTTGGAATCTTGTCCAATTAGCGTCCTCTCCTTGGCAATCTGCGCGAAGGAGATATTAGGTATCAGCCTCAACCTTTTTGCGGCCGGACCGGGTGTCTCCTGCGACCGTTGTCTCTTTGGTTGAGAGACCATTGCGAAGTGTGGGAGCACCGATGTAGCCCACTCCACCTTCTTGAGCCAGTCGGGCCGGTCCTTTGGGCCGATGCCTTCCCATGCGGGGGATTGCTCCCATTTGACATTTGGGGAGTGTCAGACTCTGTTTGGTTTTTTTTGTTTTTGAATTGATTTTTATGCATTGTACATCCCACCAGATGCAGAGAAAGGGAACGGTCAGCCCGGGCAGAGATCCACGTTGCCCGGGTAAGGCATCATTAGAACAGGTGGCTGCCAAGTCCCTGAGCTCTCCGTTCGAGACTGGGCTAGTTTTTGAACCGGGCCCCCAACCAGGCTGACTCTCGGCACGGGTCGAATGACACCTTAGCCCAGCCCGGTGTGAGGTGAGTGTGGGGGATGGGATGTGGGTAGGTAGTGTGTGGGGGGATGGGAGTGTGTGAGCTACTTATACGAGACGGCACCACAAGCGCATCGTCAGTGTTGCTGCTTCGCGAACACCCGCTGGCTGTCCGGGACTGCTTATTTTCGGTGATCTCCCTAAAGAGAACCGATTATTCGCAGCTGACCTACCTTTTTTAGGGGTAGGTAGGTAGGCCTTTCGCTATCCGCAACCTGCGACCCGTCCGGTGGCCTCAGCTAGGCCCTCTCTGAGCCACCTCACGCGCTCATCAGACCAGATCAGGTAGAAGATCTTCCATAAACCATAAATATCTCTCTCTCTCTCTTTATTGTAGAACCCTTAAATATCTGGCTGAACATTTGTACAAGGTCTCGCAGCATCACGAACGCACTGGCATGACGGACAAGAATCTGGCCATTGTCTGGGCCCCCAATTTGTTGCGCTCCCCTGCCCTCGAGTCTGGCGGGGTGGCCGCCCTTCGAGGCGTTGGTGTCCAGGCCGTGGTCACCGAGTACCTGATACGGAATTGCCATAACATATTCGATGCTCTGGAGGATCAGCGTCACAGCGTGCTGCCAGTGGCGGTGGCAGTGAACCTGGGACCCAGCGAGAGAGGAGAACTCCGCTTGGAGTCGCTCACCGACTGCGAGAGCCTGCTGGTGGAGCAACGCGAACAGGATCAGTCTTTGTGTATGGTCGAGCGACCCAAGAGTCTGAGCACGGGGGGAGCCAAGCTCATCAGCCTGGAGGAGGCCCAGGAGCGGCACTCGCGCATCGAGGGGGGAGATCTGAAGCATTCCCTGCCGATCAGCATGCTGGCCAGCAGCTGTGGCAGTAGCAGCACCGCCACTGCCGCTGCCGCTGGGAATGCAGCCACCAATATAGGATCCTACATCGAGGTGGGTGGAGGTCCCTCCAGTCTGCCCGACAAGTACCACACAGTGCTGTCGGCGCCACGCAGCTGGCAGAAGCGTAAACCGGACAAGACGCCCTCATGGAAGTCGATTTTCACGCGCAGTCAGCGCCAGGGCAATGTCGATCCCAACCACAAGATCACCCATGAGTCGGGTGGCGGCAAATTGGATCCCGTGTCCTCGCGCGTTAGCTTTGTCCAGGCCTCCCATGCGCACGCCAGCAAGGAGCTCTCGAAGCACGACAAACCCAAGTCCATAGAGCTCCTGGAGACGACACACGAGCGAGAGCCCAAGCCTATGGAGCTGTGCATACGCTCCAATTCCATTGACAGCCTGCGAACAGTGGGTCACTCGCGTAGCGTCTCCCACGACTCGTACTTTGACCTGCTGCAGTCGCCGCAGCGGGGTCACGTGACCACCTGCCCCTCGCGGGAGCTCTCGGAGCTGGGACTCAATTTCGACCGCGAAGAGCCGGAGATGCGCATCTTTTCGGAGAGCGAATCGCTGGTTAGTTCCCCGCGTGTGGGCAAAGAGAATGTCCCCCCGGCCTCGGGCTGTGCCACGCGCAGGATAATGCGCGCCCGCCCCGAGGAGTTCTCCAGTCAGACGAACAGCGTGAATCCCAGTCCCAAGAAGCAGCCGCGTCTCAATCTATTGTCCCCCTCGTCGGCCAGGGCCCTGCCCCTTCCATTGCCAGGCACTGCTGTGGCGCCAACGGCACAACAGGGGCCGCAGCACCACTGTGGCCACGAGTCAGCGGGTGCGGAGAACTGCTGCAAGCGCTACAAACTGGAGGATCAGCTGTGCGATATACAGTTCATCGATTGCGGCACGCCAGAGCATGCGCCGACGGTGCAGCAACAGTTTGCCAGCGTGGAAGTGCATCCGCCGCCGAAGCCCGCTAGGGCGCATGTGCCAGGACCCACATCTCCTGCCTCGGCCCGGTATAGCTATCCTTCGGTCCAGTTGGGGGCCAAGCGGAAGGAGCAGCAGGCGGCCAAGGAGAGATTCAGCTACCAGGGGACGTTCATGCAGCAAGGGGGAAAGCCAGAGCAGCCGCCACGTGGCCCAGTGCAGTGAGTAGATCATGCCGCAAAAGAAGGCCTTCAATATCAGTTGTAACTCCTCTGTAATCTCTTCCAGCAATAACACGGTACCCATGCGCACCAAACCCCGAGTGGAACTGCCGCCGGATGCCACCGATTCGCAGGGAAAGCTGTCGGTGGCCACACCCACAACGCCTCAAAGGAGTCCACGCTACAGCCTGCTGCTGTGCGACACGGAGGAGAGCTCCGAGAACAGTTCGGCTGTGACCACGCCCCAATACGACATGGAGCCACTGATGAGAACCTCAGCCATGTCGGGCATCTCTGGGGTGTCCTCCAACATGCAGCAGCAGCTGCTGATGGGAGGCGGTAGCTCTCACGAGAGTCTGGGACAGCATGTAAGTGAATGTGACAGAAGACTTCCTTTGATCTCTAACGATCTGCGTTTCAGTTTAACAATCTCCACGAGATGGAACAGCGTGATATGAATGCCCTGAAACGGGAGCTGTCTTTGGATTTGCAACCAGTGCAGCCGCGTCTGCCGCAACCCGCGAATCGTGCGGCCACATTGCCCGTGAAGGAACAGCTGCAGGCAGCTGCAGCCGCCGCCGCCGCTGCCTCGCCCAACAATTCGAATTTCACGGACAACACTAGTCAGTCGGTAACGCCCAGCGAATACGGTTACCAGCACTTGCAGCGGCATCTCAGCATGCACTCGCTGCTGGCCACCGAGGAGAGCTCTCCGGTGTACGAGGACTTCGAGCAGACGCCCAGCAATGGGCTGCACAAGCTGGTGGCAGCCACAAGTCCCATCAAGTCAACCATAAGCATCACATACAAGTCCCCGGAGAAGGAGAAGCCCCAGCAGAAGCTGCTGGAGACCAACTTTGACGAGAACATTGTGTACGAACAGGTGAAGCTCTTCCGCAATTCGGTGACCGAAGTCAATCAGATGATGCTGAGAGACCAGGAGACGCGACCTTCCTATCTGAAGCTGATCAAGGAGGAAGAACAGGACTTGTGTGCCAGCAAGGCGGCAGAGATGACAGACCAATTGCTGCAATTGGAGAAGGAACAGCAGGAGCAGCAGCTGCAGCAGCAACAGCAACAGCAGCAGGAGGAGCTCTTGGAGACCGAAGAGGACGAACAGGAATCCCAATTGCTCTACGAAAACATTGAGCTACGAAAACCGAAAACAGTCTACGAAAATTTACGTGGCGAGGAGATGAAACTCATTTTAGAGCCAGACCTCAAGCCAATCGCCAACAGTGATCGAATCGAATTGGATAGCCTCGACAGTTTGCCCGACAACATGGAGCAGGAGCCCGAGCTGCAAACAGAACTCCATCTGGCCCCAATGCCAGCCATGCCAGTCAGCAAGTCGCCATCGTTCAGTGTGAAGGAGTTGGCCAACAAATTCGAGAGCTCACCCGTGGAACAGCTGCCCAGCTTTGACTTTTCCGTGCGCGGTGGCTCCATGAAGAAGCCAAATGAGTTGAGTGTGCCCCTGTCCATGCCCAAGGCCATGCCCGCCCCTGTGCCACTAAAGAAACTAAACAATGCACAGAAGATCACCCGTTCGCTGGACGAGAATGCCTTTGTGCGCGAGTTTGGGGGCAAACAGTTGCAGGATCTGTCGCTGAGCAAGTTGCCAGAGCTGCCAGAGATGAATAATCGCCGCAAAAGCTTCGATTTTACGCGTCCCAAGACACTGAATCCCCCCAAGCGGCTGCCGGGGATGAGCATCACCGAGGAGATCTGCCAGAAGCGTGGTGGCGTCGGCGAACCCGAACCGATTGCCATCACCCCGACCACAGAGAATCGCATTTCCCTCATACAGAATAATGTACCCAAAGAGCAGCCAGCATCAGCAGCTACGCCGTTCCTCCCACCAGTCGGACGAAAGAGCGTGGTCGCGGGAGTGACACTCGATCGCGAACGCATCGAGAAGATCAAGGAGGAGCGACGGCAGCAGTTGACACAGAAATACCATGGCGACACTCTGAAGTCTCGCTCCAAAACGGAACTCAACTCGACGGACGACAGCAATTTCCCCGCCACGGAGTCGTTGCGCATCAAGTCCAAGTCACGCGGTGATATGCACTCGCTGCAGAAGGACATGGACATGAATCTGAAGCAGCTGGCCCGTGTACCGGGCGGTGGCTCTGAGAGCACACTACACACAGTGCCCACCGACTATGTGGGGCAGGGAAATGGACAGCAGCAGGGACAACAGCAGCAGCGTGTGCGTAGCATTTCCGATGAGAAGAATCAAAATTGTGATACCAATAATGGTGGTGGAGGAGGTGGCACAACGCTTCTGAGTGTAAAGACGGCGGCACAGAAATATAGCAGCCAGAAGGTAACTCCATCATCATCAGCATCGATAGCATTGTCGTCGTCGTCGTCTGGGTTGGTGCGTGGCCCACCGCCGCAGCCTCTGCCACGTGAGCGCATGCCACAAAGGAATTCGTTGGCAGCCGAGAGCAATGCAAGCGCCAAGTGAGTATCAAAACGAGGGGGAACGTTGTGAGCCGCGGCAAAGGCCGCGGCTCTACTTTATACCCGGTACTCAGTCAGTATATACATACATACACATATGAGCTTACGATTTCTTCGATATCTACCTCTAACAATGCAATTTATTATATGTTTCGCGTGGCGAAATTTTGAAATACATTTGGAGTAGTGTGATAGCACAGGAAAGTGGATACAAGACTTGGTTGCTCTAGCTTTAATAGTCTCTGAGATATAGGCGCTAATGAAGACGGACAGACGGGCGGACAGACAGACATGGCTATATTGACTCGGCTATTGATGCTGATCAATAATATATATACTTTATGGGGTCGGAAACGCTTCCTTCTGGGCGTTACACACAACCGTTATCCCCACAAATCTAATATACCCCTATACTCTTCGAGTACCGGGTATAAAAAATAGGGATTTACCTATGCTATTGAACTTTATATAACTGCTTTATTTCTTCCTTTTGCAGCAACAGAGAAAAGATCTCACCACAATTCTCAATACGCGATGTGACAGCGATGTTCGAATCTCGTTCACAAAACCAATAGAATCTAAGGCAAGAACAAAAATTACCAACTAATTTACATCGAAATAATGAGACAGACAGCTATATACCCCCTCTACTATATATATTATCACATATATTAATGGATTCGGCAGCGAATTGCATATGCTATATATTTTATTTAGTTTTCTAAAACGAGTACTTTTAAGCATTGGAAATATCTCTTGTATCTCTTGTAACTGGCGCAAGCGGCAACCCCAAAGACAATTTCACATACGTACTATATAACGCCGCCTGGGGATAGCAAGAATACATAATATATATTATGATAATGACAACGCCTTGTGCTCTGAAATCGTATGCAAAATTCAATTTTGTTTTGGATAAAGAAAGCAGAAAGATGGAAGAGAGAAAGTTGAACTAAAAGACCATCCTATACCACAAACCCCCCCAAAATGGATGCAAATTGTTAATTTTATATTTTATACCCCCACATCCACTTTTTTCGTAGGTGTTACGTTTCATTGAGAAAGTTCATTAAATTTCGGTTTTATATTTTTATTTTCTTTTGATTTTTTTTTGTGTTTGTTTCTCGAATGTTTTCTCTAATTCTAATTCTAATTCTTTTCTTGTGACGCGTAAGAGTTTTCTTTAGGCATTTTGCACGCAACTTTGAGCGAGTTGTATTTAAGTTAATTATTATACGATTAAACGATTAATTTATATATACAACATATATATATATATATATTTTTAAAATATAATAAACTCGATTGCATTGTCTCCACTGCGGTCCATACATATACACTTTGTAAATACTCTCTCTTTGGCTTTGCTTTTTACTTGAATGTTGCTATAAGTGGATAAAAACTAGACATATATCTATAGTACAAGTCTACAGAAAAGTCTGTGTACGCGACTTGATTGAGGTCTGATAGGGGCTTTCCAAGATAAATACTCTACTAATATAGGTCCTAACAATGTAGTAACACTAATTAACATACTTAATGGTTGTCTACATGAACAAAAACATAAACAAAACATACATATACTGGTAACAGTTCGCTATGATGTGAAAAGCTGCAAATGTAATCGATTTTTCACTTGGAAATGCTGTACAAAATATAGGCTTTTTCTTTTTGCAGGCTTTTTCATTTATTTGTCCGTTTGAGATTCCTAATTGTACTACCAAAGCAGTGTTGAGAAGTGGAACATGTTTTCTAGTGTTCATCAATGCTGAATAGTTTGGAAAATCATATACATATGCATCTCCTAAAGATATGTAGAGATTATGCTCGGTTTTTTACGTTTTCTAAGTTATAATTTATTTATACTCTAGATCTTTTCTGAGATTCCTAATTGTACTACCAAAAAAGTGTTGAGAAGTGTCACATGTTTTCTGGTGTTCGAAACTTGCTGAATATATTTTAGAATGGATGTAGTTTGAGCCCAAAATTGTATGAGACCCAATCGAAATCTCCCTTGTTGTTGAGCGCGTACACAGCCCCAGTATTGGATTAGGATAAAACCCTATCTATAGACCCTATCTTTGACCAATCAAAAATGTTTCCAAATCAAACATAAACTAATACCAGAGCTGAGCTAACAGTAAAGAGACAAACTAACTAAAGGAATTTTAATGTGTGGCTAGTGCTTAGATTTGACTACTCTACTAGATAAATTTCAAATATACATACTCGTACATTTAAAGGCGGAAAAATCAAATCACATATGTAATTGCATTTTCAATTGACTCCGGAAGCAGCTGCCAAATTGTTTTTTGTATTGAAAGCCTAATTCAATCGAGGAGACCACAAAATGGAAACATAATGGAAATTAACAGAATTGTAATACAATAACTAAATAGAAAGCTTTAAAACATAAGTTAGCATTTGATATACATATTTTGATAAAAAAGAAGAATAATAGAGAAGAGTAACGGAAACGAAAGAATAACAATGACTGATAAGGAAAACATCAGAGGAAAACATTTAAAGAACGCTTAAAAATAAAAACTAAACTATTTATGAAAGGAGCAAAGATCAATCAATCAATAAAATGGAATAGTAGATGAATGCTAATGATGAGACGCATTGGCTGATGGCATGAATTGAGTACACACTTTGCATTAACATATTTTATAATGAAACATTACAAACAACACACTAATTTAACGCATATAAATAAAAAGAAAATATTAAGACTAATTGTTGATTGTTTTATTCGGGGGTTCTCTTAATTACCTATAAAAGAAAAGGGCTTTATAACTCTGAAAGCTGAACCTTTCGTTAATCAATAATGATGGGAAATGTTACGCAACTTGAGCTAGTGCAGTTTTCTATAGATGCCTGAAGCGATCATAATGGATCATAATGATTCACACTAATCTAGTACTAATTTTCACAGTTCAAAAAATGAAATTCCTTGATAGGATTACTTTTATAGAAATATTTTACAATATTTCTTTCTATATCAAGCACGGTATTGCAGTACCGCCGGGATTCTCGCACTAACTAAATAATCAATTTTTGCATTCGTTTAAGTTTTAATAGTTATTTTTCTATACACAATCTGAATAGCGACTAAATTCTTTACGAAAATCATGGATTTCTCTGTGAACTCTTATTATTCTCTCATGAACGATGAAATGAGAATGAAATTTATTTACATATCCATATGTGTGTGAATAATCCACCGATCCATTCCAGTTGGCTAATAAAAATCACATCAAAGAAGTCGGCTGCAGTGCCATATGTCCATCGTTTCTATTAGCAGTGGAGTTTTTTATCCATTCAGAGTTTTCGATGGGCTTGTAGGGTAGCACCGGTACCTGCTGTGAGATTGTCAAAAGAGCAGAACAGAGGACCTTACGACACGTGAGAAAATTAATTTGATTAAATTGCCACAGAAACGCACAGCGGGACAGGAGTACGGGTGGTGCCCAGAGGGGGAGGCGTTATCGCCAAATCAGATGCTGTTGTTGCTAGCCGGCTACTTAGCGCGGACACTCCAACAACCACCAGAGTATGTACACATACACATACACTCAGAGGGGGGAGGGGGGTAGAGCGGTCTCAGAGGTTTGTGTCCCCTGTATGCGGGTTGTCGGTGAATGCACTAAATGATGTGCATAAGTGCGAAAACGTTTTACCTCTGCCCGAAGACTCCTTCAGAAGCTCTTCTATACAGTTCTCTCTCCTCCCCCATCATCTCACTCTCTTTATCTCTCTCTGTTTCTCTCTTAAGTTCTCTGTTTGGCTTGATTGACGCTGATAGGGCACGTGTTGGCAATTATTTTAGAATAAATATATAATAAAAAGCTTCACCATGGGACCAAAATCAGTAGATGACTTCTTTGGTGTGTCCTTTCTCTGCTCTTTTACTTCTTGGGCACGGTCGTGATTCGATTTTTGAAGAGCAGGAGGTCGAGATATGATTTCTGAGGAGCAGGAGGTCGAGATATGATTTCTGAAGAGCAGGAGGCATCTGAATAGGTGATTCATAAAGAGCAGGAGGTGGAAAGATGATTTCTTTGAATTAGAGAATCATAGACGAAGGATTAAAGATCATACAGAAAAGGTTCCACATTTTTAGAGAATCGTTTTGTCAGTAACGATTGACTTAAGAACTAAGCTTTGCCATATTTTATCATTAATATACCCCCTGCAACCAACCTCTGACTCTCTCGCTTTCAAAACTCTTTCATATATAATATGTAATAGCCAGATGTACATCCTACACTGTTTGCCATTCTCTACACTTTAAAGTACGAAATAATCGAATCAATTAATCTTCAATAAGTACCAATCAAACCTTAAATTAAGGCATAACAGATCCTTAACTATTTAATAGTTTAAAAATTGAATTATTCTTTCATATTTTCCATACTAATTGTGAGGTAGGAGGACTGTCAAACAGTCCGAGTCTGTGATGATTAAAAACACCCACTATCGCACTCACACTCACACTCACACCCACACTCACTGTCCCTCTCTGGGGTATTCGCATTCCTATTCAAAGCCACTTTTTCTGCTTTTATTATGGCATTGTCTGTGGGAGTCGGGTATGGGTGGGGGTGTGGGTTCGGCTGCTGATTAAAACTCTCTTGTTGTGATCCTAGGCACAGTAACCTTTTTGCACCCTGCCTCCTGGTCTCCTGGTCTTTTGGCCTCCGTTGGCCTCCCTCCTACTCCCGCCCAAACAATTAGAGCACTAACAAATGCAATTATCCCTGCACCTCCCCTACATTCGAGAGGCAACGGGCAGGAGCAGGAGCAGGACCATTCCATCATTCCATTCCATCACCCCTTGCCTTGCGGCACACAATTGCTCTCATTGGCAACAATTGTAGATGAACCCGGACGACCAGACAGAGAGAGTTCTTGTTGAACCGACAAAAACACAGAAAAAACTCGCAGGATATTGGAGTGTTACGACCAAGTAGTATCCATTACCGAGAGTCTTATATTTGTTCATCTTATTCTGTCTGTAAAATGTATTCAATCAGATGTATTCAAGATGATCCTTTTAAGAGCACTAAAATGTGATATTTTGTAAAGTTTACCATGGGGTAACCGCATCAGGATCCCTACAACCCTTCATCCATTGAGAAGAGATGGCAAAATATATGGAAAATAATAATAAAAACCAGTCGGAACTGAATATTAAACGATTATTGTGTCCTCCAAGTCTTTAAGAAAGCTCTGCCATAAAACAGTTTCCAGACACCTTAAGGGTTTCCTTGTATATAATATACCCTTGTATACCCTGTAAAACGAAAAGCAGCAGCAGCAGCCGTGGTGAGAGGAGTGCGGGTAGCATAGGAGAAAAGTTTTCCAAACGCGTGCCACATATTAAATTACATCGAAATATGTGCACACGCGATGATTTGTCGAAGGGGCAGTTTGTAATTTGCTGGCATTTTGTCGATTTTATCAGGCAGCAGCAGCAGTAGCAGCAGCAGCGAATGGCGGCAGGAAAGGGTAGGGTGGGGTAGGGAAGGAAAGGCATGGCTGATATTTTGATACATTTGTTTGATTCCACAGTCATGTAGTGTGGTGTGCGTAGCCCTTTAATTGAATTTACCTCGCGTAATTGTCGCAACATTTGATTGAGAGTCCGTTCGAAATGATGGACTTACCCGGAAATGGCACTTTCAGTGGGCGTTACAAGGCAATTTTCCGCCAACATATTTCATATTTGAAATTCGGAAGAGCTGCTAAACAGAGGAAACTGCCATAAGAGCTGCTTAACAGAGGGAGAGCTCTGTAATTATGGAAAGATTAAAGGGAACTCTTGGTGTTCTGATATATTAATGAGTCTGAGTCTCTTCAGGCAGGTTCTAAGTGGAGGAGATTGGATTTTAAAAGGGGAAATAATGGAAGAATGATAATCTTTTACAAAGGGATCTAATAAATGTCTATTGAGAGGTTTTTAAGGAATGATCTCCATTATCATCCAATCCTCCATCTTCCTAGAATGTTTCTGCATTTCTTTGGTTGATGGATATTCTATGAAATATAGTCAGTATACTCCCCCAAAAGGAAATAGCACTTGCTCTGCTCTCTTGGTGATGCCAGGACCCACTAAGGATGTAGCCACTTGTGCTCCCGGTAGCACAAAGGACCCCTAAGGATGTGTTGTGTTGCTTGTATCAAAAGTTAATTTACCGAGAATCAAACTTAAATGCGGAAAACGGATCTAAGAAGACACCGCCGAACCGTCGTCGAACGGCAGTCACCCCAACAAGGAAGAGCACGACCCCAAGCCATGGCCCATGGCCTTACATGTAACCTGATCATTGACACACACTTCAGCTTTGATTTCAGGGAATTATGCTAACAAAAAAAGTACAGAAACGAAGCATAAGCAGAAGACATCGTCCTTGTCGACCATACAAAAGGATTTGCCAGGCAAAACTGACACAAAATGTTGTAATTGCCCCGAGGATGAGGCCTGTGCCTGTGCCCGTGCGTCCCGTGTCCTGTGTAACCGCAAAGTGGCCGTGCAATTTGATGCCACGGAGAGGAGATGCAGCTACATTTTTATTATTATAAAAATTAGGCTTAGCTTGTTTGACGGGGCACGTGCAACAATGGCATCGGAGAGAGACGGGCGACCCATCAGACAGGGCCAGACACAAATTAAGCAGACTAAACGATTCCACACACAGGGCCATGGGAATCTCCCCCCTCTCTGTCTCTCTCTTTTTGTCTTTGGTAAAAAACAAAACAAAAATCAATAAAGAACTCGAAGAAAGGCAGCATCTTTTAAGCAAATTTTCAACACAAACGCTCTTCCGCACGTTCGTGTTTCGTGTGTCAACGGAATAGCACAATGGCTGACAACAAAGTGGTGTGCCAGTGGAGTCCTTTACGTGGGCTTAAGAGTGGGCACCTGTATGGGAGGAGTGGGGCATGCATCCCCCTGCTAGACAACCCTCTTTTGGATGAGAAAGTTAAGTGCTTTCTGCCAGGTGGGTGGCAGAGAGCATCGCTTGACAGCCTCTACTTCTCTGGAACTCTTTTGAATGCTACCCAGAAAGGGTAAGCTATATTTAAACCATAATTCTCTGAATAAAACAAAAGGGAACAAAAGGGTATCTACACCCAGAGAAAAGAGTCCTGAATAGCACCAAATAATTGCACTAGGAATTTGATATTTAGTCGAAGTTTTTTCACTTATTTCAATATTCTGAAAATATTTGATTTAATTATATATCGTACTTAAAAAGCCATATTTCAAATATTTTTCAAGGGGAGAATACTTTATTTTGTATCGAACAAAATTCTTGAAATTTCGGCCATTCTTTTTGGGCCTTAGAACGGGAACCTGTCCTTATGAAATTTGTATTTAAATTTAAATATATTTATTTATATATTTAAATCAAAATGAATTCTATTTCATTTCATTATTTTAGTATTTAAAAATCTAATATTTTATTTAAAAATGGTTGTGTTTCCATTTGCAATGCCATTTTTCTCGCAGTGTAAGGCTAATCCATACTGGAGCTACCAGATATCTGCTCTGCTGTGTATTCCATCATAAAAATTATCTTTAAAAATGTTTCAGAACTCCTTCCACATTAAAAACTCACCTTCAAAACTGATAAAGCCCCCACAATGTTCTCTAGCTGCACACAGATAGTACATGTGTATGTAAGTAGAGTCCCCATATCCCCCATATATGTAGTACTCGTATCCTCCATATTGTCCCCAAACAGAACCCTCCCCTCTGCTGCCACCCTAATGCGCCCGCTTTAGGGCTTTAACCTAATAATGATGTTCGACTTACTTTGCGTGACTTATTTTATTAATAAAACGAGCAAATTTGTCTTGCTTTTTGGTCGCATCCACGACATTCACTCGCCCGTTGCCGTGTCGTTATTGTCTTTCCCCTCGTCCTGCACACACTGCACACAGAAATGGGGGCACGGACACATCCCCCGTGCGTCCTCCCCACGTGCCTTTTTGGGGTGGCTGTATCTCTGGCTGTGGGCCAGACAAGGACGAATAGCTGTTGCCTGCAACCCTGACAAGTGCTGCACGCCGATTGGTTGGGTCGCTAGGACAACAGAACACGCCCCCTGCCCCCAAGCACAGGAGCCAACCCATCCCAGCAATATGCCAACATGGGGGAGGGGGGTGTACGACTATGTTGATTGAATTACAGCCAAGTACATATTTTGGTACAACAACGAGGGAAAAAATTTCACCAATTTGGAGGCGAGGCGAACATCTTGGGCCGCTGCTCCAAGGGACCGGGCCCTTCGTTAAGGACCCCAGAACCAGCTCATTAAGTACAGTTGTGCAGGCGCCATGGTAGCAAGGAGTGAGTGGGGTGGGAGTGTGATAGTGAGAGAGAGCAGATAGCAGAGAGCCAAGACAGAGACAGAGTAGGGCTTTGAGGGAGGGGTCGGGGTCGGCAGCCATCTCCTTCTGCCGCGAATCTTTAATTCAATTATAATAATTGTGGCATTTAATGAATTTAATGCATGCACATCATTCAGACAACAATGGCGGCCATGACACGTTAATTATGCGTAAACCGGAAACAGCGAACCGTGTGAGCGAAGCCAAAGGAGGGGCGCCACAAAATGGCGGCACCGGGAGGCCTACGACAGGACACTACACGGCCATGGCCGTGGCTAGGCCAGACCAGGCCAGGCCAGGTGGCCGCTGGGGCACATAGTTGTGCAAATTATTTGCGGTTAACACGGGTCAATTAAATCAAAAGCATCACGTACATTACACATCCGTTCTCCATATCCCTTTCCCCACTGCACCCCTCTCCCCCTTCCCATGCTGATACCCAGGGTCTCGTAACCTAGTTAAGGACCTCTGGTAATCGAGGCTCCCCCCAAATGGATCGGATGCCAGCAGAGGGAATATGCAGAAATCTGACTAAAAATTCGAGCGACAGAGACGACCATAGCATGCCCCCAAGAAGGCGCACATGCAAATTTGGGGGTGTGTTTCCGAGGATTACGGCGGAGAGGCAGGGGCATACGGGAGGACAGGACAGGACTCGTATTTTTGGATCTAAGCGGACACCGCAAACGTACGGAGTGGTACGGAGCGGAGGCTGGACTAGAACTGGAACTGCATTGGCCCGGGTTGGGCGGTGGCGGCGAGGGTGGATTGCAGCCTCAACCCCTGCCCTGCCCTGCTCTGCCCAGGATCTGCATCGCATCTGTCTGTCTCTGTCTGTCAGCATCGGCAGCATCTCTCTCTCGCTCTCGTGGAGACTCGTTTAGAGCAATTTGCTGGTTGATGTGCGGTGATTGCCACAAACTCAACGCGACCGTCAACGAGTAAACAACATAAGCGCGGCGTCTCCTCACAAGGACATACTCGTACTCGCACATACCCCTACACGCACGGTCCGCTATCCGCTATCCGTATCCGTATTCGCACTCTGCACTCCGAATCGATCCGATCTCCACGCACACATGTCGATGGTTAATGAGAACGGTTTGAGGAGTAGTCCGGTGGATGCACACGGCAACAATAAGGGGGGCAGTGCCACCACCACAATGCTGACCACAAAAACGCCATTCTCCATCGAGCATATACTGTTTCAAAACTTGAATAGTGCCAATAGCAATAATAGCAATAATGGTAATAATGCCAATTATAATGTGAATATCAATAGCAACAATAACAGCAGTCAAAAGTGCGGCAAGAATGCGGTGAAAAGTGCCAGCAGGAGCTACTTGTCCGCCACATCATACGACAATAATACCCAGAAGCAGCAGCAGCAGCAGTCGCATCATCATCATCCGACGGCGCCACAGACCACGCATCAAACGTCGCCATCGACGACAGCATCCTCCTCGGCGACGGCATCGACACGCGGCGGCGGCCAGGGAGCAGCGTCGGGATATGGCAACGAGGACTATGCCAAGTCCCTGCACAATAGTCAACGGTTAGTGGAGATACATACACCCGATCTTTGAGAGTTTTAAATCGATATATTAGGTTCATTTTTGGAGAGTCTAAAGAAGAGCAGTTCAGTTTGGGAATTTAACAAAAGGAAGAAAGTATGGAATAAAGGAGTTGTTACAAAAATGTAAATGCTGGATAAAAGATATTAATCAAATCAATAAATAAACTATAAAAGCTTTTAGGAAAAGTTGATGGAACATAGACATCGACTATCGACTTTCCATTAGTGGAAGAAAAGTGCGGCGAAAACATAGTGACTTTTAGGAACTGGAAAGATCTAAAAACTAACATAAGTTTTTGCAAAATTGGAATGCTACTGGTAGAATTTTTTAAACTATAAATCTTTTTCATTTTATTAACATTGTTTATTGTGGAAAATTGTAAGAAAAAAGGCGAAATATGTCCTATTTTTGGTGAAAAACTAAATGCATTCAAGGATACAAAGATATTAATTTAAAATGTGTTAAACCCTTTTAAAAATGAAAAGATCCACAATAAATGTATGTTAAAAGTGCAAAATATTTTATAAATATTTAAAACCCAAGTATAAAATATTTTGAATACTTCTTTTCAAGTTATGAATGCAGTTTCCAGTAGTATGAATCAGGTATTTAGTGCTCAAGTAATTCCAAAGTTATTTAAAGATCAGTTTCTTAAGATTTGAAAGTTTATAAGAGAAATGAAGAGAAAGCCAAGTTCTAACAAAAAAAAGGGACATTAAGAGATACCGCATAATATTTTCCACTCCAGGAACTGTTTTCCCAAGTACTCCCACGAATTTTCTACCTCAATCCTCTTCAAAACCAATAAAACCCCTCCCAACTTCCAGTGGCAGCCATCATTCACGTGCAGGAGCCTCTCACTATGGCAGTTCTTCCGGAGAAGCAGCATCCCAGCAGCATTCGGGACCGCTACCGCCAGCCCCACAGCCGCCGCATCCACCGCCACCAAATGGCGGAGGGCCCAATGGAGGAGTCCTGTATCCCAGTGCGGCCTACACGGATCACGGCTTCCTGCAAATGACCCTGGGCTATCTGTCGCCATCGTCCGGCACATACAAGTCGGTGGATCCCTATTTCCTCTCACAAGGTGAGTGCCCAACGGAAACTTTTAACCACTTGCATGACCCTCGGCCGTGTCGATAGCCATTAACACCCCCGAAACTTGTTCTGTTTCTGTGAACTATAATGAAATTAAATGAAATATGAAATTGCAGCCAGCCTGTTTGGGGGAGCGCCCTTCTTTGGGCCGCCCGGCTGTGTGCCCGAGCTGGCCCTGGGCCTCGGGATGGGCGTGAATGCCCTGCGTCATTGCCGGCGGCGCAAGGCCCGCACCGTGTTCAGCGATCCCCAGTTGTCCGGCCTGGAGAAGCGCTTCGAGGCTCAGCGGTATCTGTCGACCCCAGAGCGAGTGGAGTTGGCCACAGCGCTGGGGCTGAGTGAGACGCAGGTGAAGACCTGGTTCCAGAACCGACGGATGAAGCACAAGAAGCAGCTGCGACGACGCGACAATGCCAATGGTAAGTTCGAGCCGAACCCCGCAACCCGCACCCCAAGCCACCTTCTTGCAACAGAACTTGCAACTTTCTTGGAGCAACTTTGAGGACCTTCAATTAGCCTTTGGTCCTTTGGCTTTTAGCCGCTGGCTTTTTGAGTTGCCAAAAGTTTTGCTCAAGTTTCTTGGCAAATCAAATTAGTTCTAAAATTTGTGCAAATTTCTTCTTCGACTTTCCTCTCCACTCTCTAGAACCCGTTGACTTCTCACGCACCGAACTGGGCGGCTGCAGCAGTGGCAAACAGCAGACAGGCGGAGCATCCTCTGCCTCCACGGACGGCTCCAAGCATGGCTCCAAGATGGGCTCTGGGGCCAGTGCCGGCGGCAGCGGCGGTGGCGGTGGTGGCACTCCCAGTCACACCCCCAACCCGCAGCAACAGCTGCAGATGTGCTTCCTCCAGCAGGGCTACTCCACGGACGACTATTCCGACCTGGAGGCGGACAGCGAGGATGAGGATAACTCCAGCGATGTCGACATTGTGGGGGACACAAAGTTATATCAACTCACATAGATCCCTGGATCGATGAGAGAGCTTTTTCGTTGTTTTGAATGGGGAAAAGGAAGGAATTTCTAAAGGTATTTGTTACTTAAGATTATTTTTTATTATTTATTATCTAATTTTTTAATTGGAAATTTGACCATTACGATATACCTAATTTATATAGGGAAAATTGATTGTTTGTTGTTAAACTTATGGTTTTAAATAGTTGAAAGGTAATTGGTATTCCAAAAGAACTGGAAGAACCTTAAGAGAAACTTTAATTTTAAATATGTTTCGTCTCTATAAAATAGAGTCCCCATATTTGGCACTTCAGTTATTATTTTTCCAATAATTATTCCTAAGAATAGTCGCCACTTTTCTTGTGTTTCGTTATCTTTATTTCAATACCTTGAGTGAAACATTATTATTCAAGATTTTCCCCATTGAGACTGTTAAAGGCCGACACCCTGTAAATAGCGATAAATACCGATCGAATTCTTGAACGAGTTGCCGTCTAGTCACGAGTTATGTCTAAGAGATATGTTTATTAACCGTAAACCTAATTAAATTTAGTGATTGTATTCAAGTACTTCCATTTTAAGAAACCCTTCTCTACTCCCAAAGAACCTACCCACATGGGCAGCTCCTTGTCGATATGCTAGTGCTTAAAATAAAGAAAACAAATAACAGAATCATGGGAAAAATGGATGGGCATTGGATCGGACTTGGACTCGGACTCGGACTTGGAACCCTCTCTCCGTGCCCAATCTATGGGCAATCAAATCCAATTGAGTGGCAACAAAAAGTAGCAACTAATAAGGTTAAACATCGCGCATTTGTGTTTAGGGTTGGAGTGACTGGCACGCCCCTTCTGCGCATGGCCAAGTGCCTTGTGGGTGGGCGTTATTCTTTTTTTTGTTCAGCAACTCCAACTCCTCCAGCATATTGGGGTGGATAGATGGCTGGAAGGAGTGCTCTTAACAATGGCAAAATAATTGCGGGTTTTCCAGCCAGCCATTTTAGTGGAGTGACACTTATTGTGCCTCGTGAATGTTAAATGTTTCCAATTGATTGGTAATTACGGGTTAGGCATTCCTGGCTCTCACTAGGTACAACATCAGAGTGTTTCATACATCATATTTATAGATTAACATATGGATTTAATCATTTTAAATTGATGGTAAGTACAATTTCCCTTCGTGATAAAATGTATACAATTTACGAACTATTATTACTATTTGTTTGATCTTTTCTCGAATTTGTAGAACTTTTGCTAGATTTTCACGTAGTTTGATCGTCGCATCTTAATACCACCCTACCTATGTGTGTTTGACAAACTTGCAGTATAAATCATTTCGATGCACCATAAAATCAAAGTGCAAAATCTCTAAACAAATCGGTTTGCCACTGATTGTACATATAACGAATCAATAGCTCAATAATTCTATACTATATTGTTCCTAGACTTTTCTACACAATTTATTTATATTTATTTGAAGAGCATTTTGTGGCTCGTGTTATAATTAATAGACACGCTATAATCATGAAAAATTAACAAAAATCGAGAGATAACCATCAACCGAAATACAATCTAAGGTCGAAGCAATGACAAGTCAGGCAGCCACCAGAAAAACATAACAGATCGGACCTAGAATACTTTGTAGACTGGTATACTCCTGGTATTCTCAAAATTCGTATCAGTAGGATTGATAGGGCTTAAGTGAACAACAAACTGAGACTGGGGACGAGCCTCCCAGTCGTGCAATCAGTCAATTTGGTAATAAAAATCACTCTCATACGAGTGCTTGATATTGTGTCACATAATATTTAATCAGAAGATGGTTTATAGGGTGCCACAAAAGTAAGGGTAGAGTGGAAAAAGGATCAGGGATCAATAGGGTTATAAAGGTTGACTTCGCAAAATTCTGCTTATAAATATTTCAGATCTTTTTGTTGCTAAATCTGTTATGTTTTAAAGAACACACATTTTGTTTTAACTTTTATCTCAGTTTTAATTAGTTCATAATATGTAATAATAATCATATATTATTATTATTATAAAATACTACTGAACACGAACACCCTTTATTATTTTCTTAGAAAATCTTATTTAATCAAAAATGCTTTGGTCTAAGAAAAAAAAACTGGTTTTTACCACAAGAAACGATAAGGCGAAATGACATTATGATAAGAGTTTCTACGGTCTTGGATCTTCTTTATCGTAGCATATACAGATATGTGCATATGTACATATGTATAAAAATCGCTCTCATACTCCACTCTTATTTGCATTTCTGTCTGTCAGCAGCTGTTATGCCATCAGCTCTCCTACGCTCTCTCTCTCCCTATCTGTTAGTGGAAAGAAAACAAAACAAGAGAGTAAGGACAGTTTTGGGCTCTGCCGAGGCTTAAATACTCTTTAAGGTGTATTATTGTTAAATAGATTAACGATCAAATCATATTATTTAGCTAATTCCACATAATAGTAGTGTTTCGACTAGAAATTTATGCTAAAATGATATTCCCATCTTCTTTAGACTTGTTTCATTGACACAATCAACTATTCTCCGTTGATGCTAATTCAGAAATACTTCTCTGAATCTTCAGCATGACAAGTTCCTTGTCAAAGTCCTAATACCTTGCTCGGGAAGGGTACAAGCTGTGACGTTGTGGCCCCGCTGTTGTCGGACGTCTAGTGGGGACGTGGACTAAACGCACAATTCGGTGCCGGCAGTCTCTTTAGTACAGCCGTCGACTGCGGTGTTAGCCCCGTTTTCGTCTTCCTCCCCCCTCGCATCTATAGATCTGTTTTGTGTTGTAAGTGAAAGTGCATATCGGTTCTTAAGAAGCTTCCCAAAAGCATAGTCCAAGGGGTCAAAGCAATGTTATGGCCAAGTCCTAAGAGTCAGATCATTCACATTGAATTATTGAATAGACGAATGATATTGCGGTATACGTATTTATAAACGATATAAATACAGCGTTTACTTATAGACGATATGGTGGCTAATCATGTGTTCCTCGGCAACGTTCCAAAAATAAATAAGGGGGCACGTGTCGGTATATCAAAAATTGAATATTGTACATAGTACATTTTATGGTTCCGGTTTTATAAAACTTTCCTTGATATGAATATGTCCCAATATGTATGTACATATGTATGTATGTATATAGTTTTGTGGGACAAACAGGTTATCAGCAAAGTCACAAATAAATAAACAAGAAATAAATGCTACCATCGACGATCGAACCTTTTGATACTCTTGCTTTAATATTATAATTTTGAATGGAAATAAAACTCAATAATCTCTTGGAAAAAACAACCAAAAATTATATCGGCAGGTACTAAGAAAACCAATAAAAGTGTCTTCATTTTAAAGAAACTGGTGTCTCTCTGGTCTCGGAAATGATTCCATTTTTGGTCGTTCAAACATCTGCTACAAATCCCGAATACCCTCTTTAAGAGTACTTCAAAACAGTACCAAGAAATATGTACATGAAAAGTGACAAGTTTTCTGATAATGATGGCTCTTTATGCAACACGACACCCGAAAAAACAATCATGAAGCCCCTATCTATCTATCAGAACAGACCCCTCTTTGGGGGTACCCGCTTTGACCTTCACAGCCATCGGAAAGGGCACACTTTGTGGCAAATTATAATTTGTATTTGTATTTTGATGGATCCCCACAGGAACCACATCACAGAATACTGGTATCCGTAATTTAGAGTGTCCAACCGATAAACAATGGCGGCCAGTAACGGTAATTGTACCATAAGTGAAGGCGCTTCCTGCTTCCTGTTTCCATTTCCCTGCCGCCCGGCTGTTGCCTCTCCTGCCTATCCCTTCTCAACCTGCACTATCCTTCAGTCCGCAATCTGCAACCTCCTCCAATCCACACCAATATGTTGTACCTACCAGATCTTATGCAGCCTGTTGTTCCACTTCCAAAACCCACGCAGCCTGTTGTTCCACTAAACACTAAACCGTTTTGCTTATCCAGCCCATCCTTAAACCCGTTTTTCCTGCCCTGTCCCGAAATCCAATATAGTCTTGCAGTTATTTGCCTTTTAAATAACCGCAAAACCAATCCCAAAAGCTACCTTGAAAAGATTATGAACTATAATTAATATATGTATGATATGTATGTGTTAACTAATCGTTAATCCAGTCCTACTTATATCTGAATAATTTATGGAATGATATGGCTGTGTTATGCTAACTTTTAACCACAATAAGTACTCCCCTTAATCGGCTACCTTTTGTTAATCTCCGACCAAATTAACATGAAATAAACAGACTAGATTCTACTGAATATAGATTGATCTCTTCTGGTTGACTTGACTGATAATAATAATGAATAATATTATAAAAAAAAAATTGCCAAAGTTTATTGAAAACTGATACACGAGGAATTTCAAGAAAATATTTATACAATCTGATGGAAACCGAGATCATGTTTTGTATTATTTGTTCATGTTTTTTCTTTGTTGAAAATTCTACAAAATTAAAAATTAAATATATTTGTATGCGACTAATTAACTACTAAACATTATCTTAACAATATATCTTCGAATTTTAAATGACAAACCGTACCATCCTCTCCCAGTCCCCTGCTTTTCCAATGAATCCAAGAACCCAAACTGTAGTACAATTTTCTATCACAAACAGCAAACATGAGCCAACAGGGCCCTGGGTTCGACTCCAATGCCATGACGCTGACGCGTTTTGTGCTCCAGGAGCAGAAAAAGTTCAAGAACGCCACTGGGGATCTGTCCCAGCTGCTCAACTGCATCCAGACGGCGATCAAGGCGACGGCATCGGCGGTGCGGAAGGCAGGTATCGCCAAGCTCCATGGCATTGCCGGGGATGTGAATATCCAGGGCGAGGAGGTCAAGAAGCTGGATGTGCTCTCCAACGAACTGTTCATCAACATGCTCAAGTCGTCCTACACCACCTGCCTGATGGTCTCCGAGGAGAACGAAAATGTGATCGAGGTGGAGACAGATAAACAGGTGAGGAAATCAGTGGAGAGGCTGATGGCAGATGGATTACATTAACTCTATTACCACTCTGACAGGGAAAATACATTGTCTGCTTCGATCCGCTGGACGGATCCTCCAACATAGACTGCCTGGTGTCGATCGGCTCCATCTTTGCCATATACCGGAGGAAGAGCGAAGGCGTGCCCACCGTCGAGGATGCCCTTCAGCCTGGTAACCAGTTGGTGGCCGCAGGCTACGGTCTGTACGGCTCTGCCACGGCCATTGTCCTCGCCATGGCATCGTCTGGAGTGAACGGCTTCACCTACGATCCGGCCATTGGCGAGTTCATCCTCACCGATCCCAACATGCGTGTCCCCGAAAAGGGAAAGATCTACTCGATCAACGAGGGCTATGCCAGCGACTGGGATGAGGGTGTGTTCAATTATGTGGCGGCAAAGAAGGATCCCAGCAAGGGCAAGCCCTACGGTGCCCGCTACGTGGGCTCCATGGTGGCCGATGTCCATCGCACGATCAAATACGGCGGCATCTTCATCTACCCCGCCACAAAGTCTGCACCAAATGGAAAGCTGCGTCTGCTCTACGAATGCAATCCCATGGCATTTCTGATGATCCAGGCCGGCGGCTTGGCCAGCGACGGCAAGATCAGCATCCTAGACATTGTCCCTAAGAAGATACACGAGCGCAGTCCCATCTTCCTCGGCTCCAAGGCGGACGTCGAGGAGGCGCTCAGCTACTTGAAGTGACCTTTACTTTTGTAATTTATAAATACACCCATCACAAGCTTGATATTTTTTACCTAATCTACTTCGCTTTCATATACTGGCATAGCCGCACGGTCATGAGGTGGTGGATGAGCTCCTCGTCCAAGTTATCGCTTCTTAGCCTTATGGCTAAGATCAAAGTGTGATATGTGTTCTTCAACAATGGTAAAACTGGTTTTTGGAATCAGACGGAGTGCTAGGGGCTTGCTCCACCTCTGTCGCGGGTTGCCCTGGTATTGCAGTACCGCCGGGATTTTCAGCCCATCTAAATAATCAATTTTCAAAACACTAGTCTTAGAGGATCAGTTTTTAATAATCAATAGTAGTTATTTGAGGACTAAATTTTCTTCAGTTTTAATTAATTATTATGACACACTACAATTATTCCCAAGACGACTCACAGATAAAATAAATTGGGAAATCGCATGGTCTGTCATTCATCCTACCATCGGGGAATCTTAGCTCGACGCAATTTTCAGAGCCAAATTGATCATTGGGTTCATCTTCTATCCAGTTAAAGAAATTTCCCTTCAAGCCGGTAGTGGCCGAAAAAAACTCTCCTTCCTTTTTTAGATCATTTAGATCTATCCAATAACGCTTGCCTCTATCCAGCACATTTTCGAGTGCTTCCCTCTCATTCTCGCTTTGTAGACTCGCCAAGTGAGCTCCCATCTCACGGCATTTTTTCAATGCATCGTGCCAGCTCGTTTCACTTTGGTTTTCTATATAATAGTATTTGGAACCAATAAATTGGAAATTAAGCAATTTTTGAAGGCTTCTCTGGGATGCTGCCATCCGTCCTTCAAGAGCCTCTAATTTTTTCTCCGTTTCCGCCATTTTTGAAAGGGTATCCGCCGACTGTTTGGAAGTCTTCTCCAACTCCTGCTTGGGCGCCATCTGGTTTCTTAGGATCTCTAACTTTTCGTCCACCAGCACGATTTTAGATAGAGCATTTTCCGACTGTTTGGAGCTCTTTTCCACCTCCTGCTGGGTCACTGTCCGATTTATAAGGGTTTCTAACTCTACGTTCACTAGGGCGAATTTTGAAAGGATTTTTTCTAACTCCTGCTGGGCCGCCGTCTGCTGGGTCGCCGTCTGATTTCTTAGGGTCTCTAACTTTTCGTCCACCAGCACGATTTTAGTTAGAGCATCTACCGACTGTTGGGAGTTCTTTTCCAGCTGCTCCTGGGTCGCCATCTGTGTTTTTAGGGTCTCCAACTTTAAGTCCATTAGGACGATTTTCGATAGAGCATTTTCCGACTGTTTGGAGCTCTTTTCCACCTCCTGCTGGGTCAATGTCCGATTTTTAAGGGTTTCTAACTCTACGTTCATTAGGGCGAATTTTGAAAGGATTTTTTCTAACTCCTGCTTGGTCGCCGTCTGATTTCTTAAAACCTCTAAATTTTCTGCCAACTGTTTGGAGGTCTTTTCCAACTCCTGCTGGGCCGCCGTCTGCTGGGTCGCCGTCTGATTTCTTAGGGTCTCTAACTTTTCGTCCACCAGCACGATTTTAGTTAGAGCATCTACCAACTGTTGGGAGTTCTTTTCCAGCTGCTCCTGGGTCGCCATCTGTGTTTTTAGGGACTCCAACTTTTCGTCCATTAGGACGATTTTAGATAGAGCATTTTCCGACTGTGAGCTATTTTCCACCTCATGGTGGGTCGCCGTCTGATTTCTCAGGGTCTCTAACTTTTCGTCCACCAGCACGATTTTAGATAGAGCATCTTCCGACTGTTGGGAGTTCTTTTCCAGCTGCTCCTGGGTCGCCATCTGTATCTTAAAAGTCTCCAACAGAGCATCTTCCGTCTGTTGCGAGATCTTTTCCACCTCCTGCTGGGTCGCCTCTAACTTTTCGTCAACTTTGCCAATAATGGATAGAATTGCTGAATCTTGCGATATATTTCCCAACTGCTGGGCCCTCATCTGTGTTCTTAGAGCCTTTAACGTCTCGTCCATTAGGGCGAATTTAGCTGCAGCCTCTTCCGACTGTTTGGCCACTCGCCCTTCCAGGATACCGAGATAATCTAGGACCGGTTTTAGATCTCCGTAAAAGTATCCTCCGAGCTGAGGTACATCCTCCTGCGGTTCCACCTCAATACGTGTATTTTGGACTGATCCAACCTTCGAGTACATTGACAGGGTTCTGCCAAAGATTATCGCCAATAATACGAAAATAATGGAACACCGCATTGCTACTACTCCTCCGAATTCAATCTAAAAAACGACTAGATTTAGTAGACATTCCTAGACGTATTTATACATCTTCTATATGTACAGTAGCGGCGTACTCGTACCATTCACCTCGTCGTGGACTGATAATAAAATGAATTGGGAAAATCGCAGCAATTAAGAAATATATTCAGACACCATATTTTAATGATATATGATTAATTTATGAATGGTTTATTCCAGGAACTGTGGTCTAAAATGCGTTGGCCTTGTGCTTGGGCACAAAGCTGAACCCCTCTGGCACCCGACCCAGCAGCATTTCACTGAGCTTCACCCAATCTGCGGAATTCCCAGAACTCATGAGGGTCTCCATTTCGTCGCGACCCCTATATTTCTGGGGCCTGGCATTGATCTTTTGTGGTGGGGCCTGCTGCAGCTCCTCCGGTATGTAGCGGTACAGGAATGATTGCCATTCGAGAAGGAACCGTCGCGTGCTCTCCACACCCTTGGTGTCCGATCCCCAGTGCTCGAGTCCATAGTTGCAATAGCGACGCAGAATCTCAAAGCGCTGCGTTGATGTGGGAGACCAGGCCTTTTGCTGCTTGATCTCCTGAAATATCCATGGCTTGATGAGGGCCCCGCGTCCAATCATCACAGAGCTGACATGAGGGGCCTGCGCTCGCCTCTCCACGAAGTCCTCGTAGCTGAGAATGTCCCCGTTGCCAATGATTGGCATTTGCTTGGCTGTGGCGGCGCACTGCTCGATGTACTCCCAGTTGGCGTGCTTGGTGTAGCGCTGCTCGCGCGAGCGTCCATGCAGGGTCACGGCAGAGGCGCCCCACTCCTCGACAAGGGGCACCAGTTCGTGGGCCACGCTCTTGTCCGCATAGATCCCCGTGCGCATCTTCACGGTAAATGGCAACTGCTCGGACAACGAGGAACAGCTGCGCACGACCAACTCCAATATGTTGGTGCGCCTCATCAGAGCACTGCCGCCTCCTTGCTGGTAGATCAGATCAATGGGACATCCGATATTGAGATCTATATAATCCACTTTTGCCGTCTCCTGCAAGACTTGGGCTGCCTGGGTGATGACATTGGGATTGTTGCCACACAGCTGAACGCCGAAGATGTCCTCGCTCTCGTGCCGCTTTGTCAGGGCCCACTCCTGGCCCAGGCCTTTGAGAAGGGGCACAGCACAGGCCATCTCGCCGCAGGTTATATCCGCACCGAGCTCCTTGCATATGCGGCGGAAAGGCAGGTTGCCCACGGTGGTCAGGGGCGAGAGGACGAGCTTCTCCCGAAAATCAACGGCTGGCTTGCGGTCAGCATCTCTACCCACAGGGGAATTATCGACAGCACTTCCAATGGGGGCTTTACTGTCTGCTGCAGCTTTGCAGCTTGCAGCCTTGGCCTCTGCCTCGTGGTCTATCGTAATGTCACCCTGCTGATTGATCTTCTTCTGCAACTCCAGATTCTTCTCTTGCACCTCCAGCTTTTTCTCTTGCAACTCCCTTTCCTTCCGTGCATCACGAATCTTTTCCGCCACAGCAATCAGTAATTTGCTGCGGTCCAAATTGTATTCATGCTTCCGTAGACGCACCTGAAGGTCTATGGAAATATTCGTATATCTACAGTCCCTTTCTGTGTGAGCTCCAAAGAATACTCACCTGGGGTAATCCCATTGAATGTGGTCTGAGTGGCCTTTGCATCGTAGTCCTCCTTCTTCATATTCCTTCCCTGGTCGTCTGTGTGCGCCTTGGCGTAGCGACATGTGACACCGCGGCCACAATACCCTTTGGTGTCATAAACATAACATTCCGGGCCCAAATCCTCGCCCTTGGCTGCCAGAAAGGCATCCAGATCGTGAACATAGCGACAATTGGCCAGAGAACAGGGATCACCTCCGGGTCCATCAATCAGAGAGTGGCAAAGATGGGAATATCGATCCTCCTTGAACACAGGACGATTCTGTTTGGAGCAAAAGAATTCATTCTAAGACTTTAAGATTTTAGCTTAAGAATTATAGCTTTTACTAGCCTTGTTCTGGCCACGTTTGCGATCTTTTTTATTATCTTTTTTCCCGCCAGAGTCCTCAGTGTCCCCATCCACGCGCTTTCTTTTGTTGGATTCGGAGCCTTCCGCCGGTGCTGCCTCACTGTTGCCACTGGCTTCAGTTAACAGATATCTAAAAATGGATCATATTCATATGAAAACAAAGTTTCCTAGGATTTAAACCATGTCTTACTCTGGTTTTATATAGCAGATTCCCGGCAAATTCTCCATTTCACAACAAACAAAATAACGTCTCACGTTTTGGCTGATAATTTTTCTTCTTCAGCGCCAAACAGCTGAACGTGCAATAGTTATCGATATGATTATTTGCTCGGAAGTGTATAATGCCGCACGATGGTTCAGCTGTTTAAATTCCTATTAAAATCAACCAAATCGGTAATTATACAGATCCAGTTAGGATTTCCATATAACCCATTGACTGTTGTGCACAGCCCGCTCGTGCCCATTTCCGTCCCAGCTTCCTGGACACACTGCGACTCGCAGTTCGAGGTGGACACGGCGGCAATGGTTTGCCGAAATACGGAGGAGTTGGTGGTCAGGGCGGCTGTGTATACTTTGTTGCCAAGGAGGGACTGACATTACGGAAATTGGCACAAGGACTGAAAGACAAACGCGTGGCCGCCAGCAGCGGTGAGGACAGCAGCAAAGTTAGCATATTTGGGAAACGGGGCGTCGACACGCGCATCGAGGTGCCCGTGGGAGTGCAGGTGTACGATGAACAGCAGAAGTTGCTGGCGGACTTGAACGAGAACGATGCCAAATGCATAGTGGCGGGCGGTGGAACCGGCGGCTGTACGGGCAACAATTTCCTGGGCCGTCCGGGAGAGAATCGCATTGTGAACCTGGATCTGAAGCTCATCGCAGACGTGGGCCTTGTTGGATTTCCCAATGCCGGCAAAAGCACCCTGCTCAAGGCAGTGTCCAATGCCAAGCCAAAGATTGCAGCTTATCCCTGTGAGTGTAGAATGATTCTTTATCGATTAAATCCACTCAATAATGTCCTTTTAGTTACCACCATTCGGCCGCAGATTGGAACGATAGAGTACGGCGACCTGCGCTCCATCAGCTTGGCCGACTTGCCCGGTCTCATCGAGGGGGCTCATGCCAACTTTGGAATGGGCCACAAGTTCCTCAAGCACATCGAACGCACTCGACTGCTGCTGTTCATGGTCGACATATTCGGCTTTCAGCTTAGTCCGCGGCACCCTCACCGGGACTGCCTGGCCAACATATATTCCCTCAACAAAGAGCTGGAGCTATACGATCCCTCACTGCTGGAGAAGCCCTGTGTTCTGCTGCTCAACAAAATGGACAAAGAGGGCGCCCATGATATTCTGACGAAAGTGAAACCGATCATAGAGGATTTGTCCAGCGGCTTGGCGGACTGCCCTGAGGAAGTTCGTCCCAAGCGGGTGCTAAAATTCGAAAGCATTGTCCCCATATCGGCCATCAATTCCACGAAGATAACGCAGGTAAAGTCACAGCTGCGACGAACGTTGGTGAGGCTGGCGGAGAAACAGTTCGTAGCCGATGGTGACCAAATCAAAGAGCAGTTACAACAGCGTGTAGGCCTGGTAGGCCCACGAGTAACCTAAATATAAATTTAGGCTACGTTATATTTACGGTATATTTTTAAAGTTTGTCGTGGTATATACTGGTATTTCTGAAGAACCTAATCGGCGCTTTGATATTTTAGATGTTTTTAGACCTTTGCCAAGAAGGAAAACTTGCCAATCTCGTAGAAAATTGATTAATTCGTCAGTTAAAATTATGTGGCCTCTGAGTAGGGTCTTCGCTAGATATTAATATTAGACGGAATATCAAAATCGAGGAATATGTTATATTTGCGGTATATTTTGAGGTCAGACCGTATATTTTATTGGGACTTTTTGAGGGACTTTGTGGAGGCAAAATCATCCCAACAATTTCCCTTACATTCGATGCTCACTTACGTTTCTTACGTGACATTTACGTTTCATTTACGTTTCTTACGTGACATTCCATGCTCACTTACGTTTTTTACCGTTGCCAACATTAATTTGTATGGGCCAGAACATGTGCCGCAAAATGAGCTAAATTGTCCCACAACAGGGCATGGAATTAGAAACATTTTTATTTATGGAATGCTTGTCCTAACAGGCAACATCCCCAACAATTTCCCTTTTCATCCCAACGATTTCGCTCACTTACGTTTCTTACGTGACATTCCATGCTCACTTACGTTTTTTACCGTTGCCAACATTAGATTGTATGGGCCAGCAGCATGTGCCGCAAAATGAGCTAAATTGTCCCACAACAGGGCATGGAATTAGAAACATTTTTATAACAGGCAACATCCCCAACAATTTCCTTTTTCATCCCAACAATTTCCCTTACATTCGATGCTCACTTACGTTTCTTACGTGACATTCCGCGCTTTAATGCTTACTTACGTTTTTTACGTGACATTCCATGCTCACTTACGTTTCTTACGTGATATTCCATGCTCACTTACGTTTTTTACGTGACATTCCATGCTTACGTTTTTTACCGTTGCCAACATTAGATTGTATGGGCCAGCAACACGTGCCGCAAAATGAGCTAAATTGTCCCACAACAGGGCATGGAATTAGAAACATTTTTATAACAGGCAACATCCCCAACAATTTCCTTTTTCATCCCAACAATTTCCCTTACATTCGATGCTCACTTACGTTTCTTACGTGACATTCCATGCTCACTTACGTTTTTTACGTGACATTCCATGCTCACTTACGTTTTTTACGTGACATTCCATGCTTACTTACGTTTTTTACGTGACATTCCATGCTCATTTACGTTTCTTACGTGACATTCCATGCTTACGTTTTTTACCGTTGCCAACATTAGATTGTATGGGCCAGCAACACGTGCCGCAAAATGAGCTAAATTGTCCCACAACAGGGCATGGAATTAGAAACATTTTTATAACAGGCAACATCCCCAACAATTTCCCTTTTCATCCCAACGATTTCCCTAACCTTCCATGCTCACTTACGTTTATTACGAGACATTTCATGCTCACTTACGTTTCTTACGTGATATTCCATGCTCACTTACGTTTCTAACGTGAAATTCCATGATTACTTACGTTTTTTACGTGACATTCCATGCTCACTTACGTTTCTTACGTGACATTCCATGCTCAGTTACGTTTTTTACCGTTGCCAACATTAATTTGTATGGGCCAGCAGCATGTGCCGCAAAATGAGCTAAATTGTCCCACAACAGGGCATGGAATTAGAAACATTTTTATAACAGGCAACATCCCCAACAATTTCCCTTTTCATCCCAACGATTTCCCTTACATTCGATGCTCACTTACGTTTCTTACGAACATTCCATGCTCACTTACGTTTTTTACGTGACATTCCATGCTCACTTACGTTTTTTACCGTTGCCAACATTAATTTGTATGGGCCAGCAGCATGTGCCGCAAAATGAGCTAAATTGTCCCACAACAGGGCATGGAATTAGAAACATTTTTATAACAGGCAACATCCCCAACAATTTCCTTTTTCATCCCAACGATTTCCCTAACCTTCCATGCTCACTTACGTTTATTACGAGACATTTCATGCTCACTTACGTTTTTTAAGTGACATTCCATGCTCACTTACGTTTTTTACGTTACATTCCATGCTCACTTACGTTTTTTACGTGACATTCCATGCTCACTTACGTTTCTTACGTGACATTCCATGCTCAGTTACGTTTTTTACCGTTGCCAACATTAATTTGTATGGGCCAGCAGCATGTGCCGCAAAATGAGCTAAATTGTCCCACAACAGGGCATGGAATTAGAAACATTTTTATAACAGGCAACATCCCCAACAATTTCCCTTTTCATCCCAACGATTTCCCTTACATTCCATGCTCGCTTACGTTTCTTACGTAACATTCCATGCTCACTTACGTTTTTTACGTGACATTCCATGTTCACTTACGTTTTTTACCGTTGCCAACATTAATTTGTATGGGCCAGCAATTTGTAGAGCGCGTCTACTACTACTTTTTGGGTTGAGCCAAAAAAGGTATGGATAACGGGTAAATTCAGCCAAGGGAAATTTCACGGCTCTCACGATTTTCACCCTACCCGAATTTTTTCCCCGATAGGACGTGTGGGCGCTAGCGCAGATTTGAAATGAGCAAGGGAGTTGCTAAAATAATGGATAAATTGCTGAAATCAAAGTAAACTGTTTCATGGGAGATTAGTTATTCGATTATGTTATCTTTTGACTATAATTTATGGGTTTCCTTCCAAGGAGTAGCCCCAACACAACTAACTTCGACACGAGCCTTACAGAGCGTTGCCCACCAGCCATTGTAAAATTTTTACATCTATTATTTGCGGCCATAAATTGCAATATTAAATATTTATCCATGGCTTTCACAATTTTAAAATTTATTCTCTGTACGTTATCTTTTTGAAGCTCAACCAAATGGGTTTCTTGCAAAAAAATCGATGTTTGAGAAATAATATCGATGTCTGCAGTTAGGACCCAAACATCGATGTTAACATCGATGTTTCTCCAACTCTACGTCGCGCGTTAAAAGCGAAAAAAAACAAACGGAAAATATGGTTACAATCCAATTCGCGGTTAAAATACCTGAAATTTCCAATTGCCAGAGAGGAAAATGAATTAGTTTGAGCAATTGGCAATGTGCAAGGTGCCACATAATTGAATGCACATGAAGAACGGCAAGCGACCAATAACAATAATGACATTTCGATACATACACACAGACGAAGATTGAAGAAGAAAAAAAAACTGGTATATAAAAGACGCCAATAAGAC
The DNA here is from genome assembly GCA_035041765.1 of Drosophila algonquin. Taxonomy (NCBI): domain Eukaryota; kingdom Metazoa; phylum Arthropoda; class Insecta; order Diptera; family Drosophilidae; genus Drosophila; species Drosophila algonquin. The sequence continues at coordinate 498,982 of JAWNKY010001621.1, forward strand.
AGAGAGTGCAAAAAGGAGAGGATACGCGCGCGCCCCTAAAGCACGGGCCGATTCCTGTCCTGTGCGCCCCCTGCACTCTGCACTGAAGGACGTGCAGAAAACCGATTTGCATCGCCCAAAGAAGAATTTAAATACCCGTCCGTAATGTCACAGCATAATCCACATGCCCATCCGCACTACCATCACCACCCACTGCACCACCATCAGACGCAACACCACCACCAGCAGCAGCAATTGCAGCAGCAGCAGCAACAGCAACAACAGGCGCAAATGCCACAACACAGCAATTGGTACTCACATGTTGCTTCCTACCCGCCACCGCCACCCCACCACCATGCGACGAGTACCTCCGCATTTGCCGCCACCTCCACACCTTGCAAGGGCACTGACTACGGAGCAGGCAGCACGCATGGATATTATGCTGCTGCCGCCGCCGCTGGCGGTGGGCTCAATGTCAATGCTGTAGGTGTGGGTGTGGGTGTTGGCGGGGTGGGTCAGTGTCAGCCGCAACGGCAGCCTATAACCTTGAGGCCAACACAGTGGCATATGCCCACAACCAGCTGCTACAGTATCAACAGCACCATCAGCAGCAGCAGCAACACCATCAGCAGCAGCACCATCTTAGCCATCGTTCCTATATGGGGCATGATATAATGTCGGGCACATATCCGTACATCAAAAGCGAACCCATGGAGTCCGCATATCAGCAGCCACCCATTCCGATGGCCCCACCCCCAGCGCCAGATATGATAATAAAATGCAAGTAAAAACTATTGAGAACTAACTCTTAAGGAATCCCAAATGGTATTATAGGAAAGGAGAGAAAATACATGAAATCCCGAAGAAACTTGAGCGCAAAATCCATTTTCGTATGGATACACACGCACACACACACAGACAGATTACTCGTACTTTAGGGGGCCATTTTTCCTATAAGTAGCCGTAATTTCAGGCTCCATTTTGGCGTCGGAATCAATAAAACGTTTGCCGTTTGGTTGAGTTTCGCTGAGGTTTTTGCGCGTTGTTTCGTTCGGTTGGTTTGTTCGGTTTTTCGGTTTCGGTTCAGTCGTTCGTCTACGGTCTCTGTATCTCTGTTTGCTTCGTTCTGTGGCTCTGTGTGTCTGTTCCCGAGTTCTGTCTGTCTGTGTGTATATCTATTTAGCAAATGTATACTCTGCTCTTGCCCCCCTCCTCCGGATAGAGATGCTTTATATTACCGGCACATCAGTACCGTAGCCAGCAGAATGGCACAGAGAATACTCAATATTAAACGTATACACATACTAGAGATATCTTTTGCTCTCTGGAATGATGAATAAGGTATGGGACTGAAATAGGTTGAGGTTGGGGTTGTGTCTCTATGTAAGTCTTGGCGCAGCAGCTCTTTCAAGTCGGTTTCTTATGTAAGACTAACCTATAATACTGTTGCCGCCTCTCTTCTCACCACCGACTGTCGTTTCCTATCTATCAATAACCATTTGGGCGGGGCATTCAGTCATAATATATTGATGAACAAACAGAAAAAATCTTGCCATTAGGGATGCATCAAATCGTATGTAAATTCAATGTAAATCAGACATTATTTAAAGGAAAAATCATAGCAAGAAGAGATATTACTATTTAAATTTCTATGTGTAAGGAAGAATTATGTTCAGAGTTTGTGGCTACCATAGAAACCGAAAACAAAAGGTACAGACATTTTTCATGTGCGCAAAAACCTAGACAGATATTTGTACTTAAAATTTCTCATTAATTTCTTAAGAATATTAAAAAAGGAATCCGATTAGAAAGTTCGAAAATCGAATAAGAAATAAAGGAAATCTATTCTCTATAATCTCTTTAGCGGAACCCATGGATGAGCATCCCTACAAGTCCAACTATATTGATGACAATACGCCCTTTGCTGATTTCAATAAGTTCAACGAATTCAGCGGCGATATGCTAAGCCCCAAGGTCGAGCTAACCGTCAAAGATGAGACCTACGGAAAGGTTAGTTTATTATCATTTCTAAAATTTGTACTCCTTCCCTATTTAAACGAACTGTCTTCTACCTTTTTAGACTTCTAGCAGCAGCTTTGCACGCCGCAAAGCCCAGCAACAACAGCAGACGACAGATCATTCGGCGGAGAGTCTGCCCATCTGCCAGCGCTGCAAGGAGGTCTTCTTCAAGAAGCAATCCTATCTGAGGCATGTGGCCGAGAGCAGTTGTGGCATCCAGGAGTACGATTTCAAGTGCAACATATGCCCCATGTCCTTCATGAGCACCGAAGAACTGCAGCGGCACAAGCAGCTTCATCGTGCGGACAAGTTCTTTTGCCACAAATACTGCGGCAAGCATTTCGACACGATAGCCGAGTGCGAATCGCACGAGTACATGCAGCACGAGTATGAGAGTTTTGTTTGTAATGTGAGTAGACACGCCCTGCCCTCCAGAGGGTATCCAATATTCGAGATATTTAATGGGTATGGTATTCCTGCAGATGTGCTCTGGAACCTTTGCCACGCGGGAGCAGCTGTATGCCCACTTGCCGCAGCACAAGTTCCAGCAGCGTTACGACTGTCCCATCTGCCGTCTGTGGTATCAGACGGCCGTCGAATTGCACGAGCATCGACTGGCGGCACCATACTTTTGCGGCAAGTACTATACCAATCAACAGCAGCAGCAGCAGCTTGCGACGAATCAGGGGAACTACAAGCTGCAGGACTGCCATATGGCCACCATGGAAAGCAAGTTGAACAGCAGATTAAAACCATAAAGCCAATGTAATACTAACATTTGTGTTCCCCCTACAGTGCCCACAGCACCACTCCATAAGGCTACGCCTTCTAATGCCACAGCCCTGCCAGCCACAGCTGCTTTAAGCTCTCTGTTGCAACAGCGCCAGGCAAATGCCGATGGGGCAGCGGCCATGTTTGCTGCTGCTTCCTCCAATTCCGCCTCGCTGAAGAGTGAGGTGAGCGTGAAGCTGGAGCGTAGCTACAGCAACTCCACCAGCGAGTCCTCGTACAGCCATCAGGACAACAGCACCTACAACAATGCCTATGGAAGCGACAGCTCAATCCACGGCGGAGCACTGGCCGGTCCACAGGCGCACTCCTCAACGCTGGACGACTCTGAGGATGCCCTGTGCTGTGTGCCTCTGTGCGGCGTGAGAAAGAGCACCAGTCCAACGCTGCAGTTCTTCACGTTCCCAAAGGATGAGAAATATCTGAATCAGTGGCTGCACAACCTCAAGATGTTCCACATACCAGCCGCCAGCTATGCGACATTTCGCATCTGCAGCATGCACTTCCCGAAGCGTTGCATCAATCGGTATTCGCTGTGCTATTGGGCGGTGCCCACCTTCAATCTGGGGCACGACGATGTGGCCAATCTGTACCAGAACCGGGAGCTGACCAACACCTTTACCACTGGAGAGGTGGCACGCTGCAGCATGCCGCACTGCACTAGCCAGCGGGGGGAGAGCAACCTGAAGTTCTACAATTTCCCCAAGGACATCAAGAGCCTGATAAAGTGGTGCCAGAACGCCCGCCTGCCGGTGCAGGCCAAGGAGCCGCGTCACTTTTGCAGCCGCCACTTTGAGGATCGCTGCATTGGCAAGTTCCGACTGAAGCCGTGGGCCGTGCCCACACTCCATCTGGGGGCGCAGTACGGCAAAATCCATGACAATCCCAAGAACCTGTATGTGGAGGAGAAGCGCTGCTGCCTGAACTTTTGTCGTCGCAGCCGGTCCTCGGACTTTAACATGTCGCTGTATCGATTCCCCCGCGATGAGGTGCTCCTGCGACGTTGGTGCTATAATTTAAGGCTGGACCCGGGCGTGTATCGCGGCAAGAATCATAAAATATGCAGTGCGCATTTCATCAAGGAAGCACTGGGTCTCAGAAAGCTATCGCCAGGTGAGTAAACGAGGATATATATTCGTAGAATACCCTTCTTAAAGTACTCCTCTCCGTAGGGGCCGTTCCCACATTGCATTTGGGTCACAATGACACCTTTAATATCTACGAAAACGAGCTGTGGCCACCGCCATCGCCCACTGGACAACATGGCGGCAATCACCAGCTCCTCCAGCAGCAGCAGACGCCACAGCAGCTGTCGCATCACCACTCGTCGCTGCAGCAGCAGCAGCATCAGCCAATGCATAGCAAATCGTATCAACGCCATTCGGCGGCCTCCACTTCCTCCTCAGCCAGTTCGGCCTCGCATTACGTGGACCCCGAGATGAGTGCGTCGTATCTGAGCCTGTCGGCGGGGGGCTCCTCTGGCGGGATGAATGCCAGCGACTGCATGGATGTGTGCTGTGTGCCCAGCTGCGAGAGCAAGCGACACAACAGCGAGAACATCACATTCCACACGATACCACGCAGGCCGGAGCAGATGCGCAAGTGGTGCCACAATCTGAAGATACCCGAGGACAAGATGCACAAGGGCATGAGGATTTGCAGCCTGCACTTCGAGCCCTACTGCATTGGGGGCTGCATGCGACCGTTTGCCGTGCCCACACTCCATTTGGGGCACGAGGATGAGGACATACACCGGAATCCGGATGTGATCAAGAAGCTGAACATCCGCGAGACCTGCTGTGTCGCCGTGTGCAAGCGGAATCGCGACAGAGACCATGCCAATCTCCATCGCTTCCCCAGCAATGTGGCGCTGCTCACGAAGTGGTGTGCGAACCTGCAGCGGTCAGTGCCCGATGGCAGCAAACTGTTCAACGATGCCATCTGTGAGGTGCACTTTGAGGATCGTTGTCTGCGCAACAAGAGGCTGGAGAAGTGGGCTGTGCCCACACTGATCCTCGGTCACGAGGACATAGCCTATCCGCTGCCAACGCCCGAGCAGGTGGCCGAGTTCTATGCTCGGCCCACTGCCCCCAACAATGGCGAGGAGCAGGGCGAGTGCTGTGTGGAGACGTGCAAACGGAACCCGAGCGTGGACGACATCAAATTGTATCGTCCGCCGGAGGATGCTTCGGTGCTGGCCAAATGGGCGCACAATCTGCAAACGGAGGCCGCTGTCCTCACGAACATGCGGATATGCAATCTGCACTTTGAGGCCCACTGCATTGGCAAGCGCATGCGTCCGTGGGCCATACCCACGCTCAATCTGGCAGGAAACATTGAGAATCTGTTCGAGAATCCCGAGCATTCGATGCTGTACAAGCGAAGGACGCACCTCAAACAGAAGGTGCCAGTGACGAAGCCCACGTGGGTGCCCCGCTGCTGTCTGCCGCACTGCCGCAAGGTGCGTGCCGTGCACAATGTCCAGCTGTATCGCTTCCCCAAGCTGAATCGCTCGACGCTGGCCAAGTGGGCGCACAATCTGCAGGTGCCGCAGGTGGGCAGTGCCCAGCGGCGGGTCTGTTCCGCACACTTTGAGCCGCATGTTTTGAGCAAAAAGTGCCCGGTGCCGCTGGCGGTGCCCACACTGGACTTGAACTCACCCGCTGGCCACAAGATCTACCAGAATCCAGCCAAGCTGAAGGCCAACAAGCTTTGCCTGCAGCGCGTCTGCATTGTGGAGAGCTGCAGGAAGACCAGGGCCCAGGGCGTGCAGCTCTTCCGCCTGCCCCACAGCCCCACGCAGCTGAGGAAATGGATGCACAATATACGGACACGCCCGAGGGCGGCCATGAGGAGCCAGTATCGCGTCTGTTCGCGACACTTCGAGACGCACTCCTTCAACGGCCGAAGGCTGAGCGCCGGGGCAATTCCCACTTTGGAGTTGGGCCATGACGATGATGATATCTTCCCGAATGAGGCGCAGGCTTTTGCGGATGAGCACTGCGCTGTGGAGGGCTGTGAATCGTCGAAGGAACAGCCGGAAGTGCGGCTTTTCCGTTTCCCCACGGACGACGACGACATGCTTTGGAAGTGGTGCAACAATCTCAAGATGAATCCAGTCGACTGCATCGGTGTGCGGATCTGCAACAAGCATTTCGATGCCGATTGCATTGGACCCAAGCATCTCTATAAATGGGCCATACCCACGATGCTGCTCGGCCACGACGACTCTCAGATCGAGCTCATACTCAACCCCAAGCCGGAGGAGCGCTATGTGGACCCCGTGTTTAAGTGCATTGTCCCCACCTGTGGCAAGACTCGCCGCTTCGATGAGGTGCAAATGAACAGCTTCCCCAAGGATGCGGATCTCTTCCAGCGCTGGCGCCACAACCTCCGCCTGGAGCATCTCTGCTTCAAGGAGCGCGAGAAGTACAAGATCTGCAATGCCCATTTCGAGGACATTTGCATTGGGAAGACGCGTCTCAATATTGGTTCCATACCCACTCTGGAGCTGGGCCACGAGGAAACGGAGGATCTGTTCAAGGTGAATCCGGAAGATCTGCAGAGCAATCTGTTCGGACGTCCCCGGCGGCTGCTAAGAGGATTCAACAACGTGACCATCAAGCAGGAAGTGCCAGAGACGGATGGGCAGGACATAAAACAGGTAAAGGTTAAGAAATCTCTGGGGGATATTAAGTGCTGTGTACACACGTGTGGACGCAGTCGCTTGGAGCATGGGGCACGTCTCTTTCCCTTTCCCACGGGCAAGCAACAGCACCTCAAGTGGCGCCACAATCTGCGCCTGGAGCCCGACGAAGTGGACAAGACCACGCGCGTCTGCAGCGCACACTTCAACAGGCGCTGCATCGATGGCAAGCATCTTAGGGGCTGGGCCATGCCCACACAGCAGTTGGGACACCAGGAGCAGCCGATCTACGAGAATCCCAAGAATATACCCGGCTTCTTTACGCCTACCTGTGCGCTGGGGCACTGCCGCAAGCGTCGGAGCATCGACAATGATTTGCGCACATATCGGTATCCGCGTAGCGAGGATCTCCTCGAGAAGTGGCGTGCGAATCTCAGACTATCGCTGGATCAGTGCCGCGGGAGGATCTGTGCGGATCACTTTGAGCCACAGGTGAGAGGGAAACTGAAGCTGAAGACTGGGGCAGTACCCACACTGAAACTGGGCCATGAGGAGGCTTTGATGTACGACAATGAGGCTATAAAGGCTGGAGTGGCCGAAGAGGATGCTGGCAGTCCGGCGCCATCGCCTCTGGTGACACCCAAAACGGAAGTGCTGGACGAAGAGGAGCGCGAGGAAGATGAGGAGGAGGAGGAGAACCCCGAAGAAGAGCAGCAGGAAACCCACGATGAGGAGAAGGATGAACACGAAGATGACACGCCCGAAGGAGCAGAGCAGTTGGGAGATGAGGATGACGACGAGGATCAAAGCAACTATTTTGATCCCTTGGAACTGGTGGAGACGTATGCGGAGCATCCCAGCGACGATGACAACAGTCACGAGGCAGCAGACGATGCCAAAGAGGATGATGAGGATGACGAGGAGGAGCCAGAAACGCTCCTCCCTGATACGCCACCCCAACTAGCAGCAGCCGTTCTTCGCGTGCCCAAACCGTGGGAAAGACCTGTCGCCGTAGTGCCTCGCCGAGAGAAGCGTCCGAATAACGTGGACCCCATCTGCTGCCTCAAGCACTGCCGCAAGGAACGGTCTGCCATGTATCTGCTGAGCACATTTGGCTTCCCCAAGGACCAGCAGCTGCTGCTGAAGTGGTGCGCCAACCTCCAAATGGATCCCTCGAGCTGCATTGGCCGCGTCTGCGTCGAGCACTTCCAGTCGGAGGTTCTGGGCACGCGAAAACTCAAACAGAATGCGGTGCCAACCCTCAATGTGGGGCACGATGTGCCACTGCGCTACACCTGTAACGGCCAGGAAATGCCTCAGGCAGCAGCAGCGGCAATGGCGGCGGTTACCACCAGCAGCTTCCCCGACGAAATGCCACAGCATTCGGTTTTTCGGCTTTGGAGCCTGAAACACTGCCGCAAGAGGAAGCTGTCGGAGAGTCCAGCTCCAGCTCCAGCAGCGATCAAGGAGGAGGAGCAGATGCAGATTCCGATTCAGATGGAGATGATGGAGACTAAGCCAAAGATATGCTGCCTCCCCAGTTGTGGCAATGTGGAGGGTTACGGCCCGGGCGGGCACTTTCAGCCGCTGCCCCACGACCAAAGAGTGATGAAAAAGTGGCAGCACAACCTGAGGCTACCATCCATTAATCCCGATCTTCGTGGCTTGCGCCTCTGCATGGAGCACTTTGAGCCGAATCAAATCGAGAACGGAGCGCCAGTGCGGGTGGCAGTGCCGACCCTCAAGCTAGGACACTCCAGTCCGAACATCTTTAAGAACAGCGAGAGCACGCTGCCGGGATGCCTGTGGCCCTCGTGTCCGCCCAATCGCAAGATCTGCTACGATCTGCCTGACAATGAGGCCGTTCGAGCGACCTGGCTGTCGTATGTGCGGCTGCCGCTGGACAGCCCGGGTCGTCTATGTGGCCTGCACTTTCTGCAGCTGTATGAGGAGGTGGATCTACCAGGAGATGTACCCGAAACGGTACTCGAGCGTCTGCAGGATACCTACGATCAGGCTTCCATCTCGCTCAAGTTTCAGTGCTCGGTGCAGGGCTGTGGCTCCAAGTACAAGCAGGACACCCATTTGGCGAAGCTTCCACGCGACCCGGAACTGCTCGCCAAGTGGCTGCACAACACAAGGATCTCCTACGATCGCTCCTTGCATTTCAGCTACCGCATTTGTCTCCTGCACTTTGAGGCGTTCTGCTTGAATGGTGTCCGCCCACAGACCTGGGCCATACCCACACTCCAGCTGAATCACGACGAGGAGATCTACCAGAATACCGTCAAGCAGGAGATCCTCGAGAGTCCCGTGAAGCAGGAGAAACCCCACTGTAGCAGCCTCCCCAGTCTGAATCTCTCCATCCCCCTGCACATCAAGACGGAGCAGGGTCCTGTCCAGCGACCCCGAGGCACTTGGGGCACATCTTCTCAGAGCAGTCCCTGCCTGAGCGCCAGCTCCAGTCCACGCACGAAGAACAGGATTTGCTGCATTCTCGATTGCGGGGAGAATGCCAGATCCCAGCGGCTCTTCCGCTTTCCCACCGCCGAGCCGGCGCTGCTCAAGTGGCTGGTAAATACCCAGCAAAAACCGGGACTGGTGGACATCCAGAGCCTGTTTGTGTGCCAGCTACACTTCGAGGCGGACGCCATCAACCAGACGCAGCTCAGCAGCTGGGCCGTGCCTACACTGAAGCTGGGCCACGACGGCCATGTCATACCGAATGCCAAACACAATGGAAACATAGCCAACAGCCAGGAGACGGAGCAGGCCATGGAGTTCATTCGGGCCAACTACTGCTCCGTGCTCAGCTGCTTCCAGCCGAAGGGCGACGGTGTGCGCTTCTACAAGTATCCCAGCGACATAGCCATGGTGCGCAGGTGGGCCACGAATCTCAAGCATCGCTCTATGCAGGCCAGCAGCCATGGCTTCCTGGTGTGCCAGTCCCACTTCGCCGCCGACTGTTTTGATCCGGAGACGGGAGACCTGCGCGAAGACGCCTTGCCCGTGGCGACAATCGCGGGAAGCGTGAAAACAGAGGGCCTGCTGCTGCGTTGTCTGGTAAAGGGTTGCTCTACGGATAACTCTGGAAAAGGACTGCTGTTCAAGGTGCCAAAGAAGAATCGTGTGCGGGACGAGTGGGCCCACAATCTGTGGATGCATCCGATAGAGCTCATGGGAGAGCACTACATCTGTGATCGACATTTCGAGGCGCACTGCGTGAACGAACACAAACTGCTGCACGCGGGATCAGTGCCAACCCTCCACCTGGGACACAATGAACCGCTGGAACTGCTGCCCAATCCCCAGACCTTCCAGGAGTGCCCCGAGGAGTGCGAGTGCTGTGTACCCGGCTGTGGACGCACCAACCGGAAGGAGGAGGATCTACAGTTTAGCAAATTTCCCAAGTGGCGTGTGCTGTATGACAAGTGGCTGCACAACTTCCGCCTCGAAGTGCCCAAGGAGCAGCGCATTGGGGCTCTGCGAGTGTGTCACATGCACTTTGAGGAGAGCTGCTTTGATGGCCAGAGCGTGCGCAGGGGAGCTATGCCCACCCTGGGGCTGGGACACTCGCATCCAGACATTTATCGCACGGACAAGGGATCGCTGTGGAAGAAGGTTCACAAGAGATTCAGTGACTGCTGCTATCCCGATTGCTACGAGGAGTGCCACAAGGCCAACACCAATCGCATGGTGTACGATCTGCCCAGCGATGGTCCACTGCGAGAGTCCTGGCAGCAGCACATGGGCATCCCTGCCAGCGGTGAGGATAGTTCCTCAATGCTAAAGCTCTGTGCCCTGCACTACATCATGCTCTATGAGCACAGCGAACAGAGCTTCCCCGAGCACGGACCCAATCTGCTGCTGGACAGGAACTACGAGCACGCCCGCCAGTTGGCGTATCTGCGACGCTTCATGTGTGCCGTGGAGGGGTGTCGCCATCTGCAGCCGCGGGATGGGGGTCCAATGCACGGCATACCCAGGCGGAGGGAGATCCTGCGGATGTGGGTGGAGAATGCCCAGCTGCGGCTGAACGAGCACGAAATTTACATGACCAAGCTGTGCAGCAAACACTTTGAGGCCCATTGCCTGTTCGAGGGCAAAAAATGCTATCCCTGGAGTGTGCCAACGCTCCATCTGCCAGATCTGCAGCCCGGCCAGGTGCTCCACCAGAATCCCACCAAGGAGGAGTGGCAGCAAATGAAACAGAGAATGAAAATGGACGATCAGACGCTGGAGGCGGAGCAGCAGGCAGATGGATTGCTAGTGGAACCCTACGTCAAGATGGAACCCCACGACGACGAGTCGCAAACGGAATCGGAATTACTGATAAATGAGAGCACTCTGGACTCTCAGGAACAGGACTCTCCAGCCCACGAGCCCATGGAAATGCCCGCCCTGGAGGTGCTCCTGGAGGTGGGCCATGTCGAGCGGCTGGATAGCTACGAGAAGAAGGAATGCTCTTCGGATACTCCGGCCATCACGTATGCTCCCCCCAAACGTTTCCGCCATCAGTACACTGCTCACAAGTGCAGTGTCGAGGGCTGTGGCGTGTCGCTCGAGGACCTTGACGGGAATCTGAAACTGCACAAGCTACCCAGCTCCACGGAGGCGACCAGGAAGTGGCTGTACAACATTCAGGTGGATATAGAGGATAAATGGCGCATACGCGTCTGCAGCCATCACTTCGACAGGCAATGCCTCAATGGTTCGAGGCTCAGGAGGGGATCGATGCCCACTCTGCTGCTGGGGCCGCGTGTTCCAGAGATTATCCATCAGAATGAGTTTGCGCAGCTGCAATTGGACGATGCGCCAGCACAGAATGGCCATCCAGCGGAGCGAACCATTGGAGAGGTTGTGCAGCTATGTGTCCCACGTCCCTCGCAGCCGCGCAAATCCAGCAAGTTCTGCCAGATCGAGGGATGTCCAAATCATTTGACCAGCGAGAATATGACACTCCACAAGTTCCCGCACTCGTCGGGGATCTGCACCAAGTGGCAGCACAACACACAGGTGCCATTCGATCCGGAGTACCGCTGGCGCTATCGCATCTGCAGCGCCCACTTCCATCCCGCGTGCATGGCCAATATGCGACTGCTGCATGGCACTGTGCCCACCCTTAAGCTGGGTCCACGGGCACCCGCCGAGCTCTTTGACAGTGACTTTGAGGCCATAAACATAAAGATTGAAAAAATGGAGAAGATGGAGAGAAAATCTGAGGCTCAGCGAAGCACCACTGGAGATAGGTATCCACCCATGCAGGTCATGGGGGAGAGGAAGTTCAAGACTGAGGAGAAGATGGAAGATGGAATGGAGGAGGAGGATGACATGCTCTACCTGGAACCAGAGATGCAGCTATACGAGGATCAGGAAGAACAGCAACAGAAGCCAAAGGTCAATCTGGGAATCCCGAATGGCGGCTGGAAAACGGAACTCCGCTTGCCATCGAAGGGTAGGGTGGCCTTCAATCCGGTGAGATCTGGCTACGACAAGTGCTCGCTGATGCATTGTCAGCGCCAGAGGTCGAAGCACGGCGTCCACATCTACAAGTTTCCCCGATCGCAGGAGCACCAGCAGCGATGGATGCACAACCTGCGCATCCGCTACGACGAGAAGCGGCCCTGGAAGTTTATGGTCTGCAGCGTGCACTTTGAACCGCATTGCATACGGCTGCGGAAGCTGCGGCCCTGGGCAGTGCCCACGCTGGAGTTGGGAGACAATGTCCCCGAGGACATCTATACGAACGAGCAGTGCCAGATGTTTGCCAGTGGACAGGGAGGGGAGATCAATGGCCTCGATAGCGACGAGGCGGAGAGCGATGGGAATGATGAGGAGGATGGCTTGCAGGAGGATGAGGATGAGGAGACAGACGATCAGGAGGCCACCGTTAAGAAGCGTCGTCGCTCGCGGCTGGATGCCGTCTGGCCTCCCGGCCAAGTGCCACCGTGGAAGGTGAAGCAATGCTGTCTGCCCTACTGCCGCAGTCCTCGTGGCGAGGGCATCAAGCTGTTTCGACTGCCCAACAAAGTCAACTCCATCCGCAACTGGGAGCTGGCCACGGGCATGAAGTTCAAGGAGTCGCAGCGCAACACGAGACTCATCTGCAGCCGCCACTTTGAGCCGGAGCTGATCGGAGTGCGTCGTCTCATGCGCAATGCCATTCCCACCAGGCATCTGGGACCCACGGGCGATGTTAAGCCACTGGTGGCTCCACCGACAGCTGGTCCCAAATGCTGCATGGCAGATTGTGCCTATGATGTGGCGGATGTAAAGCTGCACAAGTTTCCCAGCAGTAAGTGCAGTATATATAGTATACCCTGATGGGGCCCCGATCTTTATTGAATGTTTTTGCAGATCCCAAACTCCTGAGGGAGTGGTGCCAGGCATTGAGGGTCACGGATATGCAAAGGTATCGCGGAAAGCACATTTGCTCCGCCCATCTGCCCGTCCACAAGGCAGTGCAATGCATTGTTTGTGGCGCGGACAAGGCCCCCCTGCTTCCGATGCTTAATTTTCCCGCTAACCGAAATCAGCGCGCCAAATGGTGCTACAATCTAAAGATAGAAACGATACCCAAATGGGACATATCCAAGCACATTTGCAGCAAACACTTTGAGCCATATTGCTTTGGAGAAGCGGGTCTCCTAAAGCCAGAGGCGGCGCCCACACTGCATTTGAATCACAATGATACAAACATATTCCTTAACGATTGTGCCATAAATCCTGCCTTCAGTGGAGGAGCAATGCAGGTGAAGGATGAGCCCATGGACAATCAGGTCCTGTCGTTGATGTAGAAACGAAACTGAACATGGAATCAGTTTCCACTAGTGTTTAGATGTAACATTTGATAGACATTACTCGTACATTTTGTGTACACTCAGTGGCCACCGCACACTTTACACATCACACACATCCACATCACCATCACACATTGTCTAGTTTTTAATCATGGATTATTTATCATTTATTATTTTAATGCGTTATACGTATATCTCGTGAAAGCGTGATGCAAATGGCAGATGGAAAGCGAAAATGCCATAAAAACAAACAAAACACAACACAAAAGATGTTCCTTAAGTTATTCGTTATTAATTTGATAGATACAAAAACCATACCATACACATTTTATTCTGTGAAAAGTTGAGTTGTCATATCCATATACATATATAAACTACTATGTAATACCTTTGAGCATATATGTATGTATGTGTGTAATCCTGTAGGCGAACCCAACACAAATATTTGGTGTTTTTCTAAATACATATATGTCGGGTCTTAGAATTGTTTGCAGTGTATTTTCGGCTATTGGTGCGTCATCGAGTAACAAAAACCAAGACAATGAACACTGCAAATCCCGACGGGAACCAAAATACCCCTTTCACCACGACATCAGAAGTGGGATCTGTGCCTACTCCTACAATATCCGAGGAGCAGTGGCGTGTGGTGTTTGAATTGGCGAAAGTCATGCAGGCCTCAGCCCCCGTTCAGAAGGTTGGCGTCACTTTGCCCAAGTTCAATCCGGAGGGTGCCTGCGACGACGCTGCGCAATGGTGCATGACTGCTGATATCATTCTGGCAGAGCAGCCGCTAACTGGAAGCGGGCTCATCATGGCGCTAAGCAATTGTATGGAGGGCAGTGCTTCGAAATGGCTAACCTAACCCAAGTGTGTTACGCTGGCATACAGTGGGAGCAGTTCAAACCACTTTTCAAGCAGCGGTATGAGAGTGAGGAGACGCCGGCCGCCATTTTGTCGAACCTTTTTCGAAGCCGGCCCTCTGACGGTGAATGCTATTCAGTATACATATGCAAGCCGTATGGTGACTTTTCTGATATCAAAATGGCGGAAGATGGACATAGAAGAGATCGAAGTATCTACAGTGTTGGTGCATATGGCGAATATTGACAGCCGCCTGCAGCGAACTGTTTTCACTTCGAACATCACGACTCGAAGCAAACTACAAACGGAGCTGATGGCGTTTTCATTTGAAAACAAACGCAACGCTGGCGCCATGGATAGCATTGGACCTGACCTCAAGCGAACGAGATTTTCTGCAGTGGTATGCCATTTCTGTAAGAAGCCTGGGCACAAGATGGCACACTGCCGAGCTAAGCCACGTCAGGGTGGAAGCAGTTTCAAAGGAGAGATGCAGCCGCAGAAAGAGAATGTGACCTGCTACCGGTGTGGGCAACGTGGACATTTTGCCAAAAAATGTTTAAGGGAGCCGACTGCTGTCAAATCTGGACCAACAGAAGAGTATTAATCAGTGCTTTGTGTCAGAGCCGAAGGGAAGTATGACACAGCGAGGTATGATCTATCCGATTTGTTTTGACTCGGGAGCTGAATGTTCTCTGATTAGAGAGTGTGTCGGTATCAAATTATCAGGGAAGCGCATTAATAATATTGTAATGTTAAAAGGTATTGGTAATTCAGGCATATACAGTACATAGCAAATTCTCAGTGAAGTCATTATAAATGAAAACGCTATCGAAATATTATTCCATACAGTGCAGGACAAAGAGCTACAAAACGATATCATAATTGGGCGCGAAATTCTCACACAAGGTTTTAACGTTTTACTTTCGTGTGATAAGTTTGAAGTCATAAAGTCCAAAGTAGTCAATATATGTGCAGCATATGAAGTGCCATACCACCCCACTAATGTTAATACTGATTTAATCGATTAGAATAGAGATAAGTTGATTGAATTACTTGAACATTATTCTGCGGCTTTCATTAATGGAACGCCTTGTACCACTGTGGGTACTGGTGAAATGAAAATAAGATTAATTGACCCTAATAAGACGGTGCAGAGGCGACCATATAGGCTCGCCCCTGAAGAAAAAGAAATAGTTCGGTCACAGATAAGTGAGTTAATGAAATGTAACATCATTCGACCCAGTTGTTCACCGTATGCTAGTCCTATTTTGCTCGTGAAAAAGAAAAATGGTTCGGATCGGCTCTGTGTTGATTATAGGGAACTCAACTCAAATACAGTATCAGACAAATACCCCTTGCCACTTATTGATGACCAGATTGCCAGATTGAGTGGTGCCAATTATTTTACATGTCTAGACATGGCTAGCGGCTATCATCAAATACCCATTCACCCAGATAGAATCTATAGAGTATACTGCTTTCGTAACGCCTGAAGGGCAATATGAGTTTTTGAAAATGCCGTTCGGAATGAAGAACGCCCCTTCTGTTTTTCAGCGTGCAGTTATGAATGCGATTGGTAGTCTTGCGCATTCCTACGTCATCATTTATATGGACGATATCATGGTGGTATCACCTACAGTTGAGCTAGGTTTGGAGAGGTTGAGAAATGTTTTGGATGTTGTGAGTAAGGCCGGATTCTTTTTCAATATTAACAAGTGTAGCTTTCTGAAAACGGCTGTACAGTATTTGGGATATGTAGTGAATGCCGGGGAGATAAGGCCAAATCCAAGTAAGATCATGGCGTTGAGCTCTTTGCCGCCACCAGGGTCAGTTAGTAGTTTGAGACAATTCATTGGGCTGGCTTCATACTTTCGGAAGTTTGTGCCTAGATTTTCACAGATGATGAAACCACTCTATTCGCTAACATCGGATAAGGAAAACTTTGTTTGGAATGCAAAACTAGAAGAGATTAGAAAGAATGTTATCACCATCCTCACTGGGGAGCCAGTTCTTGTTATCTTTAATCCAAAATATCCAATCGAATTGCATACCGATGCTAGTTCCAGGGGTTATGGTGGAATACTTTAGTAAGACAACCTCCTCCGCTGAATCAAGATATCATTCTTATGAACTAGAAACGTTAGCTGTAGTGGAAGCTATAAAGCGTTTCCGTCACTATCTGTTGGGCCGTGAGTTTATGGTTTATACCGATTGTAATGCCTTAAAGGCTTCTCGCACTAAATTGGAATTGACTCCTCGAGTGCATTGCTGGTGGGCCTATCTGCAGTCTTTTTACTTTGACATTGAGTATCGAGAAGGGAAACGTATTAAGCACAATAAGAGCAGATTGACGGTTTCACTAAGTTTGTTTATTTGTTCCATACTCTCAAGTTAGATGCTGATAGTTGTGTGGCAGCCATGAAGTCATCTATTTCATTGTTTGGAGTCCCGAATCGAATCATTGCCGATCAAGGTAGATGTTTCACTAGCTAAAGGTTTTCTGAGTTTTGTTTGTCTCAAATATTAAGCTTCATTTGATCGCTACGGGCGCGAGTCGTGCTAACGGTCAAGTTGAGCGCGTGATGAGCGTACTAAAGAACTTGTTAGCTGTGGTGGAATCAGGTCAACGATCTTGGCAAGACGCTCTGGGAGAAACACAGTTGGCCCTAAATTGTACAGTGAGCCGTGCAGCTGGAGCGAGTCCTTTAGAGCTTCTAATCGGCAAAGAGGCTCGTCCCATGGGTTTGGTTACACCGTATGATACTGAATATCAGATTGATGTGGAGAACACAAGCATCTAAAACTATGAAGGAGTCGGCCAGCTATGACAAGTTCCGATTTGATAAGAATAGGGCAGCAGTTCGCAGACATAAAGTAGGCGATTATGTTTTATTGAAGAGTGAAGAAAGGCATCAGACTAAGTTGGATGCAAAGTTTAAAGGTCCGTTTCTCGTATTGGAGGTACTTGAGGGAGATCGTTATGTTTTGAAATCGCTAAGTAGTAAGCGAACTTATAAGTATTGCCACGACGATATTCGTAAAATGCCAGAGGGGCGTATTCCCAATGAACTAGACTGTAATGGAGATGAGTTGAATCTGCCCAAGAGTCCAGTGAGGACTGAATGTGAGCCGTCTGAAAAGGGCGATGATTTGTCCGTTACGAATAACGATGAAAGTATGTTATGTTTGGAGAGTGCCGTCCAGTTGAGACGATGAAAAGATGTTATGTTTGAAGAGTACCGTCTAGTTGAGACGATGAAAATATGTTATGTTTGGAGAGTGCCGTCTAGTTGAGACGATGAAATGATGTTATATGAAAGAGTTCCGTCCAGGTGGGATGAAGAGTCAGGTGTGACTGTAAAGAGTTCCGTCCAGGTGGGATGAAGAGTCAGGTGTGACTGTAAAGAGTTCCATCCAGGTGGGATGAAGAGTCAGGTGTGACTGTAAGGAGTTCCGTCCAGGTGGGATGAAGAGTCAGGTGTGACTGTACAGAGTTCCGTCCAGGTGGGACGAAGAGTCTAGGTGAGACTTGAAAAATGAATGATGATTATCTGTCAGCCATGAGGTCTGAATTGAGTATCGGGCAAAGGTCTATAAGGTGGCAATTGTGGATTTTTTTTTAGTAAAGAAATAGTATGTTCTGGTAAAGATAAAAAAGGAGGAAAAATGTGAAATGAAGGAAATAGGAAGAGTCGGTGAGACTGTGTGGAAGAAAAAGAAATGTAATTTGTATTGGATAAGAACTCACAAGAGAAAATGAAAAGAAAACATTGTTACGTTAGAGGGAAAGAAATGAATGACGATCTATGTCCTAATAGTTTTAATGATATTGCCGTATTCAATAATTGCTATGGAATTGAAAAACTGTATTACGCCATACAAAATCTATTTATTGCTGTATTGAAATGATTACACGAGGACGTGTTAAGGTCAGGATGGCCGTGTCAGGTCTTAGAATTGTTTGCAGTGTATTTTCGGCTATTGGTGCGTCATCGAGTAACAAAAACCAAGACAATGAACACTGCAAATCCCGACGGGAACCAAAATACCCCTTTCACCTCGACATATATATAAATATATATATCGTGGACAAAAAAAAAAGAAATTGTTAAGCTATGAAGTGATACTTGACTTGTGACTATGATCTGCGCTCCGGGTAGGGGGAGTGATTGCCATCGAAAAAGTGATAGACAATCAATCCTAAGTGTGTTCCCCGTGACACCCTTACATCCTGCGTATAAAAAACTACCTATAGTTACAAAAAATTGTGTAAAAGCTACGGCTTTGAACCCTCGTTTGTTGTGGAACCATCCTCGTTCTGGGCAAAATTGGTGTCCATAAACAGATTTCGATCCGCTTTGTTCGACTGAAACAAAGAAAACATCAACAAATAAGTCCAGAAACAGAAATGATGGACTACGCTTACCTCGCGGTACTTGTTCAAGTATATTTGCAGCGGCTCCACATAGTTGTCGAAGCCCAGATTGCCAAAGGCCGCTATCAAATCATCCCCATTGACCGTCTTGCGGTTCTCCGCGACACTCCGCTCGATCGCCTCGCTGCTGATGAAGGATATGAATTCGGAGACGCACTCTTGGATGCACTCCCGTGCGTCCTTAGCGATTTTGCCATTTTGCGGCACCGGCACTTTCATGATTTTGATAATATTACAGATGGGCAGAAAGCGGTCCTGTTCCCTCAGCATAATTCCATTATCCTGTTTGTCCGATTCGTCTGCCGAAAGAAACAAGCGATTTTGTACAAACTACAAGACAAAAGCATGCAAAAACCGACTCTCGCTTACCACCCGACGCCTCGTCCTCTTCCTTGACCATTATGTCGGTTATATATTGCTGGGAGTCCTCGCTGTTGCTCATTTTCAACTTTTCTGTTTAAAAAATTTCAATTTGTTTTCCTATTTACCTCAACGAGCTAGCGATGGGCAAGCACTATCGATTGATTCATCGAGTGTGCTCGTTTTCTGTGCGAATGGCAACTGTCCGATAGACGTGTACTTGATATGTAGCAAAAAGTAAAGTAAAAGAAAACCTTTGTTTAAACATAGTATTATGAATAATCTCAAATAAGAGTTTCCTTAAACTGTAGTAATTTTTGTAGAAAATTGAATAATTTATCAAATTATGTGGTGAGTGATGAGGGTCCTAGTTAGCTACTAATATTAAACAGAATATCAAAATCGAGGAATATGTTATATTTTTGGTATATTGCGGTATATTTCGAGGTCAGACCGTATATTTTATTGGGACTTTTTGAGGGATTTTATTGAGGCAACATAATCCAAACAATTTCCTTTTTCATCGCAACAATTTCCCTTACATTCCATGCTCACTTACGTTTTTTACCGTTGGCAACATTAATTTGTATGGGCCAGCAATTTGTAGAGCGCGTCTACTAATACTTTTTGGGTTGAGCCAAAAAAGGTATGGATAATGGGTAAATTCAGCCAAGGGAAATTTCACGGCTTACCCGAAGTTTTCCCCGATAGGACGTGTGGGCGCCAGCGCCCACGTCATGTAAATCAGGTAGGGTGGGTTTTACCTTGCAGGCCTTACATTTTCTGGGCCGTTATGCCTGCTGTCCATACCCGATTTTTTCCGAAGATCCTCAGCAATTTCCCAGGGAAAAATATTATAAGCTTCCCAGGACGGCGGGGATTTTTTACTGCGCGCGGATTTGAAATGAGCAAGGGAGTTACCAAGATAGTGGATAAATTGCTGAAATCAAAGTAAACTGTTTCATGGGAGATTAGTTATTCGATTATGTTATCTTTTTACTATAATTTATGGGTTTCCTTCCAAGGAGTAGCCCCAACACAACTAACTTCGACACGAGCGTTACAGAGCGTTGCCCACCAGCCATTGTAAAATTGTTAAATATATTATTGTGCGGCCATAAACTGCAATATTATATTAAACTGAATATCAAATTAGAGGAATATGGTTTTCGTTGGTATTTTTTTTAAATGAGACCGTTCTTTTCGGTATATTCGTTTCACGGCGAGCGAGCGAATTGGCTGAGGGCGAATTCGTCGCAACATATTCGCCTCACATTTCACTCTCTCACTTACGTTGCCTTACGTCATATTTCACTCTCACTTACGTAATTCGCCGTAGACAACATTTTTCATACCCTCTACGAAAGGATGTTATAGAATCTAAAAAAAGTTTGTTTTACTAGGCACCAATTATTGCAGAAACTAGTCAGTCTCTATCTCAGATAATTTTACGGTTTTTGGCTTTCTTATAAAGACTGAAAATGGGTATCGGGATCGATTTGTTAGTAATAATAAATTCATCAAATGCATTATTGGGTCGAAAATTGTAAATATGTGCAAAATACAATATTTATTACGTTTTAAAGCATCTGGAAAAAAAGAATTTTAACATTAATTAAATGAAAAAGGGTATAAATATGTCTATATTACCTTTTTTATACCAAATGACGTGACATTCCATGCTCACTTACGTTTTCTTACGTCGGATGTCATGCTCACTTAAGTTTTATAAACGTTATTTTATAAACAATCCAACCAAACGCAGTCCTTAAAATTAGCCAGTCTTGTAGAAAATAGTTTTATCTATTGTATAAAATTTTGTGTTCAGGCCTGAGGGTCCTAGTTAGCTAGTAATATTAAACGGAATATCAAAATCGAGGAATATGGTTTTCGTTGGTATTTTGCCGGTATATTTTCAAAATGAGACGGTAATGTTCGGTATATTGATCGACAACTCCGCGGCCACACTGCTGAAGATCGCAGCGGTATATTTTTTGTCAAACAAAAAGAACGGAAAATGCACGTGGATTTGCCAATAATTAAGGAGGAAATCGACATTGATGACACCGCGATCAAGCTGGAGGTTGAAGACAATGTGCCGGACGAGGCAATGGATACTTCCTGTGGTAAGCAAAAGGCTTGCATTTAATTGACTCGCGAGGGCGGATGCGTTGGTATGTGTGCCTGTTGCTCTGAGATCTGCGCGTGTGTGTGCGAGATTGGGGCTGCTATTACGCAGCGTACCGTTAACTTTGGATGCATTTATTTATATGTATTTAATAACGCTGCCGTTCCAGCGAGTGGTGCCGTGAAAATACTGGAGGAGCACGCTAATATGATAACGGTACCACTCAGCGATCACAAATCGGAGGACGAGCTCAGGTTTATAGCAAGCTTGGGTACGCTCGATGCCCAACAGGTAAGCAGACATAAACGCACGCATGCACACATATTAGCGAAGAGAACAGCATAGTAAATAAGGTGTCTCGAATTACAGTTATTCGCAGAATCGTCGCAGAACCAAAATGGCTGTGCATACGAGTGTCACATTTGCCATATAAAGCTACCCACTGAACTGGAGATCAAGGCGCACTTTGTTAATCATCAGATGAATCGTCACTTCTGTCGCCATGGATGCGGTGCCTGGTGGGGCACGTTGGAATCAGTGCTGGAGCACGAATATCGCCAGCATTCCCAGGGGGTGTACACGTTTTGCTGCAGGGTGAGCGTTCGCCTCGATTCCATATTAAATTCCGCAGTAAATAAAGAGGAAATTGCGTTCTTTCAGATCTGTGATTTAAGGGTTGATGGCGCCGACCGCTTGGCCAGCCATATGAAAAGCCACTGTTATGTGAATCGCTATGTTTGTGCTATATGCCGTCGTCATTTCGAATCTCAGATGAGCCTTAACCTACACCGAAAGAACACCACCCAAGTCTGCGGACAGGTGGACTATATTCAGCAAGTCTCTGCAACACCGGAGCTCGTGGCAGCCAAGGCCTCAGCACCAGGACCAGCTGATGCGCTATGCGATGTGAAGATCAAAGACGAACCGCTGGACGGAGATGAGATGGGACCACAGCCACAGAAGGAAGCTGGTCAACATGTGTACATCAAAGACGAGCCCCTGGACGAGGAGATACCCCACGAGAGTGAGTTTACCATCAAGACAGACCCACAGATGGCAGCTCCCACAAGGGAGATACCAGTATCTCCGAAAGGTTCTATCTGGGCAAGCCTACCGGCTGAGCTGAGGAACAAGCTGCGATTGCCAGCCTTGAAGCCCAAGCAAGAGTTACAAACTACCCCTCGGCCACCCCTCAAATGTAAGAGTCCTTATTATTTATTCAGTTTTATGTAAATTGAGAAACTATTTATTTGTTGCAGTTTTAAAATGGAATGGTGGCCCAGAATCAAATGCCACTTCTGGCGGTGTCCAGCGGAGTTTATTCAAAGTTTTGCCGAACGGCCAAAAAGTGAACGTTACGGATATGTTAAAGAAAATCACAAATTCCAAGACGACTGTGCATGGAAAGCCCCCAATATCTCCGAATATACTCAAAGTATTGCCCAACAACTGCATGGTCATCAAGTTGCCGCCAAATACAAAAATTGTAAAGCTGTCGAATCAGCCGAGTGCATTGGCCACTGCAACGTCCCCACAGAAGGTTGTTCAGTTGCCAAACTCGCTTACAATTAGCAAGATTACGCCAGAAAAAGTAACCTCCCCCGTTACGACTACTCCAGTGGATTATAGACCGATTTTTCCGCCTCGGGATCGCTGTTACTCGCTCAAGAATCGACCAGAATGTCAGGAATTGATCACGGAAATTCAAGATCAAATACGCTCTATTGAAAAGACGCTGCCACTTCCGGGAACAGTTTTACATTCAAGGGATAAAGAAGTAAAGGCACTTGACGCTGAACCAGTAGCCCCAGTGATTACCCCATTACCGGGCGAGCCCTCGAATGTGGAAGTATATCTAGATCCCGCAGCCCATACGATGATGGCGGAACTGCGGAAGCAATACCCGAACTACCGCTTCTTCTGGACTTGTCCCATCTGTGCGCGCAGCTATGAGCAAGGCTACGCATTTCGCATGCATCTGATTCAGGAGCATAAACTGAAGAGCGCCAACTTGCCAGCGCTAAAAATAACATTGAAGCACCTATCAAGTGAGTAAAATGCCCCTGCTCAATGTCCTACTAAACAACTCACTTCATATATTTGATTAACGTAGAAACGGTGACCACAAATCAGCAGGAGGCATCGAAAGATCATCCACAACCGAAATCAGGTGTTTCAGAGCCTGCTTCAGTGCGTGATTCAGCTGTGGTGAATTTATCAAAGCCAGCAACTCGAAAAAAGGAGATACCACCACCCCAGTCGGCCGCCGCACGTCCGGCACCCGTGCTTGCGACTCCAAAAATCGAAGCAGGAGGACCATCAGAGTCCGAACCAAAGATAAATACATTAAAGCCCGCAGAGGCGAGCCCTTCGGATGGACCGAAGAAGAAAGCGATAATAGATGACACAAAGCTATCGCAGTTCCAGTGCCCCACGTGCCTTAAAATATTCACCACCCAGGGAGGCATGCGAATTCACATGTCCATCCACACGGGGGAAATGCCATACAAGTGCCAATACTGCGAAAAGCGCTTTCGGACTCCTGGTCAGGTGCGGGTGCACTTGCGCAGACACACTGGGGAGAAACCCTTCCAGTGCAAGGTAAACTATAACACTTCTTATTATTTTTCTCCTTGAAACGTATTCTGGTTGGGGCCCTACAGATCTGCGGCCTGGATTTTACTCATCGAGAGACTCTCATCTCTCACCTATCGCGCCATATTGGAATGAAGCGCTACAAGTGCTACGGCTGTGACAAGTACTTTGTTGTGGTAAGCGGCCTTCGGGCCCATCGCCGCCTGCGCCCGGATACGTGTGGCAAAGTTAAATTCACAGCCCGAGCCCATGGGCCGCGTGTGCGTGTCATTAAAGGGGAAGTCGTCTTTGAGCACCAGCCCAGCTATAATGGCTACCTGCGCAGTGAAGATCCGCTGGATATATTGAAAGAGCGCGGCCAAATCGACTCAATCTCTTCGAGCCAAGTCGATGACAAGGCTGAGGGCGAACCCGAAGCTAAGGCTGAGGCCGCAGCCAAGGGTCCAGATTAATTGTGCTGTTTTTATTTTGTTTATACATTTCTTTATACAGTTTGCTTTTGAACTAAATTTTAAATATAAATTTTAAATTTTCAAACAAAATCAATAAAAAATACAACCAATTCATATTTTTCGGCCGATGCTGACAAGCTGACTCCGACCACCCCAATAGTGCAGCAGTTGATTTCGTTCGCCACTCCAAAGGCGACGACAGCTGCTGATGATGAAAATTCGGTAGCCGAATTTATCGCGTCGGAGAGCATGCAGCCAAGACCGTCTGTAGCGTCCGTATCCGTATTGTCAAAATTAGCTGTCCCCGCAATTCCGACCCCACCAGTGAATATACGTCCCGGACCACCGGGTATTACCATCACAGGTGATAGGCCTATGGTGCCAAGATTGGTGGGGATCCCACCAAAGAGACAAGTTTTTGTCTCGCGGCTAGCCCCTGATTCCACAATTAATGATGTGACGGCTTATATCCAAAGCCAAATTAAAACCGCTGATTTCAAGGTGGAAAAGTTCAACTTTTCTTATGCCAGGGAGATAGCTTCATTTAAAACGAGGGGGAACGTTGTGAGCCGCGGCAAAGGCCGCGGCTCTACCTTATACCCGGTACTCAGTCAGTATATACATACATACATACATCCGATCTGGTAGATATGGTAATTTTCCATGATTCTGCGTTTTTGGTTTTCATTTATCTTAAAAATTGTGGATTCCACAGATTTTCGTCCTTTGTGGGGGCGGAAAGGGGCGTGGCAAAATTTTGAAATACACTTGTGCTGGTTTGATATCACAGGAGATTGGATAGAAGGGTTGCTCTAGCTCTTATAGTCTCTGAGATCTAGGCGCTCATTTAAACGAATAAGCAAAGCAGACAGGGTGGCGTGTGAGAGAGAGCGAGAGGGAACGATGACTTTCGAATTGGTTTTCTTTATTGTAGCTATGATAATGATCCGATCTGATCCAGATCAACACTCTGATAGAAATGGTCATTCTCTATGATTCTGCGTTTTTAGTTTTCTCGTATCTTCAAAATTGTGTACGCCACAGACTTTCGATCTTTGTGCGGGCGGAAAGGGGCGGGGCGAAATTTTGCAACAAATTTGGAGTAGTGTGATCACACAGGAGACTGGATACAAAACTTGGTTGCTCTAGCTTAAATGGTCTCTGAGATATAGGCGCAAATGAAGACGGACAGACGGACAGACGGACGGACGGACAGACAGACATGGCTATATCGACTCGGCTATTTATGCTGATCAAGAATATATATACTTTATGGGGTCGGAAACGCTTCTTTCTGGGCGTTACACACAACCGTTATCCCCACAAATCTAATATACCCCTATACTTTTCGAGTACCGGGTATAATAAGTGTCTCCCAAACTCACTTTAACACCATCTGTTCTGCCAAATTTTGGCCGGAGCATTTGGTGGTGAAGGAGTTTAAGGCAAAGAAGAAGACTAGGCCCCCAATAACTCTGCCAACTAATCAGACCAGTGCTCCGTCGTCAGCATTCTTTTCCTGGATAGTGTCGCATTTGCATCCCACGTTATTGTGTTTACCGAAACCTGGTTAAAGGCGGACATTCTTAGTTCCGAAGTTTTGGCAGGTCGGTACACAACTTATAGAAATGATCGTTCGTCTCGACGTGCAGGAGGGGTTCTGATTGCAGTGGACTCAAACTTCACCTCGGAACTGTTCACAGTCCAGATCCAGCAGAAACTGGAATTTCTGTGTGTAAGACTGATTCTTCCAGCTTTCTCAGTTGTTATAACTTGTTCGTATATTCCACCTTCTTCGGATGTCGCAATTTACGAGCAGCATTTGTCCGCCTTCACCGCTATTTCTTCCTCGCTATCTGACAAAGATCACATGATAGTTCTTGGTGACTTCAACTTGCCAGGAATTGTTTGGTCTTCGGCAAATGAGTCTAATAGCCTGGTACCCATGGCACGCCATGACTTTGTTGACGGCTTGATTGACCTGTCTCTGTCTCAAGTTAACTATGTTAATTCTTCATGCTTTCCCCCGATATGGAAGGAGTCTTTTATAATTCATCTCCATAAGAAAGGTAGCAAGTCTGAGGCAATGAACTACGTATAGAGGTATATCTAAGTTATCCGCTATTCCTAAAGTGTTTGAGAAAATTTTAACTCCGCACCTGCAGCACCTATGCAGATCACTTATATCTCCATCTCAACATGGATTTATAAGGCGGAGATCAACCACTACAAATTTATTGGAGCTTACCTCCTTTATTATAAAAGGCTTTCAAGGTAATTTGCAGACGGATGTTGTTTACACCGATTTTAGTAAAGCGTTCGATTCTGTAAACCATTCCCTCCTAGCACAAAAGCTCGACCTTCTGGGGTTCCCGCCCAATCTCCTGAGATGGATCTCTATCTACCTTTGTTCTAGGTCTCAAAGAGTCCTTTTCAAAAACTCCCTGTTCTCTCCAGTTATGGTGACTTCGGGTGTACCTCAGGGCAGCCATCTGGGCCCCTTACTCTTTACACTCTTTATAAATGACCTACCTTCTGTATTAACATACTCTCGAGTACTTATGTATGCGGATGATGTTAAGCTCTGAGTCCAGTATAAGGACATTTCTTTCCAATCCAGGTTGCAATCCGATCTCGATAGATTTCAGTCTTGTTGTTGTGCAAATTTATTAAACCTTAACGCTTCAAAATGTAAATTAATGACTTTTCATCGCTCCAGCGCCTTTCTGGTTCCTTACACCCTTTGTGGTGGTTCTGTCGAGAGAATTACCCGGGTTGATGATCTTGGTGTTCTATTAGATCCCAAGTTAAAGTTTTCAGAACACATTTCTACCATGGTGAATAAGGCCATGGGCGTGCTTGGGTTTATAAAGAGGTGGTCAAAGGAATTTGACGACCACTATATAACAAAGACTCTCTACACCTCTCTGGTTCGTCCGATTTTAGAATACGGCTCTTGTGTATGGTGCCCTCAATACAACGTACATCAGGACCGTATAGAATCAGTTCAGAAAAACTTTTTACTTTTTGCTCTTCGCGGCCTCAACTGGGATGCAAGTGTGACACTGCCGTCTTACTCTAATAGATTGCTTTTAATAATCCTTCCAACCTTACCTAATCGTAGGAAAATGCTTGGTGTGATTTTTGTGCACAACTTGATCAAGGGTGACGTAGATAGCCCTGACTGTTGAGCCGCATAAACTTCACGATTCCTACTAGAAGCACTAGGAATTATACACCCTTGTTTCTTCCGCTTTGTAGATCGAATTACTCCTTGCATGAACCATTTAGGGTCCTATGCTCGGATTATAATTCCCTCTATCATATTATATCTACCACTAACTCCCTTCCTAGTCTTAAATTACTTATACTCTTATATCTTTCCCGTAATTTGTAATTACTTCGTTTCTTTAGTTAGATTAGTTCTACTTTTCCTCGAACACTAGTCTAACACCTATCTTTCCTGCATGTCCGCGATCGGTTCGGTTAACGAGTCGCGCGTTAAGCGGCAGCGCCCCTCGGTCGGTTGGGCGGGAGGTGGGCTGCTTTCTTGCCTGGGATCCGCGCGTAACAGCCATCGGCTGGTGTCGCTTGGGCCACTTGATGGTGCAGTCATTGCACATCAACGTCCTAAAGTAAATGTGATGTGTGATCCACTGTTGTAACTTAAACACGCAAACAAATTGCTGAAAATGCACATTCAATTTACAATTCTCCTTTTAAAATATATGTACATACATGCCATGGAAATATTTGTCGTTATGTCGCATTTTGTTTTCCGTTTTCAACTCAACTGTTCCCTCTGTGTGCACCTCTTATCTGGATTGACAAATTTATTCGAGTATGTATTCATAGAAATCATAAGCATATGTATTTGTATATATTTGAAAGCCTTGAACCCGTTTACTGATAACACTTGAAGGTCACTTCAGTTTAAATTTGTTTGATTTTATTGAAATAATATTTTTTGTTTATTTATGAAGCTGTTTCGGTTGTGATCCCTCGAAATTTTAGTACCTATTCTTAAAGCTGAGGACACGCTGCAGCAAAGGCTCATGCTCCGTAATGTCGGAATCTGTGTACTCTGCGATGGCACTAAATAGATCCTGTTCATGGGCCACAGTGGATGGGCTCAGCCTAGCCTTCATTAGGGTGGAACCTTCGACAAAGTTATTGTAGAACTTTTTATCCTCGGCGGCGAAATCACTGGCCACGTCAATCAGGCCAAAAACACCTATCACAATCACTTGAGCTTCGAGCGAGTCTGGAACTAGTTGGCCCCGGAGTCCCTCGAAGACAGCTTGTAGATCATGCACGTGGTCGAACTTCTGCGTCAGAGAGCCCATCTGACGGATCACCCTGCCACGATCCAGATACGACTGGAGAGCTGCAGTTCCAGGACCACGATTGTCAACTGGAACGCTCATTACAACCTGATCCACATACTCCAGCGTTATGTCTAGCATGTTGTCCAATTGAACCTCGCGAATCACTTCGGCATATTTGAAGAATTGGGCGATGATCGCATTTTGTGTTCTAGGAGTTGCGGCACGAGCAAGACTCTGCGAATTTAAATGTTTTAATGTTTCCTTTTATTTATTTATTCTTAGAGAAAAACTCACCAGCACAGCCAGAGCCACAGTCACAATAAGAGAAAAACGCATCTTTGCCAAAAGTTTCGACTAGACTGGCAAAATGTTGAGCGCGCTCTGCGATTTTTGGTTGGCATTATCTCTGGCAAGTATTGGCGGAATCTGTTGCTTGATCTCGTTATTTCAAATCATTTATTCGTATGCATCTAAAACAAAAGCAGGTATGGCAAAAATAATCGTAATTTAAAATTATATTTACATTCTTCCGATTGGACTGCCCTGGTATTGGGGTTGTTGCCCTGTTAGATCCTGGAGATAAAAGGGAGAGAGCAGAGCAGATTTAGAAATACCACAGCGGCTTGATTAGCTCTAACGAAATCTGAAGTTCTACGAAAACTCCTTATTGTAACTAATGCCAAGTATATTGTAAACGATCGGCAACAATCCAATAAATGGCAGAGATATTCCGATATAACCAAATCACTCGACTTTTATTATACAGGTGGGGATGTGGTAGTCCTTGTAAAGGATCATGCATATATTTCTGAGAACGTGGAGGCGTGGAACGCCCAGATCGGTAACAAAATGGCGTAGATATAGCGATCTATACTCTTTGACAGGCTCCTTCGTCCTTGATAAAGGACTCCATAAGATCAAGGATTTTCTCCCGTTTACAGGAAGCGGTCACACGGCCAGATCGGCCCACAAATAACGGAGGAAACAAGTCTAAAAAAAATATCCTTGATCCTTCGTCCTTGGAAAGAACCCCATCAGATCAAGGATTTTCTCCCGTTTACAGAATGCCTTCGCACGCCCAGCTCGACCCACAAATAGCAGAGAAAACAAGCCTGGAGGACATATCCTTGATCCTTCGTCCTTGGAAAGAACTCAATCAGATCAAGGATTGTCTTCCGATCACAGGAAGCCGTCGAATGCCCAGATCAGCCCACTAATAACGGAAAAAACAAGCCTGGAAGAAATATCCTAGATCCTTCGTCCTTAATAAGGACTTTATTAGATCAAGGATTGTCTTCCGATCACAGGAAGTCGTCGCATACCCAGATCGGCTTACAAATAAGGGGGAAAATAAGCCTGGAAGAAATATCCTTGATCCTTCGTCCTTGTTAAGGACTCCATGAGATCAAGGACTTTCTTCCGTTTACAGGAAGCCGTCGCACGCCCAGATGAGCCCACAAATAACAGAGAAAACAAGTCTGGAGAACATATCCTTGATCCTGCGTCCTTGTAAAGGACTCCATCAGATCAAGGATTCTCTTCCGTTTACAGGAAGCCGTCGCACGCCCAGATCGGCCCACAAATAACGGAGAAAACAAGAATAGAAGAAATATCCTTGATCCTTCGTCCTTGTTAAGGACTCCATGAGATCAAGGACTTTCTTCCGTTTACAGGAAGCCGTCGCACGCCCAGATCGGCCCACCAATAACGGAGAAAACAACAAAACAAAATGTGCCTTGTTGTTGTTGTCGACTTGTTGTACAACAAGTGGTTGTTGTTGTACAACAACAACTTTCAATTTGCGGTCACTCAAACGGCCAAAAACCAGAATTTCAGATCTGGGATACCAGGCGAACAGAAATCAGCAGAAAGCAACTGATTTTTTGTTGAGTGTTGTACATTTGAACTTCTGTCTACAAGCACCTGCAAAGTGACAGAAGTTGAAATGTACAACACTCAACAAAAAATCAGCTACTTGCTGCTGATTTCTGTTCGCCTGGTGTAAAACTGAAATTTCGTGGCTTGCGCCGGCTGACGAAAAATTTTATGTGCATTTTCATTGCAGTATATCTCGGCTATTTATGGGCCGATCTGGACGTGCCATACCTTTTTGTGAACGGGAGAGTCGTGCCAACCGATTGGCATCAGAAAAAAGGACATCCTTTCCGCCGTTATTAGTTGCATACTTTAGGGGACCAGGACATTAGTCCTTGTTGTTTTTTTGATGCCAATCGATAGTCTGGATCCTTGCGATTCTGCGAGAGCAGGTCCTTTGGCGATCCGACCCTGTTTGGCCGAGATATAACGTAAACAAAAATACTGGTTTTTTTTCATTGCACTGTATCTCGGCCATTTATGGGCCG
This sequence comes from Drosophila algonquin, assembly GCA_035041765.1. Taxonomy (NCBI): domain Eukaryota; kingdom Metazoa; phylum Arthropoda; class Insecta; order Diptera; family Drosophilidae; genus Drosophila; species Drosophila algonquin. The sequence continues at coordinate 529,737 of JAWNKY010001621.1, forward strand.
ATCGGGGCGTGGCATACCTTTTTGTGACCGGGAGAGTCCTGCCAACCGATTGGCACCAAAAAAAAGGACATTCCTTCCATCACGATTTTCGCGAAAAATCATGATGGTTACATCATTGAAATTGCCAAAAATCGGCCAGATTTTCGAAGTCCGTTTTTTGATGCCAATCGAAAGTCTGGATCCTTGCGATCCTGGGAAAGTAGGCCCTTCGCCGATCTGACGCTCCTTGGCCGAGATATAACGTAAACAAAAATACTGGTTTTTTCTCTTTACGCTATATCTTGGCTATACAACGTCCGATCTGGACGTGCCATACCTTGTCGTGATCGGGAGAGTCCTGCCAACTGATTGGCATCAGAAAAAAAGGACATCCTTTCCGCCGTGATTAGTTGCATACTTTTAGGGGATCCGTACAGGAGTCCTAGTCGATTTTTTGATGCCAATCGATAGTCTGGATCCTTGCGATCCTTGGAATGCAGGTCCTACGCCGATCCGACGCTGTTTGGCCAAGATACAGCGCAAAATAGAAGCCGATCTGGGCGTGAGATGGCGTCCTGTGCCCAGAAATGTGTCCTTGATCGTTCACAGGGACTCTCCCATCGTTGAGAAGTGCAAGGCGAGTGGGTTAGTAAAAATGGTAATTTTTATTCAAATATTTATTTGATTTATGTATTATGGTAATACTTATTTAAATGTACATAAATTGTATTTAAATGGTTTTCGGCTTACGACTAATATTGTTTTCGAACGCAATGCTTGTATCTATATCGTATGTATATATTTTCCTTGAATATATACAGCTGTATGTGTTGTTGTTTGTTGCCTGCGCAGATTCTTACGTATTTTGCTTTTAGATGCGCTCCTGTCTTCCCCCGCCCTGACCCCGTACTTTAAATCCGTTTAATTACACCTACAATTTGTATACGGAAATAGACTATAACACTTATAGATACCATACCATACCATATACTCGTCTATGCATATATATATATATATATAAAAGTATATATATATATATATACATATGTCTCTATATATATGTATGCATTTAAACTTATACGAATAGCTATGTGTATTTTACAGACTACCAAATAAATTAGGTTCCTTCGTTTGTTTAACGTAAAAAGCGTTTTCGTAGAGCCTACCGGAAAGCTAGAGTAAAAAAAATATATATATATATATATATTTATGTATATGTATATATCCTATGCGATGCCTAGCTAGTGTTGTTGGTAGTGCTGATGATAAGGCTCCTGCCTGCCTGCCTGTCTGCCCTGCCTGGCCATTCACTCAGTATCTCGGTGAGGCGAAAGCAGCAGCGCGCTCTGTTTCGGTCGGAAGAGGCGGCGGTGGCGGCATCTGGTAGTAGTAGCCGGGATAAGGCTGCGTGGGGGGATACGTTCCTCCTGAATGGTAGCCCGACGGTGTTGCTTCTGGTGCTGCCGGACCCTCGGAGCTGATCATCGGCTTGGCATTGGCATTCGTTGCTCTTATCTATAATCCACCGATAATCACCTCCTGCTGGGCGTCGTCATCCATATCGGGAATCTCCTGCTTATGCACTATCATTCCATCCGCTCCCGGTTGGCGCGGGGCCGTCTGGCCGTACTTCTGGTGGATGCCACGATGGCGCTTCAGCGCAAAGCGATCGGCAAAAGCCGCCGAGCAGATTTCGCACTTGTAGGGCTTTTCTCCGGAGTGAACCTTGGCGTGGTTCTTCAGATGAGCCGCCTGGGAGAAGGCCGAGCCGCATATTTCGCACTTGTACGGCTTCTCGCCGGTGTGGATGCGCCTATGATTCCAGAGCGTGGCATGGCGTGCGAATCCCTTGTCGCAAACTCCACACACATACGGACGCTCCCCGCTGTGCGTCCGCTCGTGATTCTTAAGATGTGGCGATTGGGAGAACTGCATGCCGCAGGTTTGACATCTGCGCGAAGGGGGAAAAGCATTAGTAAATCGATAGGGATATAGAAAGTTAATGGACTCTTACTTGTAAGGCTTTTCCCCGGTATGGATGCGGGCGTGGTTCTTCAGATAGACAGCCTTGGCGAAGGCCAGACCACAGATGCTGCATTTGTAGTTCTTTTCGCCGCTGTGAAGCTTCTTGTGGGACCACAGACTCGAGTACCGCGAGAACAGACCACCACAAATATTACAGCTGAAGGGTTTCGAAGGATTTCTGCATGACGAACACCTTGGTTTTGTTAGCGTAGATTTGGGGTTGATCTTTAGCTTACTACTCACTCGGTTTTGACGGTGACGGACGACTTGACCGAGCCACCGGCTCCGGTGCCGTGGGAATGTTGCCCGACTAGCACCACGCCAGAGCCGTTGCACTTTTGGCACTTGGTCATCTGTTGGGAGTTGCGCTTTTTCACTGGATGGTGTCCTGTTCCGGTATTTGGCTCACGCTTGGGTGTCGTGCCACCCGTCTGTGCGGCCACAATTTGCTGCAGCTGCGCCTGGGCCTGGGGTGTGGTTGATATGATCTGCACGGGATGCGCCATTTGACCTACGCATAGAAGGAATGGATTAAATTTCGTTTCACAATCAGTTTGCGCCATCTCTCACCATCCTGCGCCACGAAGAGTTGCTGCTGCTGGGCTGCCTGCTCCGCCTGCATGCAGGATTCACAGCGGACCTGTTTTGGACCCTTTCGTTTGGACTGCGGCATCATGGAGGTGCCGCAATTGATGCACTTGTTGGCCTTGGAATCATGTTGCTGTTGCTGCATCACAGATTGCTGTACGGGATCCAGCGTATCGGACGCCACGATTTGTATTTGCCCCATCTGGCCGTTGTTGATTATGTTCTGTGCCTGCACCATGCCCTGGGCATTCACCACAGCAATGGAGTCGCCTCCCTGCTGGGAGTTGTGCTGCTGCTGCTGCTGCTCACCCTCGGTGTGCATCCGCTTGTGGGCGTTGAGCAGGGCCAGGTGTGGAAACATGTCGGAGCAGACGTCGCACTTGAAGCTGATGTTGGATATGGTATTCTACAAGCGAGAGGAGTAGTTTACACCCGATCTTATCTGATCTGGAGAGCTCCTCTACAAGTCCTACTTACCGCTATTGGCTTGTTTTGATTGACGATTTGTATGCGTCCCTGGGCATCCACTGTGGCTATGCCCAGAGCAGTTCCCTGATTTAGGGGCATTCCGTTGACCAGAGCATAGTTATAGCCTCCAACAGGCTGGGCTATATAGCAAGTCTTGTTGTCCTCCGAGGTAGCCAGCTGTGCGAGATTTACAGTACCTCCGTTGCCCTGAATAAACGAAGACAAACATCGCACAGAACAATTAGAGGTGGGAAATTACCGGGAAAGGAAACACGCTGCACAACTTACATTTGTTGTATAGTAAAATGTTGGCTGCTGCTCGTTTTTTGGCCCTCTATTTTCGGCTGCTTGAGAATTGTGCCGTCTGCTGTTTGATATTGTATTGTGGTCGGTTGCCCATTGATAGCATTTGTAAAGATTATGTTTTTGGTGATGTCTTCCATCGTGTAGGCAAGTCACTTTAGAGAAGAGCAAATCGAATATTTTTTGATTATTTATTTGCCAGCTGCATGTGAAATTACTAATGGACGTTTTCCAGCACTTGAACACGCGACGCCAACAACGTTCGAGTGCGCAAGCGAGACGAATATAGTGTACACACAAAAGGCAGGGAAAAACGACTGATTAAAAATGGCGACGATGAGACAGAAAATATGTATGCGACACAAAATCATCTTTTTGAGTGGCTGCCGCCACTTTTTCGACCTTTCACTATGCTTATTTATATCTTGTTCATGCCGTAATCACTTTGCAAATACCCGCCGCACATTATATATTGGCCACATGTCGTTTTCACAAGTTACCTTTTATGCAACCAGCCACACACCAATTTACAAAATCTCTAATAGCAGACGATTTTTCTTCAGTTCGATTAATCCGAAAGGTTTTCTGGACAGCCGGCGTGGTTTCTTATTAATAGCACATCTATTTTGTTTGGAATGAAAGCAAAACGTTTTATTATTGTTTTTTCTTTCTCTAACAAATTCCAGCACTGCACTAAAACTTTCTGCCCGTTCTTTCGAATGAGTGCAAAGGAGTGAATGAGTGAGAAGGGAGATGAGATGAGTGCAAAGGAGTGAATGAGTGAGAAGGGAGATGAGATGGAGCGAGTATGACAGCGCCCAGGGAGAGAGAGAGAGAGCTATAACCTTTCGTAGTAGTGATGTAAAAAAACATCGATGCATCGAGCATCGATGATTTTTGGGCAATGTTTTCCGATGTTTTCCGATGTTTTGTGACATACCGATGCTTATTGATGCATCGATGTTTGACAAAACATCGGGTTCTTTCGAATGAGTGCAAAGGAGTGAATGAGTGAGAAGGGAGATGAGATGGAGAGAGTATGACAGCGCCCAGGGAGAGAGAGAGAGCGTGGCAATTATCTCAGCGAATGAAACGTGCTGTTAAGCGCAATGACACAAAGTGCTGTTAAGCGCAAACTTCTTTTTTCTTAGCAACACACGTTTGTTGCCGAGCAACATTTTGGAAGGCGGGCGTATTTGAAAGAATGACCTAGCTGTCCGAAAAATAAGTAAGAAACGCCTAGATAAATCTTGGGATTAATTTTAATGTGACGGTTCAGATTATATTATACTACCCGACCGAGTAGGGCCAGCACACATTTTTTTTAACGAAATCGGTACGGTACGAACCTGTAATGGAAACGGTATGCCTAAAAGTATGCAATACTAAATACGCTAACAAATAATATAAAAGCGATACTAGCTATATTACTATCTCTTAAAACCTATACCAAATTGAGTGGAAAAGTTGTTGCTGTTGTTGCTGCAGTAGCAGCGAAATAAGCTGTGCCTGCAATTGTTGTTGTTCTTGCTGTTGCTGTTGCTGCTGGGGCTGATTACCGGGCTGCTGCTGCTGCTGCTGTTGGCTGCCGTTGGGATCGCCACGCGGCGAGTACTGCTGTTGCTGCTGCTGAGGCACCTGTTGGGGCACCTGTTGCTGCTGCTGTTGCTGGTGATGTTGCATGGCCTGCTGCTGCTGCAGACGCTTGAGATCGAAATCGTTTTGAGAGGAATAGAAGAGCTCCTGCTTGGTGTCCAGGAAGTTTTGCTGGACATTCATGCCAGGCCCAGGACCGGCACCTGGGCCAGGACCCTTCTGATGGAACTGCGGCGGCAGATGCTGCTGCTGTTGCTGCTGCTGTTGTTGCTACTGTTGTTGCTGTTGCTGCTGCAGTAGCAGCGAAATAAGCTGTGCCTGCAATTGTTGTTGTTCTTGTCCTCCGGCTGCTGCCGCCTGCTGTTGCTGTTGTAGCACAGAGGATGGAGTAGACAACCCAACCGACGCCGAGGAGACGGGCGGCACGAACTGCGCTGCAGTGGGCATCGTGTGGGCCGGTCCGGCCGGTTGGGGCGACGGGTATGGAGCAGGATATGCAGCAGGATATGGAGCAGGATATGGAGCAGGATATGGAGCAGGATATGGAGCAGGATATGGAGCAGGATATGCAGCAGGATATGGAGCAGTATATGGAGCAGTATATGGAGCAGGAGCAGGAGCAGGATATGAAGTAGGGTATGTGTAGGGATATGAGTATGGGTATGGATATGGGTATGGGTATGGAGTAGTGTATGGGTATGGATTCATTTTTGAATTTTTGTAGATTTTTGCAGATCTTCCTGATCGTTGTGACGCTATGACGCTATGTATCTATTGTGTATGTGTATACTATGTGTATTCTATGTGTAGTATGTGTAAAATGCTGTAGGTGGCGTATTGGTGTTTTGCAACAAGTTGGCAGTCATTAGTTGGTTTCAAGGCATTTAGTTGGTTCGAGAATCGGACAAATGGTTCGAGAATCTGATGTGGCAGCCAGTTAAAGTGTTGGAAAACGACTCCCACTACCCAGCTCGGCTGGGGACCCACGTCCCGCCACACACCATTTTCAAAATCTCTAATAGCAGACGATTTTTCTTCAGTTCGATTAATCCGAAAGGTTTTTCTGGACAGCCGGCGTGGTTTCTTATTAATAGCACATCTATTTTGTTTGGAATGAAAGCAAAACGTTTTATTATTGTTTTTTCTTTCTCTAACAAATTCCAGCACTGCACTAAAACTTTCTGCCCGTTCTTTCGAATGAGTGCAAAGGAGTGAATGAGTGAGAAGGGAGATGAGATGGAGAGAGTATGACAGCGCCCAGGGAGAGAGAGAGTGCCCGTTCTTTCGAATGAGTGAGAAGGGAGATGAGATGGAGCGAGTATGACAGCGCCCAGGGAGAGAGAGAGAGAGCTATAACCTTTCGTAGAGGGTAATGTTGTCTACGGCGAATTACGTCGGTGAGAGTGAAATATTACGTAAGACGTAAGGAAACGTAAGTGAGATATGTTGCGACGAATTCGCCCTCAGCCAATTCGCTCGCTCGCCGTGAAACGAGAGAGCGTCGCCCAGGGAGAGAGAGAGCGTGGCAATTATCTCAGCGAATGAAACGTGCTGTTAAGCGCAATGACACAAAGTGCTGTTAAGCGCAAACTTCTTTTTCTTAGCAACACACGTTTGTTGCCGAGCAACATTTTGGAAGGCGGGCGTATTTGAAAGAATGACCTAGCTGTCCGAAAAATAAGTAAGAAACGCCTAGATAAATCTTGGGATTAATTTTAATGTGACGGTTCAGATTATATTATACTACCCGACCGAGTAGGCCCAGCACACATTTTTTTTAACGAAATCGGCACGGTACGAACCTGTAATGGAAACGGTATGCCTAAAAGTATGCAATACTAAATACGCTAACAAATAATATAAAAGCGATACTAGCTATATTACTATCTCTTAAAACATATGTATACCAAATTGAGTGGAAAAGCTATGATTATCTCGGGGATGGATCAGATTTTCCAGAAAAGCAACGAAAAGGCACTTAAATTTGCTTTGGAATGACAGCAAAATGCTTTATTGGTGATTTGGTGATGAAAATTTGATTTATATTTGGTTCACGTCTCTTCCGTGTTTCCTAAATTGGAAAAGTGCTTTAATAGCAATCAACTCTTAATTGAGAAATAAATACCTATGAATATTGCTCCACCGAAGATTATTCGGATTGGGGTAATTATCACGACCAGAATAGGGGAAAACTGCTGCTTCATGCTAATGCACATATTTTTATTCCCTAACTATAAGCGTGCTGTTTGGATAATTAGATCATTTCATTTATTCGGGGGTAATCTATGGCTTATATCCATTTCATAAACACTCTGAAATCCTACCTGTGACAATCCGAATTTTATGTATATTTATTCTCCCTCGATTAGAACATATAGCAGTCCCAATCTCAAGCGAAGAATCTTCTTGAACAAAACAGCATTTGGTCTCCACAATCTTTTTGTGAACATTTCCCCAGATTCTGGCCAATTGTCACGGCTAACAACCAACTGCTGCCGACAAAGTCGTGACATGCGTTGAACGTTTTAAAGCAAAACGAAAAAATTCAAAATTCATTTGCAAAATTAACCTTGAAATTGCTTGCAAAATGTCTGCTATTACAAGCCCCATTTGGAGCGACGCGACGGTGCTTAAAACACGTTAGGCCAGTGCTCGGGGCTTTTCGAGAGAGTTGGATACAACGATGCTCGTACAATGGGGAGAAGAAAGCTGAGCAGAAACGAAACGGTAATAGTCGAAGGCATAGCCGAATAGGTTTCGTTGAACTTGACCCGCAAAACGTTATGGTCGTGTCGTCCGTCCTCCCACTAGATATTATACCACGATTTCGCACTACCTCTGAAGTGCTGAGACTCCGAAGTAAACAACAATCGTATTACGATGTTGTGGCATGGAGTCGCTTTCTTGTAAACAGAATTCTTCAGTGAGAACACAACAAAACAGTCATACGCAGCGGAGAATCAGAACAGCTGATTCTTCAATGGGCTGCGCTGCTGCTGCTTCCGTCATGCCATGCAAAGCTCTGCGACAACCAGCTTTCTGCGAGCTTTCTCGCCCCAACGATCGATCGCGTCGCTGGGGACCGAACTGAACTTAAGCTTGTTTTATTCGTAGTTTCAAAATTTACGCACAGACATCGGTCAGGCAGCGGAGCGGCACGAGCCGGTATATAAATAAATTCAATCAAAGAAAACAGAAGAAAAGTAAAGAAAACAATAACACTTCATATTTTCACGTCGCATTGCCGGAAAAATCTGTGTTCGTGGTGGTGTGACTACTTTCGTTTGTGCCGGTAAGAAAATGATTTCATTCAACATTTTTCATTCGCTCAACTCAACGATCTCGCGCGTGGAAGTGGATCTCTTCGGATCGGCTGGATCGTTGGATCGGCAGATACGACCTTGCCTAACAACAACATAAAAGAAACAAGAAAACAAGAAAAAAGACAAGCAAAAGGTTAATTTTTGGAATTGAGTTTGCAAATAGAAATTGATTGACTCGAGCGACATACGATAATCGGATTTTAAAGCTTTTCTTTCAACAATTTGCATATATTTTCCCCGAAGGGCCTATGCATACAATCAGATCGTGGGAGAGATTGCCTGATGCGACCTATTGATCTATTTAAATGTGTCTAGAGTTATCTATGGATTTCCATATTGTATGTATTATGACGGCTTGTACCTCAAAATTATAGGTATCTCTGGGGAACTTTGTCTAATGACAAGTCATATTCGAAGTGGAATGACTAATTAAATACGCCTCAACACTACACCCAATATTTATATTTTGAGATCATCTTTGAGCTCAGCTTTGACATCATTTCCCAGTGTCATCTTCCATTCCATTCCATTGTTCACCTGCCAGTCATTGACACTATCATCTCTCCCCATTAGACTTAGGACCCCCATGAAAACAAAATACACTACTGATTATGGAGTGGAAAATACTGAGGCGTAAAGGGTTATAATTAGTCAAAGCCAAAGTCCTCAATGGGGGGTCCCGAATCGCTGGTAGTTGATAAGGCAACCATTGAAGCGTTCGCTGTTCGGGTATAATCTTTGTAGAGATTAGCGAACTTTCGATTGGATCAATAGATATTGGCGAAACACACAGGTGTACGATTATTTATGACTTCCGGCAATCCTTCCCCGCCTGATCTCCATGCAATCCAAAACCTTCTATGCACTTTACATTTACAATAACCCGATTTCATTCACTTGCAGTTGAACAACCTCTCCAGAACACACTAGACCAGACCACCCCGCACCAGGCCAGACTGTCGTCGTCTGTCCAAAAGTTGACTTTTGACGTCACTTTCCCTGACAGAGTCGCACAGAGAGTCGACAGAAATTTCTAATCAGCGGCGGGCTTTTCGTGTACGAGTGGTGTTCCTCTATGAGTGTGCATTTCCTGAAGAGAGAGAGTGTACTTTGTGCCCTTGAAGGCGAACCGCTGAAGAACAACGGCACGCGCCGGATGCCCTCAGTGTCAATCGAATCGAATCGAGTCTGATCGGATCGTGTCGGATCGGATCGGGTCGGATCGCAGAGGGCCTTGTTCTATTGCCTATCGCTCGCTGAAATCGGCCAAGAGCCAGAGCAGATGGGCGGGAAATATTACGCATAATTAATTGAAAATAACAATTGCAAAATACATACTATAAACCCATGAAGTGCGACGCGCAGCTGATTAAGTCAGTGTACTATAAGTAATCGCAGCATCGGTGGACCCCAGTGGATCGGTGGATCAGTGGATCGGATCGGATCGGATCGGCCAACTTATCAGTGCGCGTAAGAAGAGATTTAAAACAATTGTGAAAACATAAGTGCAACTGAAATCGAAGCAGGCGCGTGTACAACTAACGAAACAACAATTGCAAAAATAATATTACTAGTTCAAAAAAAAAAAGCAACAAAAATTAAACAAAAAGCGAGACAGCAAACCAGCCCAACCAAATTTATAACGAAAGAAACGAAACCCATATTCGTAGTTTGTTTTAGTATCAGCTCGTAACACCGACGGAGCAGGCCGTGAACGGCTTCTGGTGGCTGTTTGGCAGGTGACTAAAATATAGAGAGAGCCATAGAGCCATAGAGTCGAGTCGAGCCGAGCCGTAGAGCCGTAAATCCGAGAGGCAGCAGGCAGAAGGCAGGCAGCAGGCAGGCAGGTAGGCAGCCCACTGGCTAGCCCACTCAGCCAGCCATCAGCCATCAGCCGTTAGCCATCAGGCCATCAGGCCAGCAGAGAGGAGGTAACAAAAACCAACTGCACGCGGCCCAAACGGTGTCAGTGCTTGGATGACTTCGACGGCGCTTGTTCCTGTTCCCGTTCCCGAGTTAACGCTCCCTGCGAGAAACTACCAAAAAGTTATTACAAAATATCCCGAGCACACACACAACATGTTGTACCAACGGCTAATGCAATGCCCTGCCACAAATAGTTGTTGCAGCAGCGGCGGCTCGATTGTGCACCGACTGCTGCTGGCGCTGATGTTGCTGCTGCTGCTGCTGAGCGGACAGATCGAGTCGGTGGATGGCCACAAAATGACGGTAAGCGAATGTTCGGAAGCGGTTTGCACTGTTCGGTGTTCGATGTGCAACCAAAGTGGTCAAGCTGGAAGATTGGCAAAGATTGCCCAGATACAGAGACATTGGGTAACGCCAATCGGACAATTTGGCCTGCATTGCGTATACTTGATTCCAACTGAGGGTGCAATAAACGGAGAATGGAGTTTAAATCGATCTGAAGGTCGGGTTCTCGACAATGCCTAATGGTTATACTTTCTCCGATAAGATTAGGCCACTTACTCAGAGAGTCTGCCTGAAATAGGAACAAAAGACCACTTTAGGAACGATTCATCGATTATATAGCGGCTTTAATTGCACGAATTTGTGTATTTTATTCGTTGCAGTTCAAAGATTACCAAAACAAAGGAATAGTCATCGAGATTACAGTGCATTTGCTTAGCAACGATTAGGAAAAGGGTTCTAAAGTCTAGTCTAGGGAAGATTCGAATGATTAAGGGCGGGAGTTTTCCCAGACACACTCAAGTGCTACGCAGTGGAGAACAGTTTCTTATGAATAGCTGAGGAATAGACCGATAGACACTGGCTATCATTATCATTGGGTGTGACTTTTGCACACCTGATGGCTAAAGATACGACCGTTTATCAAATTATTAGCATGACATATGTTCCGTGATAAGTCTTTCGCACTTATTGATAAAAAGTGTATAGTTTTTGTTGAAACAAGCCCCTGGCTTTCCCCCTTTCTACGAGTATATGGCCACCCCCGTAAAATGCTTCCGTTCGCGCATGATTAGAGAAAAAATCAACAACGAACGGGTCATATATACTCTCTACGAGTGTTTCTATTAGTCTGTGTGGGAGAACGCAAAGAACATAATGTACATATGTACATACATATGCACACATGTGCACATATGTGGGGGGACACGTATGGCATATAGCAGCAGCGATCACCCGATCTGCTTCTGATCCCCCGATGCCTGACGCAACGAACGGCAACTATCAGCTGCTCCGCCCTGCTCCTCTGATAAGATGTTTAAGTACGAACCTATGTATAGCCCACAAATCAACTCTTGCTAATCGAACAAACTAAAAGAAAGCTTGCCAAAACGTCTGTGTAGTATACATATAGAGTATATAGTTGTGCCTAATGAATGGCCCACGACATGGGCTGATTCCTTGATTTTTTGCTTTTGCTCGACGTTTCTATTATTCCCATGTTTATCGCTCGCTCGTCGGTCTGCTATGACGCGCTCTTTGTGCTTGGACTTTGGCCTCTGTATAGTCGGATCGGCCCGTTGCGTTGGACGAGCGCTGAGAGCCCCTCACCTGGCCACTTTTCTTATGACATTATCTGAAGCGAGGCGGTCTTACCCTTTTTTCTGTGCAAAAAGCTACCTAAGACACAGGTAGAGATACAGAATACAATTGGGCAGGGGTGATAGATAGCGGTAGATACATTGATAGTTGGATAGCTTGATCGTCATTTAGGGTAGAATGATTCTTGAAGGCATATTGGGAGGTATAGAAAAGATTGTTTGAGTAGATAATGATTCCAGCTGTATTTGGGAGTTTCTGCAGAAGCGTTTAACAACTTTTATCCGTTTTCCAGGCCACTCTTATCACAAACCACAACTATCCCGTGGAGGAGCACACTGTAAACACGCCCGATGGCTACATTCTCACCATCTATCGCATTCCCACGTCCCCGAAGCTCCAGCTGCCCCTGAATGAGACGATCCAGAAGCCAGTGGTATTCCTGCAGCACGGCATCCTGTGTGCCTCCGACGACTGGATTATCAATGGCCCGGAGACGTCGCTGGCCTACATGTTCGCCGATGCGGGATACGACGTTTGGCTGGGCAATGCCCGGGGGAATACGTACTCCCGCCAGCACAAGCACATCCATCCGGATACCTCGGACTTCTGGAAGTTCAGTTGGCACGAGATTGGAGTCTACGATCTGGCTGCCATGCTGGACCATGCTCTATCGGCGAGTAGTGCCAAATCGCTCCACTTTGTGGCCCACTCGCAGGGAACGACGACATTTTTTGTGCTGATGTCCTCGCTGCCGTGGTACAACGAGAAGGTGCGGTCGGTGCATCTACTCGCTCCGATTGCCTACATGCGCAACCACTCGTTCATCCTGTCCAAGCTGGGAGGCATCTTCCTGGGCTCTCCCTCCTTCCTGAGCTGGGTCCTGGGGAGCATGGAGCTGCTGCCCATCACCAGCATGCAGAAGCTGATGTGCGAGCATGTCTGCTCCGAGGGATCCATGTTCAAGTTCCTGTGCTCGGGTCTGCTCGACTTTATCGGTGGCTGGGGCTCGCGGCATCTCAATCAGGTGAGAATCTAGATCGATCTCGTTCCAGTATCCTCTTCTAATCGCTATTTTTATTCTTAGACCCTTCTTACAGATGTGTGCACCACCCATCCGGCTGGGGCCTCCACCAGTCAGATCATCCACTACCTGCAGCTCTACGCCTCCGGGGACTTCCGGCAGTACGATCATGGCAGGGAGCAGAACGAGATCATCTACCAGCAGGCAACGCCGCCCGCCTACAATGTGAAGAACATCAACAGCTGCGTCCACATGTACTACAGCGACAACGACTACATGTCCGCCGTGGAGGATGTCGAGTATCTGGCCACTCTGCTGCCCTGCGCCGAGCTCTACCGCATTCCGTACTCGGACTGGAACCACTACGACTTTCTGTGGTCCACCAATGTGAAGGAGGTGATCAACAATAGGATAATAGACAAAATGGCACGATACGACAACGAACACGCCACAGCAATAGTTTCTAGGGGAGAGCAGGTAGCCAGCCTCTACAGCGGGGTCAAAGAACAATTTTAGCCAAATCTAAGCACTGTACATAATGTATATACTATTCTATGATAATTTAGCTAGCAATCAGAATGAGATAATGAGCCTGTGCGTGATATTATAGTAATTAACTAGCTCTTAATGTTGCTTAAGGTTTGTGAATCAGCTGTTACGAATTTTTTTATACACTTACCATATTGCAAAATCTAAAACAGGTCAATTTTTGCTTTTGAATGTGCCGCCATTTCACAAGATGCTATCCAGCCCTGGCATGGATATGGATTGCTTGAAGCAGTTCACTGGGGAACCAGTTCAGGTTACTCTGTGACTAGCTACTGTTTACTGCACTGTTACTTCAACTGTTCCTGAGATTTAACATTCCCTTGAGTTGCTCTTTTGTTCTGTTTTGTTTTGGGTTCCATTAAAGCTAGTTTTGGGGGGAAATTAGAAATAATATTCCGATTATAATTTATCCGATACATGGAGAATAATCTACTAGAGTGTATATGTACATATGAATGGGACTAAAATAACGATGAAACACTCCACTCTTAACTTTCTGTACATAACATTTATATTATTTTTAAGCGCTATCTTATCCTAATAATCCTAATATGGGTATTGTTATTGCTATTTTTCTAGTTTTAACTGTAATCTTGCTGTATACAAATAAATAAAATAATAATTAAAAAGGGTTGTTCATAATTTAAAGCATACTTTTGGGGCCGCACTTTTTAAAGTGCCCTGAAGTAAAGTATTGCATACTTCTGGGCATACACTTTTCTATTACAATTTCGTAACGGCCAAAAAAGGTTCAAAAAAGACAAATAGGAATTTGTGGCCCTACTCGGGCGCTGCTGCTGCTGAGGTTTTGCTGATTTTTATTGCTACCACTTGAACTGAAGGGCTAGAGCGTATACCTTACGCCCCCGAAACTTATTCCCGCACGATTTGGGGATATTTTCAATTAGTGAGAAATAAGACACTCAATGCTATCAAGGCCTCAACATTATCCATTATTTATCGTCCTATTTCGTACCCCAAATAAAAAACAAACACCCTTGAAGGACTTATCCACATTTCTGGAAACCAAGCATCAAAACCTTTTGTGTGTGTGTGTGGTGCTCCAGCTTTGAGTATCAGCAGCTCCGCGGCGAAGCCGTCATAAATTACACTTTCAAATTATTGGTCATGTTGCACATTTGTGGAAAAGCCACGAAGTGCCACATTTGGGTCAGCTGCCGCAACAGCTGTGCTGTGGATGGATGTCGTTGCCACCGCCAGAGCAGAGCCGAGCCGAGCCGCCTCCACAGAGTGCCACAGACACCGCAACAGCAGCACCGCAGCAGCCTTCAAACGCTAATGCGGATTTACATTTTTATTTAATTTAATTTTCATTTTATTCATTTGGCCAAAATTAATTGCTGGCTGGCTCTAATACAATGGACACTGTGGCTGTGTGGTTGTGTGGCTGTGGCTTTTGGAGCGCGAACTTCGTGGCAGAGCTGCGGCTTGCAAAACCCAAAAAAAAGAAAAGAAAAGACCACGGATTTGAGGGTTTGGAAGACTCTACCACGACGATGGATAGTTGCGGTAATTAAAGCGGCAAAGCAACAATAATGTCTTGATTGCAAATTCATTTTTTGGTTCAACGTTCTGGGCAGGCAGCCAGGGGGGCAGGGGGGCGGACAAACATTTTCCATTTTCCATGCTGCACGCTCCGTTGCACATCATTGCATTAGCTTGTGCGCTACGCTTTATACTCCGCAGAGTTTTTAAAGTTTCTTAGCATAAATATTTCAACATTTGCGTGGCCTGGCGATTTGTTAATATATTTACAATGTACAATGTACATCGGTACACCTTTTGTCCGCACGACGACGACGGCGACGACGACGACTGGACTGTCAGTCGTTCAGTCTTTCTGTCTGCCTGTAAAACACGATCACTGCTACGAGTAGTTGCTATTATAATTAAGTTCATGGCAAGCACAATACAGAAATACAGAAACAGAAGCCCCCTCCCCTCCCCTCCCTCCCGAAAACACTTTCAAAAAGCCCATAAAAATAGCAACGCAACTGCTTGGAAATACGAGCAGCAGTACGGGTATGGGTACGGGTACGAGTACGAGTACGGCTATTGTCCAGCCAAAGTAAAGCAGCGCAAGTGCGTGGAGAAATTTCCTATGCCGTAGATTAGCGAGGGAACACAAACCAAACCCGAAAATGTTGAGATATTGGATCATCGACTAGCCATCTACCCTAACGCTGTGGGGTGTTTGCTGGTGCAATTGTAGTAGAATCTGGAACGCTTCAATGGCCATAAATTACATCCCATCCGATGTGCTCTAGAAATCTTTTAAGTAAAGAAAGGCCAATAAATTATACTAATCTTTACTGCGAATTTCTCTCCAGAGGAAATTTCGGGTTTGCAGAATGAAAGGAATGTAAGCAAATTCCAGAAAAAGAAATTTACGATTTTTCTATTACTTGAACGAATTAAAGGTAAAATTCTCTAGGACAATTTTTTGTTTGCAGAAAAGAGGCGTTCCGGATTATTTCTTTCTATTAACATTTTTGTAAACAATTAATTCCTTTAAACGCGTATTTTAATGTGGAATGGAATAGCTTTTTAACATTTTAAGATAATATGAAAACTCCGAAAGTAATTCCATTTGGAGGTCGAGAGTTTTATGTTCACCGCTCGCACGTTAAGTTTTTAATAGTTGAACTTAATTTATTTTACGCATAATTTTAACAAAATGTTACAGGGAAAATGGAAGCGTAATTAAACAACTTTTAAGAGTTTTGAGAAATACTAAACTGCATTGAACTCTCTCCTGAAGGAAAAAAATGAGAATATAGTATCAGAATAATATTTGTATCTAGCCTGTGGAATGTATAATATAGGATGCAACATTTTCCTAGCTCAAGTAGGCCTTTTCCTCCCCCAATTGCTAGTTCATATGATGACCGAGTACCCCCAATGCCAATGCCAAATGGCCATTCCAAATTTACGAGTACGAGTACAAGTAGTAGTGGCAGTAGCAGTATCCCCTACTGCTATCCCCCACATCTATTCACTTACGCTCGAACCATGCTTTACTTTATTTCTCGTCGGCATCTCTTTGGCTTTCGGCATTCGTCTGGCGGTTTTGTTGCATGCAAATGAGTCGCGTTTTATCGCAGGGGCCAAGAACTAGGGGGGACAGCAGACGATAGATAGACGGGGGAGGGGGTGAAATACAGAGAGAAAAAAATACATACAATAAATAAAAGCAAGTGGCATTGGGTTTTCACTTTCGCATCCCCCTACCCTGCCCTGGGAGGGGGCTGGCTGCCGGGCTGCCGGGCTGCCGTTCGCTCGCTCACTCCGCGGCGTTGCCTTCGCTTTTCATATTTACAGTTTACAGTTAATTTATGCCGGCACAACGAATTTTCACTCTCGCTATTTTTCCGCATTTTAGACTGGGAAAGTGGCTGCGCATCCGCCAAAAAATACAAGAGACCCAAGCCAAGCACACACAAAAAAAAAACACAGAAAAAAGCGACAGCCAGAAGAAGGAAAAAGAAAATATCGGAATAAAAAATGCCATCTACTGGTACTGGTAGTCGTATACTATAAAAATAGCCAAAGTCAGAGCCAAAGTCAGAGCCAAAGCCAATGCCAGACAGACGGAGACGCAGTCTAGAGTGGGCCCAAAATTTGTGGCCAAGTCCGAGGAGAGTCGGAGTCGGAGTCAGTCGGTGGCTGGGTAAGAGATTAGAAAGTGGTCGCCTGGCCTGGCCCGGCCTGGCTGCCAGGTTTCCATCGTAGCCGCCGACGACTCCAACTTCAGCTCCAACTCCAGAGCGCGGCCAGACATGGCAGATTCTTTGTGAAAAACTGTGCCGCGGCCAGCAGTCGATGAGGGGCACCCCAGACACACACACACACAAACACTCTGTACGAGGCAAGTAATTGGCATTTTTGCATGCAGTTGCAGTTGTTGCTGCTGCACCAGGAACCGGCTGTGGCAGTGGCTACCAGTGGATCGATCAGAGTGTAGTCAAAGTCAGAGGAAGAGGAGGAGGAGGAGGCCCAATGAAAGAGAAAATTGGCCCCAAATCAAGTTCACTATCATTGAACGTCTGCCCCGATGGCGGTTTCTGTAAACTAATATTTTAAAATTGTTGATTATGATGACTTTTCATTTCGCTGAGATCTGGATTGCAGCGCATCAGAGGCACAGCATCAGCAGCAGCAGTTGGAGCAGTATCCCCCCATCATCTTTGCGGCAGCAATTGCAGGCGGACAAAGTGTTTTTTTAATTTGACGTTTGGCCACTGCCCGCCGCCGGCGGAGTAGCCACAAAGACGCATCGAGAGCCACGGCCACGGTCCGCTGCACTTCAGTCTTCCATATATACAGGAGAAGTGCCACAGATCAAAGGGGAAATGTGGAAAGATTTCGATTTAATATACTGCCAGACACCACCTACTATCCCTACAGTCAGTCAGTTCCCTGCTTACAGTCGTACTTCTCTAAACAACCACACAGAAAGTGTTTCCAAAAGTAAGGAATATGATGGATTAACTAAATATTCAAAGCATCCGTAGAAATATAGTTATAGTTTCTAGAAAATTGATTTATTTATTGGTTTACTCTGCGGAAGCCTCCCTGTAGTACCTTACAATATGCAATCACAGCAATGGTCATTCCCCCATTCCCAGCGGGGTATCCCCCCACTCCCTTACTCCCCCGCACCCAGCTGTTATCCAACCAAATGGAAATGGCAAGCCATAATTCACGGCACATTGAATCTTTGGCCATCCAACAATCATTCATACACATATCCATCATCTGGCCATCATATTGCAACATACAGATATGAGGCAAGGCGAGGCAACAGGCAATATGCGCGGTGGGCTGACCACGCCCACTCCAGGTCCGACTCCGACTCTGAAGTCAGGAAGCTAGGCGTTTGTTTGCCTTGGGGCTTGGCCCCCTACCTGGTCGCTTCCGAGTGACTTTGGGAAACGAAACGCTTCTTAATGCGAGTTTTACGAGTCTACGAGTCCACGAGTCGTATGTGCATTGTTGGGGGGAGTGTGGGGAAATTAACGAAGCGTCGAAAACAAATTTGTATATCTCCACAGATACAATACTAATATATGTAAATGGGTGGGGGTACGGCTATGGCTAGCGCTCTGAGGTGGTGCTTATGTGACCCAATTGTCCATGGAAGGGGCACACAAATTACCCGAAAATACGAGATAAGAAAGCGAAACGGCTAGAATTTGTTTTTCCAGTTAACGAAGCTGAAAACTGGTGAAAAGCAGGGGCTCCATTATGTGGTTGAGTTGTTGAAAAAGTACTTACGAGATCCCACAGGAATTAGTAGAACTTTTCCCTAGGAATTTCGAAAGACTTCAACGAGTCACAGTCACAGTTTCTATGTCACAATTTTCCATGAACGGTTTTTGGGAAGAATTCTAACTTTTTTAGAGATCTCAAACTCTCAGATTTGCCCAACAGAACCGAACTTTTCCAGAAACACTTTCAATTGTTTAATCTTCAGCTTCAAATAATTAGAGTAATTTATAAGCTCTATTATCGCACAGAGAACACACTAAACAATAAAGCTAAATTGCTGGTAAAAACAAACATTCTCTTGGGGATACAATCGCAGCCTCATTAAGCTATGAAGTACCTCTTTAGAGTCTGTGTTCCCAAGCGCAGAAGATGGATCCCATGTTGAACATGTGCTGAATCACACGATCCGTTCAAATGATGATCTGGTAACCTTTTGGATCCCATCCGACAATCATCCGATGCCATCAACAAACTGTTATTATTATAGCCCACTTCTGCCGCGCAGTAGTACTTCTGGCCATAAAAAAGGCAGCCAGGCAGCAGCTTTCCGTTGGAAAGCCAAAAAATAGAAACTATATAATTAGTAATGGCTGTGGGTACGCCCCAAGGCGTTACCATACGAACATTTCTAGGGCCCCACAGCCCCAGTCCCTAGTCCCCAGTCTCAGTCCTATTCCCATCCGCAGCTGCAATGGCAACAAACAAACAAATATTGTTCCATGTGCCCCAAAAAGAGGCCCCAAACATTGAGCCCCCCAATCGAAACCGAAACTCTCCAAGCCGAGACGATATCAGGCTGAAGATGACAATGATGTATGGGGATTCTTGAAACCGAAACCGAAACTGAAACCCCAAAGAAATGGAAATGGAATTGGGTTGGGTTGAGGCTTGACTTTCGCATCGCCTGACACTTGAAGAGGAGCAGAGCGGAGAGCGCAGAGCTTGTGCATGCGGCGATCTCAGGGGGTAATGGTAATGATGTATCTGGAATGGGACCCATCAGGAACGAGTACGAGTACGAGCAAGAGCACTCTTACCCATGTCGATGTCTCGTTGGCCTGGCCTGCAAATGCCGGTAAACTGGCTAGAACCACTTTCTACTGAGTGACCGACCGCAGACCAAAGTAAAAGTTAATTTCTTGTTACCCCCAAAGCGGACGCCGGACGCCGGCCACCAGACGCCGGGCACCGGCAATGTACTGGACGAAGACGTTTCAATTTCTGCCTCAGTTTTGTCTTCTCTTCTCGGGTTTTTTTTGCCTTTTGTTTTTGCTTAATTACAGCGTGAACAAATCATAAAACGTTTCATGTTTTAGGGGCAACGGAATCAAGGGAAATTAAGTGGGTATACGAAAGGGTTACAACCAGAGGATACCTCTTGACTGGAGCAGGAATAAGGAATAACAGCGACTAAAATATGCATATAGTACATATCTAGTGAAAGATAGACTCATAACAGTAACTATTGTTGACATTACGACTGTTGGATACCCTCTATAAGATGTCTGGTGACTTACCTTTAATATTTCTGGCTACAAATATGTTGATGAAAGCCATTTGTACAACTCAAATGAAAGGCAGTTATATATCTCTTCAATTATGGATACTACAATGATTTAAGACAGTGGAAAGACAAGTCTTTAGCTCTCATTTGGGCTCTTCTTTCGATCGACAAGCGATTATAGATGCTTATTGTAGTAATTATATAGAAGGTACATATATGCTTTATATATAAACTTTAAATACCAGTTACATTCAGTTCATTCGATCGAGTACAACCTTCAATACTGTTCGATTCCAAGGTAGCAAAACTTTCGGCTACCGTTTGGCCCTGGGGGGAATTTTTGTTTCTTGTTGCCCCCCAAAGAGGCTTCTTCTTCCGCTGCTGCTGCTGCTCTTCAGCTGCGCTCTCCCTGCTGTCCCTTCTGTCCGTGTGTCGCAGTTTCCCGTGGCAAAGGAAATGGGAAATTATTACGAAAATTATGTTTGTTTTTTTTTGCTTGCTTGGGAAATAGGAATCGGAATTGGAGCGCACGAAACGAATGCAACAACAACAACAGCAGACAACAAATAATAAATTCAAACAAAAGACTTAAGAAACAAGCGCACTGGGAGGCATCGGTAACAATGGGAACACCATCATCATCATCCAGTGGCAGCTGGAGACCCGCAGCATCTCGTGAATGCAAATTATTTCTAACAACATCTTGTAGACAGCAGCGTGGAGCGTGGAGTGTGTGTGTTTTGGCCAAAAGCTCACATCAATTATGGCCAAAAGACGGGCAACAGAGGAACGCACACCGAGTGATGGTGATGAAATTATTGTGGATTGATTTGATGGCCAAAAAGGACTTCATTGCCAAGAATTGGTTGTATTTTCAGACACTCCACTAAGCCATGGGCAAACCAAAATGCATTTCGGCCATAAATCTAAGGCTGAAACACATGGAACATTTGCATAACCAACAGAAGATCTCGATCTGCCGTATAAAATAGGAATTAAAAACCTCAGAGTGCACATCTACTATATAGCCATATAGATTTATATTCCGAAACTAAAGTGCAAATAAATATCGCTGCTGACAAAGCAAAGACCTTCCCTGCAGATCGCAGACTTTTCCCACCATCGTCCATCGATTTGGGGCCAGCCTCCTCCGATGGCCTGATGGATTCTCAACCCAGTTTTGGTGCAAAGATTCGCACGGTTAAGAGACGAGTGGAACGTTTCAAGCGGCGCCAGCGACGCAAACAACGGAGATGACAACGCCTCAGAGCCCTGGCAAGGGGTAGCCTACGGAAAAGCAGCTCCAGAAGCAACATGGAAGCTGCAACAGATTAGAGTTACTCAAGATTGGCCTGAAATCAGTTGGCAGTCCTACCCGCCGCCACGGAACCCACGCCCAGGGCTATGAAGGCGCCTTGCAGCATCCTCAGATTGAGGGCACTGATGATTTCGCTGTCCTGATTGAGCTCCTGGGGCTGGGCCTCGCTGCTCTTCGCATTCGAGTTGGCCTTGGCACTCTCCGCGGCTGCCAGTTCTTTGGATTGCTGGGCCTGTTCTTTGGTTATCTGACGGGACTGAGCCGTGTACTCTGCGGTGGTCATTTTGTCCAGGATGCCGCCCTCAAACAAGTGGATGAGGCTGCAGGGGAAGCAGCAAAGATTAGTAGATGGAATACCCACCGAATGGCATTACGTACACATCATTGAGGCTATCCAGAAAGGGACAGCCAATCTGCACGGCCACTGCCGAGTACCGCGTGTACAGTTTCTGACTCAATTGGAAATTCTTGGCCCCGTATTGCTGTATGTTGAAGTATAGTGTTTCCCTGCCCCCCAGCACTGCCTTGTTCTCGCCGCCGTCGGCTATCAGCTTGATTCCCGCCTCTACGGAGTCAATGAGGAAGCCCTGGTGGCCATCCGGCTGCTGCTGCCGCATCAGTGCGAACAGCTGCCGAAAGAGCTCTGTGCCGTTCTCCAGCATCTCCAGGGAGCTGCTCTCCTTCTCCACATACAAACGATAGCCGTCACGGATCATGGCGGACTGCAGACGCTGCAGCGTGTTGATGGGCGCCTCGTGGGCGGGCCGGGCAAACTGTGAGGTCAACTGGGCGGAATACACGTCGGCCAGGACATAGGTGGCGGCTATCCAGTAGACGATGGTCAGGAACTTGGCCCGATAGCCATGATAGAGCTCTTGGCAGGCTGCAAAAGCAAAAAGGAGGCATCACTCTCAGCAGGTACAATTCTGATGGATCTCGTAGTTACACTGCTTCAGGAACAATCGAAGGGTGAACCAAATGCACTTCTCAAACAGCTGCTCGGGCATCCTGGGCGCCGAGGGAACCCTCCTTCGCCTGACCTTCAGCACACAGGGTGTGATCTCCTTGATGTACGCCATGTAGATGCACAGCTCTCCCAACTGCTCCACGTCCATGTTGACCTGTCGCCGCCGCCAGATATAGGGCATGGCTATAATGCCATAGAAAATGGGTCCCGAAAAGACAATCGTGAGTATGAGATACGGCCAAATGTCCTGCTTGAAGGGCCGCATTATGGCCAGGGCTTCGTTGAGGCGCCGCGGGGCATGTGTGGCAAAGGCCCCCGAGTCCGCGAGGGTAAAGAACGAGAACTCGATGGCCTTGTGACGCTCCCAGCTCAAGCCCACATCGCCCAGAAAGAAATCTGCCATCTACAGATGATAAGGGGATAAAGATTGGGACTGAGGATTGAGATTGTGTCCCCTTGGATACCCACTCTGCTCTGCAACAGTCCTATGCCGCCTGTAAAGCTCTCATTCGAATCTTTGGCATCATCGGACTTCAGGGATCCTTGAGTGCGTCCTGGGGCTTCAATGTACTCGAAGCGAAAGTTCATGTGCTCCGCCAGCAGCATGAGCAGACGATGATCGCGTCCTCCCGTGACCTTGACTTCATTGCACTCGAGATTGTCGCCGGATTCGCCAGAAGCCTCTCCCGATGCCTCGCCAGAGCCCTCTCCCTCGCCCGGGTCGCTGCTGTTCTGGCCATAACGGACCCAGAACCAAGGCGGGGACTAAAAGGTTCAGATATCCTTAATCCTGAGGGGAATCCCCAATATCTCTGTGACATTTCTTACATGAAAAACAGGCACACGAAAGATTCTACCCTCGAAGTTGGCATAAACCGAGCCAGCAGGCGGCAGCAAGGGGGTTCTCTGCAGTCCCAGGTTGTCCCCATCGTACCAATTCACGAGCCGCAGCTCCCCATCGCTTGTGGGCCTCGCCTGGTTGTAGTAGATCCGAAAGGCCTTCTGGCGTGGCCTGGTTATGACCACCGCCCGCATGGGCTCCTCGAAGCTCATGGCACTGGCTGTGGGCGGCCAGCGGGCGCCCCAGTAGAAGATGAACAGGCTGAGGCGATGGGCCAGACGACGCTCCTGTATCCGCTCCGAAAGCTCCTTGGGCTCGTCCAGCACCAGACTCACGCACTCGATGGCGCCCTGAAGATTCGCCTCGATGTGCTGGAAAAACAGTTCCGTGTCGTTGAATATCACCGACTTGTAGTACAGTCGATGGAGGCGCTGTATGAAGTCATCCACCTGGATGCCCTGGTCGTTCTCGCAGCAGGCACTCATCAAGCTAAACGAGGGCAGGGCCAGAATGGCCAGGGGACGTGGTCTCAATCCATTGATGATCTGCGAAAGAGCTGCCCAAAACAAAGCATTGATCTCTATTCGATATCTAAAAGATACTCGAAATACCTATTGCCACATCCGACTCGTTCGCTGGTCGATAGGAGACCCTTGTCCACACTTCCGCACTCAGCAGCAGACCCAACAGAACCAGGAACTTTTGCATTTTGCAAGTGCTGCAAGAAGTCCTGGCGCTGCCTCCTTATATATGTATGGGCCGCCGCCGCTTTATGATGGCTCGCTTGATGAGCAATTATAGCCTCAATGGCTAAATATCACATGTCGGCGAATCAGCCACCAGCCGGGGCCTGGGCCTGGTCCTGGGCCAAAAGGCCCGCATAACATCGACTGACAGCAGACACCGACAGCTCCGACAGTTTTCAGCTGGGGGCCAGAAGACCCAGACCCAAACCCAAACCCAGACTCAACCCAACCCAAACCATTGGCTGGCTATCGATTTTTATAATCATTGGCTGCACATAGAAACACACACAGACACAGTCGCACACATGCACTCTCTCTCTCTCTCTGAAACATGGATACCAGTCGAACGTTTTCGATACTCTTTCTCCAAACTATGGATAGATCTCTAGATGTTCTAGCTGTAAGTGGAATACTCTCGTTCACTCTCTTTCGAGACACAGCAATACCATTAAAAAAGATCCCACATAATAAATGTTAGTCGTATTGCGAAGCCTTCTATTTCTGGTATATTTTAAGATCGAAACATAAGGAATGAATCCCAGATAAGAAAATCAGAAGTACAACTAAAGTTCCCATCCAAAGTTGAACATTTCTGGACTTGCTTTAGCCTATAACTTGCTTTAGGCAAAACCTATGATGACTTTTCGTAAAGCCCTAATAGTTCACATCAAAAACTCTTCATTTCTGAGTGATTTAAGGCCAAAGACACACATATAAATATACATTTATTTATAAAATATGTATACTTAGAGCATTCAAAATTCATTACGACGGCTGGTGCCATGCTCCTTTCTTGGTTTTAATTGTCAGAAGTTTGTCATTGCCGTTTTCGCTGACAATTTCTCTTTCCATGATCAATCGGTCTTGACGATCGACGATCCGTGATTGTGGCTGTGGCTGTTGCTGTTGTTGCTGCTGCTGTTTCTGCTTTGTGTTTGTTGTCAATCTTCTAATGCCGTTGACATTAATTCCTTGTTGTGCGCATTTTTCTTCTCGGGGACTGGCCTGGCATTTGGCTCTTGGATCTGTCTATGCTGCTGCTGCCACTGCTGCTGCTTTCTGCTCCCATGTCAACGCTCTACTTTGCTACTACTCTGGGGCCCAGCAGCAACAGCAACAGCGACAGCGAGCCAATGATTTATCACCGATCGAACAGCAGCAGCAACAGCAACAGCAGCAACAACAGCAGCATCTTCGATCAGTGAGTTTGCGGATGGGTTTGCCAGGGTTCTTCTTTCAGCTTGAGGAATGTTAAAGAATCTATAGAGCTAGCAATAGAGTAGGTACTTTCAGCCACAGATTGTATAACGCAAGTGGAACTTAAATATTAATCTTCTTACCACACATTCTATCTCTTGCCCCAAATTGGGTTGCGAACTAGAAGACAGAGGCCCAGTGATGACCCGCTTATGATATGGCAAAAAGTGTTTATAATCGAGGAACAAAAGCACCCGAGGGCGGGGCAGTGGCGAAACTATGACACCAGATAGAAACCGAAAGCCAGTGGGTCGCTCTTTCTGTGACCTGCGCCAGACACCACACTAGACTCTGGACACCAGAGTCTACAGCCATTCCGCATCTCTGGGGCTATTTATAAAACCTCTGCTCTGCTCTGCGGATCTGCGTAGTTCGACAACTTGTTAAACTTCAAACTGTCCGCGAAACGCGACAGCAGCAGCAGCAGCAGCTCCAACAACAGAGCAGCAGAGCAGCAGAAGACCGATGGAGGAGCTGCTGGAGGTGCCTGCTGAGTGGGCAACTGTCTGGCGATTGCATCTGCGCCTCTCTTGCAACATTGAGCAGCAGCCGGCTTAGGCTGCTCTTGCACCAGGATGCACGCCAACACATTTTTTGTTTCAACGCGCACACGATAGTGAAATGTCCAAGAAGGAGCCTGGCTTTAGCCTGGCCCTATCCTATCCCTATCCCTTGGATCCACTCATCCAGACAGGAGACAGGGGACAGCCTAAGTGGTTGGTGGGGGATGGGAGGGGATACCCGGCACACTTAAATGCATTTTGTTTGTTTTCGCCTCTGACAACATTTCCCCCTCCCTCTCAGTCTCTCTCTCTCTCTCTCTCTCTCTCTCTCTCTCTCTGACTGCACTCCTTGGGGGCTGGGGCTGGAGCTGTCAATTGGCTTTGTCCGCATGTAAATCACTGGAAAACAACAGCACAAAAGGCTGTATCTCTAGATACCGATACACCAGATACACCAGACACAGAGATGCAATGCATGTAGAAGCCTAGCTTTATTTTAAAATAAATCTGAAACTGAAACGAAACTTTATTTATAGTTATTTATAGAAAAACAAGATGAAAAATAGTGTAGAAATGTTCGGAATTCAACGCCAGAAACCGAAGATAAAGTCCCACAAGCTGTCATCGTCGTCATCGTCACTCGAATCATTCATGGCATCCAGCTTCTCTTTGAGCTTCTTTAGATTCTTCTCATCGCTGAAGATGGCCTTCCAGACGCGCTTGCCGAACGGATCGTAGAGTCCCAGACGTCTGAGTATTCTTATAACTCTCCTTCTGAAACTTCTGGGATATTGGCGTAGAGCGGCATTGGATGTTTCGATTGAATCGATGACGGATTCGCCAGAGCCAGAGCCTGAGTCACTGTCACGGCCACTGATGTCCTTGTAGGATTTGTAGTTGTTATAGGCTCTGATTTTTTCATCCAATTGTGCGAATGGCCAGTCGGCAGCCTCCTGAAGTTTCTTGAAGACTTCGAAAACTCGATCTTTGCTAGAGTTGGCTTCCCTTTTGAGGGTTTCTCTGATCGTGGTTGTCACAAGTTCATCCAGCTGCTTGAGCGGCTCCACAGGCTGCTCTCCATGGACTGGATGAGCCGGAAAGAGCAGCAGGATTGCTGGTAGAACAGCAACAAGAATCATGGCTTCTCCTTGTGGCCTCTGCGGATCGACTGTAGCTTCTCTGGATCGTTGGCGCCTTCTGTTTGTCCCATCTATGGATCGCTGGCATTTTAAAGCCTCTGTGGCTCTCGGGTGTAGAAATGAGTTATGTGCTTGTCTTTGACAGGCACTTAAATATTAATAGATTTTTGCCAGGCTTTAAGGTCACTTTTGGTGGATTAGCAGTTGGCGCTGGCTTACTAGTTGGAGGTCACACGATTATCTTTAATGGAGTGTGAAGTATTTCCAATTTTCCACAGTTCCCAACTTCTTTTCTGTCGAGCGGAGAGGCTTTTCTTCTCTCTCCTTCTCTTTCTTTGGTTTATTCGTTGGATACCAAGGGAGTGTTGGATGCCAATCGCGCTTAGGCTCCAAATGTGGATGATGCTCTGCGGTTATTAGATCTGTCAAGGAATATTCCGTTTAAAATATTTCTCGCAGGTGTTTTTGAAGGGCCATTCACTTACAATAGCTTGACAGAAAAAGTATTAATCAAAACTTCATCTTGTTCTGAAGAAAATTTAAATGGAACTGACGTTTTGATGTTTAACGCCTTAACTTTTTCCAAACGATTTCCTTGATGTGTAACCAATCGATTTGATGCACTTTAAGGTTCTCAAAGGTTAAAGTTTGCGACTACATTAGGAATGCATCATCCTATTTTAGTTATGGTTATTTACTTGTAAGGCGGATCGACTGGGACCTGTCCCCGCTCAACAAAGGACGAAAAACTGTGGCATTCAAATTTGTTTGTGAAAATTCAGTGGTTACGCAAGGCCTGCCAAGCGCTTGCTCTTTCCTTCTCCCTCTCTCTCGCACAAGCTCCACGAGCCGATGTATGCAAAGATGTACATACATATATGCAGATGTAGAAATGAAGAGAAGACTGAAGTAAAAAAAAAATTTGAACAAAAATAGAAACAAAGGACGTCTGAAATATACAAAATTTCCCAAACGGTTCGATTCGTTTCTAAATGCAATTTGTGCATTTGGCAAACAGCGATACACAATAATATACACATGTATATAAGATATGTAAGACTGAGTACCGGGTATAAAGTAGAGCCGTGGCGTTTGACGCGGCTCACAACGTTCCCCCTCGTTTTTTGGGTATGCTCATTTAATTTTTTTTGGGGTTATTTTGATACACTTTTGGTATATATACACATATACATATATACATTTTGTACATCTGTAGATTTTTATCGACATCTACAATTCTCAGAGTTAATCCGTAGATTTAATTCTTTCGCATAGTTGGTATCGTGTATGATTGAGAATCGGAGTTGCTGTACTTCCCTGTTATAGAACAATCTGCAACGAGTGCCACATGCGCGGGGCAGCAACTTGTTGTTGATTTCGTCTATGCGAGAGTTCATTTGAGCTTCCAAGTGCTGACGCCTGCCATTGTATACTCCAAATCCTATGTGTGTTTCGATCATATCGTTCAGATATTCAAAACCCATGTTGGTGTACCAGCGTACTTTATCGATCCAATCGCAGAACTCACGGTTTGGAGGTAGGGCGACGTACATGCATATGTGGCCCCACCTATTCAGGATATCCTGTAATTTTTTCGTTTCTTTCCCTTTTATCGCATCTTCTTCCTGCTTCTTCTTTCTCTCCTCTGCTTCTCTCTGCGCTCTCTTTCTATCCTCTTCTTCTTGCCTCTTTCTATCCTCTTCTTTCTTCTTTCTTTCCGCGTCTTCTTTCTTCTTTCTTTCCTCTGCTTCTTTTTTCGCTCTTTCCTCTGCTTCTTTCTTCCTTCTTTCCTCTGCTTCTTTTTTCGCTCTTTCCTCTGCTTCTTTCTTCTTTCTTTCCTCTGCTTCTTTTTTCGCTCTTTCCTCTGCTTCTTTCTTCCTTCTTTCCTCTGCTTCTTTTTTCGCTCTTTCCTCTGCTTCTTTCTTCTTTCTTTCCTCTGCTTCTTTTTTCGCTCTTTCCTCTGCTTCTTTCTTCCTTCTTTCCTCTGCTTCTTTTTTCGCTCTTTCCTCTGCTTCTTTCTTCTTTCTTTCCTCTGCTTCTTTTTTCGCTCTTTCCTCTGCTTCTTTCTTCTTTCTTTCCGCGTCTTCTTTCTTCTTTCTTTCCTCTGCTTCTTTCTTCTTTCTTTCCTCTGCTTCTTTTTTCGCTCTTTCCTCTGCTTCTTTCTTCTTTCTTTCCTCTTCTTCTTTCTTCTTTCTTTCCTCTTCTTCTTTCTTCTTTCTTTCCTCTTCTTCTTTCTTCTTTCTTTCCTCTTCTTCTTTCTTCTTTCTTTCCTCTTCTTCTTTCTTCTTTCTTTCCTCTTCTTCTTTCTTCTTTCTTTCCTCTTCTTCTTTCTTCTTTCTTTCCTCTTCTTCTTTCTTCTTTCTTTCCTCTTCTTCTTTCTTCTTTCTTTCCTCTTCTTCTTGATCTATACAAGCTGTTGTACTAGGGGTTGTTTGAGAAGGGTTTGTAATACCCGGGCAATCCGGAACGGTCGTTGGCCATCGTGAAGGTTTTTGACCAGGTGGTGGCCACACCCAGCTACCATTTTTCTTATAGGTTAGCCGTGCATTTTCAGTTGGATATCCTTGAACATTATCGACCTTCAACTGTGCCTTGATTTCATCGATCAGAGAATTATCGACCAAATGTGCAAGTTGCTCTGTGTTAATTAGATCTGTCAAGGAATATTCCATTTTGAAGGGCCATTCACTTACGGTAACTTGCCAGAAAAAGTATAAGCCAAAACTTCATCTTGTTCTAAAGAAAACTCAAGTAGAACTGGCATATTTAACACCTTAACTGTTTCCATAACGATTTCCTTGATGTGTAACCAATCGATTTGATGGGCTTTAAAGTCGCCAAAGGTTAAAGTTTCCGACTATATTATAAATGCATCATACTATTTTAGTGGTTATTTATTGGTAGGGCGGAGTGACAGGGACCTCGAACCCGCTCGACCCGGAAGCTTGCACGGAGCGGCAGGAACCTGCGGGGCACGAAACGTAAACCCGCGAGGCGTTACGTATAGACAAAATGTTTCTACATTTTAGTGTTAAGTTTCTTTATCGTATATTATAATTATCATTAACATAGCCATTAGCCCTAAGTCGTTAGGAGATCAGTAGACTTGTACAGCCGCGTGAGAGTCGGCTCCCAAGGCTGGGCCTTCGGGCAGCTATCCACCGAGGAGCAGAAGTCAGCGAGAGTTATAGAGAAGAATAGGCCAGACGTGGCGTGGACACCAGCGAACTCCGAGCATATAAGAAAATGGGAGAGAGTGAAAGAAATAACGAGGAAGACGAGGCAGGCTGTAAGGCGCAGACCCCAGGCAGGAACGCAACGCTCCTTCCGCACAACC
This sequence comes from Drosophila algonquin, assembly GCA_035041765.1. NCBI lineage: Eukaryota > Metazoa > Arthropoda > Insecta > Diptera > Drosophilidae > Drosophila > Drosophila algonquin. Next base: position 560,021 of record JAWNKY010001621.1, read on the forward strand.
GAACGAGGGGCGCTGCCACATGACACGATAACCGAACCGATCACGGACATGCAGCTAAGATTGACTTTGAACTACAGAACTACATTGTGTCCTAACGTAACGCCTGAAGCTTTTTGAAGGGACATTCAATAACGGTAAATTGCATTTGCCAGAAGAATTTCCAACAAAAGCTGAATCTTGTTCTAAAGCAAACTCAAATGTACATTTGTATGTGGAGTTTATGGCATCTATATAAATACATTTTGAAAGGTTTTATTTCATTCATGCTCGATCTGAAAGTAAGGGATTTTCGTCAGATTAATATACTAGGTACTCGACGAGTATAGGAGTACACATGTCCATATATTAGATTTGCGGTGATTGTTGATCAACATCAACAGTCGAGTCGATATAGCTATGTCTGTCTGTCCGTCCGTCTTCATGAGCGTCTAGAGCTAGAGCAACCAATAGTATCCAGACTCCTGTGATACTAAACTGTTACAAGTGTACTTACTTGCCCCACAAAGTATACAAATCTTTGGCATCCACAATTTTTAAGATACGAGAAAACCAAAATCGCAGAATCATTGAGAATGACAGTATCTACCAGATTGTCGAATCCGGATATGGTATATAAAATATACATATTAGACTGCGTACTGGGTATAAAGTAGAGCCGTGGCGTTTGACGCGGCTCACAACGTACTTCCTCGTTTTTTGGGTATGCTCATTTAATTTTTGTTTGGGTTATTTTGATACACTTTTGGTATTTATACATTTTCTACATCTGTAGATTTTTAGCGACATTCAAAAGTCCATATACTCCACAGAGTTTGCCCGTAGCTTAACCTCTTTCATAGAGTTGGTATCGAATTTGATTGAATGGCTGAGTTCGCTTACTTGCTTTCGATAGAATCTCCTGCATCGACTATCACATTCGGTGGGAAGATAAATAAAGTTGATATCGCTTATGCGTTCATTCAATTTCTCTTCCAAGTACTGACGCTTGTTATTATATACGTGAAATTGTATGCGTGTTTGGATTATCTCGATCAGCCGATCAATACCCAATCGGAAGGCATTGCGTACTTTTTGGATCCAAGAACAGAACTCACGGTTTGTGCCGCATTCGTGCCCCCACCTATCCAGGATATCCTGTAATTTTTGCATTTCTCTATCCCAAATATCTTTATCTATATCCCTTGGGAATTTAGTAGGTGTTATAGACGGGGTTATTTTAGATGGTCTTGTAGTAGGAGTTGTTTTAGGTGGTCTTGTAGTAGGGGTTGTTTGAGAAGGGGTTGTAATAACCGGGCAATCCGGAGATGGTATCTCATTTTGACACCCAGTGGTCGTTGGCCATCGTGAAGGTTTTTGACCAGGTGGTGGCCACACCCAGCTATCATTTTTTGTATAGGTTAGCCGTGGATTTTCAGTTGGATATCCCTGAACATTGTCGACCTTCAACTGTGCCTTGATTTCATCGATCAGAGAATTATCGACCAAATGTGCAAGTTGCTCTGTGTTAATTAGATCTGTCAAGGAATATTCCATTTTGAAGGGCCATTCACTTACGGTAACTTGCCAGAAAAAGTATAAGCCAAAACTTCATCTTGTTCTAAAGAAAACTCAAGTAGAACTGGCATATTTAACGCCTTAACTTTTTCCATAACGATTTCCTTGATGTGTAACCAATCGATATGATGGGCTTTAAAGTTGCCAAAGGTTAAAGTTTCCGACTATATTATAAATGCATCATACTATTTTAGTGGTTATTTATTGGTAGGGCGGAGTGACAGGGACCTCGAACCCGCTCGAACCGGAAGCTCGCACGGAGCGGCAGGAACCTGCGGGGCACGAAACGTAAACCCGCGAGGCGTTACGTATAGACAAAATGTTTCTACATTTTAGTGTTAAGTTTCTTTATCGTATATTATAATTATCATTAACATAGCCATTAGCCCTAAGTCGTTAGGAGATCAGTAGACTTGTACAGCCGCGTGAGAGTCGGCTCCCAAGGCTGGGCCTTCGGGCAGCTATCCACCGAGGAGCAGAAGTCAGCGAGAGTTATAGAGAAGAATAGGCCAGACGTGGCGTGGACACCAGCGAACTCCGCGCATATAAGAAAATGGGAGAGAGTGAAAGAAATAACGAGGCAGGCTGTAAGGCGCAGACCCCAGGCAGGAACGCAACGCTCCTTCCGCACAACCGAACGAGGGGCGCTGCCACATGACACGATAACCGAACCGATCACGGACATGCAGCTAAGATTGACTTTGAACTACAGAACTACATTGTGTCCTAACGTAACGCCTGAAGCTTTTTGGAGGGACATTCAATAACGGTAAATTGCATTTGCCAGAAGAATTTCCAACAAAAGATTGAGATCTTGTTCTAAAGCAAACTCAAATGTACATTTGTATGTGGAGTTTATGGCATCTATATAAATACATTTTGAAAGGTTTTATTTCATTCATGCTCGATCTGAAAGTAAGGGATTTTCGTCAGATTTTTATACTAGGTACTCGACGAGTATAGGAGTACATATGTCCATATATTAGATTTGCGGTGATTGTTGATCAGCATCAACAGCCGAGTCGATATAGCTATGTCTGTCTGTCCGTCCGTCTGTCCGTCTGTCCGTCCGTCCGTCTTCATGAGCGTCTAGAGCTAGAGCAACCAATAGTATCCAGACTCCTGTGATACTACACTGTTACAAGTGTACTTACTTGCCCCACAAAGTATACAAATCTTTGGCATCCACAATTTTTAAGATACGAGAAAACCAAAATCGCAGAATCATTGAGAATGACAGTATCTACCAGATTGTCGAATCCGGATATGGTATATAAAATATACATATTAGACTGCGTACTGGGTATAAATAGAGCCGTGGCGTTTGACGCGGCTCACAACGTACTTCCTCGTTTTTTGGGTATGCTCATTTAATTTTTGTTTGGGTTATTTTGATACACTTTTGGTATTTATACATTTTCTACATCTGTAGATTTTTAGCGACATTCAAAAGTCCATATACTCCACAGAGTTTGCCCGTAGCTTAACCTCTTTCATAGAGTTGGTATCGAATTTGATTGAATGGCTGAGTTCGCTTACTTGCTTTCGATAGAATCTCCTGCATCGACTGCCACATGGGCGGGGAAGAAAAATAAAGTTGATTTGGTGTATGCGTTCATTCATTCTATCTTCCAAGTACTGACGCCTGTTATTGTATACGTGAAATTGCATGTGTGTTTGGATTATATCGGTCAGCCGATCAATACCCAATCGGCAGGCATCGCGTACTTTTTCGATCCAAGAACAGAACTCACGGTTTGTGCCGCATTTGTACCCCCACCTATCCAGGATATCCTGTAATTTTGCCGTTTCTCTATCTCTAATTTCTTTATCTATATCCCTTTGGGATTTAGTAGATGGTGTTATAGACGGGGTTATTTTAGATGGTCTTGTAGTAGGGGTTGTTTGAGGTGGTCTTGTAGTACGGGTTGTTCGAGGAGGTCTTGTAGTAGGTGTTGTTTGAGGTGGTCTTGTAGTAGGGGTTGTTTGAGGTGGTCTTGTAGTAGGTGTTGCTTGAGGTGGTCTTGTAGTAGGGGTTGTTTGAGGTGGTCTTGTAGTAGGTGTTGCTTGAGGTGGTCTTGTAGTAGGGGTTGTTTGAGGTGGTCTTGTAGTAGGTGTTGCTTGAGGTGGTCTTGTAGTAGGTGTTGCTTGAGGTGGTCTTGTAGTAGGGGTTGTTTGAGGTGGTCTTGTAGTAGGTGTTGTTTTAGGTGGTCTTGTAGTAGGGGTTGTTTTAGGTGGTTGTGTTTTGGTCGTTGGCGTCGTTGGGCACCCACTGGTCGTTGGCGTCTTACTAGTTTTTGGACACTTAGTGGTCATTGGGCAACTAGTGGTATCGATTGTTTTAGATGGTTTTGGATATGGTGTTCCAGTTGGACACCCAGTGGTCAATGTCCAAGTAGTGGGCCTTGGCCACCGTGACGGGTGATAATCATGTGGTGGCCACAACCATTTATCTGTACTACGTGGCTTTGTTCGATATCCATTAACATTATCCATCTTCAACTGTGACTTGGTTGCATCGTCCAAATTTGGATGATGCTCTGCGGTTATTAGATCTGTCAAGGAATATTCCATTTATAATATTTCTCGAAGGTGCTTTGGAAGGGCCATTCACTTACGGCAACTTGCCAGAAAAACGATAAGCCGAAACTTCATCTTGTTCTGAAGAAAACTGAAATAGAACTGGCATTTTGATATTCAACGCCTTCATTTTTTCCATAACGATTTCCTTGATGTGTAACTAATCGATTTGATAAGCTTTAACGTCGTCACAGGTTAGAGATTAATATAGAACTTTAATCTTTAAATACGAGTATATTTAAAATGCGTCATACTATTTTAATTATGCTCATTTCTTACTCTTTAATAGTTTTTCTATACAGTGCTATACATTTTTACTCCCTTGAGAGGACTTTCTTGCCGCAATATATTCTGGACACTGGTTAGTAGTCATAATAATTGAAATAATAATCGGAATCATAGTAATTGACATAATCATTCCTTATGGGACAATCGATGGAGTTTATCTGAAGGCGTGCCTCTTTTTCGGCATTGCTGAGTTTTAGGGCATTCTTGAGATAAGACTTTTGCTTTTCATAAAACCTAGAGCACCTGCTACCTCTATTTGTTTGGTTGTTTTAGGTGGTGTCGTATGGGCACCCACTGGTCGTTGGCGTCTTAGGGGTCTCTGGGAACGTAGTGGTCATTGGTGTCGTTGGGCACCCACTGGTCGTTGGCGTCTTAGGGGTCTCTGGGAACGTAGTGGTCATTGGCGTCGTTGAGCACCCACTCGTCGTTGGCGTCATAGGGTGCTCTGGGGACTTAGTGGTCATTGGCGTCGTTGAGCACCCACTCGTCGTTGGCGTCATAGGGGCTCTGGGAACTTAGTGGTCATTGGGCAACTAGTGGTATCGATTGTTTTAGATGGTTTTGGATATGGTGTTCTAGTTGGACCCAGTGGTCAATGTCCAAGTAGTGGGCCTTGGCCACCGTGACGGGTGATAATCATGTGGTGGCCACACCCATTCATCTGTACTACGTGGCTGTGTTCGATATCCATTAACATTATCCATCTTTAACTGTGACTTGGTTGCATCGACCAAATTTGGATGATGCTCTGCGGTTATTAGATCTGTCAAGGAATATTAAATTTATAATATTTCTTGAAGGTGCTTTTGAAGGGCCATTCACTTACGGCAACTTGCCAGAAAAACGATAAGCCGAAACTTCATCTTGTTCTGAAGAAAACTGAAATAGAACTGGCATTTTGATATTCAACGCCTTCATTTTTTCCATAACGATTTCCTTGATGTGTAACTAATCGATTTGATAAGCTTTAACGTCGTCACAGGTTAGAGATTAATATAGAACTTTAATCTTTAAATACGAGTATATTTAAAATGCGTCATACTATTTTAATTATGCTCATTTCTTACTCTTTAATAGTTTTTCTATACAGTGCTATACATTTTTACTCCCTTGAGAGGACTTTCTCTGCCGCAATATATTCTGGACACTGGTTAGTAGTCATAATAATTGAAATAATAATCGGAATCATAGTAATTGACATAATCATTCCCTATGGGACAATCGATGGAGTTTATCTGCAGGCGTGCCTCTTTTTCGGCATTGCTGAGGTTTAGGGCATTCTTGAGATAAGACTTTTGCTTTTGATAAAACCTTGAGCACCTGCTACCTCTATTTTGATGGGGTATAAGGACATCAAGCTCATTAATGCGTATGTGGATTCTTTCTTCCAAATTTAGGCGAAGTTCATTGTAGCTCAGAAAACTAATCCGAGTTGCAATCTTATCCTTCAGTCTGTACTTGCCCCATTGACTGGCTTCACGGAGATACCCAATCCAAGCAGAAAACTCACTGTTTCCCGCGACACTACTCCCACAGGAACTCAGTAGATTCAGTAGTTTTTGCGTTTCCTCTGCATCCAGCTTGGTGAGAAGATCCTGGGTAGTAGTTTCAGGTTTTGGTGTTGTGGGAGGATCTGTTTTAAGAGTTGTTGAAGCTGTAGTAGTAGACGATGTTGTTAATGGAGTAGCAGATGGAGCTGCTGTTGGAGGCGATGGTGCTGCTGTTGGAGGCGATGGAGCTGCTGTTGAAGGCGATGGAGCTGCTGTTGGAGGCGATGTAGTTGCTGTTGGATTCGATGGAGCTGCTGTTGGAGGCGATGGAGCTGCTGTTGGAGGCGATGTAGGTGCTGTTGAAGGCGATGGAGCTGCTGTTGAAGGCGATGTAGTTGCTGTTGGAAGCGATGGAGTTTCTGTTGGAGGCGATGGAGCTGCTGTTGGAGGCGATGTAGTTGCTGTTGGAAGCGATGGAGCTTCTGTTGGAGGAGATGGAGCTGCTGTTGGAGGCGATGTAGTTGCTGTTGGAAGCGATGGAGTTTCTGTTGGAGGCGATGGAGCTGCTGTTGGAGGCGATGTAGTTGCTGTTGGAAGCGATGGAGCTTCTGTTGGAGGCGATGGAGCTGCTGTTGGAGGCGATGTAGTTGCTGTTGGAAGCGATGGAGCTTCTGTTGGAGGAGATGGAGCTGCTGTTGGAGGCGATGTAGGTGCTGTTGTTTCTTGTGGCTTTGCAAGTCCTCCAGCAGAAAGTAATACCAAAACGAAACAACTCCAAAGCCAAATCATCTTGAAATGGCAGAAAACTTGACAAGTTCTACACTGATATTGTCTGAAATCGATGAAACTCCTTTTATAGAGGTCTGCAGGGCCGATTTACTGGGTAGGTATTTTTTAATTTAGATAAACCCTAATGGAAATACCATGAATCGTTACGAGCATTTCACGTATTCGTCTTATCGGGCTTCTGAAATTTGTTTTTTAATTGTTAATTGGTTTTGTTCCATTTATCGATCTGTATCGATCTTTTCTTCAAATAGTAATATGTAGTAATGTTTATTTTGACTTTTTGTGGACTTGGCCGTACCTTCCGGGTCTCGTGTGTTTCACAGGGTGCACATACATTTGAATGTAGTCTCCGCATTTTCAGATTCCTAGTTGCTTCGTTCCGCGGCGCTCCAGTGTTAATTCAACGTTCTTTTCTTAATAATTATTACATTGTTATAATTATATATAAGATAATACGTAATATAATATAAGGAGGTAATATAATATAATATGTAAATATAGGTAATATGTATGTAATTATATTATTATAATTATTACCATTATATTATAATAATTACTACTTATTATTATAATTAAATATATTGGTTTTCCCTATAATGCCTGAAATGTTATGGTTTTTGCAGTTTGGAAGGTATGTAACATCATTGTATTTGTAATTATGCATGTGGCGCTCAATGTCTATTTTGTATAGGTCTGTAGGTTGCATCTCAAATGCGTAACCGTTTCGAATGCCGCTCTTAACCGATTCAACGGTTTTTATCAATGCCATCCTCAAGTTGTGGAACCCAATACAGCAAAATCAGCTGCTTGGCTTCGCTCTCCATCGTACAGGTGAGAAAACCAGGTAAAAGAGAGTGAGAGAGAGAGAGAGAGAACGAGCGCAAGTGCACGATCCACAAGAAGTAACGACGTCCATGGTATAATAATCTTAAAGGTGGGGACAGCCGAACGAGCAATCTCATGTTTTGAGTGAGGAACTAATTTTTTTAATTTTTGTTTTCCAAAAATATATTCAAGAGAGGGAAAAAATAATGAGGCGATCTCTTTTCGTATAGCCGTGACACTTTTCGAGGTAAAAACTCGAATGCTCCGAAATGCACAACGAAAGAGGTCCCTCGCTGAGTCTTCTGTACCTTCCATACTGCCACCACACCATACCTTCCATACGAATATACCATGACATTGACGTCTTGTAGTATATTCTGCGGGGCCTCTTGTCTTTCACTTTTTAGCCGATTCAGAGCCCGTGTCGCGTACCACCTACCACATCAGTTCTTGAACGACAGCTGGCCGTGTTGGTAGCATTTCGCGGAAGGTGTTTGAGCCGTCAAGTCAACGACGACGTGAACGTGTTTCGGAACGAACGAAAGTCGAGAGGCAGCACCATAGCACCACAACGACGCGACTCTCTGTTTGGTGTTTTGTTCGAACATTCAATCGGTGAAATATACAAAAACATGTGGAATATATAACACAAAAGATAGCCACCACAAGAAAGCAAAGTGAAATTGAATTTTGAATGCGATTTGTAAAATTAATTGGCAAAAGGCAATAAATAATATACCCACAAAGTAAAGAAATCGTTTGCCGCAGATAAAAAATTCACCAAATAAAAAAGTTGCATAAAAAAACAAATTAAATGCAATTGAAATTATAACAAAAAGTGCAATTAAATTGGTGTAGAAAATTAAAAAAAAAAAACCCAATCAAAATTAAAACCAACACGAATCGAAAGGGCGTGAAATCTCTAAAAGGTTTGTAATTTATCCAAATATACTGTAAAAACAGCTGAGAAAACGTCTATCAAATTGAGTTTCTTGTACAAATAACACTTTGAGGAAGCTAAAAATTTATCAGCTGCCAAAAGATCAACAAGAATAGGAATTACCCGTGGAATAAAGTCTTCTTGGTCTATGAATTTTCCCTCTACCAGAGGGTGGGGGTGATGCAAAGTTTCCAGTCTTACAGAGCGCAAAAAATAATAAATTCAACAGACATTCGAGGGAGAAGGAAAAAACTGTTAAAACCAGTTTGCAGCCACAGCGGCGCATGCGCCAAGGCAGGAAAAAGATAAAATAAAACCTAAACAGAGAGACACAGAGAGAGAGAGAGAGAAGAGCAAAAGAAAAGAAACGTTGACTAGGCCGAGGCGAATCTTTGAGCAAACTGTGAAGTGAACTAAAGTGAAGCCGGGCACAGGAACAGGAACGGGAACGGGAACAGAAGCTGCAGCACTGCCCCATCTCGGACCTCGTACCTCGGACATCGGAGGAGAGCCAGGCAATGCCAATGCACACACGCACCGAAAAAAGATCGTAAAGAAGATTTCGAGAAAAGCAAGAAATTTGAAAAGGTGCCTTCCCAAAAGCAAATCGCACACACAGATATCGAATAGCCAGAAGTGGAGCGGAGTGGAGGGAATCGCAAGTGTTGGAGTAGGGAGAGAATTCTAGAATACATTTCAGTTGCACGAGAGTCTCCCTCTGCTCCCACCTCTCTGGGGGATATTGCATAATATCTATAATATTTTGGTGGCCTGGCCTCAACACTTAAGGCCACATTCGGGGTTGCAGTCTCTAATAATAATACTTTTGTGTCTTTGATCTTTGACATGTCTAGAGCTTGGGATTGAATGGAAAATCTATGGCTATGGGTATCCGTGGCACTAGCTACATATTTCTTTAGTCTCTGGTATAATGACCGTTTTGTTTGGATCGCTTTTTTGTGGGTTTGGCTTTAATGAAAGTTGCTCCGATCGGACCACTCATGGCTTGGCTTGGCTTGGCTTATGGCTGGAGCGGCATGACCCTGGGCAACAACACAATGCCGAGTGCCGTGTGCCGCCGCCACAATATCCAGGAATTGTGAAGAGAGCGGCTGACGGCGGACGGTGGAGTGGAGGAGGTCGGTCTCTTGGTCTCTCGGTCTCTTTGTGGTTTATTTAGTTTTTGTTGTTTGTAGTCTGTTGTCTCTGTCTCTATAGCCATCTCTTTTATGCACACTCAAGCGTAATTCTATACGGAGAGAAAAAGTGGAAATGAAACGCAAAAATTTGCATGCAACACAAAGAGGAATTACACGAAACCAAACAAGAAAAGTACATACACGAAATGCATGAATGAATGAATTCCCAAAAATGACAAGAAAGAATCCCAGAGAGGGTTAAAAAAAGCACCGAAAAAAAGTACCGACAAAGAGAGAAAGAAAGAGATCCCAAAGACAGCGGTTGAGTGAATCCCAAAGGGAACTAAAGAGTTGACGGGAGAGAGAGGGACAGAGAGAGGACAAGATCCCTTGAGGGAATTTTTGCAAATTCGATTTTCGACTGCCTCCCTCCATCCATCCATCCATCCAGCAGGTGTTCTTTCGTTCTGGCCACTCATTATGTACCAGTTTTTTTGGCATTCGTTTTGCTGCGCTTATCTTCGCTTATCTCTCTTCTGTCTGTATCTTTTCTTGTACTTGCCTTTGTCATCACATCCCAAAGATTCTCTTCTCCCCAAAAAAGTTTTGACATCACACGATCTCCTCCTCACAGCTGACGGATGAATGCACTTTCGTGGCCAGCTACTGCTGCTGCTACCGCACCGCACGGTCGCTGCTGCTGTGCAAATAACACGCTGATACCGTTTCTTTTTTCGGGCTTCGGGTGGAGTAGAGTGGACCTTGAGAGTATGTATATGTATTTGTGTGTATGCACAACTGCTGCAGGGTTATCTGGAATTTATGGGGTTTTTGGCCTAAAATTCGAGCACGTAATTGTTCTTAATAGGCTAGTAGCATTGACATGAGCTACCGATCGATAGTTCAGTTAACTCGATTGCTCAGAATTGGCGTTTACACTTGAGAACTCGAAGCAGAGACCAGTAAGGAACAAAAGTTTAGATATCTAGCTTAAAGTATTACTTTTAAGGATTCTAATTTTGTTTACAACAGGCAAACAACTTTTTGCCACCACTAGAACCCTAGGCTAACTTTAAAACCTTTCTGTAAACAGGTTTACGTGTGGCTGTACTTTTAATCGAAATCGATCTTTGTAGCATAAGGGCTGAGATATATTCTTGGTAGGGCAATATTTCCCTATACTCTGGTATAATCTGGAATTCATAGTGTTGGGTAACCTCATTCATTGCTCTAAATGAATATATTATTATTAGGATATTAGAGGGGGGATACCCAGCTGTAAAATGTTAACCAAAATACCAGTTAATGAATAAATACGCAAAATCCAAAGCCACTCCCGAACAAAACCTTTTAATTGAAGGTTTTGTAATATGTCAATATCTTTGTCCTTCCCGAAACCTTATAGCAGATAGCAGCCCGCCTCGATGGTAACCCGTAATTAACTGTCATTGCGTTGGCTCATCGGCTAATTAATCATTTTCTGGCCAAATGCCAATTGGATTTTGATATCATTCAGTTAAAGTCCCCTTTTCTTTGAGGTTTTGTTTTTTCAATATCTAAAGTAGTGTTTATTCGACTTTTTGCTTGTTTTCGTTGTGGATGTGTTTTTTGGCGAGGCTAAACTTTGACCTAGTTATATCGTACGATTCGAATCCCCAGAAAAAATTCAGCAAACGTATGCTAATCCATCAAAAGAGATATGTTGCAAATGCGTCGAGGGCATACAATTAAATATTGGGTAAATATTTGCATATCCCCACCGACCAGACAGACAAATGCAAAAAGCAAAAGTAATTTGCCAGAACTTGCCCCCAAAAAGAGCAAAAACTGTGAGGCACTCGAGAGCCTACAGCCTACACCGAGTCGTGGGTGCCTGCCTCTATCAAGAGATCATTAAATGAAAGACTTAATTTCGGTTTATTTTCGATTGGAATAAAAGTAAAAATAGTACTCTGGAGAGGCTTGAACTTGAGCACTTGAACAGCACTTGACGAGAGCTGTCATCGAAGCAGCTCTCGTTAGTTCCAGCTCTCGTTAGTTCGTGGGCGTGTGTGAGAATTAGAAGTGGGTAATGATGATCGATAAGTATCGAAATGGATGCGAACGAAAAAGGAATTCTGGGAACTTCTCTCACTATAACGTGAGAGACTAGAGATGGTAGAGTCTTTAAGTCGAGATCGTAGATCGGAAGAACGTTTCGATATTCACAAGTTCAACTGAAATTAAGAAGTTTTTGATGAATGGACTTTTCCTAATATGTGCCTTTCAAGTAAAGTTCCAAAACTGCTTCGATTTCAACAATTCCACACCATTAATCATATTAAAATAATCCAAATACCAATGCTCCCCCCGCCGCCTCTCGCGGACTCCATCAACACGGCCTCTCAGCACGCACTTGACAGCTCATTAAACCAAATTGGGCAAATACCATTCACATGGGTGTTATAGACATATGTACCAACACACACATATGTACATACATATCTATCGTACGAACAGATACAAGAAAAACATAATTGCGGAAGCAAGTAACCAAACCAATTTCTAAGTTAATACAAAATTTCATGCCAAGACAGAGCGGAGCAGAGCAGAGCCAGGGCCAGCCGCGGCGGCGGCTACTGTGCAACAATTAGCCATTAAAAATGTTTTGATTTCATTTGTTCGAAACGCCACTTAATAGATCATTCAATTCATTCATTCATTCGGTATGAAATTGAAACAGAAATACAGAGAAACACAAGAAAGAGTGGGCTTAGATAGAGGTCATTTCATAAGAACACAAAAGCCAAAGTCAAGGCAAAATCTAAGGTAAAAACCATAACAATCTTCTGAAGAGTGCGGGGGAAATACCAGAGGGTATGGGATAGAATCCGAGCGCTGCTCACGGAATACCCTATATAGTAATTGGGTCACATTTCCACAGTCCAGTCCGTTATGATTCCCATGTTTGGAATTATGTCACTCCACTGGGCCACACTCCAGTGAACCAAAAAAAAAATATGTTGCAAACGGAAAGCGTTGCTGCCATAATCACAAAATAATAACCACCTATCCAAAAAACCAAGAGAAAAAAGTAGAGTCTGTCTGCAATCCACGAAACTTACCAAAAATAGCGGATACTAGCGGGGTTTTCTGCTGCCGTCCGTTTCTGCCGAGGGTTTTCTTCCACAAACCCAGCAGACACGAGATAGAGACGGAGATAAAGCGCCATCATAAACGCCATTTAATTGTCCGACAAAAATAAAGGCGGGAAGGGGGGAAGGAGAGGCGCGATAAGCCCGACGACCACGGATTGGACAATACAATTGTCTTCTGACCTGGTTTCCATCCATCCGTCCCATGGGTCGTCGTCGTGGAACTCGTGGTCGCTGTTGTCTTTCGTCGCTGTCGGGAGTTATGTAAATGAGTGCACTCGTGAGTGCACTTACTCGAAATTAACCCACAGACCGACCACAGAGCGTACCAGTTTGCATTTGGTAGCCCTACCATCTGGTATATGTATGACAGATAAGATGGCATTAAAACTTTACTTCGAGGTGAGACGATTTATTGGAATCTATCAGTGAAAACTCTTAACAGACTATAGACTGTTTTCTAGAAGATTTTCTGTTTCATCATCCTTTTGATCATTCTCAGATCATCCTTATTGGATTGTCTTGTCAATAGAGGTGCACTTTCAAGTAGAACATACGACAATGGAATAATTACAATAGTATCAAGAATATTAAACTAACATCTCCTTTCGAAGGGGATGTTCCTTATAATAACAGATTATTATCACCATTTTTACTCATCGCTAAAGTCTAAGACTGCTTTTCATCATAGATCTCTTGCGAGACATCGTGTTCTGGAACAGTATCAAAGCTCTCCTACTTCACCTTTCAATATTTCTGTTTTATTTAATTTCCAAATTGGTTTTTAAACAACAAATTGTGGTATTTTTCACGAAGTGTTTGGTTTCAATCAATTGGTGTTGTTTTGGTTGGCTGCTTTGCATGCCGCACACACAAATGGGTCATCGAGGCACGATTTTTGGTGTGTGTTTTGGTTGTTCTTAAGCTCCCAATGTCGTGCCATGAACTATATATATGTACGAGTAAAATACGAGTAAAATAAGAGTAAAAGACGGGCAGCAGACACATAAAAAAACCTCATTTCAAAAGCCTCTTTAAAATCGTGCTGCAATGCTACAAATACAAATACAAATACATGCGATATTTTTGGTTAAATAAAGACAAAATGCATGATGGCCAAGCCTGGCCAAAAGCGGAACCTGCTCTGCTCCGAAGAGGCCGAAGACCCGAAAGAGCGAAAGAGTGTCTGCGTCTTGAACCTGTGCCACTTCCCAGGCCACTGTCTGTGCATTTGGCTAATCAAACAGGCTAAGAGAGAGAAAAAGAAGAAGAGAGACAGTCGAATGGCCAAGACAATGGCCAAGACGAGATCTGTTTGCTTGTTGGTTATTTATGTGAATGATGACGCCAAAAGGGGGCTATAATAAAACACTAAAAATCGACAGCCAAGAATGAAAGTGGTGAAATTTTCTTGTTTCTTCTTCTGTCTGTCGGTCTGTCTGTCTATCTGTCTCTCTGCCTGGCTTTTATCTACGCTCGAATGAATGCCTTCTGGCGGCAAGAAAGTGAACGAATGAGCGACAAATGACAGGCAGATATATACGAGATATATATGTATATATCGCATCGTATCTCTATAGCAATATAAAAGCCATAATTCTTGAAAAGCAAAACCGAATCGTGAGAGACTTTCATTGAGCGCGTTTCGAGGCAGAAAGCGCGTCTAATTACGACCACAACTCGGAGCGGAGCAGAACGGAGCGGAGCGGAGTCCAAGATAGCGACTGTAGCCAAGTTCCATGGCACGCGGCACTTTTTTCTAATTAGTTTTGACCCACAGAAAGACAGAGAGAGAGAGAGAGAGAGGGGGAGAGAATTCTAAACGGCAGTTGACAGTAGCTCGAAAGAAAATTGAGGCCAAAGCCAGAGGCCAACAAACGGATCGCATCCGTCAGGCCAACTTTGGGGGAACTTTGACAGGGGGCTGGCTGGTTGGCTACCTGGCTGGCACTTGATGATCTGATCTGATATGATCTGATGAGTGACTCTGTTAAAAGCCTGAAAGCTTCCATTAAATGCAATTAAACGTACGAGTATTTTATGGTGAAAGGGTTCTCCAAATGTCACTGATCGGAATACATATGTGTGCTATATAACTTGTCTAGAATTTATCCATAGTTTCGTTCATTGTGGCTCCAGTTTCCATATAATCTCAAAATATAACACATAATTATGTATTTTATTATAGCAGTAGGAGAATTGGTCCGCTCTAGAGCACGTTTTGGGTTTTATGTTCCACGTTCCACTATCCACGATCCCAGACACGACCTCCCCTGTCCAGTTTCCAGTTCCAGTTCTCCAGCTCGAGTTCGAGTTTTAAGTTCTTTTCTTAACGCTCTTCTGTGACAATTTCGTGCCGCTAATTAGATCGCTGGGCACCCAGAGAGCAGAGCACCTCTCCAGTATGCTAAGTTATTCAGAAACGAGCGGATCGTAAATCCACACCGCTATGTGTCAGGTCTAGGCCCTGTTGGTTTTAGCAATTGTCTTCCCCTTAATGTCACTGATCTTTGCCTTTGTTTTTCGAAAGGGAGACAGAGCGACGGACAGAGAGAGAATGATGTCTCTGCTGTGGTGTGTGGAAAGCGTGGGTAATTTTCATTTTGTACCGACAATAAAAATATAATTATGACTTTGTTTGCTGTTGTTTATATATTGCACAAACACAACATTCATAGTGCTACTACAACAATATACACTTTGTGCTTTCTGCATATTCATATACCATTTTCCATTCCATTCCATTTATTTGTGGGAATGATGTCGAGTCATTTTTATCAACATTTTCAAGGAAGTTGTGCAATTTGTAAGCCTGTCCCATCTCCCATCTCATCTCCCATCTTTTAAGAAGAAAGATCTACGCATGACTTGGCGCA
This sequence comes from Drosophila algonquin, assembly GCA_035041765.1. Classification (NCBI taxonomy): domain Eukaryota; kingdom Metazoa; phylum Arthropoda; class Insecta; order Diptera; family Drosophilidae; genus Drosophila; species Drosophila algonquin. The sequence goes on from JAWNKY010001621.1 coordinate 575,636, forward strand.
AAAATAGGGAATGGGAATGGAATGGTCTTCTGTGAACAAAAGACTTTCAGTTTCCAATTACTTTTGTTCCAGTTTTACTCCGAGCCGAGCATCCTGTCGTTTCCTTTCTTTTGGGTTTTTTCTCTCTCCCTCTCTCTCTTTCTCTCTCTCGTTTTCTTTCATTTCTTTTGTGTGGGCAAAAATAAAGTAAACACAAAAAATCGAACAAATAAAAACTCGTTTAATGTCAGGGCAGATCTCATTGCTAATTAGGTGATTTTTGTTTCTCCTTTTTCTCTCCCCCTCTCCCTCTCTCTCTCGGGGTCTCTTGCGCTTGCTCTTTCGAGCCTTTATTTATTGCAATTTTTATTTGTGGTGGGCGCTTCCTCCTCTGCCACCTCCCACCACTCGCCACCTCTGGGGCTCCGTCTGGAGATTCGCTCGTCGAGATCGTTTTTCGTTCGCTGCAATTACAATAAAAGCAATTCCAGTTCCCAGTTCAGAGTTTTTCGTGCTGCTGCAGTTTTGCTCGTTTCCTGTTTTCCAAAAATAAAATAAAGTCCGCACGATTGTTGTTGATTTCTGCTCTCCTTTGGCACTTACTTAATGAAGTGCCGATCAGCATCCCATCCATCCATCCTCTCCCTCCCTCTCTGCAACCCTCCTGCCACATCTTCCCTCTCCATTTCCATTTCCATCTCTCTGTCCTTGTTATTTCTTTATCGGAACCACTCTTTCTGGGGATTTTAAGGCACGTCCCTTGGGCTTTTATGTGTATGGCGGAGCACATGGTCACACTTTGAAACACTGCAAAGTGTAACAGTGTTGAGTAAGGTTACAGAAAAGTATGGCATGGAACACATTTCTCTATAGATTTGAGTTCTTTTGGTGTCCACTCTTTGCCTGTTTTACTTCTATTTGAGTGTTCTGTTATATCATAAAAAAGTGTTAATTACGACCTAGAACATAATTGATCTTCTTTTAGTACTAAGTATTATATGGTCTTCAATCTTCAGGGTTCTTAAGGCTTGAAGGAAACGTTAGATCAACAGAAAGTTAACAGAACTGTTCACCCAAGAGAGTTCTCACTCTCCATCTGTTACGAACTTCTAGCATTTAGATAAACCGGAAATGCAGTCGTTAACGCACCTTCTATCCCTACGCACTTCCATTAGCAAGTTGTATGCAACGTTCTAGGAATTCCCCCTACGAAAACCCACTCTTCAACTCCAACTCCAGACCAGACACACAAAGTTATTGAGGCAAAGACCATGCCGTTAGTCTACCATTTATAAACCTTTTTCCGGTTCTAATGACACGACTACACTACGAGGGGGCCAAGCCCAAAGGCGGCCCATAAGTGTACAAATTGTACTCACATTTCACTCTGAGCAAACTCCATTAATTTCTAAATTCTATATAGACAACAGCCATATAAGGCAGACAGCCACAACCACAATAGAGCAGAGCATAGAGGTAGAAATAGAGGTAGAGACAGAGACTGACATTCAGACAAAAGAGAACCAAGAATCCAAGCAAACAATCCAAATCCAAAACCGAACCACAGCTCCACCTCCCAAGGCGACTACGACGGGCTCTGATCTGTGAGTCATATTATATGCACTTCGGTATGGTATGGTATGGTGTGGTATGGTATACCCCCCAGGTATTTGTTCCCCCCACAGCCTGGAGACCTGTAAGTGGGCCGCCGCCGATCAACAGACACACACGTGTCCCTCTATGGCCATATCGGTTGGAGCTGTGCCCACGTTAGAAGGCTCCCTCCCCCCTCCCCCTTCCGCCTCCCGCCCCCTGGACTTTTGCAGTTCATTAATTTTCATTGTCAGGCTTTATTTTCTTTGGTTTTTATTTTGTTTTTTGGCGTCTGCTATGCAAATGTCAAAACTTTTTATGCTCAACCGAAAGGAAAAATGTCACAAGGCGGAATGAGTCACAGATACGGAGGCAGAGACGGAGGCAGAGACTGCTGCTGCTGCTGCCCCCACCGATCTCTGGCTTTAGTTTTTTGGGCGACTGTCCGCACGATTACATAACAGACTTTTGGTTTTTCTTTTTGGTTAAATTATGTAAATTTTTCGGAGTCTTTTTGAGGTCTTTGCATTGTCGGATGTCTATATGTATGTCTCTCTTTCTTTGTCTCTTCAAGTGCCGAGTGCCGATGCCGGCATAGTTCTAAGTCTTCAAAAATGCGGAGACTGATATTTGATAGGATCGTAGACCCCCCAACCCCTCCACACAGTCATAGATGTTTTCCATTTCCAAGTGTTTGCTCTTTGGTCTGTGCCTCATGCCTCATGCCTCGTGCTTGCACAATGACAAAATTCTTTGATATTTTGTTTTGATTTTAATTAGAGAAGAGACACAGAACACACAGCATAGTGGTGTGTGTGTGTGTGCCGGTGCATTTTATCTACAAAAACTTTCTAAGTCAACTTTTTACCTAACCTTTTTACCAATAGAAATGTCAATGGTAAAAGTGGCGGATATCTAATGAAAGATGTTGGGAAAAGTTGATGCAATAGGTGGGGAATTTCTAATTAAATGTAGGTGTAGGTATGTACATTACATATGTCAAAAATGTGTTACAAATTGTGTGTAAAATTTGATGGAATCTATGGGACTTTATTGGGAGATTTGACTAACTCTTAGACATTCTCTTCCCAATTGAATTGTAGAATATTTACATCTATTAAATCTTCAACAAGTACCTGCATATGCTAATGGATCTATTCATCTAATTTACCTCCAAAATGCATTCCCTGTGCACAACTGAAACGAAAGTAATCCTCTTCTCAGCCCAAATATCTCTTTAAGCATTATCTCTATGAATATTCATACCATTTTCAATTCTAGGCTACCTTTAAGATTAATTTCCTTTGCTTTCTGATCCTAAAAGCCCCTCCAATGCCCCTGCAATACTTAATCTATGGCCAATAGCTGCCCCACAATGAAAAATTACCTTAAATGGAGCCAAAATGCACACAAACCACACACAAAACCAAAAAAATGATGGGTAAATGGAAACTGAAACAAAAGTGAAAACTTTCACTTTTTTTGATACTCAGACACAGGCAGAGGCACAGAGGCAGAGGCCTTTATGTTTAGAGTCGGACTTTAAGTTCCACACGACTTTAAATCTGACTGTTATTTCTTTTATTACCATAAATTTGAATTCCCGTTTACATCATCGAGCGGCAGAGCGAACAGTCCGCCGTCTCTCCAGCTCTCAAAAATAAAAAAAAATAAAGAATTATCAGAGCTTGAGACGTGGCTGGGTTTTTGGGGGCTTTTCTCCGCCATAACACGTTGCTCTTTTTATTTTTTAGTTTTTTATTTTAGAGGTGTTGTAGGTGTGTTTTTGGTGTATTTTTGATGTATTTTGAGGTCTGCTTTTTTAATGCGATGATTTAAAAGTTATTTTCGCTTTCGTTTCGCTTAAACATTTTGGCTATTAATCAGTTGAGTGTCGAGTCGAATGAAGAGTCGCCCCAGAAGAATCTCACATTCAACTGATGAGATTGCATAAGGAGGAGAGTGCGCCTCTCTCTATGGGGGGGAGGGCTATAGCCCCCCTCTGTTGCCCATTTATCTTGCAGGTGTTTTTTCCTTCTATTCATTTTCAATTAAAACTCTACGTATTTGAAATGTGTTGCTTCTCTACGCTCCACTACGCTCTGCATAGATAACATTTTTAATTTTCGCTTCGTTTTGCGGCACACGGGAAAAGGGCCTCCCCCGCCCCCCAGGTGGCAACTGTGGGTAACTGTGGTGCGACGACGGGTAACATGCATGCCAAATACTTTAGATAAAAACCACATTAACACGGTCTTCAAGTGGTACGTACAATGGCGATTGCCTTGTCGATTGCCTGGCTGGCTGGCTGGCTGGCTGGCTGGCTGGCTGGTGTTTTGTTTTGCGGAAATTGTACTACTCGTAAATGAAATGAAGTGAAATGCGGGTGCCCGCAAGGGGTTTCAACCTTGGACTGGAAGGGGAGCTCGAGGGAAAAACTTGGCACAAAAGAATGGTGGAAATTTAAGCAGAGTTTACGTGGCATTCAAATGGATGTTGGGGTGAAGGAACACAAAGGGGTTTTTGGGTGAAAAAAAGAGTGAAGCAAAGGTGGACAATGATCACGAAAGATGAGTAACAAAATACTCACTTAGGATATATTTTTGAGCCTTTATTTTATTGAAATAATATTCCCAATTGAGCTCCGAAAAAACCAAAGAAAGAAATTTCCTATAGGCACAGAAAAGCCCAAGATTATTATGATATCATACCATAATCATAGGAATGTCTCATTTATCTTACTGGGTTACCAGTTCCGCTCATTGTTCCTACTTTATGAAGACCTCAAAAGATCTTTTGATCGTTCTGCTTGGGGGCTCTATTATAAGTCGAACCTATGCAGATGATCGCATTTGTCAATGCTAGGAACCCCTTTTGTCTTCATTGGTCTACCCCTAACCCAGTTATGAGTCCACGGAGTCTACAAGCCAACAAAGGGCGACCACCAATGGGCCAGAACTCGAGTATTTTTAGACCCTGTCGCAGCGGCTGAGAAATGTGAAACATTTTCAATGAAATTTCTTTTGGTTGGAGCCACAATGGCAGGCCCTGAACTTTCGTTTAATTTTTGTTGTAGTTTTTGTTTTTATTGTTATTGTTATTGCTTTTGTTGCTGTTCCATTCCGCTCCACATGTGCACAGATGTTTTTTTCGTGTGTTTATTTTAATTTAAAACTTATACAAAACAAAACTTGTTTTCCATCATTTTCGAGCGGTGCTGTGGGTGCAGTTGACTTGTCGATTTAAATTAATTTATTTTCTGTATTTTCTGTATGTTTTTGCATATTTTTCATATAAAAATATAAATAAATAAAAGAGTTATAAGTTTTGGGGAAAGGGAGAAATACTTTTGGCATTCATTTACATACATTTCCATCCCCGAAACATGTGAAATTCACTTTTCGAGCTCTTTTCCCCGCCTTTTCCCCGTCTCTTTGTCTTTGTCTTAATTTATATGATTTTTGAATTTATTTTTATTTGTTTTTTCTGCGGTTTGTGTATTGCTAATTATTGTATTTACCTGTTGAATTTATTTTATTGCTGGCGGCAGCATTTCTGGCGTCTCTTTGTTTGTCAGCAAACTCCAATAACAGTAGACAGACATTCCACGTTCCTCATTCCACAAGTTGTGTAATTCCCCCCAATTTTCATTTTCATTGAATTGAATTCTTTTTTTAATGGTTCAATGTCAATGTTTTTTTTGGGAGTTTTGGGAGCTGTTGGGGCGGCAGGAATTACCAAACTTCGATGAGTATTGATATAAGAAATATTGTAATATTATTCTAGGAAAGAATATGAACCAAGGACAATTCTGTGTCACACATTATGGAGATATAGGGATAGATATGTATATTGTCATATATCATAGGAAAGAGTAGAAGGTGTCAATATTTCAGGAGATCTATGGATTTGACAGAGGAATAGTAGGAGTAGTAGTAGTCTTCTTATTCTTTCATTGATTTCTTCGCTGAATGTTCTATAATCCATAATATTATCTCACTTAAAGGAATCTTTAAACACATTAAGTTCGTGCAATTACAGTTTTCAGGGTAGCCTAAATCTTTTCTAGACATATTCCAGGTTTCCCAAGAAACATTCATCCTTCTACTCCGAGCTTCAAAAACTACTTTCCCACCCTGAGAAGCCCTTAAATGGAACTGATTTTCATAAGAGTTCGAGTCTGAGGTTCTATTTGTTCAAATAATTGGCATACGCATGCCAGTGGCACCAGAACCTGGTCTGCCCCTCACTGCGATTGCCCCAACGGAAGGGAACGGAATGGAAGGGAATGGAAATGGCTTGGAAAAAGTGGCATTGGGTTACCACCACTCGAGGCCGTAACCATTCCTTGTGGGGTATTCTTTGCGGCGTTTGCTTTTGGCTGGAAGGCATGTTTAAAGAGGAAATTAGGGTCGAGTCGACAGTTGTAATGCCTCTCCCTGGGGGTCCGGCTTCCGCCCCCTTTGGTTGCAGGTTGCACTTTCTTTCACACAAGGTTTCTTCCCCACCCCACCTCCACCCTCCCCTTCCGCACTTCTCTGATTCTCTGGGAAGGGGCTCTGGATACCTGAAAGCGCATCCGAGTGAGTGCCACCGAGAGGCAGATGCTAATTAGCAGACAAGTTTGTTGTGTGTTTTTGTGACCAGATACGCGGACGAGTACGAGTACAGTTTAGATATTTATTGCTTGGCTTTAAGGCGAGTGTAATTAACTGCATTTACAGTTAAAATTGGTTCAGTTAGAAGACTGGTTACGGCCCACAGTCCACAGCTCCACACACCCCACAACACATTAAAGGATGCCAGGCATTGCTTCCTCTCTGCGTCTCTGTCTCTCTGTATCTATAAGATTTACCCTCTCCTGTATCTATGAGATCTACAACCCGACTAATGTCCACGATATTTCATTTTTAATTACAGATCTCAGTGACGGCAATTTGTGAAAGAACCAACGCTGCACAGAAGCTCGTGTTTTGAAGGTAAGTCCAAGAGTGGGCTAAGAGTGGGATTGGGCCAGGAATAGGAGTTGTCTGGAGATTGGTAATACCATTTCCTCCATCCCAAACAGTTAGTTGCCTTTTGTGCAATTGTAAAGCCTTCAAAGACTTTAAAGACTTTACATATTTCACCATAAAATATGCAAAAAACAAGAAGCCGCAGAAATGCCAGAAAGAAGAGAAAAAAAAACCCTAATGGGGTATATGACACCATTCACTAAATACTGAAAAGTGGTCATCGGCGTGACTAAGCGCCGACGACAGAGGCATTTTATTTTACGCGACGAAACAGCCGACAATTCATTTCACAAGAAATTGCAATCGCATCGAAGGCCTAGAATCTGGGAGAGCGGAAAACATTGGGTTTCCCTATGAATATAACTGTGAACATGCACTTAGCGGAAGTCAACGGTCACACTGAAACGGGGAAATCGATTTTCAATCCTCTTTCGATTCAAATCTCTTCGTAGAACCTTTGCCAGACCAAAGAAGATGATATTCTGGCTAACACAAACTTTCTTTATGATTATAAGTGTGACCATGCATTCAGGTGCTTTGAACGGCCACACTTTGGAAAGAGAAGGTTATTGAGGTAATACAAGCTAATGCTTGCATAGTAGTAAAGGTAGTAAAAGCTAAATGTAATTTTTGAACACTTTTGCGATTATAAAATATCCCAACAATTTTCAATATTAAAGATACCTCTAAACCTAAATGTGACCATGCATTTAAGTGATTCAAAGGGTCACACTGGTCACTGGACGACAACAATTGGTTGATTGGTTCAAGTGTAGGTCCATTTCTCTTCTCAAACTGGAAACTCCCAACGGTGACATGTGCCATGTAAATAGTAAGCATGAGATACAATTCACGAGATACATTTCGTAAAACCTCTCTCCCCACGAATCCAGTTAGAGTACAATTTTCGATGGTAGGTTAACCGGTTTGCTAATCGTTCTGACTACAGCCAAATCTTTCTACCAACTTCTGACGCAAAGGCCTTATCACGTTTTTGTTGTAGCTCTTTTCGAATGGCGATCGAAAGTTCAATAAACCTTAAACCTTTTCGTAGTTGTAATTGTGGCTGTAACTGGCTAACTGTCAGTTAACTTCCAGCTAAAAGGAAGTTTCTAAAAGCCCAACAGACAGAGAGAGAGAGAGAGAGGGAGGGAGAGAGAGAGAAATCTTTAATTTACTTTGACAACCAGGCTAGAAAAAACGAAAGTAAAATGTGCATCGAAGTAAAACTACAAAATAAAACTCGGCGAAAGATTTCACCAATTTTACGTACCGTTAGTTGCATTAAAAGCCCCTCAGAAAAACAGAAAAAACTAAAAAAAGAAGAAAACAGCAGAAAAAATGCAAATAACGTTGAGCCAAGTTTTAGCCAAGTTTCGGCTGAGTTTTTTTCGGCTAATTTGTTGCCAAAACCGAAATCAACAACGTTCCAGCAGCAGCCGCAGCAGCAGCAGCGTAACACAAAAATTTCGCCAGCTAGCAAATTGTTTTTAATAGCAAGCAAATTAATGATTTTAAAACATGCAAATTAAATTTGGAGAAACAAAAAATAGAAACAAGAAAGCGCTGAGAGACTAAAAGCCAAGAGAACGAAGTTTTGGATACACTTTTTTTAGATTAGATTTATGTTCTCTTCAAATACCAGAAGAACAAAGAAACAACTTTTATTGCCATACAAATCTTAGTGATTTATAGAGAATCGTTATATAAAACTAAGAAATACGCAGAAAATACTTTTATTAAAAGAGAAAGGAACATTCATACCAAGTAATGTTTATCTTACAGTTCTAGAACCCTTTCAGAAGAGTACGAGTGTAGCCCTCTTGAAAGGCGTCTATAATCAAAAAATATCCACATGATTGGATGGATAGAACTCTGCCTGGCCTCTCAGTGGCATGCGTAAAAACTTGATCCACAGCATTCTGCGTTTCAATGCCCCAACTAATTGTAAAATGATTAACAAAAAAATCACTTCAGCGCTTGAGGAGCGCGAAGCTCCTCCTCAAATAGAAGGGTTTCGTTCGAAGGTTTATTGACCTTTTAATTAAATTAAAGCAAAAGAAGGAATGGCGCAAGAGATCCCCAAGAGAGCCACAGAACAGAGCCAGAGCAACGGGCATTACGCGCATTTTGTTTTCGGGGGGTTTCTGTCGGTTCGGTTCGCCCTTTCTTCTAATCCAATTAGAGGGAAGAGAAGAGCTCTTGCAGAGAACTATGGAAAGAAGAAACATAAACCGATTCACCATGATGTTGTGTATATAGTATATGTGGAATGTGGAAGGTAGAATGTGTGCTGGCTAGAATCAAAGCTTACTTACAGTTGGCTGACCTCCTAAAAAGAAAAAAGAGCAACTTTTAATGGCAAAAAAGAGGGGATTTGGTAACTGAATTTCGCAGTTAAATTCCGTTTACATAACGAACGGAAAAGGCAGTAAAATCTCTACTTAGCGGACAGCCACAACAGTTCCTAAACATGCAATGTTTTCAAGAGATCTTGGAACTTTAAAGGGGGAAATAGCAGCCATATTTCATTTAAATTGTAATATTTAAGTAAATTCAAAGACAGAACATGGAATTTGTGTAATAATTTTAATCACTTTAAGTTCTTTGATGGAACTCCTGCTAATCATTGCTCTCAGCTGCTCCCATTCTTCCCTTATGATGCCAGACTCGCTCTCTGCAAAATAGAAGGCCCGGAAATGGCCACCCCACACCATAGATCTCCTATTGCCTTCCCCTAACCGATGGGCCCACCGCTGCTTTAGATGATTCTACGTTCTTTAAGGGAACCCCTGCTAAGAAATACATTGATACCCGAATTGAATTCAAGTAAAAGTCTCTTTGGGGTATCTGAATTGGGCAGATCTGAAACCTCAACTGTTACTGCTTTCCAATGATTCAACTTTTCTGAAAAGAACCTCCATTTATATACCATTTATATATTTCTGAACATTCCCCGCTTCAGTGGCAGTCAAAGTCAAAGGCAGTGAAGCCCCCAAACACGCGGAAGTGGGCAAAGTAACACGAGGAGAGCTTACAGCACTGCCATACCACACCATACAATAGTTTGAAAACTATCCATCGAAAACATTTGTCAAACACGCGTCAAACCTGAAACTCTGACTCCGACTCGGCGACTCTGTGACTCTGTGACGACTCTTTCGCTAATCAATCACGAAAGCGAACAGCGAACGGCAAACGGCGGAAAGAAAGGGGAAACCCAGTGCAAAACATTCACAGATTGAATGAAAGTAATTTGAATAGTATTCGAGTGTTTGGGTGTTTGAATGGCCCGAAAGAGTCGACTACCTGTGAGGGAGGGAGGGAGGTAGCGAGGTAGCGAGTCCACAACAGAGTGACAGGTAGTTTAACAATCACACATTCACACTTTGCCAGAGATTTTGCCAAAGGTCTTGTCAATAGTTTTATGTCCATGCCGGCTCTCTCTCTCCCTCTCCCTCTGCACGTGTCATATATCATATCTTGAGTTGCATGCCACACAACTTCCTCCTTCTGTGCCTTCTTTTATTAGGGGCACAACACTCCAGAGTCCACTTCACTCCAGAGACACTTTTATGAGGCTTTTCTTTCTTTCAACTGATTTTCTGGTAAAAATCAGTCAGCGGTCAACCGTCATAAACCGTTATGCAAGATGATGGAATGGCACTGGAGGCGGAGGTGGAAAAACTCTAGAAATAAATAAGTCATTTTTCTCCCAAGTGTTTTTCGGTTTCATTGTTTTCCATTATACCCTTAGATGAAGAGGGCATTATTCTATTTTATGATACTTTGATTCTAGATCTATATGAATATTTCTATACAAAATAATATCTTAGAGAATTATTGAAAGATTAACAGAATATTCTTCTAGAAATCTGAAAAAATCGAATGGACAAATATCCATAATTCTAAAAAATATCCATTCCATGGTATCTCCACTTCGTCTTTCCAAACTTTGGCCTCCTTAGGGAGAAGGGATGGGGGCTTTTCTTTTGGAGGAGGAGGAGCCCTGTCACTGGACAGTCATTCTCTCATGCTCTCAGTCTGCTCTGCTCCAAGAATCAGGTCAAATGTTGGGGGAGATCATTTGTCAACGCCCTCCCATCCGCTCACCAAAAAACAGAAAAAAAACCAAAGAAAGAGATCGATGGAATTCTTGAAAAGCTGACAATTTAATTGACCATCTACAGAGTTTTGACCCATTTCCATAACATTTACCGTTCGTTCATTGCATCATTCTCTCCATGCCTCGATAGTTCTTTCTCCCCAACTCCCGCATAGATTTTTGGGTTCTCTTTTGTTCGAGGAGGAGGGGGAGGCGGAGGAGACGGAGAGCTCTTCTATGATAGTTGCCTCATTAAGATTGTTGTTTGAGATCGTTTAAATTCGATGATCGCTTGGTCTGAGAAGTCGTTTACATTCTTCGACTAGGATTTCATTGAGGGAAAGGCAAACGGGAATACGGGAATATGTCAAATGCCACCTCAATGGGACACTAATTAATGTCCAAGAACCTTGAAGATGCAACAGTGGTGCAACAGGAGATGCCATATCGGAAATTGTACAGGTAGAACCCACGAAACAAACTGAACCCCTGACCCATAGATCCTACAGTTCCACTCTGTAGGGCAAGCAGATCCTAAAGGTCCTCACAGGTAGAAGGTTCCCTGTTATCAGTGGAGTGTCCTTTTTTTTAGGGCAAACTCGTATTTATGCAATGCCCTGTTTCGGTGCGGTGTCCCTTTGTTCTGTGATCCCTCCTCCCTACTCCCTTTTAGCTTTCCTTTTCTCTCGGCTTTTCTTTGCTTGTTGATTAATTTCCACACACTTTGAACCTGTCAAGAATCCATATCCATATCTATTCCGGGACAGACACCACCCAAGGCGAGAAGGCGAGCGATTTTCGGCTGGAAAATTGTAACAGTTCCACAGATTCTGCATTATGCCTCCTGTGCCTGCCCCCCCGTGTGGCACGTCTTAAGTCCAAGCTGTTGAGGCAATGGCACGTCCCTAAAGGGCGACAAAGTGTCACACCAGAGACGCGAGACGAGGCGAGACGAGACGAGACGAAACCCTGTTCCACAGATTAGCCTTCTCCCTCTCCTTTTTCCTTTCACTTTTTTGTATCAAGGCACAGCTGGAGGCGACCGACCAATAGATGCGGGTGCATTCTATGGATTGTGTAGGTGGTCATGTGGGATTAGCATTTGGAATTGCAGGTCCATCCATTAAATGCTTTAGTTTATGTTTTTTGATGAATCAGAGGAGGTCTAAAGGCATTCAGAAATTGTATATGTAAATTAGGGAAACATTCCTAAAGTTTTCCTGAGTTATTTCTTCATTTCAGATCGATAAAGATCGATAATAAGGCCTTTATTTAGCTGAAAGATCATTTCAGACTAGGGCAAGGCATTCTCTGGGAGTACGCGTACTCGTATTTGCAGTTCTTGGCTGCTTTCGAGATCGAGGAAACATTCTTCCACTTGACATTTCTTTATTTAAGATCCCAGGAACTTGATTTAAAAGATAGGTCCACTGCCGAAATAGCTATAGCTATTTATCTTAGATCTTCTTAAGATTTCTTCTTTAGTCTTCCCTTGGAAATAATTCCCGGAACACCCTGGCAAACACAAACAATTTGATAGATTAGCCACATATTTCACTCTCGCACTCTCCCAAGGATCCCTGGTCTTAGGCCACGCTTGAGAGGACACTTTTTATCCGCAAAAACAGCAGGAGATGACAGCAGCAGCAGCAGCAGCCTCAGTCGAGGATCAAGAGGAACAAAAGGTAGTAGAAGGTAGTGCTTGTACCTTTACCTGTACCTGTTCGCATTCCCATTTCCCATTTGTTTCTTGAAAATTAAATCTGCGACAAATGTTTGGGCTTACGGATGGGATGGGTGGCAGAGGGGCGTTCCCTGGTGGGCGCTACCTTTCCCTCTAAGTATTTATTTTAGTTAATCCAAGAGATCTGCGGCATTAACGAGATTTTAATATTTCAAAGCAGAGCCAAAGCCAAAGGCAAAGCAGAGCCAAAGCAGAGACTTCTTCCCAACGTTTTTCTAGCCAATGCCAGAGGCGACTCTCGGGGTGGGCCCACTACGGGCAAGGCGGACCTGGTCCGAGCCCCGTTTCGAGCCTAAAAAGGCAGCAACAGCAATTCGTCTTGGCCAATTAAGACAAATTTGTTTAGTCTCTAGGCCGGGGCTCAGACAGAGTCTGGTTGCAGAAGCCGGAGAGTGGAGCCGAGCAGCGATCGTTGGGAGATTCGAATTTATAATAAATCTTGAAGCGGAGAGGAACGAGATTCGATCCCGAGTCGATATGAAATATTTATAAAGCGAATATGGTAAAATCTAGTTAGACAAATGATTAGATGGCCAACAAGCAGCATAAAAGGGGCTAACAAATGGACACATGTCCACACAAAAGCCGTCTCCCATCTCTCGTCTCTGTCTGTAGTTGTCTCTGGCTCTGATTTCTCGTTTAAGATAATTGGTTTATGGATTTGCCAATCGTTTGATGGATAATTAGAATAGGCTGATCGAACAAAATCTATGACTTTGATGGCGATTGAAAGGAGTATGCGAAAACCAATGAAAAGCAAAAGCAAAGTTGTTCAATTAAGTTGATGGAAAAAACATTGTTTCCATTGAAAGTTGAGCTCTAAAGGCACTTTTGAAGTATTTCATCAATTTAGTTTTTATTAATATTTTGAAAATCCTTGGTTTAGGGTTTTAAGGGTTATTTGGTAAAAAAAAAGCATGTTCTTTAAAAGAATTGTCTCTGATTGAACTATGAAAAGTGGGGGGAACTCTTAAGGGCTTACATCTTCTTGGGTAACCATAAAATACATTTTGGGTACCACAAAAGATGAAATGACTTTATGACTACATAATGTATTCAGATTGTTATGTTTTGACCTTTACAGGACTGTAAAATACTCTTTTATTTGTTTGGCTATAACAAAATTTGTCAAGCAGTGGGAAAAAGACTTCTAAAGGCTTTCAGGGGAAACCCCTTTATCATTTTCAAAATGCATTGCTTAATATTCTTGGGAATTTGTATAGGTTTTTGTTGCTGAATGGCGAATATTAAATCATGGCTATGCAATGCCTGCCAAGTGTTTTCCCAACAAACTTTCCCATCAACAGAGGGAGAGAGAGAGAGAGAAGGCAGCTGCTGTTGTTATACTTTTGCCAGCTGCGATATGATTATGGCTTTAACTTTTGACTTAATTTGGAAATGCTGTGCGCTGTAGTGTGCGTGTGTTTTATGTGTTTTGTGATCGCACTGCTGCTGCTATCATCCTCGTCGTATCATGCATGAATGAATGAGTGATTGAAGGAGGCTCCGCTCTTTGTTGCTTTAATTAGCTGCCAGCACGCGCAGCAAACACACAGAGAGACAAATGAAAATCACATGAAAATGGTAGGAAAAGCCAAAGCGTTGGAAATCTTCAACCAAATGACTGAACACCAGTAGACTTCGACTTCGTCTTCGACTTCGTCTTCGACTTCATTTTTTAGCTGCATTTAAGTTTTTTCTTCTCTGTTTCTGTATTTGCGTTAGTTTTCCTTTTTAATTGCCATTTTTAAGCATGTTTTTTAGCCATTTTGAAGCGTGTTTTAACCACTTTACAGCCCATAAAGCAGGCAACAAAAGTTTCTGTAGCGTTTTTTCTGTAGCGTAACGAGGTCGCCCCCAAGAGAACCCCCTCCCCTACCTCTGCTTAAGTTGTAGGAGAAATCATATAATCCCTTTGATATCTCTCTCTCTCTCTCTCTCACTCTCTGTCGACACCGGAAGTGTCTGATGCAACAAATGGTGCAATAAATCAAGAAATCAAGAAAGAAAGAAAGAACCTTCGACAGTAAACGCCACCCCACCCCACTCCACTCCACCCACATTCAAGGTCGTTTGCCCCGATGGTCTGCAACCAATTTTCAGCTCGTTTGTAAATTAATAAATAAATGAGCTATTGTTGTAAATAAATGTGGAAAAAAGGCGACAACACAAAAGGGGGGACACACCACCCCCTCCCCCGTCCGAAGATAAGAGAAAAAACCGAAAATGCAGCCTAAAAATCGATCGATGGATCGATGGCCGGCTGGCTGGCTGGCTGGTTGGTAAATTTAATTAGGGACCATTAAAAAAATCAAATCAAAAATTCAATGATGTGTGAGTGGAACCGAAGCGAAGCGAAGCTCCAAAACATACGTCAGATAGAGCAATGAAAACACTACCAATATATAGTATATAGTATATGGTATGTGGTATATAGTAACTCATATTGATGGCTCAATCTGTCAGCGGAAAATGTTTCGTATTTATAATCGTTTAGTGTCCGAAAAGAGAAGGTTACACGACGAGTTATGGGGCGACACTTGAGTGGGGGCAGCCCATAAAATATAATTGATTTATTAACGATGTTTTCGGTGCCTTATATTATAGAATATTCTAGGGATAGGTGCTGCGACTTTTCTACGAATTAATTTGCAAGCAAAATCGCAGAATATTTCATGGTGTGAGCGACTTCTGGGATTTTTTGAACCCTGATATTTGTAAGACTGATCTTTCTGAACTTTCTGTAGGTCCATTTAAGGGTGCACTTAGGAGTCCTTTCAGGAGTCCATTTGGGAATCCCTTTAGTGGTCCACTGGGGGCATTTAAGGGTGTATTTAGGGTGTCACTTGGAGTCCTTTTGGGGGTTGATATTCTCATTCTCTCCACCTCCCCGATCGATATCGTAGTGCCCACTTTTCCCTTTGTTACATGTCCATTTAAGCCTCTTTTTTATGTCGAAACTCTCATCACAATCGGAGATTGCCACAAGTAAAATTACAAAAGAAATAAATAAAGAAAACAGAGGGGAAAAATGTCTGTGACAAGTTAATGGATTGCAAAATCGTTGAACGTCTAATCATTCGAGACATGATACTCGGTGCGAGCATTTAATTGTTGAAATGATTACGAATATGCAGACGAATGCGAATGAATGTATCTGACGGGTAGCTGCGGTTACGTGTGTATCTCACAGATACGATACTGACTGAATGTGTAACTAGTTTCTGCCAGAGAAATTGCCTGGGATTACGAGTAGAAATAATTGCAGGCCATCTGCATAATGAAATTATTTGTTTTCTCATCTTTCTCCAAATATCAAACAATATTTCATATCTTCTTTTCTCTCTCGCACTTTTCAGCGCTCTCTAAAAAACAACAAAAAGAAATGGCCATGAAGCAGTCGCTGCCCCACGCCCAGTAGCAGGAGCCAGTAGGAACCCCAACAGACAGACAGCCAGCGGATCCTTGCCCCCAATCAATATGTTTGGTTTGCTGAGCAGCTCCCAAATCTATGCACCAGATCACCACACGACAGCAGAGCCCTCGAAGAGCAACAGCCTGCCCCACAAGAAGGGCGCCACAGCTGCCACACAGCACCGCAGATCCACCAGCAGCCTCAGCGACACCGGGGGCAAGTTCTTCTCGCATCTGAGTGGGAAATCCCCGAGCCAGTTCATCGAGAAGTTCATCAAAAGCGAACTCCTCAACGGCTACGACAATCTCAAGTGCCACCAGAGTGGTGGCAAGTCTGCTGCAGCCACAGCAGCATCCCCCACGGGAAACCCCAGCAGCACTCCCCTGTACTCCAATCTACAGACATCCTCCGACTGGGGAGGCTTCAGCTGCCTCCAGGGGAGCTATCGCAGCCACGGCGACGGCGAGTTCTATGAGGCCGTGCAGGTCAAGTCCTCTTCCACACAGCAACAGACGCAGCCACAGACGCAGCCCCAGCCACAGCCACAGTCGTGTGGCAGCCACGAAGTGAATATGCGTTCCAAGGGTGCATCCTCCACCATCCTGCTGCAGCACTACCAGAAGCTGCCGGAGGCCAGTTTGGAGCCCACGTTCAACACCCAGGCAGCTGGGCACACGCCGGCGTACAAGAAACTGGGTTTCGGTTCACGTTTGCAGAAGCAAAATGTCGAGCAGGTGAGTGAAAGTAGAACTTGGAGAGGAGGGAGTTGGATAGGGAGGGTCCTTAGATAGGAATGCTCTGTTATGAACATCTCCATCTCCATTAATCTGCTGAAAGTCCGAGAATAACCAGAGATGTAGCCACCTATCTCCCCAGATATCTTGCGTCAACAAAGACCCCAAACATTGCGATACTTTCCCATAGCCCAGAGACACTCTCTACACTAGTTGCAGTCTGATAAAGTGAATCTCTAGACAAACACGCTTAGATACGTATGAATGTGTCACTGCTTTGGCCTTGATTGCTTTCTAATGAGCGGGAAAGTGGCCCACTTTCGATGATCGCCTTGGCCGTAATTACTTGACCGACATCCAAAAGATATTGCATCACCTTTTGGCCCGTGGTTCTGTCTATCCATCCGTCTGTCTGTCTCTCTGTCTGTCTGTTGCATGTTTCGCATAGCCCGGACACGTATCTGCCCATCTGCCCATCTGCATCTGCACGTACAGACGTGTGATACTCGGTATCTGTTTGGAGCCGAAGTATCATGCAGATATATAGAGACCTTCATCGGACATTGCTTTCGGGGGGTCAACAAAGAGCCCCCAAAAAGAGCAACAAACAATGCCATAAATAATCCCCCCACCAGCTAAAAGGCGTTGAAACAAAATATGAGATATATGTATTTTTATCTCAAAGTATATATATAGTAGAGTGTAGGCTATATTTGGGGTAAAAATTATCCCCCATACAACTGATAAGATAGCAAAGAGAAAGGTAGTGAAAGCCAAAAACGAACAGCAGGTACTCTTCTAGGAAAGGATTACAAGTGGTTTGTAACCTTAGGAGAGTTTGAAATATCTGGAATTGAGTTCTTAGAGAGAACATCTATCATTATTCGAAGGTGTTCTATCACGGAAAACTTCAAAAATATTGTAAACATCTCTCAAGCATCTCTTTCCATCATCGAATGATGCGAATGTCACTGATACGTTGTAAAAATGTTGCATAAGTGAAAGGGTTAAAGGGCTACCTTTAATTTCTGTTCCATAATGAAGTTTTCGTTGAAAGGTGACCCAAAAATCTATTGATTTAAGTGTTCCACTCGAATTCTGTTCTACAGTCTCCTGTACAATGTTCCCATAAGTGAAAGGACACCATTTCCATAGGAAATAACCCGTCTATAACCATAGTTTCATCAACGATTTCACCTCTCTCCAGAGTAGAGTATTCTTAAGTCTCATTCCACCCATAAATGACATGCCCATTGCAGGTGATGGGCTGGTGCCTGGTGGGTAATCATGGTAATCCCATGCCCAGACCCCACCACCTGTGCGTCATTTGCATTACGAGTAGAGTAGAGTCCAGAGATAAAGTAAATGTAGCCTGGCCCTCTGGCTATCAATCAGCGTTAGACCCGGACGACACTTGTCACTGGGAGGGCTCCAGGCAAAGTTCATTGCTGGAAAATGGTGGGGAAATGGAGACATTTTCATGTGCTGGGACACGCGAAGGTAGCCCCAGGGAGGAATCTCTGTCCACACACCCAACTGAAACACCCTTTCACCTGATTCATTCACAGAACTCGGACAACTCGCAGACATCCTCTCGGAATGCACGCAGCAGCGGAAGTGGCAGTGGCAGCGAGGTGCAACGCTCCTCTTCGGGTTCCAGTTCCTCGGGTGCCGTTCCTGCGGCCACAGCTGTGGTGTCCTCTCCCGAGCGACTCCAGCGGAGACGTCTCCTGCAGACGATCTCCAACTACGACCAGCAGAACAAGCAGCTGCACCGGGATCTGGCCAAGGAGAAGCGGCGTCGCACGGAGGAGCTGGCCTGCGTGGTCAAGTCCCTGATTTGCTTCGAATCGAAGCTGAAGAACGACATGAAGGCCGTGAATCAGCGACTGGTGGACAGGGACACAGAGATCTGCCGTCTGATGCGACAGAATCGGGCCTTGAGGAAGCGTCTGGAGGATCAGCAGCCGGATGAGGGCATCGCAGATCAGGAGGCAGACTCGGACGAGTGTCTGGTGCTGGAGGCTTTGCAATGCCAGAATTGCCGCAAGCAATTCTATGACATTGAAACGACAGCAAGCGGCACCCAGACGTGCAGCAAGGAGTTGCAGGGCGCAGGCGGAAAAGGTGAGTCCCGGACAGCAGGAAATCCTCCTCGAAGAACCGTTTAAACGATGATTTCCTTTGTTTGCAGCAGAGCTGGCCGGCTCTTCCAGCGATGACACCGTCTCATCGTCGTTCTACGGCGCCAGACGCAGCGTCCGGTACACCAGCAAGCGCACGGCGGGCACTTTCCGGGACTACATGCGCTCGCGGGCCATGCACATCGACGACGCCGCCCTGGAGCAGCAGTCGGAGGAGAACACCAGCAGCATCTCGCGCGAGGACTCCCAGACGAGCTACGAGCAGCTGCACAACTACTCGCGGGCCATGGAGCGCATGCACGGGGTGAAGCCCGCCTCCATGGAGGATGGCGAGTACTCCGAGCAGAGCAGCCTGGAGTTGGAGCAGCAGCAGCAGCAAAGGAGGCGGAACAGCTCTTCGAGCCGCAGCAGCATCAGTCGCAGCAGCAAGACAACGACGCCACAACTAATGGAGGAGGACGACGGCATCTTCTCGCCCACCCAGGACGACGAGGACTTCGATGAACTGGATCCCGAGCAGGAGCAGCAAATGATGTCACGTGGAGCCCTGAAGATCGTACAGCGGCGGTGTGCGGACTTCTCGGAGGCCTCGCCGAAGCAGATCTATGAGACAACCACCGACGACTGGTACGCCAGTGCCTCGGACCAGGAGGAGACTGCCTCCACGGCCAGGGTGTCGACTGTGAAGCAGCCCTACGGCCATGGAGCCGTGAATCCCGTGCTGGAGTGCGTCAACCAGATCCTGCTGCAGCAGTCCATGGAGGAGACGCTGCGGGAGCCCACACCCAAGTCCGCGATGGCCGGCGCTGCCTCGAATCTCCCCCGCAGGAGCTCTCTCAGCGGCAGGAGTGTCTCCAATGGCCGCAAACGGGTGCACTTCTCCACCAAGAACAGCATGGTGCATGTGCCGCGCCACGACGACCACGAGGAGGAGCCAGAGCAGGACCAGGAGCAGGAGTCGCATCCGCATCCGATGGCTGCCCCAATGATCTCACACTATCACCCCATGACCTCCGCCTACGAGAGCATCTACAGCAATGAGTACGAGCCGATTGGCTCGGAGCGTGCCTCCAATCTGTACGTGGACATGGCGGCTGCGGCTGCCCAAGGAGCAGGAGCGGAGTCTGCGGCCTCCGGCAACGCCTCGAAGCAGCCCCACCAGAAACTGCCGCCCGCCCTGCCGCCCAAGCCTGCCAATCTCTTGAAGTTCAAGAAGTCGCTGCACCAACTAGAGGAAACCCTCGAGGACGAGGCGGCCCTAATCGAGGATGATTGTGCCACTGTCTCGGAGCCGGACTACTGCTCCATCTCGGAGGTGGGCGTGAGTGCCAGTGTGCGCGTGCAGATTGTGGCGGACATACACAAGGCCCCGGAATGCTCTACGACCCCTCCAGCGGTGGTGGAG
The DNA here is from genome assembly GCA_035041765.1 of Drosophila algonquin. Lineage (NCBI taxonomy): Eukaryota > Metazoa > Arthropoda > Insecta > Diptera > Drosophilidae > Drosophila > Drosophila algonquin. The sequence continues at coordinate 595,770 of JAWNKY010001621.1, forward strand.
CCTCCACAGATGGAGCCCCATGTGGACGCCGATGCCGATGCCGATTCCGATGACAATCAATCGCACAAGACTGAGGAAATCGAAGAGATTTTCGCCGATATACCAAAGCTACCCAACGTGGCGGCCATCATAGCGCCCAAGCAATCCGCCTCCGAGTATCTGATGATGACCCCCAAGAGGCAGGAGCTGCAGCTGCCGCTGCCACAGCCGCTGCCACAGTCCTCTCCTCTGCAATCGCAGTACAAACGGAAGCATGTGCCCAACATTCTGGCGGAGATCAACAAACGCATGAGTCTGCCGAGCTCTCCCACGACTCCGACCACGCCCAAGAGCCTCCACAACAGCACGCCCGTGTCCAAGTCTCTACTCCAACTAGCAGACGCCCCCAGCGATCTGCCGCTGCAGGCGGAATTCGATTGGTACAATCTCGATGCGGAGTACGACCGGAGTCAGGAGGTGACCTCCACCACGAAGAGTCCCCAGACAGAGGGCATGCTGGCGGAGATTAGCGAGGACAACGAGTGCCTGATCAATGCCGATGCGGACGAGTACAATCTGGACGAGGAGTACCAGCAGGAGGAGGATCAGGACGATCTCCTAATGCAGCCGGAAATGGAACTGGAAATGGAAATGCAAATGGAGGAGGAGCCACAGCACAGAGCCCACCTCTCGCCCGCCAAGGCCACGCAGATGAAGAAGAATCTGGCCAGCTTCGAGAAGTTCATCGAGGGCTCTGGCCTCAGCACGAAGCCGTTGCCCAGCAAACGCAAAATCTACTTCAATGCGCCCTTTGTCTAGACGGAAAATAAATCAAGTAGAATGCAAAACGAATTTAGGTTTATTTTTGATGCAAGACAGAGAAATAGACGGAGAGAGAAGGAGAGAAAGAGAGATTTTTTTAGTTCTTAAGCTTGGCAAAAAGTATTAAATGTTTTCCCCCCTCCCTCAATAATAAAAAGGCAACGAAACAATGTAACGGAACAAGGATTTAATATGTTTTAATTGGGAACTCCCTAGAGTTGATCAGGCACACGGCATGTATGTGGTTTTTTGGTTTAATGGGAACAATGACTCCGTGTCGGTCCCAGTCCCAGTCACGAGGCTTGTCATGCACAGGCAATGTTTTGGTTCTTGTTTTTGCAATTCTCGGGGAAGAGGAACCGAATTAAGGGAATTGGCATAAGAGCTTTGGAAGCAAGGACCTCCCAATCGCCTCCATTTAATAGAATACAAATCTATTTTATCCCTTGGATTTATGAAGGAAGTACTTTATATTTCATTATATCAAGTACAATTTAAAATGGAATCCCAATCGGATTTCAATGAGTATTAAATGGTAAGTCTTAAGTTCTGCTATAACCTCTTTTAGAACTCGGCATCGAGGAATCATTCGAGGATGAGGCGGCGCTCCTAGATGATTGTGCCATAGCCTTGGCTTTCTAAAGGATATTTTCGTATTCGAAAATGTAAAATGGATCGACAATCAATCGCAATATAGAATTTGATAAAGAGTTTTAAATTGAGCAGAAGTTTAAACCCTTTTTACACTTTGATTTCCCACAAAAGGCGACAGCATTTCGATGTAACATGTAATAACAACAACATTTATTGCATTTCACATTGTTAATTCATCTTTAAACAGCAAGTAACTATTGTTTGTTTTTGGTGGTTTTTGATTTTGTTTGACTTTATTCCAACATTCTTGAGATTATTGTGTGTTCGTGCAAAAATACAGCCAGTGCCAGTGCGCGGTAGGAGGTAATCCGTAGTTTTGTCCTTAGCTGCTAATTGAATGGGTGGGTGGAACACAGCTTGAACTTACATTTAAAGCAACCTCCAGAGGAGAGCGAGAAACAGAGTGTCGTAGACGTAGACATAGACAAGAGGCAATGAATGGTTTGGATACTGAAACATCAAAAGCTTAGCCACAGAAAACTTAACATTTACTAAACGGAATGTGAACTTAAATTAAACGAAAGATCCCGCCCTCGATCGATCGATCTCTCTAATACAGACTGGTCTTCTTCATGATCCGCAGGAACTCCTCCTGGTTGACCTCCCCGTCGTTGTCCAGATCCGCCTCGTCGATCATCTCGCGCAGCTCCTCGTCGGTGAGGGTCTCCCCCAGTTCGCGGGCCACCCGTTTCAGGTTCTTGAACGATATCTTGCCTGTCTCGTCGTCGTCGAACAGGCGGAAGGCCTTCAGTATCTCCTCTTTCGTATCCTTTTCGGCCATTTTCATGGTCATTAGGTGCAAGAAATCATTGAAGGCAATCCTGCCACTCCCATCCTTATCGATTTCCGCAATCATTCGTTTGATTTCCTCCTTTTTTGGCTCGAAGCCCAGGGCCCTGATGGCCACCTTCAGTTCCTTGACTTCGATGTAGCCGGTGCACTCGTTGTCGAACAGATCGAAGGCCTCCTTGATGTCCGACTTCTGGGCATCGGACAGCTCGAATTTGGGGCCAGATTTCTTGCGTCCCTGCTGATTGCTCCGCTTGGTGGCGGCCGCCGTCGTCGTCGGCGCATTGGTGCCCACCGCCGTGGGGGGATTAACGATATTCGCCACAGCTGCCGTCGACTCCATTTCCGCAAGTGATTCTCGAATAACTGAAGGGAACAAGCAAAAGTTTTCATACAAGTTTTCTCTTAAGGACTGCAGCACTCGTTTTGCGGTAATTTCATAACTCACGCAAGCGAAATGAAGGCCTAGAAAGGAGACGACCGACCGAGCAAACCGACCGCGTCGCGTCACGTCACCCCTACACTTACCTTGACTTTGACTGGTAGCGTAGCCTGGGATATAATATCACACGTATCCTTGGACTTTGCGGCCAATTACAGGAGGCACGGGGCACCCACACCCACACCCACTCCCCACTCTCCTTAAGTATGGGTGGTGGCAGCAGGCTGTTTGGTTGCTATAAATAACCTCCACAGCAGCTGCAATCGCTTTATCTGTCTCCTGCTGTTGTTGTTTCCGGCTGCAGCTGTCCTTTGTTGTTTGTTGTTGCTGCCGGCGACAATGCAAATTGTTTTCGTGCCGCTAATAGCAGCAATCGGGCCTAATGCGTTCGTGTAGCTTTTCCTCCACACTTTTCACAGCAATTTTCCGTAGAACCCAGAACGAACTTTTTGTTTACCAGCAAAGATTCACAGGTTGCTTCGTTTTTGGTTATCGGTTCATGCGCACACACCATGCGACTATATCGATGAATATCGATAGTAGGCGTTAGGGTATTTTCTGTGGCATTTTATTTCAGCGCGGGTTTTTAAAAAGCTCAACTGTTAAACGGTTAATTGAATAAAAAGTTCGACGGTTTTATATTTTTCTTATAAATTAAAACTGTTTAAATATATAACTAAATTATTAATAAATAATAATATAATAATAATAATTAAATAATAAATAAATAAATAAATAATAAATTATTAATAATAAATTGAACCCGATGCTTTAGCGTTCACAAAGTATGAACTCTGGAATTCTATAGAACTCCCAGTAACCTTCCATGTACCATTTTCTATACAGTTACAAGCGAGTGACCTCTGAAATCAAAACAAATTAAGGAACCTCACCGCCCATCAATACTCCCCAATTAAACGCCTCTTTTTGGCACTCCAGCATCCATTAATCATCCCACCTGCAACTCCTGCCATCAACAAAGCCTGCCAGAGCCCCACCATTATGCAAATCACTGAAAGCATATTAATCAGGGGACTGCTTCTTCGCATCGGCATCTCCCATGCTGAAGATATGGACCAGTTTTACGACCACATACGTGGGCGTTGACATCGGAAGCTCCGCCGTTTGCCGGCTGCCTGCCCGGCGAATTTTGTTTTTGTTTCAATATTCTCACATAAACAAGAAAAAAGGTCGCGAGAACAGGTAATATGCTGGGATGCTGCTTTCTGCGTGCATAAATTATAAGGAACGAAGAACAAAGATAGTTCTCTCATATACCCTAACTATAATTTCACTTTATTGCTGTGGAGAAATGTATGATATGTTCGCAATTTGTGGGTTACATTTTTATGGCCAGCCTTTTCCTTATTTTTAGCACTTTTTAATCCCCAACTTTATGGATAGTTTTAATCCCGTTTCGAAGAGCATACGGGCAGCGCTTTGGGGCTAGACTTGGGCCCTCGCCTTTCATCTTTCTCTTACAAAAACTTTAGAACGTTCGTTCGATCGTTTTTTGTTTCGTTTTTTGTGTTCAATCGGGTATAA